>JANFOE010000744.1:5000-625918 GCA_025667525.1 Glebionis coronaria
TTACTGAATCACAACTTTATTTCTACTACATTATATTTATACTCTGGTGCATATGCTTGAGTAGGATAAGTTGTATTTTGAGGTTTTGTCGAAATTAAGTATTTGTATGTAATATAGAAGTTATTTGGTAAAATTATAACTGTGATGGAGTAGGATTTACACTATGATTGAGTAAAATTAATACTATGATGGAGTAAAACTAATACTATGCATGTGATTTGGTAAAATTTTAATAATAATAAGCAAATTTTATTCTACTGCATTATAGTTAAATTTTAATGCACTGTAATGCAGTAGGTCACTTGCATTGTTCTTTCTACTACATTACTGTTTAATTTTAATGCACTGTAATATATTATGATACTTGCATTTTTCTTTCTACTACATTACAGTTTAATTAGTTGCATTGTAATGAAGTAGGTTACGTACATTCTTCATATGCATTAAAACTTTATTTCTAATACATTAAGGTTTAAATTCTAATGCATTTAATGCAGTAGGTTACTCGTGTTGTTCATATGCATGATTTACTACATTGCAGCTTTATTTCTACTACATTACAGTTTAATTTTAATGCATTGTAATGAAGTAGGTTACATACATTCTTCATATGCATGATTTAATGCATTAAAACTTTATTTCTACTACATTAAGGTTCAAATTCTAATGCATTTAATGCAGTAGGTTACTCGTGTTGTTCATATAATTGATTTACTACATTGCAGCTTTATTTCTACTACATTACAGTTTAATTTTAATGCATTGTAATGAAGTAGGTTACGTACATTCTTCATATGCATGATTTAATGTATTAAAACTTTATTTCTACTACATTAAGGTTTAAATTCTAATGCATTTAATGAGTAGGTTTCTCGTGTTGTTCATATGCATGATTTACTACATTGCAGCTTTGTTTCTACTACATTACAGTTTAATTTTAATGCATTGTAATGAAGTAGGTTTACGTACATTCTTCATATGCATGATTTACTGTATTAAAAACTTATTTCTACTACATTAAGGTTTAAATTCTAATGCATTTAATGCAGTAGGTTACTCGTGTTGTTCATATGCATGATTTACTACATTGAAACTTAATTTCTACTACATTACAGTTTAATTTTAATGCATTGTAATGAAGTAGGTTACGTACATTCTTCATATGCATGAGTTAATGCATTAAAATTTATTTCTACTACATTAAGGTTTAAGTTCTAATGCATTTAATGCAGTAGGTTACTCGTGTTGTTCATATGCATGATTTACTATATTGCAGCTTTATTTCTACTACATTACAGTTTAATTTTAATGCATTGTAATGAAGTAGGTTACGTACATTCTTCATATGCATGAATTAATGCATTGAAACTACTACAAACAGGACAAAAACCACTACATTGAGTAATGAACTAGAACTTGAACTGAAATGCAGTAGGATTGTGTGTGATGTACTAAAATGTGAACTGAATGTAGTAGGATTGTGTGTGATGTATTAGAACTGAAACACAGTAGGTTTTATATTTATTGTTTTTAATGCATTACAAATTAATATTTACCATCTTATACTGCATGATAGTTTAGATTCTAATCTATCACATAATATATTTTGGTATTCTCATGAATAAATATTTGAACTGTTGTTACATAGGGAAAAATGCAGGTGACAAAGCAAGGTGCATTTAACAAGCCACAAATACTAGATTGCATCCTCTAATACCAAATGATACACTCCTATTCAAAAACGGTGCGGTACAAAGATACATTGAACGCGTAACAAAGATTATTGGAGGATACTCGTGGATCATTTGAAAACAATGTTTAAATTTTATTAGATGTAACACTTTGGAATACTTAATGTCTACACAATATTGTACATTTTGATGATGACAGTGTTTGTTCGTACTCATATTTTATATTCTACTATATTTTTTGTCTTTAATTCCACTGCATTTATATCTTTCATTCTACTGCATTATAGTTATATTATGTTGCACTACACAAATATTCTACTGCATTGCAATCATACATTAAGCATCACAATATATTTTGTTAATGCGCTAAAGTTATAAAGTTAGTACATCTCAGTTTTAAAAAGTTAATGTATTAAAATGTATCTTAAAACTAGTACATCTCACTTAAAATTCTATTACCCGAATGAATAACAGTAAAAAATAAAAGAAAAAAGTAGAAAAGACATCATTTTCGGTGTTGTAGATTCTTTTAAACGAGCTCTCTTTGGCAAATCTTTTTTCTTTTCTTGGATTTCTTTGATGTTGGTAATAATTTGGTAAAGTCTTAGAATTGTGACATCCTTTCTCTCCACATATGAACAAGCCATTCTCTTCGATAGTCCTTCAGCTCTGGGTCTAAACCTTGAAAAGTATTTAGAACATTTAGTAGTAATAATGCTGTAATGCAGTAAAAATAACAGTGTAATGAAGTGTAAAAATATTCTAATGTGGTAGAAATAACACTATAATGTAGCAGAAATAACACTATAATTTATTTTCTACTGAATTATAGTTTAAAAGAAAACAAGATGAAAAGAGATTATATAAAACTATAACTCAGTAGAACATAAGATATAATTCAGTAGAAGATAAACTAGAATTCAGTAGCAGATAAACTTTAATTCAGTAGAAGATAAAATATAATTTGGTAGAACAAAAAAATTAATTTAGTAGAACATAAATTGTAATTCAGTAGAAGGTAAACTCCAGTTCAGTAGAACATAAACTATAAATTAGTAGAACATAAACTATAATTTAGTTGTGCTCCAACGTCTTAATTCTACTCCATTACACTTATAATTTACCAAATCACATGCATAGTATTAGTTTTACTCCATCATAATATGAATTCTACTCAATCATAGTGTTAATCCTACTCCATCACAGTTATAATTTTACCAAATCACTTCTATATTACATACAATTACTTAATTTCGACAAAACCTCAATCACAACTTTAACCTACTCAAGCATATTCACATTAAAAATAATCATACTCCATTACAGTTCTAATTTTACCAAATCACATGTATAGTATTAGTTTACTCTATCATAATATGAATTCTACTCAATCATAGTGTTAATCCTACTCCATCACAGTTATAATTTAACAAATCACATGCATAGTATTAGTTTACTCCATCATAATATGAATTCTACTCAATCATAGTGTTAATCCTACTCGATCACAGTTATAATTTTACCAAATAACTTCTATATTACATACAATTACTTAATTTCGACAAAACCTCAATCACAACTTTAACCTACTCAAGCATATTCACATTAAAAATAATCATACTCCATTACAGTTCTAATTTTACCAAATCACATGCATAGTATTAGTTTACTCCATCATAATATGAATTCTACTCAATCATAGTGTTAATCCTACTCTGTCACAGTTATATTTTACTAAATCAGTTCTATATTACATACAAATACTTAATTTCTACAAAAGCTCAAATACAACTTTATCCTACTCAAGCATATGCACCGGAGTATAAATATAATGTAGTAGAAATAAAGTTTCAGTAAAAACTATAAAAACACTACAAATAGCTTTTACTGCATTACTGTTACGTTCTACTACATTAGTACAAATAGCTTTTACTGCATTACTGTTACGTTCTACTACATTACTTTATATCCTACTGCGTCACATGTATGTTTCTACCGCATTGTAGTTATGATCTACTCCATTACTGTATATATGTGATTCTACTCCATCAATACGTTATTTTACTACATCACTATGTTATTTTACTACATCACGAGTAACCTACTGTGTTTCGAATTTAAACCTTAATGTAGTAGAAATAAATTTTTAATGCAGTAAATCATGCATATGAAGAATGTAAGTAACCTACTCCATTATAATGCCTTAAAATTAAATTGTAATGCAGTAGAAAGAACATTGCAATTAACCTACTGCACTACAATGCATTAAATCATGCATATGAACAATGGAAGTAACCTACCGCATTACAATGTATTAAAATTAAACTGTAATGCAGTAGAAAGAACAATGCAAGTAACCTACTGCATTACAGTGCATTAAAATTTAAACTATAATGCAGTAGAAAGAACAATGCAAGTAACCTACTGCATTACAGTGCATTAAAATTAAACTGTAATGTAGTAGAAAGAACAATGCAAGTGACCTACTGCATTACAGTGCATTAAAATTTGAACTGTAATGCAGTAGAAATAACTATAATGCATCTTAGTACATGTTCCACTCTACCACACACAATCCTACTGCATCTCTGATCACTTTCTAGTACATCAGACAAAATCATACTACATTACAGTTATAATTTACCAAAACACATTTGTAAAGTCTAGTTGAGACATTTTAGCAAACACCTTGTATGCAACTTTCTTAAACATAAAAACTTTCAGTAAAACATACATATAATGCGGTACGAACTAAAGAGTTTAAAAGTAACTAAACTACAATGCAGCTAATATAAAGAGTATTAAAAAAACGCCATGATAAAAACTTACAAAAAACACCAGAAGATGATGATGATGATGACGACGCAACACTACTGAACGAAGATTCAGTAAACATAATGAATCAATAACCAGTGGTTAGAGATACGGTGGTTACAGTTACGGTGATGACGGAAGTTGGTTACGGTGGTTTGGGACGGTGATCTCGACGATAGTTCCGATTGGTGGTTATTGGTGGTTAGGGTTTATCAGTTTAAGATAAACCGAAGAAGAAGAAAGAACTAAAAAAATTAGATGAAAAAGAACTATAAATAGTTTCGGTAAAAATTGAAAAAATGCCCCTGAAGTTTCTAAAATTACAAAATAACACCATTTTTTTTTTAAAAAAGAGGGGGACACATGGCAGCATGTGGTTCCACCTCATTTATTTTATTTTAAATTTTGTTTTATTTTACCCCACTCCTATATATATATATACATATATATATATATATTATATATGTATATATATATATATATATATATATATATATATATATATATATATATATATATATATATATATATATATATATATATATATATATATATATATATATATATATATATATATATATATATATATATATGTTTATATATATGTATATATATATATATATATATATATATATATATATACATATATATATATATATATATATATAGAGTTGGGGTAAAATAAAACAATTTTTAAAATAAAATAAATGAGGTGGAACCACATGCTGCCACGTGTCCCCCCTTTTTTTCAAAAAAAAATGGTGTCTTTTTGTAATTTATAAAACTTCAGGGGCCTTTTTCAATAATTATCTTAAACTTATATAATCTGGGTTTTTTCACACACACATTTGGATCGACTATTTCATTTCCACCGTAACCAACCACCATCTTCTCCTCCATTTTCTCCCCATCTTCTCCATCGTGAATCACCACCTTCCCCGCCTGGTCCATCGTCTTCCCCACCTTCGCCACCACTAACCACCACCTCCATCGACTTGTTCATTCAAAGATTCAACGGTTTGATTTGATAACCCTATTTCTTTATGTTGATTCACCATTGGACCACCTTCTGTCCACCGTACTTTCACCATCGCACCACCAGCGTCATGTTAACAACCGTTCCCCAGTTGGTATGTGTTTAGATTCGACCAAAAACTTTAAAAGTAAGCTTTTTTATGTTCTATTTAATTATCGTTGATGAATACGGTATATTGATCTTTGTTTTTACTACTTTCGTAACGAATTTTGAGAGAAAAACAGTTGAAAGAGTATATATGAAACCTGCATACTAGGTGTTTGATAAAATGTCTTTATGATTTTCTATAACTGTGATGCGTTAGTTCTAACTGTGATGCTTTAAGTCATAATGTGATGCAGTAAGATATACAGTAATGTAGTAGATCGTAACTGCAATGCGGTAGAAACATATATGTGACGTAGTAGGATATAAAGTAATGTAGTAGAACGTAACAGTAATGTAGTAAAAGTTATTTGTAAAAGTGATAAAGTATGCCTGTGATTTGCTATTGTTCATATGCATGATTTACTACATTGCAGCTTTATTTCTACGACATTGCAATTTAATTTTAATGCATTGTAATGAAGTAGGTTACGTATATTCTTCATATGCATGATTTACTGTATTAAAACTTTATTTCTACTACATTAAGGTTTAAATTCTAATGCATTTAATGCAGTAGGTTACTCGTGTTATTTATATGCATGATTTACTACATTGCAGCTTAATTTCTACTACATTATAGTGTAATTTTAATGCATTGTAATGAAGTAGGTTACGTACATTCTTCATATGCATGATTTAATGCATTAAAAATTTATTTCTACTACATTAAGGTTTAAGTTCTAATGCATTTAATGCAGTAGGTTACTCGTGTTGTTCATATGCATGATTTACTACATTGCAGTTTTATTTCTACTACATTACAGTTTAATTTTAATGCATTGTAATGAAATAGGTTACGTACATTCTTCATATGCATGATCTACTGTATTAAAAACTTATTTCTACTACATTAATTTTTAAATTCTAATACATTTATTGCAGTAGGTTACTCGTGTTGTTCATATGCATGATTTACTAAATTGCAACTTTATTTCTACTACATTACAGTTTAATTTTAATGCATTGTAATGAAGTAGGTTACGTACATTCTTCATATGCATGATTGACTGTATTAAAACTTTATTTCTACTACATTAAGGTTTAAATTCTAATGCATTTAATGCAGTAAGTTACTCGTGTTGTTCATATGCATGATTTACTACATTACAATTTTATTTCTACTACATTACAGTTTATATTAATGCATTGTAATGAAGTAGGTTACGTACATTCTTCATATGCATGATTTACTGTATTAAAACTTTATTTCTACTACATTAAGGTTTAAATTCAATGCATTTAATGCAGTAGGTTACTCGTGTTGTTCATATGCATGATTTACTACATTGCAACTTTGTTTCTACTACATTACAGTTTAATTTTAATGCATTGTAATGAAGTAGGTTACGTACATTCTTCATATGCATGATTTAATGCATTAAAAATTTATTTCTACTACATTAAGGTTTAAGTTCTAATGCATTTAATGCAGTAGGTTACTCGTGTTGTTCATATGCATGATTTACTGTATTAAAACTTTATTTCTACTACATTAAGGTTTAAATTCTAATGCATTTAATGCAGTAGGTTACTTGTGTTGTTCATATGCATGATTTACTACATTGCAACTTTATTTCTACTACATTACAAATTAATTTTAATGCATTGTAATGAAGTAGGTTATGTACATTCTTCATATGCATGATTTACTGTATTAAAACTTTATTTCTACTACATTAAGGTTTAAATTCTAATGCATTTAATGCAGTAGGTTACTCGTGTTGTTCATATGCTTGATTTACTACATTGCAACTTTATTTCTACTACATTACAGTTTAATTTTAATGCATTGTAATGAAGTAGGTTACGTACATTCTTCATATGCATGATTTAATGCATTAAAAATTTATTTCTACTACATTAAGGTTTAATATCTAATGCATTTAATGCAGTAGGTTACTCGTGTTGTTCATATGCATGATTACTACATTGCAGCTTTATTTCTACTACATTATAGTTTAATTTTAATGCATTGTAATGAAGTAGGTTACGTACATTCTTCATATGCACGATTTACTGTATTAAAACTTTATTTCTACTACATTAAGGTTTAAGTTCTAATGCATTTAATGCAGTAGGTTACTCGTGTTGTTCATATGCATGATTTACTACACTGCAACTTTATTTCTACTACATTACAGTTTAATTTTAATGCATTGTAATGAAGTAGGTTAGGTACATTCTTCATATGCATGATTTACTGCATTAAAAATTTATTTCTACTACATTAAGGTTTAAGTTCTAATGCATTTAATGCAGTAGGTTACTCGTGTTGTTCATATGCATGATTTACTACATTGCAGTTTTATTTCTACTACATTACAGTTTAATTTTAATGCATTGTAATGAAGTATGTTATGTACATTCTTTATATGCATGATTTACTGTATTAAAAACTTATTTCTACTACATTAAGGTTTAAATTCTAATGCATTTAATGCAGTAGGTTACTCGTGTTGTTCATATAATTGATTTACTACATTACAACTTTATTTCTACTACATTACAGTTTAATTTTAATGCATTGTAATGAATTAGGTTACATACATTCTTCATATGCATGATTTACTGTATTAAAACTTTATTTCTACTACATTAAGGTTTAAATTCTAATGCATTTAATGCAGTAGGTTACTCGTGTGGTTCATATGCATGATTTACTACATTGCAACTTTATTTTCTACTACATTACAGTTTAATTTTAATGCATTGTAATGAAGTAGGTTACGTACATTCTTCATATGCATGATTTACTGTATTAAAATTTATTTCTACTACATTAAGGTTTAAATTCTAATGCATTTAATGTAGTAGGTTACTCGTGTTGTTCATATGCATGATTTACTACATTGCAGCTTTCTTTCTACTACATTACAACTTTATTTCAACTGCATGCTAGTTTTAAATTCTAATGCATCACATAATATATATTGATACTTTCATATATAATTCTTGAACTATTCTACAGGTAAAAAGGCACAGGAAAAAAACCCAGGGGACAAAGGAAGATGCATTTAACAAGCTGCAAACAATATATAGTTTCCTCTAATACCAAATGATATACTCTAATTGAAAGATGAAATGGTACAAGGATGTATTGGGTGCGCAACAGAATTCTTGGAAGATACTTGTGCATCATTTAAAATAATGTTTAAATTTTATTAGATGTAATACTTTAATTGTCTAATATGATGCAGTGTATATTTTTACGATGATATTGTTCGTTTGTAATCATATTTTATATTTTACTACATTATTATCGTTTATTTTACTGCATTACCATATTTCATTCTACTACATTATAGTTATATTTTAAGACATTACAATTATATTTTACCGCATTGTATTCTTATAATTTACATATAACTGAGATGCAGTATAATATAAATTGAATGAGTAAAAATAAACACTAATGTAGTAAGATATAATCTTATAATGCAGTAAAATAAAATTTGCTTATTTAATGCATTATAGCTATATGCTACTGCATTGCTGTTATTTTATATTCTACTACATTACATTTACTTGTTACTGTTATTTTATTATAGAAAAGGAATGATACACTAACAAAATAACTGTTGTAGGATATAAAATAACTAAAATACATTAGAACATAACTATAATGAGACAAAATCCTGAAATGCAATATATTTAACGTTGTGATGCACTAAAACACATTCAAATAAAAAAACTACAACGTACTCATGTTTACATTGAAGCTGTAACATAAAATCATAATTTTATTTGTAAAAAATGACAAAAAAATTGAAAAACAATTTATTTTCGATGTATAGATTCTCTTAAGCTAGCCTTCTTCGACATATCTTGTGTCTTTGTTTTCTTCGATACAAACAATAATTTATACAACTCGTAGAACTGGAATTGTGGCCTCATTTATCTCCATATGCCGAACAACCCCTTCTCTTGGTTAGTCCTTCAACAGTTACTTCAGTTCTTCGCTTTATCATTTTGTACCCTAGATTATTGATTTTAACCTTCATCTGAAACTTATAAAAGATATAATTCAATAGAAGATAAACTATAATTCAGTAGAAGATAAACAACAATTCGGTAGAACATAAACTATAATTTAGTAGAACATAAACTATTATTCAGTAGAAGATAAACTATAAATCGGTAGAACATAAACTATAATTCAGTAGAACATAAATATAATTTAGTAGAAGATAAACTAAAATTCAGTAGACGATAAACTATAGCAATTCAGTATAACATAAACTATAATTCAGTCGAAGATAAACTATAATTCGGTAAAACATAAACTACAATTCATTAGAAATAAAGTTTCAATGCATTAATTCATGCATATGAAGAATGTACGTAACCTACTTCATTACAATGCATTAAAATTAAACTGTAATGTAGTAGAAATAAAGCTGCAATATAGTAAATCATGCATATGAACAACACGAGTAACCTACTGCATTAAATGCATTAGAACTTAAACCTTAATGTAGTAGAAATAAATTTTTAATGCATTAACTCATGCATATGAAGAATGTACGTAACCTACTTCATTACAATGCATTAAAATTAAACTGTAATGTAGTAGAAATTAAGCTTCAATGTAGTAAATCATGCATATGAACAACACGAGTAACCTACTGCATTAAATGCATTAGAATTTAAACCTTAATGTAGTAGAAATAAGTTTTTAATACAGTAAATCATGCATATGAAGAATGTACGTAACCTACTTCATTACAATGCATTAAAATTAAACTGTAATGTAGTAGAAATAAAGCTGCAATGTAGTAAATCATGCATATGAGCAACACGAGTAACCTACTGCATTAAATGCACTAGAACTTAAACCTTAATGTAGTAGAAATAAAGTTTTAATACATTAAATCATGCATATGAAGAATGTACGTAACCTACTTCATTACAATGCATTAAAATTAAACTGTAATGTAGTAGAAATAAAGCTGCAATGTAGTAAATCAATTATATGAACAACACGAGTAACCTACTGCATTAAATGCATTAGAATTTAAACCTTAATGTAGTAGAAATAAAGTTTTAATACATTAAATCATGCATATGAAGAATGTATGTAACCTACTTCATTACAATGCATTAAAATTAAACTGTAATATAGTAGAAATAAAGCTGCAATGTAGTAAATCATGCATATGAACAACACGAGTAACCTACTGCATTAAATGCATTAGAATTTAAACCTTAATGTAGTAGAAATAAAGTTTTAATACAGTAAATCATGCATATGAAGAATGTACGTAACCTACTTCATTACAATGCATTAAAATTAAACTGTAAGGTAGTAGAAATAAAAATGCAAGTATTGTAATATATTACAGTGCATTAAAATTAAACTGTAATGTAGTAGAAAGAACAATGCAAGTGACCTACTGCATTACAGTGCATTAAAATTTAACTGTAATGCAGTAGAATAAAATTTGCTTATTATTATTAAAATTTTACCAAATCACATGCATAGTATTAGTTTTACTCCATCATAATATTAATTCTACTCAATCATAGTGTTAACTACACCATCACAGTTATAATTTTACCAATTAACTTCTATATCAAAGAGAACTTTATAATTCTCATTGAGACATTATATCAAACACATTTTATACATCAATCATAAACACATACTTGCACAAAACCTTATACATGTTTGATATCCTATTGCTTCATCCACCACCATTGCTATCGACGATCATCAGTTGTATCTCTTTTTGGATCGTCGTCACCATCTCCGATCTTCAAAACCATTGATGAGATGATGTAAACGTACGAACCATCTCGATGCGCTGTTGAATTTGTTTGATTCGAGAGGATTCGGTAGGTTAGATTTGGTGGATTTGGTGGATTTGAGAGGATTCAGTGTACTGTGTTTTTTGGTCGGTGTGAAGTGTGTTTTTTTTTATCGGCCTAGTTGGGTGTGTTTTAATTTTCATTATTTTTAACATTTACCCTTAAAGTTTGAGAGTTTACAAAAAAGACACCATTTTTTTTATCAAATTAGGTGATTTTGATCAAAGGATTGAGATTTCACCTCATTTATTTTATTATAAGTTTTGTTTTAGAATAACCCCACTATATATATATATATATATATATATATATATATATATATATATATATATATATATATATATATATATATATATATATAGTGGCAAAACCGGCCCAATGGGCGGGTATGACTTGTGATTCTTCTTTACGTATGTTTTTGTAAGGATTTTTGTTTTCAATTTTTGAAGTTAGTTTAGACATTACAAAAGTATCATCTAGGGTTTCACAATAGTTTTGTTAGACTTGTTACTTTAGTTATGAATTTTGATTGTTGTTTATGTTTGTTATTTTTTATAATTTTTAAGATTGTGTATTTTGTAGTTTATTGTTTGTCTTATAACTTTTTTTTGGTTTTTTAACAACAACGTTGATTATTTAATGATTTCTTTAATGTGCACCCATGAGTATCCACTAACTTCTCATTGTTAATTAAGCCTCTTTTTAAATATTTAAATTAAAGTAAACTACATGATTAAAAACTATATGATATTGTAATTATCAAGTACACTGAACGCACTGATCAGATCAGTTTGATGAATTTGCACAGGGAATCTAGAATTCCAGCTGTAAACTGACTATTCATATTAGGTTTTTTAATTTTATTTTCTAACATATATTTTAGTTATTTGTTTATTGCATGCACTAACTTTTACAAACAAATAATGATTTTTGATTGTTTTATTATCTTTTTAATTCACGTTATCAATATTGTGCCATGTCAGTATAAAATATTTATACATTTTGATTTGGTAAAATTTAAAATTAATTTAAAATATGTTTCAACATAGCAAATGGGAACGAATGTGTGATTGGTAAGTCATTTATGAGGTGTCATAAGTAGGGGTGGGAATCGAGTCAGATCAATTCAGGTCCGGTCAAGTCGGATCAAGACTTAAAAAATCATACCTGAATCTAAGCGTAATTAGAATTCGGGTCAGTTGGGTTCGAGTCAATTCGGGTTGTGTCAACTTGGGTTCGAGTCAACCCGGGTATAAGTAAAAAATTTAAAAATCGGCTTATTTAAGTATATTTACAATGTAAAATGTATTAAAAAAATCGGGACAAGTCGGATTGGTCGGGGTTCGGGTCAAGTCGGGTCGGGTCAATTCGGGTCAAAGCTAAAAAATATAAACCCGAGACCCGAATTGACCCGAATACATTTTTGAACCCGAGTGAACCGACCCAAATAAGCTTATTCGGGTTCGGGTTCGGGTTGAGTCAACTTTTTCGACACCCCTAGTCATAAGTATAATATCTCCTTATGTATTTAACGCAAAAGATGTGATCTTGAACCACAGCAAAAGATGTTTTATTTTTCATAACATCAAAACTCTTATAAAAAAAATAGCTCATTGGTTTACACAAAGTTTTTTGGTTTTTCTTTTAATTTATATTTTCATTAATTTAAAGTTACATAAACATAGTACATTAAGTTTAAATAAATACATTAACTTAAAAAAAAATTTAAAATGCGAAATGGGGTGTTGTTGGCATGGCGTTTTCGGCCATGGTCACTCTTATGAAGGTATCAACTCCGATTAAAAGTGTATTTAGTTAGATAAAAGCTTCTTAGAGTATATACAATCATTGTACGACATTATCAAACCGCTTTATAAGAAGACATAAATCGTTTGAAAATAGAATTTTTCTTGCAATCATATTTAGAAGGCTAGTTATATAGTGTTAATTTAACCGTGAACAACCACATAATATTCAAGGATCTTAATAGCTTGTACAAAACACATGGTAATCCTCGAATAAGATTTGCCAAACACCCTTTATTCACTTTATAAAAGAGAATTTTAATATTCAAGGAGCTTAATAACATTTTTTTAGTGTTTAACTGGAAAGCTAAAGCATGAAACTCTTGGTAGCTTTCAAGAATGTGATCAAAATGATTCCCCACTTTAACTCTGTATAGTTATCATCCCTCATATCATCACCTTTGAACAGCGACCATAAGTGCCATAAAATAAAGTATATAATTACCATCAACGGCAAGCCCAAGTATAATCTCGAAGGTATGGGTCTTGGCCCAGGACTTTGTTGTTACACATCATTGTTTTTTAACCCAGCAATTTCCGATTATCCTGCATGTTTGGTCTTCTATTTGGAATCTCGACACCATAAGTATTTGTACTGCCTCCTGGAGGGTATTGTGCAAAAGCATGCGATTAAGCATATCCATGTACAGGTATATGAGGGCCCAAGGTGTCATGTCGCCATACACAGGTGGTTGATGAAAGGGTAATGGTCGATGAAAAAGTGATGGAGCGTTTGGGTTATGTTTAGTGGTTGCTTCTTTGTGTTGGCATGTTGATTGTCTAGAAGAAGAGTTATGGTCTCAACTCCCATGTGGCTTTTTGGATTAGCAGACACCTGAAATAAAACCATAAAGAGTAAAATATTTCGATGTAAATCTTATAAACATTTATGAAAAATATAAAGTCCCAATATAAATGTACATATATGATTAAGGTTACTTAAAAAACTGGTTACATGTTTCCCAGTGTAATGACAGTCTCACTTCACTCCTCCTGGTGGCGGTAGCATAGAATGATCATTTTCTTGAACTCTAAATCGAGAAGACCTATTACTATAAAATAAATTAATGAGCAAAATGTAACTAATAATTAATTTAAAGGATGAGCTAAAGGTTGATTGTGGGAAGGAGCTGCATCACTCACGAGTAGCAAGGTTGAGGATCCTGAAAAGCAACCTATGCGGGGATGAATTGGCTAGCCAAGGGTACATATCCGCCTCAAATGCGATAGCTAAAATGATATCAAGCAGCAACACAACATCATGTAACTAATTAAAGAGCTAGCTAGCTAATTAAATTGTCGATACCATTGTGTAAGATGGTATTAAGGGGAGAAAAATCTTCGTCTACCTCGTCATCTTTGTATCGTTTGAGAACGTAACGCTGAGTGCATAATTTGCAAAGTAAAATGATACATTTTTAGAGGAATATCATATGAAGCACAACTATTGAAGACAATCAGGTGACAGTGTGCCAAAAGTTGTTTAAGTAAAATGCATTTTGACTACTTCCACACTATGGTTTGGCCTGTCTATGACCACAGTTCTAATACAGTTGCACAAAATATTATCAAAGAAATTACACACTTTCTATAGTGTCTGGGTTTACCATACACACTTTCAAACAGTGTATCTCACTTTTTGTTGAATGTCGTTACTATGCAACTTATGTTTTGATAGTCAAAACTTAACATACGTTAAAACAACTAATCATCTTATTATTACAAACATACAATGTAAGCCTATAAGGCAACAAAATCACATCCAAATTCTATCTTTTGCAGCCTATCCCATGAGCCTTATTATCTAATCCTGATTATTTGAGCTCACATAATCACTTTCAATACACACATCCAAAAAGCTGGTAACATCTTAAAAATTAGCACGACTATATATACACAAATTTAACTTATCATATTGTAAAGGCCAACTTATGAAAGGGTTAGTTCAATAAATCTTTCATCTTTATATGGACAAACGTGTAAGAAGTAAACAAAGGTCAAGCTTAAATAAAAGTTGAAAGTACCTTTACAGAAATCAAGATTGTCTTCGAACATACCAAAATTGATGCTTGTTATTTGAGTCAAAAAATGATGAAAATTGGTTTCATATGCAGGTGAGCTCGCATATAGCCTAAATAAAAAAAAGTTAGGATCAGATGTTGCAAAAATGATTAACAATTGAGATAGATACCTGATATAAGTCCTTCCAGGAACTAATTCAGCGATACACATTCGACTTGCCAATATAGTCCAATAAAATTTGTATGTATAAAGAAAAAAACATATAAAAAATCATTGTATAGAAACCCAAATGAGCATGTATGACACCTTCGGGACAGACTATCTTGTAGGTGTAGTTGCAAAAGAGGCACTTATTCCCGGCACATATATAGTTTTTTGAATCTAAATAATGTCATTCAAAACTGTAATAATAGGCTCGATGTCTCAATGTGTAAGTTATGTAGAACTTGAAGGGTTACCTTCACACGCCCTCTTTAGAGACTTTCTAAGCCATGGGCATATGATTTCAACAACTTTCTTTGTTTCACTTCTATACGGCAGTCAGATCATGTATCTCTTGTTTACAGAATCCTCAAACCAGTTAACCAGAAGACTTAACAAAAAAAATGCACAAGGCTCCTAACCTCAATTGAAACATTGTGACTGGTGTCAAATGAAAGGCTCAAATATTACAGCTATAGAAAATCAGTCCGATTATAGAAAATATTGCAGCTATAACAATGATTCTATTAAGTGTTTCCGTTTTCTAAGTGAATCTACACCATGTTCATCTTCTTACGCTCATTTCACTTTAACGTAGATAGTCCAAGAGGATGTTACATAAGTGACTTATTCAGCACATGTGACTTGGTCAAGATAAACTTCACAAAATCTAATTCATTCATATAGTTGGTGAAATCTTGAATCTTCAATTCCTTTAGATTCTTCAACGAAGTGCCCACATAATCTTCCCATGTAACTATGCATTGGTATTTCTTGTGTTGGTGTATTTAGGAATGACAACGAAACAAAAAGAATACATTTACATATTTTCTACTTGCCACAATATTAATTTTCTCTAAGCTTGGGGACCTTTTACTTGAGGGAATATCGAGTCTAATAGATATTTTTCGAGGAAGCAATCGTCGTGCTATGCCATGGCCAAAAGAGTCAGCTTGTTTAAACAAAAGTATTTGAGGTGGACCAATTGATAGTGAATTTAATTAATATTGAATCTAACTGATATAGCAATCATCAAAATTACGGTTCCTCATTCATCTACCAAAATCGCCGGCTTGTTTTAACAAAAGTATTTGAGGTGGACTAATATATTAAGATAGTTAAAAAAAGACTAATATATTAGGAAGCACTCGGGTGTTATGTCGTCGCCAAAACACTTGAAACATAGCCAAAGGAAAACATTTAATAGCCAAATATTTTTACTAAGTTTAATCAATCAAATACCATATATTACCTCACAGATTTCAGGATTAAAACCAGATGTTCAATCACATGTATACTATTGGATAGATCATTATAAGTGGAACCATCCCTCTCAGCAGCGTGCTCATCTGCATATATCTGCAGCAACGATAATAAGATAATCTATGAAAGCCTATGAGTATGCACATTGTTGTTGGGGCTTACACAGTCAAGCATTTAATTAAGTAAAGGACAACCTGATATAAACTGTAGAGGTATTGATTTATAGAAGTTTGAACGGCTGAATGATAAACTTGTAAGGCTATGGAATCTAGTGATCAATGTTTGATCAATAGGAGATATTGTTTTGGTAAGTCTAATGATAAGTCCAACTGAGTCATAATTTCTTGATAACTCAATATGTCTGATGAGTTGAAAAGTAGAGCAGATGCATGTGCTATGACATGTTATTAGTCAAAACCTTACAACTAAAGAACAACTTTATGTGCAAGAGTTAAGAGCTATTTTATAAGTTTTTGTGACTAAACATACTTCAAATTTTCACATAATAAAGATAGATCTACAGGAGATACCTGATAGGCTGTCACACGCAGGTCGGTATTTTTTGCATCGAATACCCCATCTATATTGCAGGTGCCCGATGAATATATTCATGTATGTTTCCTGTGCTTTTTTTATTTGTTTGATAAAACTCTCAAAACACTTTAACAAACTTGACCCGTAATACAAGCGATAATACATATTCAGGGAACCATATAAGCCTAATCAGAATGGAGTTAATGGTTCTACCATCTCTGCTGGCAAATTGTGATAGAACGATTTAACTTGCTAGAAGCTTAACTTGCTAGAAGCCAGTAGTCAACACATTGACGGTCAGCTCAATCTTAGTACCAACATTTGCATTTTTACTCAAATACTCCTTGAAGTGAATTGTGTTTTCTTTGCCAGAGTTAAATCCCAAATTGAAAAATCATAAAAGGTGAATTACAATTTACAAAAAGCTGCGTGAAAATTCAACATATCTACTTATACATGGAAGAGTATGGGTTATGTTTTATCGCTAACGTCTAAAATAAATGAGCGCTTGTAAGACACATGTCATATGGTAGAAAATCACACAAGTTATTTTTAATCGATAAACCTCGATATATAGCTTATTTAAAAAGCTAAATGAAAACATAAATTTGATTATACACTTCTGCATACTTACCACCCACTCTACTTTTGATGTAAATTTACTATCCCGTTTTTGCTTCAACTTAGTGAGAACACTTCTCGTGCTCATCATTAGCACTCTTGTCAAGTTTTTCAATGCAAGAAAAATCTATCGTCGGAAATAAAAGCAAAAAGGATTTTACTACACCATGTCTAGCAAAAAACTATACCATAAACATATCTTTATCACTTATGTCTACCCAACCAGCTTTACAACTGGCAAATTATCATATACAAAGATTGTCATACTGGTACATAGAGAAGAAAACATATTGATATCAACAATAACAAAAATACCTTCTCAATCGTGTCCTACATGGCCTTGTCCCTCAATTTCTCACAAAGTTACTACTGGATACCACAATTATAGGCATAGTTCTTTGACGGGATATCAGAACTCCCAGAAAAAGGTTTTATTGTCATCAAAATATTGTTTCTTCAATCCATTGTCCCCTCCCTAAATAAGCTCAGACACAATGAAAAAGGATCTTATTCGCTTTTCTAGTTTAAGCCCAACAAAAAATCATATTGGAGAGATTGATAAGCCATCAGAACTAATATCACTAAAATAGACAAATATTGCTTATTTGGTATTGGGTCAGTTGGTGATGGTTTTTGAACGTATGGCTTTATACACTGGTTGAACTATTCTATAATTGTCATTGCAGTTTAAAATAATGGCTAATAGGCCATAGTCAACAAATTAAGTTTTTGTTACCAGTTCTAACACTATGTTTCAAAAGTGGCTAATAGCCCATAATCAAAGTGACCAGTTCATAAGTGAATACTCCCAAATTGTAACCTCTCGATTTCCACAAAGATATTTAAATAAGGGATTTAGGAACCTTGTTATAAATTAATAAAAAGAATATATATTTCTTATATGTGACAATCCGTCAATTTATGATTGATATTTTATTCTCAAATATTATTTAAGAATATTATTTTAATGTTATATTATGAACTCACTTATTTTTGGGAAGAAATTTGGATTTACGTCTTGAGTAGCATCGACTACGTCTAAACCGGAGGATTCTGCTTACGTTTACATACACCGTCTTTGGTGACAGTCCGACATTTCAGAAAATAAATTTATCCGTGAATATTATTTTGGAGTTTTAAATTTGTGTTGGTTCATAAACTCACAAATTTACGAGAAGAGATTAGGACTTACGATTTTAATTTAACGTCCTTTATGACTAAACCGGAAACCTTAGGATTACGTATTTACGTTTTCGAACTCCGTTTTTGATGAGACAATTTTTATTAGATTCATTTTGTGCCGTTGATTCATAATTTATAAAAACGTTTTTCGTAAAACGACCCGAGGGCACGCAAATCGAGGAAACTAGAATCGAGAATACCCGTAAATTAGCGGGATGGGACAAAACAAGTTTATCCGACCCCACTAACTTAAGGGACGGCTAAAGAGGACGCCACATCAAAGATGTGGCACCCTTATAACACTTAGCTTACACTTGTATGTTAGCCTTACACTTAAGCTACTTCATCCCACCAAAAACAAGTAAAACCATAAAACCTTCTCATTTACCACCCTTCATACATGCAAACAACTCTCAAAACTCTCTCACTCTCTCCAATTGTGCCGTCCTACCACCACCTTAAACACCCCATTTTGGTCAAATTTAACCATAAACCTTATGTTGTTTCTACATATGATGATGTCCTCTTGAAGCTCTATTGAATGGTGGTGATTATAACATCCAAGGAGGAGTTTCTATGGAGTCTTGGGGATGATTTTCCACAAGGAGTTCTTGAAGAATGGTGGTCTTGAAGATGGTCTTGATTTATCACAAGTTTCTCTATCAAAATCCATGTCTTGATCATAACCTACATCATCATGGTGGTATAAAGATTGTTCTCCCCGTCCTTTTGTTAATTTTGATTATGTAATCATGTATTTTCTTCTTAAATGTATATATGTATGATGATATATGATGATAAAAATATTGTGTGGGGATTTGGTGTTGATAATCATGGGTAAAAAGATGAAAAATTATATGTAAAAGTGGTTAATCTTGCTTAATTTAGTAGGCTGTATAAAACAGTAAAGAACCATGTGATGAACTGATAAAATGACATAGATTAATGGATATACAGTAATTAATATGTCTTGTACACATGTGAGAGTTGGTCATGCAATGGAATCATTAGGATGAGTGAGATATGATCAAAACAAGTTTAGAGTGCAAATCTGAGTACATTGTTTTGGACGAATTTTATAAATACTTAGAAGCTGATTCAACAGTAGCCATAGGAGAGTTAAATGGAGCACATATCATGTAGTTTATGCCATAAAAATTTGAGCTTCTATCTCCATATAGAACTCTAGATATGGCTGTTTTGGTGAACATGAAAGTAAAAATCAGATTTTAGGAAAATTAAAGTATAATAGTATTATATAAGCACTCAAATAAAAATAGTATAAAATATGAATTAAAACCCACTAACTTATATAATACATTTATATAGATATGTATAAGGATAAATAAATGGACATTTTATAAAAATGGTAGTTTGATAAGTTTTATAAGTTATAAAACTATAAACATAATTTTTGCGACTTTTTCGGCTATTACTATAAAATTAACGTTTTTCGCCAATTAAAACTTAGACGATCAAACCCGTCTAATGTAAACTTTTATAAACTCATATACTGATATATAAACATATATAACAAGTAAAAACCGATAAAACCCAAACTATATAACATACGGACATTAACGGGCTAAGTTAACATTATTGGACTAATAATACAACAAAATGGGCTAAAACACTTATAAACTTATTTATTGGGCTTAACCCATTTGGGTCCAACATGTAAAGTATAAATACTGATAATACAAGTATGAAATGGATTAATACAAGTTAATAAACTTATAATAGGCTTATTAGACCTAAAACACGTAAATAGGTAAAACTAGTAAACTAGTAAGAAGTTACCAATACATAAACACAAAAATGAGTGAATGAGAATATATAAACCCACTTGATCATATATATATATAATCATCATATGTATACATAATTGTTATTTTTATAAAGTCATTGGACAAGAGTCTAAGACGAGTATTATTTGTCTAGGTTTCCGTGATTGAAGCACGTACCGTACATCCGAATTGCCGATAACCCGCTTTCCCACATCCACGTGAGTTCATAGCCTCGCACTCTTTTAAATGTTTTTATGAAATGTTTTATAAACCCGCGAGGGAGATAACATGTTAGTCTTTATAAAATAGGACACTGGTTGTCCCGATTGTTTGTTTATTGATTTGGACCCGAATGATTGTATGACCCGGTGAAAGATTAAATGACCCGATAGATGAAATAAAATGGATTATTAAAGTTAGGTTATGTCACTAAAAGTCCCATTAGCATGAATTGTGAACTACCGGGATTTGGTAGACGCTTATGCCTATAATAGTACTATTTGGGGACGATCACCCCAGTTCGCGCCTTGACGGTTGATCCCCGTCGTGCCACATTGACTGGTAAGCGAATTTATGTATGAGAAGATTTCCATAGCGTGATTATTGTGACGACACGCTAACTTAGATGGGCAAATTGAGTATCGGGTTAGCTACCCGTTGTTGTGATAGTAAGGTAACAATGTCATGCGGCTTATAATAATCCAAAATAACGAAATACTGCTATACGCACCAAATTACGATATATTGCCTGACTAGCAATACGGGGTCTTACTATTGATATTATGTTCATGCTTTGGTTTTCATAACCATATTCGTATAACGGTTTTTATTTAATCTATACAAAGTTATAAAACGTATTGTATGATGTTTTTAACGACAATGGTTCGTATAATGATTTTGAAGGCGAAAGCCTATATTATGATTTTGATAAGGATTGTATAAAATGACTTTGGCTATTTTATAGCCTATTACAAAGATTTGTACAAAAAGATTTTCGGTAATAATTTTATGCCGATGTTATATTGATGGATTTTATTAAACTCTATGAATTCACTCGGCGTTATCGCTGACCTTTTCTTTTAACATGTTTTATCTCAGGTACTTGAAGGTAATTCTCGGGAAGACAACAAGAATTCATGGCCCGCACTTAAATAATAATTTCCATTCAAATGCTTTGTAAAACCTGTATGAAATACAATGACTTGGGACCTATGTAACTTTGATATTTATGAATGGAAATGCTTTATTATTAAACGACGCGATTTTTATGCGTTGTCTATGATGTGAGTAATGTGCTATCCCGTAACACCGACGAGTCTCCCGCTGTATTGAGTTGTATAAATTTGGGGGTGTTACAGTTTGGTACCAGAGCTCTCGTTATAGAGAACGAAAGATTTTTAAAATTTAGGTTTTGAATAAAACATTTCAAAATCTTTTAACTATAAACATTTTTCTAAAAATATCTAAAAATCTTTTGACTATAACGGTGCCGAAGAATTCCCGAGTTACCGACAAGGCCAGACTGAGGAGTGTTATTTTAATATATATATATAACTTGGATTATATATATATGTTGTAATTTGATTACATGATTGTTTGATGATTATTTTGATATTTATACGAGGTATTTATACGACGTAGATTGTCACAAGGAACCCTAAATCCCCTAGTAAATTAATCGAAGCTATTCTCGTAGGAATTCTAGCTATCCTAGATCTAAACCAAGTTGTGGATATTTATGACCCCAACAAATGGTTGATATTTGTAGAAATGTAGATATTAGTTGATTGTGAAATTGAAGAAGAATTGGCGAGATTAAATCTGATATCGATGCCATGACGATCTTTCCTTATAAAGTGGAGGTTGACAAAATGTTACCACCTAGAAAGGTGTCATCTGACTCGTTGTCACCCAATTCTTAAATTTGAAATCGAAAGGGTGAATGTTTCACTTGAGGCTGTCATTGGAAGCATTACCCAAAAGCCTCATGCCACTAGTACCTTTCCGAGAAGTCTAATTGAATATGTGAGTCATCTCATGCTAGTGACTCATTTGATAATTGTTGTTGTAAGAGTTATAGGATTGGAAATTAAGTGTTGTTCATATTGAACTTTTATTGCCCTTTTAAGGTTTAAAAATAAAGTTTAAAGTATTGGAGAATGAGGTAAGATATCGAATTGAGTATAAGTTGATTGAAACTTGAATAAAGTGAAACTTAACCTGTATGGAATATGAGATTGTTAAGAGGAAGTCGTTAAGTTCTTTGATTAAATTATAAGGTTTTAATTGATTGTTGATTCGTGTTAATGGTTGTTCCTAGGCCATTGTCCACTAATGAGGATGCACAGTGTCCAATAAATAAATTGAAGAAATCTTCTTCTGAATTGGGACCGATGGATCTTTTGGGACATGTGGAACACCTAATGACTCTTGTAGATTAGTATTCATTGTGGTATCTTTTAAAAATAATACCTAACTTAACTGAGACATCAGTTGGTAGGATGAGTTCTTGGAATTGTATGACATAGTGACACGTAATGTGTTACGATACAATTTATACTTGTTTGTGATTAATGAAAAGACTACCTTTGATTGCTAAATTCTACATGTATCGATGTAACCTATTTTTTATTGCTTCATCCTAATGTTCGCATTAGTGATGCAACCATTGAACAAGTACTCATCTCGAATTGAGTTACGTTGTGGATTATTCTTTTTGAGTGCCATCAAGGTCATGAACCTCATGATTAATTGGCTAAAGCTCATTTCCTGATATATTGTAGTTAGTTCTTGGTCAACAACACACTATTGATGAATATAATGTGTTTGGTGATATTCATGAGCATAGTTACTCAATGCCATTAATGACACGTGTATGATGGAAACGGTTGATAGCAATACCACACCCGATTCATCAGACATGTGCAATAATGAGTCTGAGGATGATCAACATGCAAATGAGTATGATGAAGAGGAACGTATTGCGCTTGCCAATTTAATTGCCACTTTACAAAAAGATGTCACTGAAAATAAAAAGAGTCAAAAGCAATTAAAGAAGGCAAACGCTACGCTCACTCAAAATTTTGACGAATGCAAAGCTGCTCTTATCAAATCTACTGAGATGACTGAAAGTTATAAAGATAAGCTCCTTCAAAAAACCAAAGAGCTTGAGGGGTACAAGGGAAGTGCGTTAAAAAGTCAAAAGGACGATTTTGAAAACAAATATAATACAAATCTTGAGTTATTAGCCAAAGAGAAGCGTCAATATAATATTTTCTTAAAGGATGAACGTCAAAAAATGTACCTTGCCAATACCAAAGTTAATGAACTTGAACAAAAGCTCTCTATGACCACTACCGATTCTGCTAAAAGTCTCGAGGATAATAAACAAGAGGTAGATGCGTTAAAACAAGACTTCAAAATTAGATATGATAAAGGAACCGAAAAAGTAACAAAACTAGAAGAACAAGTCGAATTTTTGAAGAAAGTTGTTTATAAAACGCATGATTCTATTCAATCCGTAAGAATGCTAGCACCTCCGTCGATGTATAAGGGTCAAGCTAGATTTGCAAGTCCTGAGTACCTTGCCAAAGCTCACGCTACGAACCCGTGTCTTAATCTTGATGAGACTGAAAGGACTGATCTTGATTGCATGCCTGTTAGTGCCGATAGTGAAGAGACTGTCCTTTGGGATGATGATAGTCGACCTCTTGTCAATAAGGAGTTTGTAAAACCATATATTTATGCTTATGAGAATAGTCTTTATTTTCTTTTCGACAAACAAACTCAGAAAACTCGTGAGGAAGTGTTTCTAGAATGCAAACAAAAGCGAACTCAATGGAAGAAAGCATTTGCCCCTAAGAAATCGCATGTTTACAAATACATAAACTACCTCCCTCTAGATGAATCTAAAAGCAAGAGTAGGAAAACATTAGGTATTCTTAAACACCACATAGATAATATTAAATCTATTGTTGAAAGAGATTGGGCAAAACGTGAAAATGCTGAGTGGCAACGCCCGATTCCTCAAGATATTACCTTGCTTGTGAAAGAACTCTTAATTCCAAACACGGCGTTGATTAAAGAAACTGTTCTTCAACTTGAGGAGTTCATTCGGACTGAAATGTATGATGATTTAAAATACGTTGAATCTCTTGAGAAACACATTGATGATCTTCAAATGGAGAAGTCTGATTTTTAAGATGAATATGATTTACTCTTGCAAGAATGCGTTTCTAAAGATGTTATGTGTGCTTATTTTACATCTTGTGCTGATATTGATGAATATTCTGATGTTGCATGCAAATATCTTGATAAGATCAAAGAATGTGAACGTCTTGAAATTGAGCTTTCGAAACGTAAAGAAAACGTTGATAAAAAGGCTTTTGAGTTACTTCAACACAAAACTGATTTCCTTCAAAAACATTGTCATTCTCTTGAACTTGCTTTGCAAAAAGACGTTGGTAGTTTTCCACATGATAATAAATTGCAAGAAAAACTTTCCCAAACGTTTCGAGAAATGAATGAACAGAATTTGGAAATTAAAGGGTTGAAAGCTCAGTTACAAGACAGGGCCAGAGCGATAGCAGAGTTGCAGAAACTCGTTGCTAAAATGGGTGGGAAAGTCGTGGAACCTAGCATTAAGCAACCTGTTGTTAGACAACCCAATGCCTCTAAAGTGAATAGATCCTCTATCTTGGGAAAACCATCTGCTTTATCAAATTCCTCGTTTGCAAAACCTGTGTTTGCCCCAAAGATGGATGGAAAGGAAAGGTTACCACAGAATCAACCCATAAGGAATACTATAGCACCAAGTGTTAAGCACAATAATGTGATTTAACCAGGGATGTATAGAATGCCCACTAAGCCCACAAACAAAGTTACTCAATCGCCTCAGACTTCTAGAAACACTAATATTCGTGTGTCTTCTACTACAAGAATAGTTTCCACTACTAGTGTTAGCCGGCCTCAGCTTAAGCGCACTTAAGTGAATGATAAGGTTTGGAAACACAAGAATCAAGGGAAGATGAAGGAAGTAGAAGAACACCCTAGGAATTTGAATGTTTTTAAGAATAAAAAGTTTGTAATCGCATGTAATGACGATTTGAATATTGTGAATGATTTTAATGCTATGAATGTGAAATTTGTTTGTGTCAAATGTGGAAAGTGTGCTAATGCTAATCATTCTATGTGTGCTATGAATAAAGTCAAAGGAGTAGATACTAGAACTACGAAGCAAGTTGCAATGCCTATTAGAGCTAGTAAACCCAAACGCAAAGTGAAACATTCTGGTGCAACCCCCACTAAGAAAAGTAATGCATCAGACTCCACCACTAATAACCCTAGAAGCAAAATTAAGGAATTATATGAGTCTGCTAGCAAGTCTTGGAAATGGTGGTTTGCTAATCAATGTCCTCCATGATATAAATGGATGCCGAAAGCTAGGACAGAAAATGTGAAAACAAGTGTTAGTTTGTCTTTAAATGTTGATAAGGACACTAATGATTCTGCTATCACAACTACTGTGGTATCCACTTTAGCAAATGCTCCATCGTGTTCTAACTCTTCTGCAGGTGATACAAATAATTCTCTTTATACTAGACTCCAGATGCACGAAGCACATGACGGGGAATCTCAAGCTTCTAGTTAACTTCGTGGAGAAGTTCCTGGGTACGGTCCGATTCGGAAATGATCAATTTGCACCAATCCTAGGATATGGAGATTTGGTTCAGGGGAATATTACAATCAAAAGGGTATACTACGTCGAAGGGCTCAATCACAATCTTTTCTCGGTTGGTCAATTCTGTGATGCGGATTTGGAGGTTGCTTTCAGAAAGAAGACATGCTTTGTTCGTGATTATGATGGGAATGACTTACTTACCGGTACACGGGGTACTGATCTTTACACAATTTCACTTCAAGACACAACTTCATCAACTCCAATTTGCTTCATGGCTAAAGCTTCAACGACTCAGGCATGGTTATGGCATCAACGTTTATCTCATCTTTATTTTGATACCATCAACTTGCTTTCAAAGAAAGATATTGTGAGAGGCCTTCCAAGTTTGAAATTAATCAAAGATCATCTTTGTTCTTCTTGTGAGCTTTGTAAAGCTAAACGAAGTAGCTTTAAAACAAAGACTACACCAAGCTCTAAAGGACGGTTAGATCTTCTTCATATGGATTTGTGTGGTCCCATGCGTGTTCATAGTATCAATGGAAAGAAATATATTCTGGTAATTGTCAATGATTACTCAAGGTACACATGGAATCACTTCTTGAGGTCCAAGGATGAAACACCCAAAGTTCTCATCAGCTTTCTTAAACTGATACAACGTGGTCTTCAAGCTCAAGTCAAAGTGGTTCGTACTGACAGAGGTACATAATTTTTGAATTCAAAACTGAGAAACTATTTTGAAGTCGAAGGAATTGAACATGAAACATCTATTGCTCGAACACCCGAACAAAACGACGTTGTTGAAAGACGAAACCGTACTTTAGTTGAGGCTGCTCGAACATTATTATCCGCTTCAAAACTACCACTATACTTTTGGGCCGAAGCCGTGTCAACCGCATGCTACACACAAAACCGATCCTTAATTATCCCAAGACACGAAAAGACACCATATCACATAATTCATGATAAAAAACCTTCACTCAAACACCTTCATGTTTTTGGATGTACGTGTTACATTATTCGAGATGGTGAAAATCTGGACAAGATGAAAGAGAAAGGTGATGCATGTATTCTTGTGGGATATGCAACTCAGTCTAAGGGATATAGAGTGTACAACAAGAGAACAAAATTGATAGTCGAAACTATTCACATCAGATTTGATGAGTTACAAGAAATGGCACTTGAACAAAACAGTTTAAGTCCCGATCCACAACGACAAACGACTTTCGTTCACCACCGCACGGAACTTGGAACTCAAGAATACAGCAATGAACCGTCAAGTTCAACGCTGGTTCCAGAAAATTTTCCTAGAGCTGATATGACAGTCGACACGAAAATTGAAGAGTTGGAAATGTTATATGGACCAATGTATGATGAATATTTCACGGGGGAGAAACAAGTTGTATCGAAGTCTTCCGCTGTCACTCATGATACGAATGATGATACCAATCATCGTCAACAACCGGATACAACTTCATCTACTTCAACACGGGTTGCTGCAGATTTACCTCCTTAGAATATCACATCAACAATCGCTCCTACAACATCCACATCTACTGTCATTGCTCCAGAGAACACAAATCAAGCATACGATGCATTATCTGACGAAGACGAATTTATCAACCCATTCGGTACACCGGTACACGAAACTAGAGAGTCTTCTACTCGCCATGTTGATCCGTCAAATATGCATACATTCTATCAACGGCATCCTTCAACACATCATTGGACCCGAGATCACCCTTTGGTTCATGTAATTGGAAACCCTTCACAGCCCCTTCGCACAAGACGCCAGCTTAACACAGATGGTGATGTTTGTATGTTCGCACTCGCCGTGAGTTCAGCTGAACCGAAAAACATCAAAGAAGCCATGGCTGATCATGCTTGGATTGAATCGATGACGGATGAACTTCAACAATTTGAAAGACTTAAAGTCTGGGAACTTGTTGACAGACCATACGATGTAATTCCATTAAATCTTCGATAGATATGGAAAAACAAGATGGGTGAAGAGAACACGATCATCAAGAATAAATCTAGGCTAGTGGCTAAAGGGTATGGACAGAAAGAGGGTATTGATTTTGAAGAATCATTCACACCAGTAGCTCGAATGGAAGCGGTTAGGATTTTTCTTGCTTATGCTGCACATAAGGGATTCATTGTCTACCAAATGGACGTAAAGACGGCGTTTCTTAACGGTCCTTTGAAGGAAGAAGTCTATGTCACGCAGCCAGAAGGATTCGTCAATCCTCATTATCCTAACAAGGTGTATCGTCTCCACAAATCACTTTATGGACTCAAGCAAGCTCCAAGGGCGTGGTACGACGAGCTCTCGAAATTTCGGGTCTCCAAAGGTTTCTCAAAAGGTTCCATTAATCTAAATTTGTTTACTTATAAATATGGGGATGACATTTTGCTTGTGCAGATTTATGTTGATGACATTATTTTCGGGTCTACAAACCCAAAACTTTCAAAATGGTTTGAAAAAGTAATGCACAGCAGATTTGAAATGTCTATGATGGGAGAATTAAATTTCTTTCTAGGAATTTAAGTTCACCAATCCCCAAGTGGTATCTTCATTAACCAAGCTAAGTATTGTCAAGAGATAATCAAAAAGCATGGTATGACCTCATGTGACCCTGTTGGGACACCATTATCAACCACATCGCTAGATGCTGACTTGCAGGGACTACCTATAGATCAAACGATATATCATTCCATGATCGGGTCCCTCATGTACTTGACAGCAAGCAGACCTGATATTCATCATGCTACATGCTATTGTGCACGATATCAAGCACGACCCACTGAAAAGAACCTCAAGGAGGTTAAACGGATCTTTCGGTACCTTAAGAATACCATTCACATGGGACTCTGGTATCCGAGGGAAACCGGTTTCTTTCTAACGGCCTATTCAGATTATGATCATGCAGGGTGTCTTGATACACGAAAAAGTACTTCTAGTGGTGCACAATTTTTAGGTCAAGATAAGCTTGTGGGATGGTCTTCCAAGAAGCAGGATTGCACGTCACTTTCATCAGCTGAAGCGGAGTATGTGTCTCTATCTACATGTTGTGCTCAAGTTCTTTGGATGAGAACACAACTCACGGATTATGACTTCCATTTTGATAAAGTACCTATGTACTGTGACTCAAAGTCGGCCATAGCCATCTCCTGCAATCCGGTACAGCATTCGCGCACGAAGCACATTGATGTCAGATATCACTTCATTAAGGAACAAGTTGAAAAGGGTAATGTTGAATTATACTTTGTTGGAACTGATTACCAATTAGCTGACTTGTTTACAAAAGCTCTTTCGAAAGAGACGTTTGCGTATCTAGTTAGGCAAATTGGTATGAGATGTTTGACTCCAGCAGAATTGGAGGTTCTGGCAAAGAAGCCTGCTTGATTCATCTATCAAACATCTACTTGTAAATATTAATGAAAAAGCAAAATACAAAATTAAAAAATCTTTGATAATCAAAAAATATTATTCTCGACATGTCTTTCAGTATCGATAATATGGACATACCTAGAAATGTCGCTCAATAACGACACGGGTGTGTACATAAAGCTCGAATGAAAGTTGTAAATATTTTTCAAAACATGTCATTTCTTCTTTTAATAAAGGAAATTGTCTATTTTGGACAATATTTCCAAACAACGGGTAGAGCAATCTATCTTGGGTTGAGCTTGTCACAAAACATTCAACGTTTTGAGCTCAATATAATGGCTTGTAATCACTTTCAGATTGCAACCCGAAACTATATTCACGGGGGAGTGTACGATTTCGTGCCCTTACCCTCAACAAAAGAAGAGAAATCTTCTTACACTTGAGTGGATTCGTTAAGACATTCAAAGTCTACAAACCCAAGTTTATGCTTTAGAAAAACCTTTTCGACAAAAAGAATTGATTTTTCAAAAAGCGTTGAACACAAATTTTTCAAGAATTTCTCAATGATATTCAAAATCTTTCAAAAATTGTGTGTTCAACAACTCCTATCCTCAAAAGTTTAATGTGGATCAAATCCTCGTAATGACAATTCCATTGGATCAATTTTTGAGGGGGATCGTTCCAAAATTCATGCTAAGTTTCACACATCTTTCTCCCGAAGGATTTCAAGACTATTTTTCAAAATATATTTTAATCAAATTTGGTATCTCTAATATCAAAAGATTTTATATATTAGAGATAGGGGAGAAAATGTGATTAAAATGTGATCTAAAGACTAAAGCACTCATGGTTACGATCAAATACCCACAACATCTTTAATTCACGATGTTATTGGTGTCAAAAGGGTGGTTAGGTTAAGTCCTATGATCCAACCAGAACCGAAGGGATCTTCCCAGGGACAATCCAATAGATTATTAGAAGTCCTTAGGAAAGTTGGAGTAGAATATGAACGAAGCTGAATGCCAACTAAGTACTGATGATAGCACTGGAACAATCACAACAAGGTGCTATTAATAATGTCTTGGTAAGCATTTAAGGGGTTGAAGAATGAAAAAGAAATGTAAGGATAAAGGGTCTAAAAAGAAGCCCTCCATACAACTTAGGCAGAAACCGGGTCAACACATCATGAAGACAAATCATCATGGACCCAGTGATGTGAAGCACAACCCTTTCCTAGCTACTCAGGCTTCTCTCAAAAGAAGTTTGTTTTATTGTCACGGAGATCAACACAACTTCTATTGACTTTCTCACTCCGAGATAGTTGATATTGAATAGGTGGCATCTGCTCCAACCTCCGACCACTAAAAGTGCACAAATTGAGTCTAGAGCCAAGAAATCAATCAAATCTCGTTAGGACACACGGATTAAGATCAAGAGAGTCTTACGCTATATCCTTGTGATATTGCTAGAACACTCAGAGTGATACTACTTAGTATTCACAATGATGAGTGGAAATCCTTCTAGTGTTAACGACAAACAGCACTGCGGTAGGTCATATGAAAGATTCTTTTTGAATTGAACATGTGTAAAACTGAAAAGCAACAGTGGTTTGATTCTGAATTGATTCAAACTCATTTCAGGTTTCTATGCAATATCTTTATGGTCTTGCCAGAACATTCAGAGTGATATTCATTAATATTCACAGTGACGAATGGAAATCCTTCTAGCGTCAACATCAAACAGCGCTACGGTAGGTGACTTGTGAGATTCTTATGAATCAAACTTGTGTCAACTGGAAAGCAACAATGGTAAGATTCTTAATGAATCATACTTGTTCCAGGAATTTGAATTGACGACTTTAATCAAGCGGATATTTATCCAATTGATTCACTCTTTATGTTCGCAATCTTGCTTTAAGACGGTCGAGTAAATAGAACGGCTAGTACAGCCGCGAAACCCTGTCAAGGAGATTCTTAATTGAATCTACCTAATCACATGTACGGTATTTAATATCGTATAACGGTCTTCACCGACCGGAGGTAAAACGCTACCGATTTAGGACGAATGTCAAAGCCATTCAGTCCGTGTATATGTTTTGTCTCGAGAAGGTGGCGTCACGGTGTACTCAGCAAAGTCAAAGATTCAAAACCACATATTCATGTCCAAAGACTTATTCAACAATGAATAGTGTGAGCATGTGGATAAACATACAAGATCGCAAGATGGAAAAGACAAGTCAAGGATAATTTGAAGATCTCAAGATAAAAGACAAAGTCAAAAGACAACGACAAAGGCTCAAAGATCACAGCATGAAGGAACAACACTACTATTACACGTTCAAGACTCATTTATGACGAAATTCATAAATCTCCATTGGAATCCAAGTATCAAAGAGGAATGACCTCACATTGGGGGAGATTGTTAGGCTCAAAATAATGAGTCAAACAATAATGTTCGGTCATAGGTTTCTATTGTAATATTTATTAGAACATTGTAATAGTTAGTTAAATAGTCGTGGTTCACGGGCTTGAAGTTAAGCTACTTAAAGCCCAAAAGACAAGCCCGGTCCAAACAATATAGCCCATTATGTTTACATGTAAGTCCGGCTATATAAAGCCCTTCCTAGCATGTTAGGAAGGGTGGATGGTCATTAGTCCTCTCATTTTATTCTAATCTAATATTCACCAAGTTAATCATCTCTTCTCTCTACTTTCTCTCACTACTTTCTCTCTCTAGAATTCATCTTCTTCATCTATTTTCTTTCTTAAATTCGTGTTATATCATCTAAATATATGGGACAACACATAGACCTCTTCCTTGATTTCACCATTAAGAAACTCCGTCTTCACATCCATCTGATAGACGATCATATTCATATGGGTTGCATAAGCGAGGAATAGTCTAATAGCTTCCAAACGGGCAACAGGTGCAAAGGATTCTATAAAGTCGATGCCCAATAATTGCTTGTATCCACGAGCTACTAGTCGAGCTTTGTTCTTCAATATTCCGCCTAACTCATCGAGTTTCACCTTGTAAACCCATTTCAAAGTGAGTAACTACACTTGATCCGGGCATGGGACAAGTTCCCATACTTCAAGACGTATAAATTCATTAAGTTCTTCTTGCATAGCTTCTATCCAACAGGATTGAGTAAAAGCTTCTTTCCATGCCTTAGGTTCAACTTCAGTGAGAAAAGCATCAAAATGACAAAACATTGCATTTTCTTGTAATTGACTTCTTGTGGATACCGGACGATTAGGGTCACCAATAATAGAATCTATAGGATGATCCTTTGTCCACTTGCTGTCATGTTCACGAATCAGTGGATTAGAGTAAACCGTAGTAGGAGCTTCCTCTGAGGTGGACGACCCGACTTGATTAGGGTCGAGAATTGGTACACCAAAGAATGGAAGTTCACGCATTTGAGCGAGTTCCAAATCCTGATCATCATCATCCTCTTCATCATCAATAGGCATGACATGGGTAGTTGAAACATGTGTTTGTTGAGAATTACTCGTTGAAGGTATATCTTGACCAAATGTAGGTGCAAATGTATCTGATTGTGCTGCGGTTGCTGGAGCGACAACTTCGGTTACCGGAGCTATTACCTCAGGTTCTGGAGCAACAATACTTGGAGGAGTAAAGAATTCATCAAATAACGGTTGAAACAACGTATCCCATTCATTCCTAGTAGGTGGTGTAAATGATGATGAAGTAGGGTTATTTGGGACAAGACCAGAACTAATGTTATTGGGTCCCATTTCATGAAGTGCGGGTTCATAGCTGCTTTGTTCAGAAGCCATTGCTGTCAGCTCATCAAAATCAACATTCATAGTTTCAAGGATCTTACGAGACTTACGATTGTAGATTCGGTATGCCTTCTTTGTGGGTGCATAGCCAATGAAAATACCAATATCAGCCTTTGGTTGAAGTTTTCCCAAATTGTCACCATCATTAATTGGATAACAGAGAGAACCAAATACATGAAGATATGATAAATCTGGTACTTTTCCATGGAGAAGCTCATAAGAGTGTTACCATGGCGTTTACGAATAAGTGACTGGTTTTGGGTGTATACTGCTGTAGATACTGCTTCTGCCCATAAAAACAATGGAGCCTTTGCGTAAATTAACATTGTTCGAGCAGCTTCCATAAGTGTGTGATTTCGCCTTTCAACGACACCGTTTTGTAGTGGAGTGCGAGCAACGGATGTTTCATGAGAAATTCCAACTTCTTCATAGTAACACGCAAGATTTGATTCACAAATTCAGTTCCATTATTTGTACGATTGCGTCGGACAGTAGTGTTGAGACGCACTTGCCTCATTTTTTGTTGTAAGAAATTTCACCCATGTACACCGAGAGTCATCATCGACAATGAAGAGGATGTACTTTTTACCACTAAGACTTTCAACACGTATTGGCCCACAAAGATCCATATGCAACAGATAAAGTTTATCTTGGTTGGTGTCTTCAGTCTTGGGTTTGTATGATTTCTTAGTGTTTTTCCCCATTGTACATGCGGAACATAACTGATCCTTGTGAAATGTAAGTTTAGGAAGACCACGAACAAGTTTGTTTTTCGCCAAATGATTGATAGCGTCAAAGTTAAGATGAGATAACCGTCGATGCCATAACCATGACTTAGTCTTTGATGCTTTGGAGAGAAGACATACGGAAGAAGCGGCCATCATGTCTTGTAGAGACAAAGTATACAAATTATTCCCTCGAGTACCTTTCAATAAATCAACCCCTTCCAAATTGCAAATGAAGCAGGTATGCTCTCGAAAAGAAAATTCTAGGTTTGCATCACAAAATTGTCCCACAGAAAATAAATTGTGATCGAGACCTTCCACATAATACACTCTTGAAATTATAACATTCCCAATATGATATTCACCGTAACCCATTATCTTTGCAATATGATCATTCCCAAACGAACCGTACCAAGAAACTTGCTGACGAAATTTCTAAGCTGAGAGCGATCTCCGGTCATATGTTTAGAGCAACCAGAGTCCAAATACCAGAGAACAATTTGGACCACCTGTTTTCAACAACAACAGTAGACAATGCATTGGAAACAATTGGTTCCAGAGTGTTAGCAGATACAAATATAATATTATCATAATTGCTAACATTTGTGTGACCCTTAGATTTCCTGCGTTTTCTAATGTGAGTTTTAGCATTAACAGGTTTTATTGTTCCAACTTTCTAAGGTTTTGGATTATTAGCGGGCACTACAGTGGGAGTAGACCTATTTAAAGGGCACTTGGTTCCTACGGTAGTGTTGGTGTCCCTAGTTAAAGGACACGCTTGTGTTTTGGTAGCCTTGGTACTCCTAGTTAAAGGGCACGCTTTCTTCGCTTTAGTGGGAGTGATCCTAGTCAAAGGGCACGTATTTCCTACTATAGTGAAAGTTCTACCAGTGGGGCGCCACATCCAACCAACTTGGGTTAACACTTTCCCAGTCGGTTTCCATTCTAAACCATTTTTCCGGGCATTAATCTCATTCACGTGGTCAATAGGGTAAGAATCATGACGACTAGAAAACATACATTCATTGCAATTCCAATATTTCAAATTAAAATTCACAGTAGGCTTAGAACGCTGCACAACCGCAGAGCCTTTAGGTTTAGCAACATGATTCTTTTTATTCAAAACAGAAATAACATTCCTAGGGTGGGCTTCTACTTTCTTCTTCTCTTGACTACTAGATGGGAAAAAGATCCTATCATTCTTCTTGTTTCTTTTAAGCTTAGATCTTTGAGCCTTATTAGTGGTGATTACTCCTGTAGAAGGCAACACGGGAATATTAGAAGCTGGTTTTGATTTTGCCTTATCTTTAGTGACCAATGTTTGAGATGGTTTAGTCCTAGGGCCCTTATTAAATGGTTTGACGGCGATGAGGTTCGTTTTGATGGCACTAGAGGACGGCGCTGAGACAGTGGCTGCGTTATCTACCACATTCTTACCTTTTAGGGTACGAAGTGTTTCCTTTAACTCAGTCAAAGCCAAATTTTTATCACAAATTTGTTCCCTCAAATCGGATATGTCCACCGACTTTCGATTCAATTGTTCAATCAATTATTGATTCTGTGCAGTGGTATAAGCACATGCGGGCTTTACTGAATCGAAGAGTCGTGTATTTTTCTGTTTTAAGTTATCAACTTTGGACAAAATCTTGAAAACTCGATTATCTAGATCAAGTTTAAAATTCTCAGCGGCCTCAAGTACGTTCACACAGTTAAGCTCCTTAGATTTCTCTATGTCTATCGGCAAAGATTTAGCAACCTTGTCACTTGGCTGACGTTGTTTTGATTGTAAAGTCAATCGAAAATTCTTTTGAAAATTTGCCTCATCTATATTAACACCTTCGAATGAAGTTTCAAAGATCTCTTGAATAAATTGTTGCTTGCATTCAAGCGAAATACAATGTGTTTGAATCTCACCAAGTTTTTTGAAAGCAAAGTATAAGAATCTTGATGCTTTGAAAATTCAGCGTCAGATTTGTGACAAGTACTATCTACCACATTATCCACATATTCAACATTATGCACAATAGAATAATTATCAACACTTTTATTCACATAGACGGAAACTATAGCATGAGACATTACTTGCTTCAAAAGCTGATCATTTTGGCGTGAAACCCGTTCTATTTCAAGTAAACTGTTTTTATAAGCATCATCCATTTCATTGAAAACACGTCTAACTTCTTCTATTTCCAAAAGCAAATCTTGATCAATAGTACTAAGAAAAGCTTTAACATTGTTTACAAATGGAACAATTTTGTCTCGGAACGCAGCTCTAGTGTGCTCAAAATTCCATTCACCTTCCGTTATGGCCGAAGTCGTCGTACGTTCCAAAATGACCTAGTCAAGATTGGCTAAGTGTTGGTGCACCGCATTTAAGCTAATGGATGCCTTACTTACCGGTGGAATTAACTTAATTAAATCCTTTTTGACAAGTGTAGGAAACGTACTAGGAGGGTTTTCCGTTGACAAACTTTGAGGCACAAAAACTGTTAATTGAGCTAATTCCTTTTGTAAACGAATACGGGTCTTTTTAGACAATTGATCTTTATTATACTGATCATAATCAATCTTATGGAATTTTGAAAGCATTTAATAACTCAGATTTTACTCAGGTTAAAAATTAAGTTCGTTGTGTTGTTCTCTTCGAATTGAAAAACTTGTGTTTAATGTGTTAGTCAGTCTTATTTTGGTGGAAACAAAGATGTGTCGTTGTAGTGTTTAAAATAAAATGTGCTGAACAAATAAAGTAAAGGGCAATTTAAAGTAAATCTAACTCTAATAAAATTAAATGGTGCAAGTAGATTAAAAGCGCGACTAAAATTAAAGGCAATAAATGTAAATAACGCAAACTTAAATCTAACTAAGCCAAACTTAAAACGCAACTAAAACTAAATCTTAAACTAAGGCAAATAAACTTAAAGTTCGATTAAGGAAAAAGGCGGGAAAAATAAAGCTTAAAATAAAAGGGCAGAAACTTAAAAACTAAATTAAAGAAACTGAAAATAAGCTCTATCCGGAATAAATCCCCTATTCGGAATATTAGGCCTATTTGGAATCCTCAAGTCTATTCGGAATAAAACCCTCTACTCGGAATAATACACTTATGCGGAATAAAGTCTCTATCCGGAATATCTGTCCCTATTCGGAATGAATACTCTATGCGGAATAGTGTGGCTATTCGGAATAAAGTGCCTTATGCGGAAAATCCCCCTATTCGGAAAACCAAGTCTATTCGGAATATTGTCACCCTATTCGGAATAAACTTCCTATTCGGAATAAAAGTCCTATGCGGAATCTGAGCCTATTCGGAATAATCACCTTATGCGGAATATCAAATATTCCGCATGGACTAGCTTAGCATAAACATTTATACGGAATAAAGATTATTCCGCATAGACTACTCAGAGATCCCTTTACTCGGAATAAATGAAGATCAGAACCTGGAAAGGAATAGCAGCGAAGAACACGGGACAAAGAATGAAGCACGAATTTAGACAAAACAAAGCTAAATTAAACGCAAGATTAAATCAAACAAGCAAATAAACAACTAATAATCATAAACAATCAATCCAAAACAACAAATCAAACAATAAAGATCAAGATAATCAAAACCAATTTAATCAAATCAACCAAAAATAAAGAACTTGAACATAAACAAATCAACACAAAGATTAAGAAAGGTAGAATGAGATTAACAAGATAAAGATAAAGCTTAACAAGAATTAAAAGAAAAACTTACTTGAAATTAAATGGTAATTAAGTGCAAGACAAGGTAATTAAATTTGACAAGTATTTAAATGACAAGGTAATTAAAGGTGGAAGAACTAATTGTCACTATTAGCCAACAAAAATGAAATGATAAACATCCTAATCTATTTATAGGGGAGGATTAAGGAAGCTTCCTCCCCTCTTTCATTTCTTCTTAATTACAAGTTTAAGTCCCTCCTTTTATTAATCTTCATTAATTGCGTCATTAGTCCTTTTCTTCTAATCTTCTTTAAACTTGGACTTAAGGGACTTTTGGCTTCGTTATTTCTTCGAACTAGTCTTTAAATTCTTCAATAAAATAGACTTGAATTCTTCGGCTTTTGATAAACTTCCGTCTTTTGACTTTTTCTTCGATAAATCTTCAGAATTGGTCGTGGAATTCCGTTCTTATTGCACTCTTGACTTCTTGACTTCGCTTTTCATCCTTTTCTTCAATAAAAATCCGTAAATGCCCGTGAATGTCCGTGTTTTCTCCACTTTTCACCTTTTCATCCTAAATCACAACAAAAACACAAACCACGCATAATTCTGACATAAAATACACGTTTTGGTCCGGTTATTATTGTAATTAAGTGGTAGATAAGATGGGTGTTTACACACCTATCAAATCCCCTACACTTGACCATTGCAATGTCCTCATGCAATGCATTAATTACAAAGCAAGATTACACTTTTCATCATAATCAATCCACGTTGGCCTTTATTAAAGAGATAGAAAATTAAAAACATACAAAATAAAGAAATCAAAAGCATACCTTGGGTTTTGAAAATGTTATGAATAATCATCATCCTCAAGTTTTCACTTTCTCCAAACCAAGCTTAAAAACGAGATCATTGTTATTATAAGTTAGTAAACTATCACGAACTCATGTGGGCCAATTACTCACTTAGACTCCCTTATTCCTAGGTGTATCTCTTATATTTTATTATTGTCTTGAATGATCACGAGGATGCATTGTTTGACTTATTTCGATAGTTATTTAGTCGGAAAATAAAGTGAACGATTTAATCAATAGTTAGCTAAAGGACCAAATCTTTTAAAACTGCTTCTCGGGACCTCATAAAGTTCATATCTTGGCATAACTCGCTTCGCGATTTGAGACCTTTCTCGGACCGATATTTGGCAGCGACTTCATACTTCAAATCTTGAGAGATGTTCATGAAATAATGGTCTTCTCTTCATATAGGAATTTCTTCACTTGAAGTTTTGAGAGATTCATACTTGGACCACGACTTCTTCATTTTTCTCCAATCTTTATTTTGGACTTTGATATACAACGATCCGCCTCCTTTCATGACTTGGATCTATTTATCCTCATACCTTGTTAGGGTCTTTTCGGATACACTTCTCCATGACTTTTGGGGAGTTTTGCTTTACGTCGTGTGTCTCGATCCTTCATATTGATTTTCGATAAATGATTCTTCACATCATGTTGGATCTTTAGCAACAAAATATAGCCCTCATGCCTTGTTAGGGCCTTTTCGGACTCGCCAATCTTCGCGTCCCGCTTCAATAAGTTATGCCTTGGCTATGAACTCTAATCCATACCGAGCAACTTTTAAACGATCTGGGGCTAGAAGCTAAGTAACTTTTCAAATCGTACAACCTTATTTATTAGCAGATAAATTTATTAGCAAGCGATGGGAGAATAGGCTTATAATTAACTCACATAAATTCACGAAAGAATACCGAACTTATAATTGGCTCTATCATCTCTCGTTCTCCACAGTTTAAAATCTCAAGTAATGAGACTCGTGGATGCTTAGCCTATTAAATCAAAGTTTTGGGTTTTCGAGTCGCCTATAGGATCTTGCAAATTCTTAGACTTTTGCAAGTTTAGAAATCGCATTTTAAAGTTCCCTTGATAAACGACTCTCTAGGATCAATTATAGGAACTTGCGAAAAGTTCTTGTTCTTAACCCGTGAGAGTTAAGACTTTCGCATTTTATAGCTCCCTATATAAAAGCCTAGCAAAACTTGACTTAAACACGTTAAGGATACTAGCTAGAGTAAACTCGGATTGAGTCAAAAAATTCACAACGTTTGAAAATTAATACCGCTTATTAAACATTTATTCTAATAAGGAAACAAAATAACTATACAAAGGTAAAAACTAATAGGCCAAAATAGATCAAAAATTTTGAAAAATGTCGAAAAATTTATTCTCCGGTTAAAATGAGGACAAATACAAGGAAAAGACCACTTAACTTCGATAGAAGTCCCCCCTACACTTAAGATAAACATTGTCCTCAATGTTTAAGCATGTGGGAGTAACTCCCCTACACTTAGGACATTGTGCACGTTGTTTAAATTTCGCTAAGGAAAAGACAACTAAAGAGATTCCTATTTTAATATTTGAGAAAATATAAAATAGTGAATCGAAAAGAGTTTAGGATAGAACCGGGATAATGGAACACGGAATCACGGGTCGTCAAGAATCATCAAGAGTGGATCATTGAAGCTCGAATCCCTGATTAAGAAGTGAGGAGAGGAAATAGCAAACCAAAGGGTCCCCCCTACACTTATGGTAAAGAAAGCGAAAAGATAGATGCATGGGTTGCCTCCCAAGAAGCGCTTGGTTTTTGTTAACCGAGTCGGGAGCCTGACTCGACCTTGATGATCAACGGAAGAAGCATGAAACGTATCCACCAGGATCAAAGACATAGTTTTCATCCATCAATAAGCACGAGCTTAAGGCGAACAAGGCAAGCCAAAGAAGAAGTGGCAGGGTTCCCTTAAGCAGCGATGGAGCACGGTGGAAGCAAGTAGGAAGCGGTGCAAGCATGTCTTCAAAATGTCCAAAGATTTTTCCTTTTATTTCATCAGGTGGAGACTGAGATGGCTGAAAGACTTCAATACCAGGGTCGAACACCTTTTCCTTTAAGGGAAAATAGCACTCAGGCTCAGCCGAGTGTGAAGAAGATCCGCGAAGAAGCACAACCTCGTCCTCAGAAGGAAGACAAAGAGGTGTCAAATCATAAGTGCAACGGATTTCGGTGTCGACCGGTTTCTTCTCCTTGGACAAAATGCTCTTCAAATCCAAAGTAGGATCAAGACGATAATCTTCAAAGTCCAAAGGAGGAGCATCACTCTCATGAGGGAAGTATGTGTTGAGAAATTCAGAGAAATCTTCCTCAAATGAATAATCGTCCAAAGTAGGATCGAGTGATGGCGGAGGATCTTCATCATGTGAAGAATCGCTCGATAGAGTATCAGCCTCATCAAAATCATCGAAAGTGGGCAGCTCGGGATACTCAGAAGTACAATCAAAATCATCCGAGTCTGAGCTAGAATCATCATCATAAGCATCAAAGACCGGTTGAGAATCATAAATGGGAGAAGCGTCCAAAGTAGGGAGAGAATCATCCACATTATCTTCAAAGAGTGGATTATCAGTGGAAGACTCGAATAAAGGATTGTCGTAGACGGTAAATTCATCGAGCACATTTATCATATTCACTGATTCTCGGCCTCCAAAGGATTTGCCTGTAAGCTTCCCCATTTTAAAAACTTTAGAATCATCCCCGACTCGTAGGATTAACTCACCTTCGGCCACATCTATTAAAGCACGTCCGGTTCTCAAGAATGGCCGACCAAGTATTAAAGGAATACGAGGGTCCATTTCATAATCAACTACTACAAAATCGACCGGGAAAGTAATTGTGCCAACTTTGATAAACACGTCTTCGGCTATACCAACGGGGTAAGCGAGAGTGCGATTTGAAAGTTCGAGAGTCATCTTTGTTGGAATGAGGTCGGGTAATGATAGTGTTTTCCAAACACTCAGTGGCATCAAATTTATACTAGCCCCGAGATCAGCAAGGGCAGTAAATTCTTCAGTTTTGTTGAACACGCAAGGCAGCACAAAACGACCGGGATCTCCAAGCTTTTCCGGAAGTTCTCTAAGAAGAACTGCAGAGCAGTTTTCATTTAAGCATGTGTTGGCGAGTTCAATCAGCTTCTCCTTCTTGCTAAGCAATTCCTTGAATGCTTTGACAAATTTCGGCATGTGGCAAAGTGCTTCAACAAGGCTAATATTGATGGTCATTTTAGATAGCATATCCACATATTTCGATACTTGACAGTCATTCTTGGTTAGATCATTGGTCTTGCCTATGCGAGAAGGGTATGGGATTCTAGGTTGATAAGGGTTAGGTGAAGGTGTAGTCGGTGAAGGTTGTGATGTTGAAGGGTCCTTCCGAGATACATCGTCATTACGAGGCGGAGACGGTAATGGTGCACTACTACTAGGTGTAGGAGGAGTAGGGATACATGGTGGTGGAGGAGGTGTAGATGAAGGTGGTGGGATAGGTGGATTGACAATGGTAATTCCACTACGCGTAGTTATAGCACTCACATTAGCTCGCGGATTTGTGACGGTGTTTGAAGGTAGAGAACCCGAAGACGAAGAAGGTTGAGCTTCGGGCAAGAAACTAGCCAATTGATTCTTTAATTCAGTAGTTTGAGTGATGAAGGAGGATTGAAGATTATCACGAACCTCAGTTCTGATGTCATTTCCTTGCTTCAAGATATCTCCTTTCAAATTGATTATTTGGCTCTATAGATTCTTGATTTGCTCACCTTGAGTTCTCATGATGGTGTCAACATCGGGATTAATGGGTGGGTGTTGTTGGGTGGGTGGTTGATAAGGGTTAGAAGCACGAGGTGGGATTTGGTTGCTTCTATTGTAGTTGTTGGCGGGGTTTTGGTTTTGAGGAGAAAAACCGGGTGAAAGGTAATTGTTTGAACGGTAGCTCAGCAGATTTATATCCCCTTGTTGTCTAGCTTGGTAATTTTCCGGTGAATAATTACCGTATGCTGCATACACATTTTCCGGATTTCCTTGTGTCGAAGGACAATCGGTGTATGAGTGAGGACCACCACATGTTTCACAAGGATTAGCAACCGCTTTAACTTGTTGTTGTTGTTGGTTTGAAGCGAGAAGCGTAATACTTTTGCTCATTTCGGCCATCATGCGGGTGAGTTCGGTCATCTCAGGGTTTGCTGAGGTGGAGGAAACATTGACTCTCGGGTTGTTCCTAGAAGAAGCAGAGGAATCCCAGTTCTTGTGGTGAGTAGTCATGTTCTCAATTAACTCTCTACACTCCTCGGGTCTCCTTTTCATGAATGTGCCACCGGCGGCTGCATTAATCGTATCACGATCTCGAAAAGTCAAACCGTTGTAGAAAGTATCGATTAAGGTCACAGTGAGCATGTTGTGGTTTGGACATCTATCGATCAAGACATTATATCTCTCCCAAGCATCAAAAAGAGATTCATCGGGATCTTGCATGAAACCGCTGATCTGATTGCGAAGGCTTGTGACCATGGATGGTGGAAAGTAGCGCGATAGAAAGCGTTGAGTCATATCATCCCAAGTGTGAATAGAATTCTTCGGGAGACGATCAAACCATTTCTCGGCATGATGCGATAAAGTATGTGGGAAGAGTTGTAGGCGGAGAACATCCATTGTGGCCCCAGGCAACTTCATGCTTTGGGTGATTGTAATGAACTTGTCGAGGTGTTTGTTGGCATCATCATCAGGCAATCCTCTAAATGGGTTTGTTTGCACTTGCTGAATCATGTGGTGCTTCAACGAAAACTCAGGAGCGTTGATTTGCATCGGTGCAATCGGTCCTCCTCGTCCAAACATGGTTGGTTGACAAAGTTCCTCCATGGTCCAAAGATCGGGCTGTGGAAGAGCATTGTTGTTATTATTATTATTGAGGTTCGGTGGAATGTTGTTGTTGTTAACACCTGCCATATCTAAATCTTCTTGAGGCTCGGGCTCTTGATAATTAGAAGATCTAGTACGCATACACCTGAAAATGCAAAAGAAAACAAAACCAAACACAAAAACAATATATATACATAATAAAGATAAAATCTTTTTGGATTTTTGAAATTTTTAATTTTTATGGTGTTTTATCAATTTTAATTTTTATGATTTTTTGAAGTTTTTAGGCAAGAAAAATAACGTTCACAAGTGAGCGGATCCCAAAAAGCAACGTGTCTCTCACAGAAAACCGTCAATCTTAACGAAAAGAGCCGGCAGCGGCGCCATTTAATAACTTAGATTTTACTCAGGTTAAAAATTAAGTTTGTTGTGTTGTTCTCTTTGAATTGAAAAACTTGTGTTTAATGTGTTAGTCAGTCTTATTTTGGTGGAAACAAAGATGTGTCGTTGTAGTGTTTAAAATAAAATGTGCTGAACAAATAAAGTAAAGGGCAATTTAAAGTAAATCTAACTCTAATAAAAATAAATGGTGCAAGTAGATTAAAAGCGCGACTAAAATTAAAGGCAATAAATGTAAATAACGCAAACTTAAATCTAACTAAGGCAAACTTAAAACGCAACTAAAACTAAATCTTAAACTAAGGCAAATAAACTTAAAGTGCGATTAAGGAAAAAGGCGGGAAAAATAAAGCTTAAAATAAAAGGGCAGAAACTTAAAAACTAAATTAAAGAAACTGAAAATAAGCTCTATCCGGAATAAATCCCCTATTCGGAATATTAGGCCTATTCGGAATCCTCAAGTCTATTCGAAATAAAACCCTCTACTCGGAATAATACACTTATGCGGAATAAAGTCTCTATCCGGAATATATGTCCCTATTCGGAATGAATACTCTATGCGGAATACTGTGGCTATTCGGAATAAAGTGCCTTATGCGGAAAATCCCCCTATTCGGAAAACCAAGTCTATTCGGAATATTGTCACCCTATTCGGAATAAACTTCCTATTCGGAATAAAAGTCCTATGCGGAATCTGAGCCTATTCGGAATAATCACCTTATGCGGAATATCAAATATTCCGCATGGACTAGCTTAGCAAAAACCTTTATACGGAATAAAGATTATTCCGCATAGACTACTCAGAGATCCCTTTACTCGGAATAAATGAAGATCAGAACCTGGAAAGGAATAGCAGCGAAGAACACGGGACAAAGAATGAAGCACGAATTTAGACAAAACAAAGCTAAAATAAACGCAAGATTAAATCAAACAAGCAAATAAACAACTAATAATCATAAACAATCAATCCAAAACAACAAATCAAACAATAAAGATCAAGATAATCAAAACCAATTTAATCAAATCAACCAAAAATAAAGAACTTGAACATAAACAAATCAACACAAAGATTAAGAAAGGTAGAATGAGATTAACAAGATAAAGATAAAGCTTAACAAGAATTAAAAGAAAAACTTACTTGAAATTAAATGGTAATTAAGTGCAAGACAAGGTAATTAAATTTGACAAGTATTTAAATGACAAGGTAATTAAAGGTGGAAGAACTAATTGTCACTATTAGCCAACAAAAATGAAATGATAAACATCCTAATCTATTTATAGGGGAGGATTAAGGAAGCTTCCTCCCCTCTTTCATTTCTTCTTAATTACAAGTTTAAGTCCCTCCTTTTATTAATCTTCATTAATTGCGTCATTAGTCCTTTTCTTCTAATCTTCTTTAAACTTGGACTTAAGGGACTTTTGGCTTCGGGATTTCTTCGAACTAGTCTTTAAATTCTTCAATAAAATAGACTTGAATTCTTCGGCTTTTGATAAACTTCCGTCTTTTGACTTTTTCTTCGATAAATCTTCAGAATTGGTCATGGACTTCCGTTCTTTTTCCACTCTTGACTTCTTGACTTCGTTTTTCATCCTTTTCTTCAATAAAAATCCGTAAATGCCCGTGAATGTCCGTGTTTTCTCCACTTTTCACCTTTTCATCCTAAATCACAACAAAAACACAAACCACGCATAATTCCGACATAAAAGACATAAAATACACGTTTTGGTCCGGTTATTATTGTAATTAAGTGGTAGATAAGATGGGTGTTTACACACCTATCAGCATTTTAGAATGAGTTTCTTCCGCAAGTGATTGTGTCTCCTCAGTACTACAAACATAAGGTGCTTCTTTCGATTTGCCAATAAGGGTCACATCATAAAGATAAGGAATATATTACTGAGCTTGTTTTGCATAGCCAGGATTAGGTGTTAATCTTGAAGACGCTTAAGTTCGAGTTCTTTAAATGATTTAGTTAAAAGATGAACCTTTTCTGTGGAAGCATATTGTTTTAAAAGTTGTTGTTCCTTGAATTTGAGAAGTTTGGTAGCATTAATTTCCGATTCAAACTTTTTAGACTCGATAGTTTCAAAATCTTTTTTAAGTTTCTGAAAATCATTTACAACCGACTCTTTTGCTTTTAATTCATTGGAAAGATTAGCTTTTAATGATTCTATTTCTTTTAAGTGTTCAATCTTTTCAAAACAAAATTGGTCAAATTCAGAATAAGTTATTTTTTCAGCTTGAGGGACCATTTCAAAAGCTTTGACCTTTTCTTTATGCAACGCAAGCTCAGCAGTTAGGGTGGAATTCGTATCTACGGATTGTCTGAGAGCCATATGCATTTGATCAATAATATGTTTAGGCACCATGACCAAATCATGTTGAGCATAAGATTCCATACCCGTCATAGCATTTGGTTGAGGTTCACTCAAATGTGTAGGATTGGGTACCACATCATTTGAGTTACTAGTTCCCGAATGCTGTTTGAGGTTGTCATTTTCATGCCCAACTTGATGTTGGTTATCATCAATATTATTAGATGTGGTTGGTACCTCACTGACGACATCAGAACCATAGTGAGAGAGATTAGCAACGAGAGCAGCTTGGGCAGAGTGAATGTCATCACAATCCAAATCATATGCGTCAAGATCATCTGCTTGATAAGCTGCATTAGAAGTGGAAACGACTGCAATGCCTTCATTGTCTGCTGGCCCTGGGTCTGCAAGAAATGCTAACTCTTCTGAATCCAAGATCTTTCCCTTACACTGAGCATCAACCAAATACATCTTCTCATGAAACCATGTTGCATCCCTTTTTTGTTTTGGCTGAGTGCATTCCCTAGCCATATGACCTTGTCCTCGGTAATTGTAGCATGTCACAACCTTTTGAGGACCAATAGGGCTTCCATTTCCATTAGCTTGAGAATTCACAGCTTGAGCATTCACAGTCCTTGTAGGAGGTCCATATGAAGTTTGCCTTCCCTGAATAGGTTGCACATTCACTTGACCATCTTGAACAGTGGCTTGTTGTCGAGGATTTGAAGAGGTGCGGAGCTGATTGTTTGTTGGTGGAAATCCTCTAGTTGCAACAAGTTTTGACAAGTAGGCAGTGAGATGGTTTAGAACATCAGTTGGCGTGTCATTTGGAGTAAAGACCGGTGCTTGGATTGGTGGAAGTTCATTGGAGTAAAAGGCTTGTGCTTGTTGTGCTTCAATTAGAAAATATCCTTGCTGAGGAGTATAGCCCATTGGAGAAGTGTTGGCTTGTGATGGTGATGTCTGATGTGGTGGTTGTCGTGGAAAAGATTGTTGATGAACACTTTGTTGAAATGCTTGATGTGGCATCATTAGTGGTTGATAAGATGCTTGCTGTGGTTGCTGGTAAGTGTGTGGTGGTGGCTGCTGCAAGTATTGTTGGAAATACGTTTTATGTATATAGAAAGTCTCGGTCACTCCAACAATGTAGTTATAGGCTCGTAGTAATGTTAAGTTTCATATATTAAATAGCCCGACCCATGAGCATGTTCATGGGCCGGAAGCCCAAGTCCATTAAGGACTTGGGGTATTTAAACCTCTTTCCACCATGGAAAGAGGTGTTGGTTGTTTTCATTTCTTGTTTTCAATATCACAAAGTTCTTTCTTTCTCTCTCTAAGTTTCTCTCTCTAGAAAACATCAACCCCTTGTTTCACAAAGATTATCATTGTTCTTCAATTGGTATCAAGAGCATGGGATGAAATATAGGATTGTTTTTGGTGTTGCGTATTGTTTTATAAACATTTCGTAGAGTTCTTGTCGAATCTTCAAATTTTTTGTGTGTTTGATCGTAGTTTCAAGTAGTGTAACGTAGTGATTCGTGTTATAGTGTTTTTGGTATCTTGGTTTTGGTTACAACACAATCTTTCTTGGATCAAAAGTGCAAAAAGGTATTGTGTTCTTCTTTCCTAAATTCAAGCAAAGATTTCCATCGGAAAGTACAAGTGAAAAGGGGCTTTCATCGCAATAACCATCACCATCAGAAAGTGATTGGTTCCACATTGCGATACTGAGGATTTCAATACTTATTCCGATCTGGACATTCCGATCGTTCTTTGCGATCTGGGATTCCAACGGTTATAAGGAAGTGTTTAAGTCGTTACTCTGCCTAAATTTTGTCAGCTATATTCCGATCTGAATCTTTTCGATAGGACTTTGCGATCTGAACATTTCGACAGCTTTGCATTGCGATCTAGGCATTCCGATACCATCATCATTCCGACAAGGTTACATTGCGATCTGAGCATTCCGATCTGAATCATTCCGACAAGGTTACATTGCGATCTGAGCATTCCGATCTGAATCATTTCGACAGCTTTGCATTACGATCTGAAATCATTTCGACAGCTTTGCATTACGATCTAAGCATTCCGATAGTAAGATATTCCGATCTGGGTATTCCGACAGAAAGAACTTTTCGATAGAACATGTTTTTAGATACTTAGTGGATTTCTTCTATTTGGCAATTAATTTGGTAATTTGGTAAATTTTAAAAGCAAACACAACAACAAGATAACAACATCTTTTAGTTAACAACACAAAAAACTCATAACCTTATTTCATTGTTCGATCATCTTTGATAATCTTTTTAAAGTGATCAAAATGAATCCGAGTTCATTAATGCCTCAAATGACATCACTTACGGATATTTCCGTCATTACGGGAACGAATAATCCCCCTCCAATGCTCATTAAAGAAGTCTTTGAAGCATGGCAAGGCCGTATGATGTCATACATTAAGGGAAAACCGACATATGGGAGGCTTATGGTCAAGTCAATTCTAAATGGTCCACTTGATTATGGTACCATCGCTGTTAACAATGTGACTCGACCACGGGAGTTTGAAGAACTTACACCAGCTCAACAACTTATTGCCGATGCAGACGAAAAGGCTCTTCAAACCATTCTCCAAGCTCTTCCACATGACATTTATCGAATGGTAAGTCAATATACGGTTGCAAAGGATTTATGGGAACGTCTAAAGGTTTTGCTACAAGGTACGTCTCTTACTAAACAGGAACGGGAATGTCAGTTGTATGATCTATTTGATAGGTTCACGTACAGTCCAGGGGAAACGCTTCACGACTACTACTTCAGATTCACTACTCTCATGAATGATTTAAATGTATACAATCTCGTGATTGCTCCATTCCAGGTTAACACCAAGTTTTTGAATACTTTACCTCAAGCTGAATGGGGTGAGTATATTACCGATGTTAAGTTAACCAGGGATTTGCATAAGTGCAATTTGGATCAACTCTATGCTTTTCTTCAGCAGCATGAGAAACACGTGATCATGCACCGTTCGCCTCGAGGAACGTACCCTGATTCTCTAGCCTTGATGGCAAATCAACCAAGCTTGTCAGATAACAACACTCCTTATATCATGGGACACCAAGCTTATCATCCATCACCGTACCTGACTCCAAGCTTCCCCCAATATTCGATTCTACCTCAACCACCCACCTCACATCAGCAACTATATCGGTTTAATGCCCCTTCGTCTCAGAGAGAACCACAAGCATCACAATATGCCTCACAACCTCACCCATATTCACCAGCAAGCATTGCACCTTATGCTCAGTCATCATACCCCTCTTATCAAGAAAATGCAGCATATCCATCAAGCTATTCTGACCATATGAGTATTCCTTCTAGTGCTTATGCCACTCAACAAGACCAAGCATTGTATTGTGATAATGATGAAGGTCCCATTCCTGAATTCAAACAAGGAACTGACCCAGATGAAGTGTTAGCCACTATGTCTGCTTATCTCACAAGGACATTGAGCAAACGAGGATTTAGAGGACCAGCTCCTACTAACAATCAGCTGAGGAATTCATCCAATTCTCGACAACAAGCTACCATTGAGAATGGCAGGGTCATGGTTCAACCTATACAACCTAATCAGGGGAGACCCACTACATCAACCACCAATGCACGCATGGTCAATCCTGCTCTAATGGTCAAAACTCCTCCACGGGCTAATTCTACAGGTAAGTTGAGAATGATTACATGCTACAACTGTAAGGAAGAGGGTCACATGTCTAGGGATTGCACAAAACCCAAGAGGAGAAGGGATGGTCAATGGTTTGCAGAGAAGATTTATTTGGTGAACGCTCAGGCACAAGGACAGGAACTTGATGAAGAGGAGCTTTCATTTCTTGCTGATCCAGGGATTGCGGAACAAGAAGTTCTCACTACACAGAATGCAGCATACCAAGCAGATGATCTGGATGCTTAAGATTCAGATTGTGATGATCTTTAATCTGCTCAGGTAGCTCTTATGACAACTATCTCTAGCTTTGGGTCAGATAAAATTTCTGAGGTACCTACTAATACCACTGATACTAGTATTCAACCACATCAAGTTGGGCAAGAGGGTGCTGATCCGAGTGAGTCTTCGGTGGTGAGTCCTTCAAATGAGGAGACAATCAATGATATCAATATCAATGCAAGTCCCCAGACTTTGAGTGAATCACACCCGGGAGTCATTTCGCATACGCATACTCCTGCTCAACAAGATTTGGTCATGGTTCCTGCAAAATTACTTAGCCAAATGAATACTGCACTCTTAGAAACCCTAGCTAAGAATAAGAATTTCTCTACTGAGCTTGCCTTGTGCAATGAAAAAGTTCAAACTTTAGAATTAGTTCCTTCGTCTAATGTTCTAACAAATCCCGAATATGATCATTTTCGAAACAAACAAATGGGTCATTTGCAAGAAATTGAAACCTTAAGAGCAGATCTTTCCAACGAACTTAAAGAAAAAGAGTTAGTGGTCACTAATTTTCATAAACTTCAAACGGATTTTGAATTACTCGAGTCTAAAAAGAATGAAATGGAAATTAATGCGGATAATAAGATTAGAAGTTTAGATTATTGGCTTTTAAGACAATACGCTGCCTCTCAACTAGTGCACTTATTTGACGCATCGTTTAGAGAGTTTAACTTATCGCGTCAAAAAGACCTTCCCCCTAACCCACGGTATGTAAGACAAGCTTTTATCCATAGTCCAAGACTTTATAATGCAACCCAATTAGGATTGGTCTTAGATCCGATTGTTATTTTCGAGGATCGCACAAATAAGGATCTAGTTGATGAGAATCGGTCATACAACTTTGCAAAATATCCCCAGTGTGATTATTTTAAAATGAATCAGGAGCTTGCAAAAACGGACTTTAGAATTCGCTTCCATATTGATAAAGATCTCATCATAGCACCAACCTACATGTTAAATGAAGAAAACCCTAGTACACTTCCTACACTTGTCAAAATGGAAGGACCTAAGGATATTCCAAAGGATCTTCCACCTGTTAGCACTGTATGGATAAACTTGCAAGAGATTAATCAATACTTTGCTTGTTTTGAAAAGGTCATCCAGGAATGTACGACTTCAAATGGTCTAAACGCCGGAGAATGGGCTTTCGAACACATGAACGAGGTGTTTAAGAATGAGATCAATCCGTTTGTCGAAAGTCTAAAAGGAAGTTTTGCATCTCTTTCAGAAAATCTCGAGTTTGAAATTAAAGAAGTTCAAAAAGTGTTTTATGAAATGGACACCGCTTACGAACTACAATTAATTGAAAAGGAAAAGATTTTATCCGAATATGACCGATTCTTGTCCCAAGTAATATCGTGTGATGTGCTTACTACTGTGAATGTTAACTATTCGAATGAGCTTACATCCGCTATGAATAACTGTGATGTTGTGAATATATGTGATGATGTGCATGATATCTTTGTAAATGTTGCTGATACTGTAAATGAGGTAGATAATCATTCTTGTCACGAGTCTAACGCTGAATTTTTAAAGCTTCAAGACAATTACAATTTACTTACAAAACGCTTTAATCAACTTGAACAACATTGTATATCTTTAGAATTAAAACAGCAAACTCAAAATGAGGATCTTTTGATAACAAATGGTTGTGAAAACAGTGTTGAGACGAGTGACAAGATGATTGAGATAGTTAAAACATTAGAGGAAGAGATTATGAGATTAAAGAGAGATGTGTCATCGAATGAAACACTAAAATTGGAACTAGAGGCTGCATAGTCTAAAAACTAGGACTTAGAAATTATACTTTCGTCTATTCTAGGGGAGATGGATCGGGCAAGATAGGGACTATCCGCTCTTTATGGTTCAATAGAAGAACGCTACGCTTTTAATGCAGCACAGCAACAATCTTATGTTGAACAACTGAACAAAAAGTGTGAGGAAATCTCTGACTTAAATATCCAGCTCATTGACAAAAACATGGTATTGGCTGAGTTAAGGGAGACACTTCTTCTCACCCGACAAGAAGTTGTTAATAACTTAGCTACCAACTCTGCACCGTCCTCTAGTGATCCATCAACCAATTCAGTAATGCTCTATAAGAACCCGCGCCATAAGCAAAATCCAGATACTTACGATGTTTATATGATGAATGCAATTAAGCATGTGGACCTTGTTAGGGATATTTTATATGATTTGTATGCGTTAGATCCCTCAAGCAGTCACTATTATTCAGCTCATGCATATATTCAGCGAGTTCAATATTGCTTAGCATATTTGCAATACATAGGAAAACCGGGTTCTACACTACTCACTAATCGACCCATTGCTGTAACTCCATTCAATAAGACCCCAGGAGCAAAACTGTCCTTGGCACCATCAACTAACGCATCGTTAAAATCTGTTGCTGATGTTCCCACTTTGCCTTCTACAGGATTAAAAGAGTCTACTAGGGCTAAAGGATCGCCACTCAAGAAAGATAAGATCAAACCCTCCACTAGTAGTACCATCAAGAAGAAAGTAGAAGCTCACCCTAGGAATGTTATTTCAGATTTAAATAAAAAGAATCATGTTGCTAAGACTAAAAGCTCTGCGCCTGTGCAGAAGTCTAAACCATTTGTGAATTATAATTTGAAATGTTGGAATTGTAATGAATGCATGTTTTCCCAACGTCATGATTTGTGTCTTATTGATCATGTGACTGAAATGAATGCCATTAGGAATGATGTTGAATGGAACTGGGAGAACTCGTACCCAAGTTGGATGGCAATGGCGTCCCACTGGTAGGACCTTTACATTAGATGGAAAAATGTGCCCTTTAACTAGGAATGCATCCATTGAGGTTAGGTCTCAGCATCCTTTAGTTAGGCACACTAGCACTAAAGTATGGAAACCGCGCCCTTTAATTAGGTCAGTCCCCACTATAGTGCCTATCAGTGAAGAAATACATCAGGATTTAAGCCAACTTGAATCTACACCACCAACTAGGAAGAAGGCTAGGAAATCTAAGAAACCTAAAGTTAGCAAATCTAAGATCATTAAATCTGTACCTGCGAATAACAAGGAACATTCAGATTCCGAAACCTATACATTGTCCTCGTCTGGTGATATTTTCAGGTGGTCCAAATCATCCTATGGTATTTGGACTCCGGTTGCTCAAAGCATATGACCGGAGATCGCTCGATGCTCCGAAATTTCGTCAGCAAGTTTCTTGGAACGGTAAAATTCGGTAATGATCATATTGCAAAGATAATGGGGTATGGTGAATATCAGATTGGAAATGTCACGATTTCAAGGGTATACTATGTAGAAGGTCTTGGTCATAATTTATTTTCAGTAGGACAGTTCTGTGATTCCAACCTAGAGGTTGCTTTTCGACAACACACTTGTTTCATCCGCAACTTGGAAGGAAAAGACTTGTTGAAGGGGCCTCGTGATGCAAATCTTTATACATTGTCCCTACAAGACATGATGCCCGCCTCTCCAGTATGTATTCTCTCCAAAGCATCTAAGACCAAGTCATGGTTATGGCATCGCAGATTATCTCATCTCAACTTTGATGCTATTAATCATTTGGCTAAAAACGAATTAGTTCGTGGTCTTCCAAAGCTCAAATTTCACAAGGACCATTTATGTTCCGCGTGTTCAAGGGGGAAAAGTACCAAGAAATCATACAAGCCCAAAGCTGAAGACACCAATCAAGAAAAACTTCATCTTTTGCATATGGATTTTTGTGGGCCAATGCGAACCGAAAGTGTGAGCGGTAAGAAATTCATCCTTGTTATTGTGGATGATTTCTCCAGGTTTACATGGGTCAGATTTCTACGTACAAAGGATGAAGCACCGAAGGCTATCATCACTTTTCTGAAATTCATTCAGGTACCTTTAAATACTACTGTCCGCCGTATTCGTACAGATAATGGAACAGAGTTCGTCAACCAGACTCTTCGTGATTACTATGAAGAAGTTGGTATCTCACATGAAACATCCGCTGCACGTACTCCACAACAAAACGGTGTCGTTGAAAGACGGAATTGTACGCTTATGGAAGCTGCTAGGACTATGCTGATTTATGTGAACGCTCCATTATTCTTGTGGGCAGAAGCTGTATCTACTGCATGTTTCACCCAAAACCGCTCTATCATTCGGAAACGCCATGGAAAAACACCTTACGAGCTTCTACATAATCATAAACCCGATGTTTCATTCTTTCATGTGTTTGGTGCTCTTTGCTATCCAAACATTAATAGTGAGAACTTGGGCAAACTTCAACCGAAAGTTGATATAGGTATTTTCATTGGTTACTCACCCTCCAAGAAAGCATACCGAATTTACAACCGTCGTCTTGGTAAGATAGTAGAAACTATGGACGCAGATTTTGATGAGCTGACAGTGATGGCTTCTGAGCAACGCAACTCTGAACCCGCGCTTCACGAGATGGGAACCGGTGCTATTAGTTCCGGATTAGTTCCCAATAATCCTACTTCTACATCATTTATACCACCTACAAGGCCCGAGTGGGATAAACTATTTCAACCGTTGTTTGATGAATTCTTTGATCCCCCAAATGATGAAGTTCCAGCACCTGTAGTGATAGCTCCAATCCCTGAAGTTGTTGCTCAAGCTAATGAAGCTTTATCAAATGCATCGTCAATTAACATTGAACCGGATGCACCTCTACCAGGTGATTCTCAAACTACACCTGAATCTTCACCCTTCCTTGTGCCTAATGATGTGGAAGAGGATTCTGTTGATCACGATTTGGAATATGCTCACCTACAAGAGCTTCCATTCTTTGGTATACCGATACCTGAAAACCCTTCAGCCGCGTCTACCTCAGAAGAAGCTCCTACAATCGTTCACTCCAGACCACTACGGATTGAAAATCACAGCACCAAATGGAAAAAAGATCACCCAATTAGGAATATTGTTGGAGGTCTCGATCGACCAGTCTCGACACGCCATCAATTACAAGAGAGTTCACTCTATTGCTATTTTGATGCATTTCTCTCTGAAGTTGAACCTAAAAACTGGCAACATGCTATGACTCAATCATCTTGGATTGAAGCCATGCAAGAGGAACTAAATGAATTCCAAAGACTTGAAGTATGGGAATTAGTTCCTCTCCCTGACAAGGTAAACATCCTTACTTTGTTGTGGGTTTATAAGGTTAAACTCGATGAGATGGGTGGAGTCTTGAAGAATAAGGCTAGATTGGTTTCTAGAGGATACAAACAAGCCTTGGGTATCGACTTTGAAGAATCTTTTGCTCCTGTTGCAAGATTGGAGGCTATTAGACTATTCCTTGCGTATGCTGCTCATATGAACATGATCATCTATCAAATGGATGTGAAGACGGCATTTTTGAATGGTGAACTAAGGGAAGAAGTCTATGTTAGTCAACCGGATGGGTTCGTTAGCACGGAGTTTCCTAACCATGTGTACAAGCTTAAGAAGGCTCTCTATAGGTTGAAACAGGCTCCACGCGCGTGGTATGATCTCCTTTCAACATATCTCATTTCGGAAGGCTTCTCCAAAGGCAAGGTGGACCCCACTCTATTCACTCTCAAGGAGGACAACGACATGATAATGGTACAAATTTATGTTGATGATATAATATTTGCTGCCTCTAACATAGAATTGTCAAACCGCTTTGAGAAAATAATGTCCACACGCTTTCAGATGTCAATGATGGGAAAAATATCATTTTTCTTAGGATTACAAATTTCTCAGAATCCCAGAGGCATCTTTATTAATCAATCCAAATATGCTCTATAATCATTAAAGAAATATAACTTTGAAAATTGTGACCCCGTGGACACTCCAATGGTGGAGAAATCCAAGTTAGATGAAGATAGGAATGGGATTATTGTCGATCCGAAACTCTACCGTGGAATGATCGGCACCCTTCTCTATCTGACTGCTAGCAGGCCTGATCTGCAATTTTCCGTATGCATGTGTGCCCGGTATCAGGCTCGGCCTACCGAAAAGCACCTACATGCTGTTAAAAGGATCTTTCGGTATCTCAAAGGAACACTTCATCGTGGTCTATGGTATCCGAAAGATTCCTCTATTGCTTTAATATCATATGCAGATGCCGATCATGCTGGGTGTCAAGACACGAGGCGTAGCACTTCTGGGTCTGTGCAACTCCTTGGAGACAGATTGATTAGTTGGTCTTCAAAAAGGCAGAAAAGTGCTGCAATTTCTAGCACGGAGGCTGAATACATTGCAATGTCCGGTTGTTGTGCTCAAGTCCTTTGGATGAGATCACAACTAACTGACTACGGTTTGGGATTCAACAAAATGTATTGTGACAACAAGAGCGCCATTGCCCTTTGCTGCAACTACGTTCAACACTCCCGGGCAAAGCACATCAACATTCGCTACCATTTCATTAAAGAGCAAGTGGAAAACGGAGTGATCGAGCTGTATTTTGTCACCACTGAGTATCAGCTGGCAGATATGTTCACCAAAGCCTTAGATCGAGGACGAATCGAATTTTTGATCGACAAGCTTGGCATGAAATCATTCTCTCCAGCGACTCTCAAAGAGTTGGCAGAAGAATCAACAGAATAGTGGTGGTAAACTATTCATGCGTATCCTTTGTTCGTGATCATGTATATTATCGTATATATATAAACCACAAAAAGAAAAATACAAAAATATAAAACCTAGAAAAACCATAAAAATATAAAACCAAGAAAACCCAAAAATATTTTCGTTTTTTATATCGGGCATGTCTTTTAGTACGGTAATATTTACGGCCTTAGAAATGTCGATCAATATTGACACGGCGCCATAAATAGAGTCCGTATAAAACTTGTACATTTTTTAAAACATGCCCATTATGGCTTGTAGTTATTTCTGACTACAACCAGCTTTTCGCATTAAAGTCACGTATTTCTTTTGAAAACGTTGGCTCACAACGGGAATTAATTTTCTCGGGCAAGGTTTACTTTAAAACCTTGTAAGGGACTAAGTTTACTTTATAACTTGGTCTAACACAAATTTATGTACGTGTCAGTGCATTTATTTGTTAAAACAAGAGAAATCTTGTTTTTATGAAGTTATCATCTCCACCAACCGTAGCAATTTACATTTGATATCTACATACTCGACGATGCGACTACTCAAACGACGACTACAGTTCTTTCTATAGAACACGGGTCAACAATTAAGGGGGAGAAATTGTCCAGCATTCAGAATCCTTGATGCCGAGAATGCCAAGTTCACATATTGGTGTCAAGACAAAGATATCAATCATACACATGGAGTCAAGAGATAACTTCAGACGTGACGAGGTGACCAACATTCGTGAACAAGAACCATGTGAATCTTTCATATGATGTTCTTCATCATTCATGTCCAACCTCGTAAAATTGCTAATCTTGTGAATACATTATCATATATGATCTTTGCACGTGATAAATACCTTACACTTGTGTTTAAAAGGTATTTAATTTATGTTTCAAGTACACCCTCATTAATTTGAGGGGGAGCTTGTGTAATTCATGAAGATAATTGGCTTTGCATTTTTCTTCCCAAATTTTCTTAAAATGCTATTAAATCAATTGATATTAAAAACATCGATTGGGTTAATATTTTTAATATGGGGGAGAAAATGTGATTTAATATGGGAAATGATTAATCACAAATGGTTTGACTCAACGCGCTAGCTCATCCCGACATGTGCGAAATGTTTTCGGATATCGTGGCATATGTTAAGGGGGAGCAAAATGGATTTGCACTTCAAAATGGATTTCATGGTGACATACACTTACCCAAAACATCTCTATTCACGACGGTGAAGATTGTGGTGACATAAGGATGGTAGGATAGGTTAAAGTCCAATGATTCCTCTAGAACCGGAGGAATCTTCCCAAGGACATTCCATAGCTAGAAATAGTAGTCCTTAGGAAAGATGGAGAAAGATTGTGAACGTAGCTGAATGCCGACCAAGTACTTAAGTTAGCACTGGAACAATCACAACAAGGTGCTAGTGATGACGTATTGGTAAGCATTGAAGGGGTTGAAGAATGAAAAAGAATTGTAAAGATAAAGGGTGTAAAGAAAGAAGCCCTCCTTACAACCTTAGGCAGAAATCGGATCAATTCATATGCTATTGAGATCATTTTTAAAGATTCTTGATATTGAAGATAGACATCATGGACCCAGTGATGCAAGGCACAACCCATCCCAGCTAACTCAGATATCTCTCAAAAGATATTTGTTTTAATCACACAGAGACAACGCATTATCTATTGATTTATTCACTCCGAATAAATTGGTACTGAAAAGGTGGCACTCCTCTCCAGCCTCCGATCACTAAAATCCAAAATGCACGATCGAGTTTAGAGCCATTTGAGATCATCAAATATCTCATTAGGACACATTTTCATTATTCCTTGCTTGTTCACACAATGTGAAAAGTAAGAAAGATATTAAGAGTCCTACGCAAAATCTTCATGATCTTGCCTGAACATCTGAGTAATACAAAAGTATTTACAATGAAGATGGAAATCCTTCTTGAGCGAACATCAAAAAGCTCATGGTAGGTGACTTGTGCGATTCTTTATGAATCAAACTTTTGATCACTGGAAAGCAACAGTGGTTTAATTCTTAAATGAATTTAAACACGTTCCAGGCCTCTACGCATTATCTTAGTGATCTTGCCAGATTACTCAGAGTGATACCTTAGTGTTCACAGTGATGAGTGGAAATCCTTCTAGTGTTAACCTCAAACAGCACTTGGTAGGTAACTTGAAATATTCTATACGAATCAAGCTCGTGACAACTGGAAAGCAACGATGGTGCGGTTCTTAATTGAATTTCACTTGTTCCAGGAACATGAATTGACGGCTTCAAATCATAAGGATTTTTAATCCAAATGATTCACTCTTTATGTTCACAGTCAGCTTTGGACGGTCGAATAAAGAGAACGGGTTTACCCGCGAAATCCTGTCAGGAAGTTACTTAATTGAAACTATCCGTCACGGGTACGATATCTAATATCATCCAACGGTCTTCACCGACCGGAGGTAAAATGCTACCGAATTAGAATAAAATGTCAAAGCCATTTTATTCGTGTCTTATTATGTTGCTGCATTCGAAGACGGTGGCGTTGCGGTGTACCTGTTGAAGACGGTGGCGTTGCTGTGTACCTGTTGAAGACGGTGGCGTTGTGGTGTACCTGTTGAAGACGTCCTCACATGCTTATTCCTTCTGCATCAAATTCAAGAAAGTATGACCTGAAAGTCTTCCGCTGTATCGACTCTGAAACTTTCAAGAATTCAACAAAGGATAAGTGTGTGGGACATGAAGTCACAAAGAGGCAAACATCACAAGAAAATAAAGACTGCACGTGAAAGGCCAAAAGAACGTGTTCCAAGCAAAAGGTTGATATTATTCAACACATATTCACAAAAGAAAGAAAAAGAAAGAAAAGAAGACTACGAGCTCAAGAACTAGATCTAACATGCTAGATTAGGACTTTGTAAATTTGGAGTGACCTCCCTTTAGGGGGATATTGTTGGAAATACGTTTTACGTATATAGAAAGTCTCGGTCACTCCAACAATGTAGTTATAGGCTCGTAGTAATGTTAAGTTTCATATGTTAAATAGCCCGACCCATGAGCATGTTCATGGGTCGGAAGCCCAAGTCCGTTAAGGACTTGGGTATTTAAACCTCTTTCCACCATGGAAAGAGGTGTTGGTTGTTTTCATTTCTTGTTTTCAGTATAACAAAGTTCTTTCTTTCTCTCTCTAAGTTTCTCTCTCTAGAAAACATCAACCCCCTTGTTTCACAAAGATTATCATTGTTCTTCAAGTATGATGGTTGTTGATAAGTATAAGCCATGTTTTGTTGAGAAGCATACATGGCAAGTGGATCATGAGCTTGAGGTATAGACAACCGAGCCTCGATCACATGGCATTCGTGTTGTTGAAGAAAAGCTTGAAGTTGATCCACATTGGTGTTATGCAAGTCCTTAGCCAATTTAACATCCGTCGCGTACTTTTTCCATTCTGATGGAAGAGTGTTCAAATACTTGGTGTTCAATTGAAACGTAGGAATTGCCATGCCATAGATATTGATCTCATTCAACAATAGGGTAAATCTCATATAGTAATCATTGAGAGTCTCCCCTGGCACATAGGCAAACTTATCAAAAGTATCATAAAGCTTACACTCTTGTTCTTGTTTAGTTAACGAAGTGCCTTGCATTACAACACGAATTCTATCCCATAACTCTTTGGAAACTTTATGTTTACTGACGAGTTTGTAGACATCTGGAGGAAGGTCTTGGAGAATGATATTTATAGCTTGTTTATCACACTTGTCTTGTATCTTAGCATCTCCAGTTAGTTCACCCGTTGTACGAGGACGAGTAACAGCACCTTCCGTCACAGTACCATATACCAATGGTCCATTGAGCACCGATGCCCAAATTAGATGTCCATTTTCTTTGTTCAATATATAAAGTTCCATTCGGGAAGCCCATTCCTCATACATAGTCTTCACCAACATTGGTGGACGCTTATCCGTACCCGAGAGGATGGACTTATCCGTAAGAGATGTGTACTCAATTTCAATAAGTTAAGATTTACAAACGTTGATCGAACAATGAGAGAAAGTAAATGTGTTTGTTGTTGTGAGTTAAAGCCGAGAAATAATGTTTAAATCCCCTAAATTATGTTCTCGATAAACCAAATATTCCAAGACAAAATTACACACGAATTTTCAAAAACACGTTTTTGAAAAATCTTGGAAATCTTGTCACTCTATCGGAATGCCTAAAAGGAATGCTTTTGCAATGTCACGTATCGCAATAAGTCCAATCGCAATAAATCCTATCGCAATACTTCCAATCGCAATACAGTCGCAATACCCTGTCGCAATAAGTCCTATCGCAATACATCCTATCCGCAATACTCCAATCGCAATAAATCCTATCGCAATATTCCAATCGCAATAAGTCCTATCGCAATATTCCAATCGCAATACCCTGTCGCAATATCACAAAATGAACTCCAATCGCAATGCCAATCGCAATACGGATCGCAATGTCACAAAATGAACTCCAATCACAATACCAATCGCAATACGGATCGCAATGTAAAACCCTAGATATTGCGATGGGAAGCATGTCGCAATAGTACAAACAGTGTCTGATTTTCCACTTTTCTCGGACAAAACACACCTAATTCGAGATTTTAAGCCAAAAATTGATCCAAACACCCAAAAATTTTGTGTTTTTAGCCAAAGTAAATATACCATATCTCTACCACAAGTATGTATAAGATTTGTATCAAGAAAAAACCATAAAAACACAAAAAAAAATTGGACGTGGGTTTATATAGATCAAAAGCTACTAAAATCAAGAACACAAACACATAAACAATACAATCATTCCATGGCCCTTGATAACATTTGTAGGATATGTAAATCTTACTTATGTTTTAGAGAGAGAAAGAGATAGAAAGATAGATGATTTCACACACACTTTAGAGAGAGAAAGTGATTAACTATGTGTAAAATGAATGAATCCACACCCTCTCCATCTAAGGAGAGGGTTTATATATCAAGCTCATAAGATGGGCTTGGGCTTACAATTAGGCCGGACATACAAGCATGGACCGGGCTTTTCCTTGTTTGATATATTAAAAGATATCTAGACTACGAGCTACTACTTAATATATTGTCAGAGTGGCCGAATCTTCCTAAATACGTAAAAACGTATTTCCAACACATTTCAACCAATATATCTGTTTATAAACCTTCCAAATACTCCCCTTACATCCACGTGTTTTGACAGAAAAATAGGCTTCCATAATTCCATCGCCCAACACTCCATTCAGGTTGTATCCACTGCCCCATGTTGGTAACTTATAAATGAATCTATAGTTATTTTTCCACTCCTTCTGAGGTGTTGTAATAAACCTGAAGGCCTTTGATGTTCATATTCTGCGTCTGAACCTAGTATATACTTACCAATACAATAAACCGTAATACTTTTCTCACTCCTCCAATTAATGTCACCCAAATAAATTTTCAAGTACTGCAAGTTACCATCACTTCTCTATTAGCCCTATATTTTATATAGTCGAACAAGAATGTAATAGGTCATCTTAGTCGTTAAATGGTCTTGTATTGTAATAGGTTAGTCGGGAAAACCGGGATTGGACTTTAAGCTAATATTGTATAAGTTAGGGGCGTAAGCCCAAAACAAAGCCAAGCCCGGCCCAAGTTACTTAACCCACGGCCCAACAAAGCCTAGGGTATATATACCCTCTTCCATGTGTGGAAGAGGGTGTTGGTTCATTTTACTTTCTCTCTCTAGTAAACATAAACCTTCCAAAATCTCTCTTGTTTCTCTCTCTACATTTCTTCTCTTTCTCTCTCTAAATATCTCTTCTAAATCTTGTGTTATGGATTAATATGAGATTAACATTTGGTATCAAGAGCCTATAGTGGATAGGTGATTGAAGATTCGTGTGTTGTGTTCTTGATTTTTCGTGACTATTTTGATCTATATTTCACGTCCCAAATTTTTTTTTGTGTTTTTTATGGTTTTTTTCTCGATACAAATCTTCTACATAGTTGTGGTAGAGATTTGGTATATTTACTTTGGCTAAAAATACAAAATTTTTGGGTGTTTTGATCATTTTTTGGCTTAAAATCTCGAATTGGTTGAGTTTTGTCCGAGAAAAGTGGGATATACTCCGATCAGGGTCATCGGAAAAGGGTTTCAGGAGTATAATAGTTATTCTGATCTGTATCATCGAAAAAGGGTTTAAGTTTTCCGATCACATTCCGATCAAGGGATTCCGACTGCATTCCAATTTGAGTATTCCGTTTTGGTACATTCCGATCTGTGACATTCCGATTTGGGTATTCCGATTTGTTACATTCCGATTTGGACATTCCGATTTGGACATTCCGATTTGAGTATTCCGATTTAGACATTCTGATTTGGACATTCCGATTCGGACATTCCGATTTGTACATTCCGACCAGGGTATTCCGATAGGGTTTATTCCGACAAGGTCATTCCGATGGAAATTTTGTTCGAGTATTTTTTGGACTTAGCCACTATCTAGACTAGTTTCGGAACATAGTTTACACGAAGATTAAAAAAAAACGAGTTAAAATTTTTATGTCAAGTAAAATCAAATTTTTTCCCTACTAGTTTTTGGCTATTTCTAACTCAAATTCAAAATTTGGCGATACAAAATTTTCGGCTTACCGTTTAGTCAGACTGAGGAATTTATTGTCGGACTGAGAAATTTTTTTTGAATTTTCAGAATTTCAATTTTAACCACACATCATCACAACAAATCCACTAAGATCTGCAATTCATTCACAAGTATTCACCATGTCTAACAACAACATCAACATTGCAACTGCTAATCAAATTCGTTTAGAACAAGGTGGCAACGGTAATCCACCTGTGCTCACTGTCGGTTGCTACGTTCAATGGAGATCTCGTTTTCTCAGATTTCTCGACGAAAAATAAAACCGAACTGCTCTTCGTCACTGCCTTGAGAATCCACCTCCAGTTTTTGAATTCAGACCAATTACAACACAGGCAGAGGATGGTACTTCATCAACTATACGAGCTATGGAGGATTTTGACACATGTTCTGCTGAGAAAAAGAAACTCCTCCAAGCTGAAGCTGATGCTGTAAACTTCATACTCACTGTAATTGATAACGATATCTATTCCACAGTTGATGCATGTCCTAATGCTATGGAAATGTGGAATGCAATTCATCGATTGAAGCAAGGGGAGTCGATCAATGTTCAAGATCTCGAGACTAATCTACTTTGGGAGTTTGGAAAATTCACATCTGAAGATGGTGAATCCATTAACTCATATTACTCGAGATTCTACAAAATGATGAATGAGCTTGTCAGAAATCAATGCACCATCTCCAATCATCATGCCAATGTTCAGTTTCTACTTCAACTCAAACCGGAATGGCAAAGGTTTGTGACCTTGGTTAAACAAAGGGAAGATATCAAGACCATCTCCTATCACAAACTTTATGATATCTTGAAACAACATCAGAATGAAGTAAATGAACTAAGGGCTGAAAAGGCAGAACGGTCTGCAAATTCTATTGCTTTTGTGGCTGCTACTTCAACAAAACCCGTTCCCCGTCAACAACCACCTACTCATTCCTCAAAATCATCAAGCTCATCCACCAAACCTCTAGCTGCTGCTAAACTCAAAGCAAAAGCAATTTTCCCCACTCCACCTCCAAAGTATGACACCGAGTAAGATGGAGACAGTGATGATGAACAAACTTCAAGGGACAAGAAGATTGAGGAACTCATGTCCTTACTCACCACAACTTATAAGAAGATCTAAAAACCTACCAACAACAACCTCAGATCATCATCCAATGCTAGATATAAGGAAGTTGATCATGCACCAAGGTATAATCGTGATGCTAGGTATGATAATCAGAGGATGCTGAATCAAGTTGGGGCTAGAGATACTGTAGGCACTCCGGTGGTGCAGAAGACTGTGATTCAATGCTTCAACTGCAACGGATTTGGGCACATGGCTAGGGAATGCAAGAAGCCAAAACGGGTTAAGGATTCGGGATATCAGAAGGAAAAGATGCTGTTGTGTAAGAAAGAAGAAGCAGGAATTCCACTCACAGCAGATGAAGTTGACTGGCGTGATGACACTGATGATGAAGCCGATGATCAAGAGTTGGAGGCACATTATGTGTACATGGCAAAGATTCAAGAAGTGATCCCAGAGACTGATGATACTTCTGGACCAATCTATGATTCTGAGCCACTTGAAAAACTCGTCGAAATCATCCTATTCATAATGGACTCCGGGTGCACAAAGCACATGACGGGCAATCTCAAGCTTCTCATTAACTTTGTGGAGAAGTTTTTGGGTACGGTGCGGTTTGGAAATGATCAGTTTGCACCGATACTTGGATATGGCGATTTGGTTCAAGGAAATCTCACTATCAAACGGGTTTATTACGTCGAGGGACTGAATCACAATTTATTCTCGGTTGGTCAATTTTGTGATGCGGATTTGGAAGTGGCTTTTCGGAAATCTACTTGCTATGTTAGAGACTACGATGGGAATGACCTTCTTACAGGTTCTCGTGGTTCTGATCTCTACACAGTAACTCTTCAAGACACATCTTCAACAAATCCAATTTGCTTAATGGCTAAATCTTCATCATCTCAAGCATGGTTATGGCATCAACGATTGTCACATCTCAACTTTGACACAATCAACTTGTTTCGAAGAATGATATTGTGACCGGTCTTCCTAAGTTAAAATTCGTCAAAGACCATCTTTGTTCCTCTTGTGAGTTGGGGAAAGCAAAAGGGAAGTCTTTCAAAACAAAGACTACCCCAAGCTCAAAAGGACGATTAGAACTTCTACACATGGATTTATGTGGTCCCATGCGTGTAGAAAGTATTAACGGGAAAAAGTATATTCTAGTGATTGTTGATGATTACTCTAGATACACATGGACTTTCTTCTTAAGGTCCAAAGATGAAACACCATAGGTTCTCAAAAACTTTCTCAAGATGATACAACGCAATCTTCAAGCTCAAGTCTTAACCGTAAGAACGAATAGGGGTACTGAATTTTTGAACAAGAACTTGCAGTCTTACTTTCAAGAAGAAGGCATCGAACATCAAACGTCTATTGCTCGAAATCCTGAACAAAACGGCGTTGTCGAAAGATGGAATCGCACTTTGGTAGAGGCAGCTCGAACAATGCTTTCTGCTTCAAAATTACCACTATTCTTTTGGGCTGAAGCTATTGCAACCGCCTGTTATACTCAGAATCGTTCTCTCGTCATCCCTAGACATGAAAAGACATCTTACCACATCATCAATGGCAGGAAACCTACGGTTAAATTCTTTCACGTATTTAGATCTTTATGTTACATTCTTAAAGACGGTGAGAATCTCGACAAGATGAAAGAAAAAGGTGATGCATGTATTTTTGTGGGGTATGCTACATTGTCGAAAGGATATCGAGTTTACAACAAGAGAACAAAGATTATTGTCGAAACAATTCATGTGAACTTTGACGAATTGCCACAAATGGTACTTGATCACAACAGCTCAAGTCCCGCTCCTCAATGTCCAACACTGGCACCTACACAAAACAATGTACGTCTCGTGCAAGAATGTCAACAAAGTACTCCTACAACAGACTCGACGGATACGACACAAATGAATGAGTTGGTTGATTTATATGATCCAATGTTTGATGAATATTACTATGGAAACAATCAAGTTGTGTCAAAGCCTTCCGCTGTAAATGCTGCTGATGCACCCGAACAAAGTCAACAAGACACAACTGCATCTACTTCAGCAACTGTTGCTCAAGAGACAATTCCATTAGATACTCAACAAACTCAAGAAACTGTCATACAACCAACCTCACCAACTGTCAATGCTGAAGGAGGAAAGAACAATCAAGCAGTCGATGCACAACCCGACGAAGAAGAATTTATCAACCCGTTCGGTACACCAGTACGCGAAGTCGGAGGGTCTTCTACTCAACATGTTGATCATTCCAACATGCATACATTCTACCAACGATATCCATCCACTCACCATTGGACACGTGATCATCCATTAGAGCAAGTCATTGGAAATCCTTCACAACCGGTTCGAACACGCAAACAACTCAACACAGATGGCGATGTGTGTATGTATGCACTCACCGTGAGTTCAACTGTATGACTGATCATGCGTGGATTGAATCAATGCAAGACGAAATTCATCAGTTTGAATGCCTAAATGTTTGGGAACTTGTTGACAGACCCTATGAAATGTAAATTTTAGATTTCAAATGGATCTGGAAAAATAAACTGGATGAAGAACAAACCATCATCAAAAATAAATCTCGTCTTGTGGTTAAGGGATACCGTCAACAAGAAGGCATAGACTACGATGAATCATTCGCTTCAGTTGCTCGATTGGAAGCTGTCAGGATATTCCTCGCTTATGTTGCACATAAGGGCTTCACGGTTTTTCAGATGGACGTTAAAACTGCTTTTCTCAACGGTCATTTGTAGGAAGAAGTTTATGTGAATCAGCCGGAAGGATTCATCGATCCTCATCACCCTGAAAAAGTCTATCGTCTCAAGAAGGCAGTATATGGACTTAAACAAGCTCCAAGGGCATGGTACGAAGAACTATCCAACTTCTTGCTCTCGAAAGGATTCTCCAAAGGTTTTATTGATCCTACTCTTTTTATTAATAAATATGTGGATGACATACTGCTGGTGCAAGTATATGTTGATGACATTATTTTTGGTTCTACGAACCCAAAACTTTCAAAACGTTTTGAAAAATTAATGCGCAGAAGATTTGAAATGTCAATGATGGGGGAGCTAAAATTCTTTTTAGGCCTCCAGATTCATCAATCCCCACGTGGTATCTTCATAAACCAAGCTAAGTATGCTCAAGAGATACTTAAAAAGCATGGTATGACCTCATGTGCTCGCGTTGGTACACCATTGTCGACCACATCCCTAGACGCTGACTTATACTCATATCTCGTAGATCAAACGCGATATCGCAGTATGATCGGGTCACTTATGTACCTTACAGCCAGCAGGCCTGATATTCATCATGCCACATGCTATTATGCACGATATCAAGCCAGACCTACTCAAAAGCACCTCAAAGAGGTTAAACGGATCTTTCGGTACCTTAAGAATACCATTCACATGGGACTCTGGTATCCGAAGGGAGCTGGTTTTCATCTAACAGCTTTTTCAGATTCTGATCACGCAGGTTGCCTTGATAGTCAAAAAAGCAATTCTGGTAGCGTACAATTTCTAGGGGAAGACAAGCTTGTGAGCTGGTCGTCAAAGAAGCAGGATGGCACTTCGCTCTCATCGGCTGAAGCAGAATATGTGGCTCTATCCGCGTGTTGTGCTCAAGTCCTCTGGATGAGAACTCAACTCACGGATTATGGCTTCCACTTTGATAAAATACCTATGTATTGTGACTCAAAGTCAGCCATAGCCATCTCTTGCAATCCGGTTCAGCACTCCCGTACCAAGCACATCGACGTCAGATATCACTTCATCAAGGAACAAGTGGAACGTGGTATCGTGGAATTATACTTTTTCAGAACTGAGTACCAGATAGCAGACTTGTTTACTAAAGCCCTATCATAAAATAGGTTTCAGTATCTCGTTGGTCGTCTTGGTATGAAGTATATGACTCCAGAAGACTTGGAGGTTTTGGCAAATGAAGCTGCTTGATATTCTCACATAATGACTTCTAAGCGCATCATAACTTAGGACTCGGACCTTAACTAAGGAATGTTTATCTCGGACGATAACTTATCCTTTTCAATGAGAAATTTATATTTCTCGGTCATGAGCTTCTCATTAAAACATTCAAAGTTTTTAAGTTCATGAAAAACAATTTCTAATTAAATGTCAGCTTAGACCTCGAACTTCAACTTAAGGAAAGTTTATCACGGATGATAACTTATCCTTCACAACGGGAAATTTATTTTTCTCGGTCATGAGCTAGTCACAAAACAATCGAAGTTTTGAGCTCATGAAAAACGGACCCAAAAGGGAAGTGTACGTTTCAGTGCGTTTTCCCTAAGCAATAGAAGAGAAGTCTTCTATCCTAATTATTTTAAAACCGTTAAACATAATTTTTCAAGAATTTCTCGAAAGGTTTTTCTAAATCTTTCAAAATTGTGTGTTCAACACTCCCTTCCTCATATGTGGTTTTTATATTGTCATATGTTATTTTGATCAATTTTTGAGGGGGAGCGTTTTAGAATCAAGCCTTTAATGTTGTTGGGTACATCTCAAAGTTGTCATATTTTATGTATCCAACACATTCCGAAAATGATATTAAATTGTCAAATGTAATATACTATATCAGATAAGGCATCTTTACTCCGTACCTCAACATATTTGTGGTGTTGTTTTTCCAAAATTTTGTCAAACTTTTGTTTCAAGACACACATATATTGTTGAGGGGGAGCATCCCGACTGAAAAAGTTCCATGATTCATGCGTGCGCACATGTTTCTCTCCCAATCGGTTTTCAGAAATTGTCATATTTTAATCAATTGGTATCTCTAATATGATGTTTTTATATTAGAGATTGGGGAGAAAATGTGATTAAAATGTAATATATTGCAACATGTGATCTTAAAGACTCAAGTGCAACTCTTTCCTTCACATGCTAAACCATTTCGTATATCGATGCATGTGTGTAGGGGGAGCTTTTCGGAAATGTAAAACTTTCAAGTGTTAAAAGTTTTGTTTTTTATCAAAAACTTTGAATGTTTTTCAATGGTTTATGGTTACGATCTATACCCAAAACAACCTACTATCCACGACGAAACGATGGAATCAAAAGGTGGTTTATGCTAGGAAACTAAGTCCTATGATCCAACCAGAACCGGAGGGATCTACCCAAGGACATTCCATAGCTAGTGATAGTTGTCCTTAGGAAAGATGAAGTTGAATGAAGCTGAATGCGGACCAATTACTTAAGTTAGCACTGGAACAATCACAACAAGGTGCTAGTGATGACGTATTGGTAAGCATTAAAGGAGTTGAATATTCTATGCAACTTAGGCATAAACCGGGTTAACACATCTATCGAAGACAAGTGTCATGGACCCAGTGATGCGATGCACAACCCTTCCCCAGCCACTCGAGTTTCTCTCAAAAGAAACTTGTCTCATTGTCACGGAGATCAACAGGTATCTATTGACTTTCTCACTCCGAGTTAGTCAATATTGAAAAGGTGGCAGTCTGCTCCAGCCTCCGATTACCAAAATGCACTTATTGAGTCTGGAGCCAACGAGATCTATCTATCATCTCATTTGGACACAATCGAGTCCTACGCATTATCCTTGTGATATTGCCAGAACATCTGAGTGATACGATTCACAATGAAGATGGAAATCCTGCTTGAGCCAGCATTAAACAAGCTCATGGTAGGTAACTTATGCGATTCTACACGAATATAACTTGTGAGAACTGGAAAGCAACTAAGTTTCGATTCTTAATTGATTCAAACTTGATTCCAGGTTTCTTCCTAAAATCCGTGTGATCTTGCCAGAACATTCAGAGTGACACTCATTAGTGTTCACAGTGACGAATGGAAATCCTTCCAGTGTCAACATCAAACAGCACTGCGGTAGGTGACTCGCAAGATTCTCTATGAATCAAGCTTGTGACAAACTGGAAAGCAACAATGTTGCGATTCTTTTAGAATCAAAATTGTTCCAGGAATTCTAAATTGACGACTCTAATCAGACGGATAATTTATCCTTATGATTCACTCTATACGTTCGCAGTCTGCTTTGAGACGGTCGAGTAAAGAGAACTGGCTACTACCGCTGGGAAACCCTGTCAAGGAGGTTCTTAATCGAATCTACCTGATCACAGGTACGGTATCTGATACCGTCTAACGGTCTTCACCGACCAGAGGTAAAACGGTACCGAGTTAGGATGAAATGTTCAAAGCCATTTTATCTGTGTCTATATATGTTGCTGCATATCAAGAAGGTGGCGTAGCTGTGTACTAACCGATGTCGATTCAGAAGTCACAAGAGCACAAGATGGCGATAATCAAGATACCTAAGAATGTAAGAATGAAATAGGTCATCTTAGTCACAAGGAGCACAGATGAAGATCTCAAGCACTCAAAGTCAAAATACAAAGTCTCAAGATAAAGATCACAAGGCATCAAGGAACAAAGCCGTTTCAAACAAGATCAAGACCAAGATACAAGACCAAAGCAGGAAGATCTCCTCTATAAGAATGTATTCACTCAATTATCTTATGCTTTTTAAGCTTTTAAGATGACCGATACATTGGGGGAGATTGTTAGCCCCATATTTTATATAGTCGAACAAGAATGTAATAGGTCATCTTAGTCGTTAAATGGTCTTGTATTGTAACAGGTTAGTCGGGAAAACCGGGATTGGACTTTAAGCTAATATTGTATAAGTTAGGGGCGTAAGCCCAAAACAAATCCAAGCCCGACCCAAGTTACTTAACCCACGGCCCAACAAAGCCTAGGGTATATATACCCTCTTCCATGTGTAGAAGAGGGTGTTGGTTCATTTTACTTTCTCTCTCTAGTAAACACAAACCTTCCAAAATCTCTCTTGTTTCTCTCTCTACTTTTCTTCTCTTTATCTCTCTAAATATCTCTTCTAAATCATGTGTTATGGATTAATATGGGATTAAGATTCTCCTTTACACTTCTTGGTTCAATCACGTCCATTCTACTAGCGTGCTCGCTCCTTTATATTTCTCATTTGGCGCTACCCACATTTTACCTTTGATCTCATCTTGAACCAATATCCAACACGATGTTAACCACGCTTGGGGAAAACAACTTCTCCATTGTATTATCATGCAATTCCTTACGAATCCCTCACTGCGCCTCTAATCTCCTCCTAATAGGAATAAGTTAGAGTTTCTCGTAATATCTCATGGATCACTCTCATATTCAAATTCTAAAACAACTCCATCACTCACAGAGCAAACCACCACACAACTCATATATCCAATTCTCATAATCCTCTACCTACCCTTCCTCCATCATAAGCTTCATACATCCGATTTCCAAGTGGCAATTGAATGCCTCCTAACCTTCATACACAACTACTCACTCTTTAATAACTTTAGCAAAAGATTTTCCTTCCTCAACAATTGTAAAAATATTCGACTTCGATGTCCACCAAAAAGATCTTCATAACTATCATCCCAAATTTGTCCAACACGGTTTGCCCACCTGATTCACTAAGTTCACGAGAACCGCTGGTGTATTGGGTAAACCAAAATGCATCACCGCAACCTTAAATCACTTTAAATTTGTCTTCAATCATCCTACCAGCGTCAACTTCAACAACTCTTCGTTGATGATACCCATGACGCACGTCTATCTTCAAGGTTCACGCGATCCTTGGTGTTGGTCCAGTGCCTAGTCGATCCACGAACGTGTAGCGACTCCCTCACGATCAATTTGTTCGGCTCTCGACGATTCTCCGTCGTACAGTACGATCCTTCTTTCTTTGCCATGCTCACACAGGCACTCTCCACCGTAGTAACTTGGTACATAAGTATCCGAAAAATTCCCCTTAACTCTGCTTCAATCTCGTTGGCTCCACATGAATGTCATTATTGTGTACCTTGGGTCCTGGTATGTATACTTCTTGCATTTAGACTTCACGCTTGGAAGACCTTGCATATAACTTTTCTTTCCCCGGTAGATCCAGAAGGATCTTCTAATGCGACTCATGCTCTTCTTTTACCCTCGAGAAATTCCCAACTGTAGTTGATAGTCATGATCACTAGCTTATCCACATACGTTCATGAGCACCCGACCCATTCACTCCATTAAATCTGATGGTGTATTGGTTAATCCTTAACGCATAATAGCAGGTTCAGAGTGTTCACCACGCACTTTGACAACAGTCTTAACTATTTCCTCCTTGTGCACTCTTAACTAATGATAACCCAAACGAAAAATCTACCTCACTCTACTCGCGTTAATCTTCGCATATCCTAACAACACATCATCCTCTTCAATAATAACATGGCGCTTCCCATAACGGATAAATAAATCGAACAAACATTTCCCTCACAACTCTTTTAGTTGTTCCAACAACTCTTACATCCCCAAAGGCATTCTATACACCCCTCATGGCATTCCAGGTTGACCTCATTCTTCACAACCAATTTACTAACCAAATTATATAAGCTCAACCAACTCTTTCCGGTAACTTCATCAATGCCCTCATTAAATACGAATCCAAAACTATATTAGAACGTTTAAATACGGATAACAAATCAAGCCCACATATAACTAACGGAATTTCACGTGCGCACAATATAATGGATCAAAATCACAAGACTCCAAAAGAAACTCCAACATAAAATATGTATGAATACAAAAGAACCACTACGACGAACTTGTGATATCAGAAACACCCAACGAATGAAAAATTTGTACAAAATTCAACTTTTACCCAAAAGAATTATCTTTAGTGATTTTACATTGGTCGTTTTAAAACTATAACATCAAAGTAGTAATTTATGTAATCACTTTAAATGTAGAATTAAAGTATACGAAATTCTTCATAACTCATTTTTTTAGTCTTGTATTCATAAATAATTAAAACTGATGTAAATCAGTTAAACGTACATAAAAATATTTAGGTAGAATTTTTTTTATTTTTTTTACTTTTACCTTATTTTAAAATGGTCTCTCAAAAACTGTAATAAATCAGTGTTGATCATATAAAAAATTTATATTATATCTTGTTTTAAGACAAAAATTTTGTTACTTAATCCTTGTTTCATCGAGTAACCACAAAAATCATTTTATTTCTATTCTTATTACAAAGTAGTTTTCTGATAAATTATCATTTAGAAGAGTCGTAAGACTCAAAACGAAGGCATCATTATCCCAAAAGAACTTCAAAACACGCTAAGGATTCTAATACTAAAATACCATCTGAAAACAGACACGTGATATAAAGACTCGACAATGCATGATGGGTAACATAGGACTTCAAATTACCATGATATAAACAGGGAACTCTAACACAAGAGTTGAGTATCTCAACCAACAACGGATTAATGAACCAACTTAAAAATCTCCATGACAACCCCAATAGGTATTCACGATATCCACCAGGATATTTAGATAAGGGAGAAACTTACTATCTATACAAAAATCCATAACACCTCCCCATGAAATCCAACATACATATACGTATACGTACCATCAAAATCAATCAACCATGCAATCAAAACCAATCCAGGTAATCATACTTGCAAGTCCACTTGTGTTGTGGCACATATATAATTACGTTGGACAACATAATTATATATGTCCCCTTTCACGTATGTACTCCCTCCTATGACTATGTTTCTTGATATTAACGCATCATGTATCACGTAACACATAAATAAACCAAAAACCCACAAAGCAACGACCATAACTCAAATATAGATCTAGTAAAAATATCATTTATGCTAGAGAAAAATATCTCAAAAGGATATAAAAGAAAATGAGAAATCCAAGTTTGAAATATAAATCTTTACATGAAATCACCAATGATAACAACGCGTGCTTTATATTAGGTACCAAATAAATACAAGAAAACCAATATATACTATTAGATACATATCATAGAAAATAATGAACAATTCAGCGATTTCCAAAGCGTTCGAGCACATATAAATTATAAGCATTTACGTACACACCACACACAATCCCTCTATGCATCTACATGAGGGTTCCTAGGTAATAAAACAAAATCCAAAAATGACTAGTGTCGACGACTATGGTTCAACCTACACTAGTCTAAAATTTGAAAAGAAGGAAACATGTGACTAAGTATGGCCGAATATGGTTCAGTCCATACTAGTCTAAAATTCAAAACAAACATATAATATCGGAAAATGCGCACAAGATAGACAAGCAATTAATCTGAAACAATTCATCATAAATAAAAATAAAAAATATTCAAACAAGTCATTATATGATATACTCTATAAGTAAGTGATCATTCTATGACGAAAATAACATTTTAAATACATCATTTATTATAATGCACACATACTCCTATGACGCCTATATGTCGGGACCCTTAAGCTATAGACTATGTTAGGCAACCTAATTCTCTATAACCATTTTCTTTGATACCAATTGATCACACCCCACCATGGCAGAAACACGGGGCACGAACTATGGATATCATCACAACAAACGGTGTCTCAATAGAGAAGACTAAATGCAAAAATGTCATCCAAGGCGACACAAAGTCATGACAATATCTCATAACATGCAGGGGTATAGGTAAGTAGATAACAAGTCCTACCTCTTACCCAAGACAAACAAACAAAACATATAAATGTCATACAATGCACTTATTCAAATCAAAACAAAAAGGAAATCTAAGAGGAATGGGGATCCTCCGTATGCAATCCTAGGCATCTCTAATCCTAGCCACTTCTATTCTCTACCTTCACCAAATTCTCACCTATAACAGACACTAAAACACGTCAACATAAAATTGGTGAGAGTCATAGGTTTAGACTCCAAGAACCAACATAAAAAGATAACTATTAAGCTGTGAACATAACCATTAAAACATATCACATATGGATAAGGTGCTACACAATGAATTAACAAGCTAGTAATCAAGATTAAACATTCCAATCTAAACAAGGCTACATGACTTACTAAATCATAACTAGTCCCATAGACGCCCATACATCTATGTACCAAAGCAATGCTACCTGCCTTACCAATATCCATTGAGACGGTACGTGTCCCCTGATTCAAATCACAAACACAATCAAGATTCACATAGCAAGTCTAACACATAAGTAGGCACACTATTGTCCAACACATAAACCATTCAAAAGAATCACAGCAACACATTTCAAAACCATTACAGTGTGTCTCCCATCCCATCTAGAAGTTTGAAAAATACAATTATAAAAATCAAGAATATGGGACTATGAAACTTACGTTGCGAAAAGAGATCCAAAGTCTCTTAACGAACAATAAATTATCTGAAGTACACAGCACGATAATACACGTCAACATTGACTAGGAACTTCCTTCATAAATTTAACAATCCATATGATGAATACATCTCAAATTCTACCCCAAATCAGCGCCATGTTAGCCGTCTAAGTGTCCATTATCCTAAAATATCCAAAACACGAGTTTAGCCTTGTCGTACAAACATTAACATCAAACTTGACACTTGTACAATTAATTAGATCAAGCTACTAACCTCCATTGACTATACATTTTGAATATTTGAAAACTACGCTCCGAGTACATAATTTTAGGCTTTTGAATCACCCAAAAAGCTTTAAAAACGAATAAGTTCATGACCAAAACGATTTTACCCAAAATCTGCCCAGACATTAGCGACGGTTTCTATGACAGTTTAGCGACGGATTCTGGCAGATTAGCGACAATCTGGCTGAATTAACCCTAATCGATTTTAAACCCTAAAAACCCTTCATTAATTATCTAATTCAAACCCTAATTTATTTTAATTACACAAAATTAAAACCCTTCATCCATCATATGATTATTACTTGATAATAACATGATTACATTAAATAAAAACAAAGATTAAAGCAAGCTTATACCTTAATTGATCAAAGATCAAGTTTTTGCAAAACCCTAAAATCTTTTTTTGCTATTCCTCTTGCGTTTCTTTTTTTTTCTCTACGTGGGTTTGGGTGTTTTTTACAATGGCTTTTAAATACTAAACATCTCCTAGTACAAGCCCAATACCAAAAAGCCTTTTTTTCTTTTTTTTCTTCCGTTGGTTTTTAAACCGACCCTTTTTTATTTTTATTTTCATAATAAATATTGGTTTTATTTTTGTCCAAATTTCCTTATTTATAAAACCCTTTATTTATTTCTAAAACCCTTAGACTTTTAAATGTTAATTTAAAGAGAAAAGTTTACATTTTGTTTTTATTAAAGCTTTAATCCTTTAAAATTTTATTCTATAAAATTTTACTATCTATGACTCCTAAATAAATATACGAACTCCTAAACTATCTCGAAGCTATTAGCCTATACCCCCAAATTCTTACATATATAATTACGTATAATCTTACATACACGGTATTTAAATACGTACACGAAACCTTACAAAGAACGATACATGAACTATCGCGTAGTTCATTCCTGGTCTCAGTTCACCACCTCTCATTCTCTACCTATACCATGATTTACAATCATGTACCTCATTTCGTTCATCCACCTTTACAATATCACACATAAAAACACATAAAACACATTGTTCACACAAATCTAACACATAAATAAAAATCAACGGATGACAAATAACCCGTCAAAACCCGAGTTTTCACACATAACAACTCCTGACACTACTAGCCATGTGTCCATATCCAAATTCATAAATTTTGTAAGAGCCAAAGTCCATGCTCCCTGAGACGATAAAACCTCAACATTTATATAGGTGGTTCCTCTTTATTTCATGCTCCTGCTTAAGCATTTTTTCAAAGATATTAACCATTGAGAAGTTTATAACTTCATTCTCCATCAGCAGGTACAAGCGCATCCTTGGGATGGAATACATGCGCTTCAGTCTCCTGAATGTTCAGTTTTCCACATTGAACTCAACTCCTAAGTTTCCTCGGGAGGGAGTTGGGTGTCTTATCATTCAGTGACTAAGTTGGACTTTAAACCCATCCCTTTGGCAGACTTTATAACCAAGTCTCAAGCCATCCCTTCATCAAGTGATCAGCTAAATTTTGTTGAGACCTCACAAACTCTATAGAAATCACCCCATTCATGATGAGCTCATGAGTCATGCTATGTCTAATACCTAAGTGTCTAGACTTACCATTAAACATCTAAGTATATGCCTTAGCCAATGTATCTGCACTATCACAACGGATAGATATAGGTGCCATAGGTTTGACCCACAATGGAATCTCAAGAAGCAAGTTTCTCAACCATTCAGCTTCCTTACCAGCAGTTGCTAGAGCCACAAACTCAGATTTCATTGTTGAACTAGTAATGCAAGTTTGTTTCTTGTATGCCCAAGAAATTGCACCACCACCAAGAAGGAATACCCAGCAACTTGTGGATGAATTATCCTCAGTATTGCTGATACAACTTGCATCAGTGTAACCTTCCAACATGTTAATCCCACTTCAATCCATAACACACAATATTAATGATACTTAGAGAGAGAAAGAGAAGAAAAATAGAGAGAGAAACTAGAGAGAGATTGGATGGTAAAAGATTACTAGTGAGAGAATGTAATAATGACCAACACCCTCTTCCACACATGGAAGAGGGTATATATATGGCACGCCATAAGGCTTAAGTGGACTTGTTCATGGGCCGGGTTGGCTTTGCTTGGGCTTACGCCCCTAACTTAGACAATATTAGCTTAAAGTCCAAGCCCGGTTTTCCCGACTAACCTATTACAATACAAGACCAATGACGACTAAGAAGACCTATTACATTCTTGTTCGACTATATAAAATATACGGCTAACAATCTCCCCCAATGTATCGGTCATCTTAAAAAGCTTAAAAATCATAAGATGATTGAGTGAATACATTCTTGTAGAGGAGATCTTTTTGCTTTGGTCTTGTATCTTGGTCTTGATCTTTTTTGTAACAGCTTTGTTCCTTAATGCTTTCGTGATCTTTATCTTGAGCCTTTGTCATTTGATTTTGAGTGCATGAGATCTTCATCTGTGCTCCTTGTGACTAAGATGACCTATTACATTCTTACATTCTTAGGTATCTTGATTATCGCCATCTTGTGCTCTTGTGACTTCTGAATCGACATCGGTTACACAGCTACGCCACCTTCTTGATATGCAGCAACATATATAGACACGATAAAATGGCTTTGAACATTTCATCCTAACTCGGTAGCGTTTTACCTCCAGTCGGTGAAGACCGTTTAGACGGTATCAGATACCGTACCTGTGATCGGGTAGATTCGATTAAGAACCTCCTTGACAGGGTTTCCCGGCGGTAGTAGCCAGTTCTCTTTACTCGACCGTCTCAAAGCAGACTGCGAACGTAAAGAGTGATTCATAAGGAGAAATTACCCGTCTAATTAGAGTCATCAATTCAGAATTCCTGGAATAAGTTTGATTCAAAAACAATTGCACCATTGTTGCATTCCAGTTTGTCACAAGCTTGATTCATTAGAGAATCTTGCGAGTCACCTACCGCAGTGCTGTTTGATGTTGACACTGGAAGGATTTCCATTCGTCACTGTGAACACTAGTGAGTGTCACTCTGAATGTTCTGGCAAGATCACACGGATTTTGCGAAGAAACTTGGAATCAAGTTTGAATCAATTAAGAATCGAAACTAAGTTGCTTTCCAGTTCTCACAAGTTTGATTCGTGTAGAATCGCACAAGTTACCTACCATGAGCTTGTTTAATGCTGGCTCAAGTAGGATTTCCATCTTCATTGTGAATCGTATCACTCAGATGTTCTGGCAATATCACAAGGATAATGCGTAGAACTTGATTGTGTCCTAATGAGATGATAGATTGATCTCTTTTGTCTCTAGACTCAATAAGTGCATTTTGGTAATCGAAGGCTGGAGCAGACTGCCACCTTTTCAATATTAACTAACTCGAAGTGAGAAATTCAATAGTTACGTGTTGATCTCCGTGACAATGAGACAAGTTTATTTTGAGAGAAACTCGAATGGTTGGGGAAGGGTTGTGCATCGTATCACTGGGTCCATGACACTTGTCTTCAAGATATGTGTTAACCCGATTTCTGCCTAAGTTGCATAGAATATTCAACTCCTTCAATGCTTACCAATACGTCATCACTAGCACCTTGTAGTGATTGTTCCAGTGCTAACTTAAGTAATTGGTCCACATTCAGCTTCATTCAACTCCATCTTTCCTAAGGACAACTATTTCTAGCTATGGAATGTCCTTGGGTAGATCCCTCCGGTTCTGGTTGGATCATAGGACTTAGTTTCCTATCCTATACCACCTTTTGACTCCATCGTTCTGTCGTGGATAATAGGTTGTTTTGGGTAAAGATCGTAACCATAAAACCATTGAAAACCATTCAAAGTGCTTGATAAAAATCAAAACTTTTAACACTTTTAAAGTTTTATATTTTCAAAAAGCTCCCCCTACACACATGCATCGATATACGAAATAGTTTGGCATGTGAAGAAAAGAGTTGCACTTGAGTCTTTAAGATCACTTGTTGTGATATATTACATTTTAATCACATTTTCTCCCCCTATCTCTAATATAAAAATATAATATTAGAGATACCAATTTATTAAAATATGACAACTTCCAAAAAATCGACGGGAGAGAAACATGTGTGCACGCATGAATCATGGAACATTTTCAGTCGGGTCGCTCCCCCTCAATAATATATGTGTGTCTTGAGACAAAATTTGACAAAATATTAGAAAAACGACACCACAAAATATGTTGAGGTACGGAGTTGAGATGCCTTTACCGATAATATATAAGACAGATTTAATATCATTTTCGGAATGTGTTGGATACATAAAATATGACAATTTTAGAGATGTACCCAACAAAATTAAAAGGCTTGATTTTAAAACGCTCCCCCTCAAAAATTGATCAAAATAACATATGACAATTTTGAGATATGAAAACCACATATGACGAAGGGAGTGTTGAACACACAATTTTGAAAGATTTAGAAAAAGCTTTTGAGAAATTCTTGAAAAATTGTGTTCAACGGTTTTAAAATAAAATCCGATTTACATGAGCTCAATACTTTGAATGTTTTGTGACTAGCTCATGACCGAGAAAAATTAATTTCCCGTTGTGAAGGATAAGTTATCATCCGTGATAAACTTTCCTTACGTGGAAGTACGAGTTCTAAGCTGACATTTACTTAGAAGTCGTTTTTCATGAACTTAAAAACTTTGAATGTTTTTATAGGAAGCTCATGACCGAGAAATATTAATTTCTCATTGAGAAGGATAAGTTATCGTCCGTGATAAACTTTCCTTATTTGAGGTCCGAGTCCTAAGCTGTGATGTGCTTAGAAGTCATATACACGAGCTTAAAACTTTAGAATAGTTTTGATGGAAGCTCGTGTCCGAGAAAATTGAATTTCTCATTTTGAGGGTAACTTATCATTGAAGAGATAAAGTTCCCTTTCTTTGACATTCGAGTTACAGTCTGATATGTGACTGTAAGTCATTGTGAAGTTTTACTTGTGAAACCCTTGAGACACGTATTTCTCTGATATCTGCTTCTTGAGCAACCAAACTCTGAGAGTGTCTTTTGTTGAACGGTATGAATATGGAAAGCCTTGGTGTTCTTGTTGAACCGTTACTTTATTACCTGCACTTTCATCAGTAGTTTGTATGCATGCATGTGGGTTAGTGATATCCTTGTGAGAACCATGTTGGGGTACACCTTGAACCTTTTTCGTGCTAGAGGGAAATATCTTTCCAGTAGGAACCCACCTAAGACTTATTGTTTTGAAGGTTCTACTCGTTGGTATCCACCTAAGACAGGGTCTAGGAGTCATAGATTTCTCATGCACAGCGGAAGACTTAGTTGGAGAAAACCTATTTCCTCTAGGGTTCCGTCATTGAGATGCTCTAGCTTTATGGCTCACCTTGTTCAGGACTTGCGTTATACAATCATCATGAATGGCATTAAACACGCATTTGTTACATTTCTTGCAAACAAAGTGCTTAGCATCTGAGAAGGCTCTAGAGTTCCTAGGGTTGGCAGAATTGTGCACATCATAGAAGGGTCTAGAATTCCTAGATGTGTGAACAACGCTCCTTGGTTGTGGTAAGGTCCTATCTCTTTCTTGTGTATTTTTCAGAGTATCCTGTAGATAGCTTTTATGACCAGTGTCATTTGAACTACGCCTAGGCATGTTCTTGGAGCTAGATCTAGAGTTTCTTGAAGCATTCATGTGATCGGGTTTTGCAGATATAGTCTTTCTTAAGGAGGATCTAGATTGTGGAGTGACTGGTTTTGACAAATTGCTACGCATGTCAGCTTGGGAGGCAAACCTCGGGTTCGACGTTTTAGGTCGTTCAGACTGAAATGCATTCGGTTGTCTAGCAACTGAGCAAGGTCTGATTGGTTGAGAAGGAGGTTTCCCCAAGATAGACTGTTTTACAAACTTAGTATCCACACTATTTCCTTTCAACTTCCTTAATTCATTTTTCGCAGCTGTAAGTGCAAAAACCTTTTCCTGAATCTGAGCTTTAAATTGCTCATTTTGTAGAAGTAATTGAGCGACACGTTGTTCTAACTTAATGTTCATATTATCTATGTCGTTATCAGTAGTCGCGTCATTACTGTCTATAGTGTCGATAGGTTGCACAGATATTTCACTTGGTGAAGCAGGCGGAGGACTTGGATTTTGAGAGGCCAACTTTGATTCTAACAAATTTATTTGTTTCACAAAATGTTCTTTTTCTGCGTTGAAATCTTGAATCTTACGATCCAATTTTTGTTCAAGAACAACATTTGCTTTTTCAAGTTTTACAAAATAAGCCTCAAATTTGTTATTTTTCTTTGAAAAATCGAGTTTGGCATCCTCAAAATCTTTTGTCTTCTGAGCTAACAGAGTTTCAAGCTCATGAATCTTAGTATCAACATCATATACAGCATTTAATTATACCTTATCCATTGGTTCATCATCAAAAATGGGTCTGATATCCGCATCATTGACTGTGTGATCATTCCCTGAGCTGTTGCTAGTATGCTGCTTTTCGGATTCTGTTCTGTTGCTTTCTGTATCAACCGAACAAGCATCCAATGCTTGACCCTTATCGACGTTGCTGTCTTTCGTCTGCATCAGTCGTTGATTCACCATTCGTTCAAATTGCCTTTGATGGCGTAGTCTTTCAGCAATTGACTTCTTTAGATTACTCAAACGTTGAAGAAGTGACTCTTTGAACGCTTGAGGATCTACGAGAGTATATTTGGTCAAGTATGTACTTGAGAAATCTCGATCGTTGTTGGATAAACCACTCGAGTCAATGAAGTGCTGGAACAGAATGTTGAGAGATAAAAGGATGTCCATTGATAGAGTCTCGTGAAGATCATCGCTGTCAAGTGCGAGTTGAAGATGATCCATATTAAGTAGCATCGATCTGGTGAATTTCTCAACATCTTGACCAAATAGTAGAACGAATACCCGTTTGAATCCAATTTCAAGACGAGTGCCTTTTAGGTCTTCTCTTGAAAGAACCTGAAGGTGTGACTGAAGCAACTTTAAGTGTTCCATGCATCTTTCTTTTGCTTTCAACATCTTGTATTTGATTGCATGAACGGTTTTGGTTGGTGAATCCTTGTTAGTAGGTTTACTAATTGGAGTCTCAGTATTTTTCTGAACCTCTGGATTCTGCATCTTCTCTTTAATCATCTCAGAATCCGCGAAGATGTCCATTGAACGGATGTCTCGAAGAGGATTTGATGTGTATGGATGACGGATCTTAGTGGATGTGTTGTGATTTGATGGTGGTTGAAATTCCGAAAAATCCGGTTTTTTTTTCAGTCCGACAATAAATTCCTCAGTCCGATATAACGGTAAACCGAAAATTTTTGAATTACCAAATTTTGAAGTTGAGATCGAAATAGCCAAAAACTAATAGGGAAAAATTTAAAAAAATGAAAATTTTAACGAAAAATAAAACCTAAAAAATTTGAAATTTGGCCTAAAAATTTGAATTTTGGTCCGAAAATTTGAATTTTTGGTCGAAAAATTTTTCGCATCGCCAAAATTTGAAATCAAGGTTTAAATGGCCTAAAATTGGTCTAGGAAAAAATAAATTTTTCTATAGTTTTCCCGCCAAAAAAACTCTTTTTTTTGGAAACGATGTTTCGAACCTAGTCTAGATAGTGGCTAAGTCTAAAAATGCTTCAGTCAAAAATAGCAACAGACATTTTCAAAATAACTGACATTTTCGGAATAATGGATGTTTTCAGAGATTTGAGGATCTTCGGAATAAATGATGTTTTCAGAAAAATGTCTTTCTTCGGAATATTTGATGTTTTCAGAAAAACAACTTCTTCGGAATATTGAGGTTTTCAGAAAAACAAGCTTCTTCGGAATACTTACTTCTTCGGAAAAATCTTCGGAATAACCTTTTTCGGAATAATCATCGGAATAACACCTTTTTCGGAATAAATGTTTTTCAGAGAAAAACCACTTTTTCGGAATAATCTTCGGAATAACACCTTTTTCGGAAAAATCTTCGGTAAAGCCCTTTTTTCGGAAAAATCTTCGGAAAAACCCTTTTTTCGGAAAAATCTTCGGAAAAGCCCTTTTTTCGGAATAATCACTTTTTCAGAATTATCACTTCTTCGGGAAAATCATTTCTTCGGAATAAGTACTTTTTCGGAATTAATCACTTTTTTAGAATTATCACTTCTTCGGAAAAATCTTTTCTTCGGAAAAAACTTTTCTTCGGAAAAATCTTCGGAAAGTACACTTCTTCGGAATAAATTTCGGAAAACACACTTTTTCGGAATAAAGGTTTTTCAGATAAAACCACTTTTTCGGAATAAATTTCGGAAAACACAACTTTTTCAGAAAATTAAACCCTTTTCCGGAAGAAAAAAAATTCGGAATAAAACCACAATTTCGGAGAAACAAAACCCTTTTCCGAAATTTCCAACTGTTGATCGATATCCTTTTTTCTCGGAACAAACTTGCAAAGAAACGTAACTTAATGCCACAGATTGATCCAAAAACCCAAAAACTTTGTGTTTTTACCCAAATAAACAATACCAAATCTCTACCACAAGTATGTAGATGATTTGTATCAAGAAGAAACCATAAAAAACACACACAAAAAATTTTGATCAAGGATTATGGATCAAATACCTTATGAAATCAATAAGAACATGAACCACGAATCTTTAATCACCTATCCACTATAGGCTCTTGATACCAAATGTTAATCCCACTTCAATCCATAACACACAATATTAATGATACTTAGAGAGAGAATGAGAAGAAAAGTAGAGAGAGAAACTAGAGAGAGATTGGATGGTAAAAGATTACTAGTCAGAGAAAGTAATAATGACCAACACCCTCTTCCACACATGGAAGAGGGTATATATATGCCACGCCATAAGGCTTAAGTGGACTTGTTCATGGGCCGGGCTTGGCTTTGCTTGGGCTTACGCCCCTAACTTAGACAATATTATCTTAAAGTCCAAGCCCGGTTTTCCCGACTAACCTATTACAATACAAGACCAATAACGATTAAGATGACCTATTACATTCTTGTTCGACTATATAAAATATACGGCTAACACAACACTTAAGGATATCCAGTATAAGAAAGACTATAATCCATAGTTCCTTTGAAATACTTCAGTACCCTCTAAATAGCTTGTCAATGTTGAGTACTAGGATTATTGGTGTACCTAATAAGTTTACCCACTGCAAAAGCTATATCAGGCCTGGTACTAGTCATGACATACATCAAGCAACCAATCACCCTAGAATACTCGAGATGGGAGACAGCCTGACCATTGTTAGGCATTAGTTTTTCACGTGTATCCATAGGTGTACTGACTGGAGTACAATCAAAGTGATTGAATTTCTTCAGGACCATCTCAATATAATGAGATAGAGAAATCAATACCATCACTTTTGTAACACCCCATTTTGATAATGGAAATGTCACATGAAATTATGACGTGTCATCAAAGCATACAAGAAAAATGTCTAAACATTACTTGACCATAAAAGGAAAATACCGGAATCAAACATCGGTAGTCCAAATGTAACGCTCATCACACACAAACATAGTATAATAAAGGAAAGGACTAAACAATGTCCATAGCAAATGTATCATAAGAAAGTAAATGCATAAAGTAAAGAAGGCTAGTCAGCTTCCAGTCTATATGCACGTACTCTTAATGTCTACGAGCGTTCCTGAGTACCTGCCGTTTTGGGAGCATAGAAAAAGGAAAACGGCTGAGCAAATACGCTCAGTGCACAAATGTACAATAAAGCATGAATAGGATAAGCATATAACATATAACAGTGGAAGAAACTAAGTCCCGAGTAATCTGATTAAGTCTTAATAAAACTGGTTTTATAGTTTGAAAAGCCTTATGTTTATCTTGTAAAAACTGTTTATCATATTTTACCATTAGCCAATATAGGTCATGAAAATCCACCGTGCATGAATACTTGGAGGGGTGACCTCATCATGCAAATTAGAGGGGCTGCCTCTAATTTAATATACTGGTTTTTGGGTAGGAGGGATCAGCTCCTTATGAAGGATGTAAGGCACACAACACATACACCATGAAATCTTGACTGAAAACATGTAACTAGGATGCACCCATACGCCCCACATGATAAATATAATTTAAATGGCCAAAAGCTGAAGGGACGCCACGAGCAATCACTCCGCCGTGGTGAAGTCATAACATCAGTGCCTCTAATGTTATGGTTATGGTACCTCCATAACTAGGTGAAACTGGTCATGCATGTATATGGCTATAGGTATTCTTAATTAAACATAAGCAATCAAACACGTAACTTATACTACGGGAAAACATTTGGCTGCATACGGGGAATCCTAATAAGGAAAGAATGTCCATACTGAAAGGACGGGAATCCGTACCTTATGTCCAGTGAACGAAGAAGATGAACTGGGAGAAATCCTACTTCCGTATCACTAATGCTACATAAATACATACATGAATAAGTATCTGCTTACTAAATACGTAGCTGGTTTTATGTCATGTCTTAGCTTATTTTGTGTGTTCTTACCATGTTTTACTGTTTTAAAGCCTTAAACCGTGTTTATCTTATATTCTGTTTAATCTGATTAAGTATTTCTTGTATTTCATGTATTATTATACTTACTGTGTAACAATAAGTAACTTTCCAAAAATAGCAGGTTTCCTAAAATAGCAGGTTTCCTAAATAGAAAGTTTCCAAAAATAGAAAGTTTCCAAAAATAAAAAGTTACCAAAAATAGAAAGTTTCCAAAAATAGAAAGTTTCCAAAATTAGAAAGTTTCCAAAAATAGAATTACTGCTTAAAATAGATAAGTTTCTAAATATAGAAAGTTTCCATAAATAGATCAGCTGCCTTAATTAAATAAGTTTCCATAAATAGATTAGCTGCCTGAAATAAATAAGTTTCTAAAAATAGAAGGTTTCCATAAATAGAAATAAGCTGGTTAAATAAGCTAAGTATATAAGCCTAAGTGTTTTCATGATTATTTTCTAAGTCATGTGATATAATGTATAGTTTAATAATTATTTCATGTAATTAAATTAAACTATAGGTTAAAATATTTAATTAAAGTATAACATGTTTTTAATTAAATAAAGTTAAATACTTAGGTTAAAACATGTATTATTATTTATTAATAATATAACCAAAGTCATGTAAATTAATTAATTATAACCATGGTTTTTAAATAGTTAATTAATTATAAGTCTAAAATATAAAAATACTTAGGTTAATTAATTTCATGATTATTAATAATTAAAATAACCTAAGTCACGTTATTAAATTAATCATGTCATTTTATTAATTCAATTTTAACATAAGATCATAAAACATAAAAAAACTAAACATACACCATGAACCGGATCTAGCCTAAAAACCATGAACCGGACATGAATTCAACACCGTACCCCGAACCGAATCGGGGTACCCCTTGTCTTGATGCTGTCGTGGGACCCACACCAACCAACTGGGACCATATGGTCTCGGTGGTGGTCGGATGGCCAAACCGAAACCCCCCTTGGGTTCGGTGTAGGCTGCGGCCAAAACAAACACCCCTTAAAACATTACTTTTGATTTTATTAAATCCCAATTCATGTTAGATCCATGATTTTAATTAGGTTTTTGTAAAAACATAACATGTTCTTGATTAATAAAAGATCAAATCAAAAGAAAAAGGTTTAAAAAGGATTTACCGAATTCGTGGATCAAAAGGACGAAGAACAAACACGATCACCAACTAGAATTCCAAGATCCAAGATCAACAAACACCCCCTTGTGGTGTTTTGAGGGTGGCGGCCAAAAAAAGAAGAAGAGAGGAGGGTTTAGGTTTTTGCTAAAATCTTCTGTAAGTGATTTTGAGTAGTGTAAAAAATCCCTTAACCCCCTTTAGTAAAAATTACAAATGGGCTTGGCCCATTTGCTCCTTGTAGCCGCGGGTAGGGGGCCCACATGGGGTACCCGTACCTTTTTCCGTGTCTCGACGTTTAGTTATTCGTTCATGATTATTTGTGTTCGCGTTTTATGTGTTCTCGTTACGTAATTATCGTGATCTAATATATTTATTTACGCTCGTCAAAAATATATATACGTAATTAATAATAGTTCGTGTTTTAATTACGTTCATGATTTCATGATCGCATGTTCCTGATTAATTATTGTCAAATAATTATTACGTGCTCGTGTGTAGTAAATACTTATCGTGTTCTAACACGTACGTAATACGTAAAATCCTAACACGTAATCGTAGTCATGCTATATTAGGAAAGTTTTAATCTAGTATGTACGATCTTAAGGGTACTATTCATGGTAAAAGTATGAGTGTTTTACAACTCTTTCCCCTAAAAAGAATAATTCGTCCCCGAATTATAGATAAAGTAAACTAGAAAAGAAGAACATACCCGAATTCAAAATATGAAATGAGGGTAAGAAGCCCGGATAGACTCCTCTGTTTCCCAAGTGGCTTCCCGCTCGGTATGATCCCTCCATAGGATTTTGACGAATGGAATCGTCTTCTTTCTCATGACTCGTTCTTGTCTGTCAAGAACTCGTTCGGGTTCTTCTATAAAAGTGAGATCTTTACGTATCTGTTCCAGTGGATACTGAACCATGTGAAGGGGATGATACTGGTACCCTCTGAGTAAGGACACATGAAACACATTGTGCACATGCGAAAGCTGCGGAGGTAACGCCAATCGGTAAGATACTTCACCGACTCGTTCAATGATATCAAAGGGTCCGATGAAACGAGGACTGGGCTTCCCTTTAATCCTGAAGCGCCTAACACCACGTGCCGGCGAAACCTTAAGGAAGACGTGATCTCCTACGTTAAAATGTATATCCCTACGATGCTTATCGGCGTAACTCTTCTGACGTGACCGTGCCTCCTGAATTTTCTGCTTAGCTACTATGATCTTCTCATTGGTCATCTTTATGATTTCCGGTCCTTCAAGTGTTCGTTCACCCACCTGATCCCAGCAGATTGGGGCGCGACACTTTCTGCCATACAATATCTCAAAAGGAGCACACTTGATACTTGCGTGCCAACTATTGTTGTATGCAACTCCACCAAACAGATGTAATCGTCCCAATCACCCGTCCATTACAACGCACATGACCTCAACATATCTTCCAATGTCTGAATGGTTCGCTCCGACTGTCCGTCCGTTTGAGGATGAAAAGTCGTGCTAAGCTTAAGTCGGGTACCCCAAGCTTTCTGCAGACTTTTCCAAAAGCGCGAAGTGAATCGAGGATCTCTGTCTGAGACGATACTGGATGGTGCACCGTGGAGTCTCATGATCTCTCTTCTGTACGTATCTGCGAGTTTACTTACCGGATCTTCCTTGCGGATCGGTAAGAAATGAGCTGATTTGGTAAGTCGATATACGATAACCCAAATTGCATCGTGCTTCCTCTTGGTAGGCGGAAGACCGGTAACAAAATCCATGGTGATTTTGTCCCACTTCCACTCTGGAATGTCTAACGGTTGAAGGAGACCGCCAGATCGCTGATGCTCGATCTTAACCTGCTGGTAGGTAAGACATTTGGAGACGTAAGTGGCCACATCCTGTTTCATACCACTCCACCAAAAGTACTGCTTGATGTCATGGTACATCTTAGTCGAACCAGGATGTATAGAGAATGGGGAGCTATGAGCTTCAGCTAACAAAGCTTCCCAGAGTTCTTGGTCATCAGGAACACAAAGTCTCGTGCCCTGCCATACGATACCATCTGTATCTATTCTGAATTATGTCTGTTTCTCCAAATTCTGTACTATCGCCCAGATTCCTTTGTCATCCTTCTGAGCTTCCTTGATCTTAGATAGTAACTCGGGTTCTACTCTAAGATTAGCCCAGTAACCGTGTTGTCCACGTACCATGATCTCGATGTCTAGTCGCTCCAAGTCTCTGATGATTTCCTCTTTGATTTTAATGTTGTTGATCATTCCGGACTTCCTGCTAAGAGCATCTGCTACTACATTTGCCTTTCCGGGATGATACTGTAGATTAATGTCATAATCCTTCAACAGCTCTAACCATCTCCTCTGCCTCATGTTCAATTCACGCTGAGTGAAGATATACTTCAAACTCTTGTGGTCCGTGAAAATGTCACATGATTCTCCATATAAATAGTGCCTGTATATCTTCAATGCAAACACCACAACTGCAAGTTCCAGGTCATGCGTGGGGTAATTTTCTTCATAAGGCTTAAGCTGCCGTGAAGCGTACGCGATCACTTTCCTATGTTGCATGAGAACACAGCCAAGTCCCTTCCCTGATGCATCGTTGTAGATTTGAAATCCACCCGTACCAGATGGTAGAGTAAGAATAGGTGTAGATACTAGCTTCTGCTTCAGGTCTTCAAAGCTCTTCTCTCGATCTTCACGAATTTCTCCCCTTTCCGCATCAGTTTGGTCAATGGTAGTGCTAGGCGGGAAAAGTTCTCCATGAACCTACGGTAATAGCCAGCTAAGCCTAAGAAACTGCGGACTTCCGTCGCTGATGTCGGCCTTGGCCACTTGGTAATGGCCTCAACCTTCGCTGGATCCATAGTGATTCCTTCTGCTGATACAATGTGACCTAAGAATGCCACCTTGTCTAACCAGAACTCACACTTGGAGAATTTGGCATACAGCTGCTTCTGGCGAAGAATCTGTAGTACTGTACGAAGATGGTCTTCGTGTTCCTCCTTGGACTTTGAGAAAATCAGGATGTCAACGATGAAGACAATAACGAACTTATCCAGAAATTCATGGAAGCTTCTGTTCATCAAATCCATGAACACTGCTGGAGCATTTGTCAGTCCAAATGGCATAACTACAAACTCGTAGTGGCCATAACGGGTACGAAAGGCAGTCTTAGCGATGTCCTGCTCCTTGACCCGTAGTTGATGATAGCCTGACCTAAGATCAATCTTGGAAAAGTGTTTGGCCCCTTGGAGTTGGTCAAACAGATCGTCAATGCGTGGCAGTGGATATCTATTCCGAATGATAATCTTGTTGAGCTCGCGATAGTCTATGCAAAGACGCATACTGTCGTCCTTCTTCTTAACAAACAAGACCGGTGCGCCCCATGGAGATGCGCTCGGTCGAATAAAACCTCGTTCAAGAAGTTCTTGCAGTTGATCCTTCAGCTCTTCAGCTCTATGGGAGCCATGCGATAAGGAGCCTTGGAGATTGGTTCAGCTTCTGGAATAAGCTCGATACTAAATTCCACTTCTCGTGCAGGTGGTATGCCCGGAAGTTCTGCTGGAAAAACATCTTGGAATTCCGACACTATAGGTTGATCCTGAATTGATGGAGATTCAACATCCATGTCGTGAACCGTAGCTAGATAACCCTCGCAGCCATGTGACAGTAGTGCACGCGCTTGTAGGGTAGATATGATTTGTACAGACTGTCCGGGTATGAACCCATTATGAATGTACTCTGGTGCATTAACATCACCGAAGATAACTCGATATGAATGGCAGTCTATGGTAGCATGATGCTTGGATAGCCAATCCATGCCCAAAATCACGTCGAAGTCATTCATGTCCAGCGGAAGTGCGTCGACAGATCGAACCTTATCGTCAAATTCTAGGGGAAGACTCTTGTATACCTGAGTGATTAATACAGAGTCCCTCAAAGGCGTGGAAATAGTAAGCCTATTTTTTAGTGGCATGGGGAGCATCCTAATGTTCTTAGCATAAGAAGTAGAAATAACCGAGTGAGTAGCACCCGTATCGAAAAGAACACATGCAGCTTGACCATACATATACAAGATTCTAGTGCTGGTACTTGTAGACATGTTGGCCTGGTCTCGAGATGTCGTGTAGACACGCCCGGTAGTAGGAGGCGGCTTGGTATCAGCATGTCCCGATGTACCCTCCATCTCGCCCTTACGGCAATCCTTCATAATATGGCCAGGAAGACCACACTTGAAGCACGCATCAGTATTACGGCGACATGGTCCTGGGTGCCTACGATGGCAAGTAGAGCAAAGAGGATGAGTGAATCCTCTAGCAGGTGCTCTGGCTGGCTGGGAACCTGATAAAACATTTTACATAAGACATGATAATTGGGTACAAAGGACAAAGCGGATAATCGTAAGATTGAATACCAGTGATAGCTGGACGGCTAGGCTGCGAACCTATCTGGTTTTGGTCCCTACCGTTTCCATGGTTCCTGGTAGAAGTTTTGCTAAAGTGTCAGAAAATGAGTTATAACATGAAATCATAAGGAAATGCTTAAGTATTAGGACCTGCTACTGTTGGAGTGCCCAGCGTTGTTACGGTAATTATCATTACCGCCACGCCTAAATCCGTAGCAGAACGGTCGTTAGTCTGACCGTTTCCCTTGGGCTGATGAGGCTGCTGCTGAGTAGCCGGCTGAGACCGGTCCCCAGTTTTCTGCCTCTTGTCGGGTCTTTCAGCTTCCCCGAACTCATCTCTCTCCTGCAGCATCTCCAGCTTACGTGCTGCATCGGCCACTTGTGCTACAGTGTTGAATGTAGCACACACCAGATTGTTTGCGACCGATGTGCGAAGAGCCCATCTAAAGTGATGTGCCTGCTCTTCAAGAGTTCCTGCTGCCGCACCAAGGAAACCAGCTAAGTGAAGAAAGCGCTGCATAAACTCGTTGCTATTCTCCCCAGCTCTCTGTCGGGTCCCATGGTACTCTCTCTTGAGCTTGTCCTGCTCAGCCTTGGGAAAGAACTGCTCCATCACCCTGTCCTTGAACTGAGCCCAAGTCAAACCAGCAACCCACTCGTCACCACCTTCAGACTGCATCAATGCTAACCACCAGTTTAGCACATCGCCTTCGAATCGATAGCATGCCAACCTCGCCTTGTATGCGGGGTCACATCCCATAGCATTGAAAATCTTCTCGATGTGAGCCAACCAGCTTTCAGCATCGCTGGGGCTATCTGTCTTCTCAAAATCTCGAGGGCGGAGCTTGTTGAATCTCTCCAGCCATACTGCTAATGTCACTGGAGGAGGAGGAGGAGGTGCCTGATTATGCTGCTAATTGTTGGCAGCTTGAACTTCAGCCCTGATGTCATTCCTCAGTTGAGGAAGCAAAGCTTGCATAGCAGCTTGAATTGCAGCATTGAGCTGTTCCTGTTCGCGTGTGAGAACCATCTGACAGTATAACATAAAACATATGATTAAACAGATCAAAACATAAAATATATATATACATGAAAAAAAAGTTATACTAAAATTTCACGAGAAAAATTTTATGCAAGAAAATTTTGTGTATGAATGCATGATGCAGTTTTATGAAAACTTTGTATGCTCGAAGGTGAACGCCTCTGGTCAGTTCACCCAAAACAAAAGACATAGCGAGGGGACGCCTATGGGTCGGTCCCAAATTTAAAAGTTTCGATAAAACACATGCGACTAAATAGGGCCAGTCCTGTACCAACCATTACTTAGTCAAAAATCTGCGATAATGACATATATATGTATGCTTAAAAAAATGATGAATGCATGAAAACAACTGTCAGTTCTAGGAAGACCGTAGTGACTACCCACTCATCACAGGTCATATTTGAGAGCCTACAGGTCTAAGCCTTGGCTCTAATACCATAATTGTAACACCCCATTTTGATAATGGAAATGTCACATGAAATTATGGCGTGTCATCAAAGCATACAAGGAAAAATGTCTAAACATTACTTGACCATAAAAGGAAAATACCGGAATCAAACATCGGTAGTCCAAATGTAAAGCTCATCACACACAAACATAATATAATAAAGGAAAGGACTAAACAATGTCCATAGCAAATGTATCATAAGAAAGGAAATGCATAAAGTAAAGAAGGCTAGTCAGGTTCCAGTCCATATGCACATACTCTTAATGTCTACGAGCGTCCCTGAGTACCTGCCGTTTTGGGAACACAGAAAAAGGAAAACGGCTGAGAAAATACGCTCAGTGCACGGATGTACAATAAAGCATGAATAGGATAAGCATATAACATATAACAGCGGAAGAAACTAAGTCCCGAGTAATCTGATTAAGTCTTGATAAAACTGGTTTTATAGTTTGAAAAGCCTTATGTTTATCTTGTAAAAACTATTTATCATATTTTACCATTAGCCAATATAGGTCATGAAAATCCACCGTGCATGAATACTTGGAGGGGTGACCTCATCATGCAAATTAGAGGGGCTGCCTCTAATTTAATATACTGGTTTTTGGGTAGGAGGGATCAGCTCCTTGTGAAGGATGCAAGTCACACACCACATTCACCATGAAATCCTGACTGAAAACATGTAACTAGGATGCACCCATACGCCCCACATGATAAATATAATTTAAATAGCCAAAAGCTGAAGGGACGCCACGAGCAATCACTCCGCCGTGGTAAAGTCATAACATCAGTGCCTCTAATGTTATGGTTATGGTACCTCCATAACTAGGTGAAACTGGTCATGCATGTATATGGCTATAGGTATTCTTAATTAAACATAAACAATCAAACACGTAACTTATACTACGAGAAAACATTTCGCTGCATACGGGGAATCCTAATAAGGAAAGAATGTCCATAATGAAAGGACGGGAATCCGTACCTTATGTCCAGTGAACGAAAAAGATGAACTGGGAGAAATCCTACTTCCGTATCACTAATGCTACATAAATACATACATGAATAAGTATCTGCTTACTAAATACGTAGCTGGTTTTATGTCATGTCTTAGCTTATCTTATGTGTTCTTATCATGTTTTACTGTTTTAAAGCCTTAAACCGTGTTTATCTTATATTCTGTTTAATCTGATTAAGCATTTCTGGTATTTCATGTATTATTATACTTACTGTGTAATAATAAGTAACTTTCCAAAAATAGCAGGTTTCCTAAAATAGAAAGTTTCCAAAAACAGAAAGTTTCCAAAAATAAAAAGTTACCAAAAATAGAAAGTTTCCAAAATTAGAAAGTTTCCAAAAATAGAATTACTGCTTAAAATAAATAAGTTTCTAAAAATAGAAAGTTTCCATAAAAAGATCAGCTGCCTTAATTAAATAAGTTTCCATAAATAGATTAGCTGCCTGAAATAAATAAGTTTCTAAAAATAGAAGGTTTCCATAATTAGAAATAAGCTGGTTAAATAAGCTAAGTATATAAGCCTAAGTGTTTTCATGATTATTTTCTAAGTCATGTGATATAATGTATAGTTTAATAATTATTTCATGTAATTAAATTAAACTATAGGTTAAAATATTTAATTAAAGTATAACATGTTTTTAATTAAATAAAGTTAAATACTTAGGTTAAAACATGTATTATTATTTATTAATAATATAACCTAAGTCATGTAAATTAATTAATTATAACCATGGTTTTTAAATAATTAATTAATTATAAGTCTAAAATATAAAAATACTTAGGTTAATTAATTTCATGATTATTAATAATTAAAATAACCTAAGTCACGTTATTAAATTAATCATGTCATTTTATTAATTCAATTTTATCATAAGATCATAAAACATAAAAAACTAAACATACACCATGAACCGGATCTAGCCTAAAAACCATGAACCGTACATGAATTCAACACCGTACCCCGAACCGAATCAGGGTACCCCTTGTCTTGATGGTGCCGTGGGACCCACACCAACCAACCGGGACCATATGGTCTCGGTGGTGGTAGGATGGCCAAACCGAAACCCCCCTTGGGTTCGGTGTAGGCTGCGGCCAAAACAAACACCCCTTAAAACATTACTTTTGATTTTATTAAATCCCAATTCATGTTAGATCCATGATTTTAATTAGGTTTTTGTAAAAACATAAAATGTTCTTGATTAATAAAAGATCAAATCAAAAGAAAAAGGTTTAAAAAGGATTTACCGAATTCGTGGATCAAAAGGACGAAGAACAAAAACGATCACCAACTAGAATTCCAAGATCCAAGATCAACAAACACCCCCTTGTGGTGTTTTGAGGGTGGCGGCCAAAAAAAGAAGAAGAGAGGTGGGTTTAGGTTTTTGCTAAAATCTTCTGTAAAGTGATTTTGAGTAGTGTAAAAAATCCCTTAACCCCCTTTAGTAAAAATTACAAATGGGCTTGGCCCATTTGCTCCTTGTAGCCGCGGGTAGGGGGCCCCACATGGGGTACCCGTACCTTTTTCCGTGTCTCGACGTTTAGTTATTCGTTCATGATTATTTGTGTTCACGTTTTATGTGTTCTCGTTACGTAATTATCGTGATCTAATATATTTATTTACGCTCGTCATAAATATATATACGTAATTAATAATAGTTCGTGTTTTAATTACGTTCATGATATCATGATCGCATGTTCATGATTAATTATTGTCAAATAATTATTACGTGCTCGTGTGTAGTAAATACTTATCGTGTTCTAACACGTACGTAATACGTAAAATCCTAACATGTAATCGTAGTCATGCTATATTAGGAAAGTTTTAATCTAGTACGTACGATCTTAAGGGTACTATTCATGGTAAAATCATGCGGGTTTTACAACTTTCATGTTTAATCCTTATGCCAAGGATAACATCAGCCTCCCATGTCTTTCATGGAGAACCTTGATGAAACAAATTCCTTTGTCAGGTCAACTTGAACTTGGTTAGTACCAAAAAATAACATGTCATCAACATATAGGCAAATGATGACTCCTTTACTAGATTTATCAAATTTGCTATATACACATTTGTCAGCGTGGTTAAGTAAATAACCATTAAACAAAACCACTTCATCAAACTTTTGATGCCATGTCTTAGGTGCCTGCTTCAGTCTATACAAGGACTTAATCAATTTACACACCTTAGCTTCATGACCAGGCATGATGAAACCTTGAGGTTGGTTCATATAAACCTCCTCATCCAAATCACCATTCAAGAATGATGTCTTCACATCCATCTGATGAATAATTAGATTGTGGATACTTTCCAAGGCAATCAACATTCTTATGGTACTTATGCGTGCTACAAGAGCATAAGTATCAAAGTAGTCTTTCCCTGACTTTTTCCTAAAGCCTTGAATGACTAACCTTGCCTTAAAATTTTCAATAGTTCTATCTACCTTCATCTTTCTTTTGAAAAGTCATTTGCACCCAAGTGGATTGCAACCTGGAGGTAGATCAACCAACACCCAAGTGTTGTTGCCCGTGATGGAGTCCATCTCATCATTGATTGTTTCTTTCCAGAAAGCAATATCTTGAGACTTTATTGCTTAATCAAATGTTTTGGGATCATCCTCAACATTAAAGCAATAGTAGTATTGGTTAGAGACCTCGTCTCTTGTCTCTTCAACTAAGCATAGTTGAAACTCGGGCCCAAAGTTCCTTAGAGTCATATGCCTTGTGCTTATTCTAAGCTCAGGCTTAGGTTGTTGAAGCACAACCACATCAGTGACTCTTTCAGGTTCCACTGAAGCACCAATGTACTCAGCTCTAATAGGAGTCCTAAGGCTTGGTCTATGGACTGATGAGAATCTAGTCTCATCAAAGTTAGCATCCCTTGATTCAATGATTGAGTTTATTAAAACTGAATCATTAGGTTCAATAACATAGAACCTATAAGCCTTGGAATGCTCATCATATCCAACAAAGATGCATTCAATGCCTCTTTCACCCAAGGTCTTCACCTTTGGATCAAGGAGTCTTAAAACAACCGTACAACCCCAAACCTTGAGATAGTTCAAGTTTAGTTTCCTTTTAGTCCAGAGTTCATAAGGGGTAATCTTGTTCCACTTGTTGGGAATCCTATTTAATAAATAGCAAGCTGTTAACATAGCTTCTCCTCAAAACTCTTGACTCAACCCTGAATAGGACAACATGGAGTTAACCATTTCCTTTAGTACTTTATTTTTCCTTTTTGATATACCATTTTGTTGTGGGGTATATGGGGCAGTCGTTTCATGGATTATTCCAACATAATGAAATTACAAAGTATTCATGTACTCACTTCCCCTATCAGTCCCAAATATTTTGATATGGACTCCTTGTTTTAATTCAACTTCAGTTTTAAATACTTTAAATTTATCTAATGCTTCACTCTTAGTATGCAATAAATGAACAAAACAAAACCTTAAAGCATCATCAATAAATGTTACCAAGTATTTCTTATTCCCTAATGTGGGAGTAGAATTAAATCACATAGATCTCTATGGACCACCTCCAAAACTTTAATTTCACGTTTTACATCCTGAAATGGTTTCTTAGTAATTTTGTTCAGCATGCAAGTCTGACACTTTTCAGTATCCATGTCAAATCATGGGGTTAACCCATCCTTAGACATATCTTGCATCCTCTTAAAATAGACATGACCCAGCCTAGCATGCCATAGTGAAGAATCCTTCAGTTTATTGGTGGACACAAAGGCTGAACAAATATTTTCACTACCAGCACTAACTGAGTTAATACTAGTTGTTGTTTCATAAACAATATTAAGCCTAAATATTTGATTGCTCAAATAACCAAAACCAATCAACGCACCATGTTTGGATAAAACAAATTTATTATATTCAGTCACTTGTTTATAACCAAAATTATTCAAAACACTACTAGAAACCAAATTCTTCCTAATATTATGAACATGCAAAACATTAAACAAGGAAACAATCGTTCTAGAACTAAACATAAGATCTACACAACCACGTCCATGCACTAGGGCCGTTGATTATTTCCCATGTGAAGAATAGATCCATCATTCAGTGACTCATAAGTCTTGAACCAACATATATCTTTACACACATGTACTGTTGCTCTAGAGTCAACACCACGCCACATCATCATCCTGCACAAAATAAGCTTTAGATACATATGTAACATAATAAATCTAGAGAGATTCATTAAACATATTTTGACCTTTCAGTGTGTTCTTAGAACCAATCACTGAACCATTGTACCTGATCCACTAGCTTTGCTGCTAGTAATAACACCTTTGCAATCTATTTTCAAGTGTCCAGGTTTCCCACACTTCCAACAAGTCATTGATGATGACTTTTTGTTAGGATTAGTTTTGGTGTTATCTTGATGCTTACGTTTTCGCTTGTTGTCATTGTACTTGGAGGAGTTATTATGCTCCACCATATTGACAACTGATGAACCAGCAACATTGTTGCTCTTTGGCTAGTCACTATCATGCACCCTAGGGGATTCCTCAATGCGAAAATGACTGCCCAACTCAACAAGAGTTAACTCCTCTTTCTTATGTTTCAAGGTGTGCTTGAAATATTTCCAAGAGGGGGGTAGTTTGTCAATGACACAAGAGACCTCAATGGTCTCATTCATGTTCATTTTATGTTGTATAAATCTACCAAGTATTCCAAGAAGTTCATTGTATTGTTCCATGACTAGTCTTGAATCAGTCATTTTGTAATTTGTGAAATCACTCACAAGGAACTTCTTACTTTATGCATCCTCAGCCATATATTTGGCTTCCAAGGAATCCCATAGTTCTTTACCAGATTCAAAATTTGGTAAATATCAAATAAGGAATCAGACATACCATTGAGAATAATACCACGACACACATAGTCATCATTCTCCCATTGGCTCCTTTTCCTCATTTCCTCCAAATTAGCATCATCACCACCATCAGGGATGGGAGTGGTCAGCACGTACACCACGCTCATGGTAGAAAGAAGAAAGTGCATCTTCTTTTGCCATCTCCTAAAATCAACCCCTTCAAAGTTGTCCAGTTTGGAGAAGTTAGCCACCATATGCTTCATTGCAGCCGCCATTGATTATCAAAATATATTTTACTTTGATTGCTAGGGTTTACTCGTCCTAATTAGGGTAAGACAATAAATCCTAGTTACGTACCAAAACTATGGTTACCGGATATCACTTGGAATCGTGTAATCACTTTCCAAAGTAAACTATTTGACCCTAATGCTTGGGTATCACGAATACTTACTTTGGATAAGACCAAATACAGTTAGTCATTTAGGCACAAATCTCTAACCCTTTTACTGTTATGTGTTTCTTGTTTTCTATGTGTTTCCATGCATATCATACGATCCCTTTTATAGGTGATCAACTCAATATCTAGTCAATGGTATTAAGAGATTTTAACGGCCCATTAACTCCTCTTAATATGCTCCATAATATCAGGGCCTAGTGGTTAAAAGACCAATTAAACGGGGTCTTTAAAGCACTTGAATTGGTCAAAGACCGTTACAAGTAGTCATGTTTAGCTCCAGCATCAGTCTGTCCTCCAGTTCCACTGAAGCATCGGCTAACCCTTGAAGGGTGTTCCTTCTGAAGCCGTCGGTACTGAAGTATTGAGTACTTTCACTCCGGAGCTATACTCTTTGAAGAGTTAACCCACTGAAGATTCATCAGCAATGCTGAACAACATATTAACCACTATAAAAGTCAAGGTGCTCAATGACTTATTGATGTACACTTCGTACCTTCTTACCCATTCAACTGAACATACAATTAAACTATATTTCCAACACAGTCTAATTTGCTAAAAGGGTCTATTCTAACCTCAATTAGGCGACTCGACAAAATAACATCTCTAAGATATTTCTAGAAACTATTTAGAAGGGACGATTTTTGAAGACCATCTCGCTAACATGTCGATGTTGGAGTACTTGGATGTTAGCTCTAATAGTAACTTGACATTCAGTGTTTCAGATGAGTTTTTTTTAGGGTAGTTTCAGATGAGTTGATTCATCCATTCCAGTTGAGAAGCCTTCAACAGGTTAGTGTTGTACTAGCTTTTCAGGACCACTTCCCGCATGGTTTTCAAAGATGCCCATCATTCATTTCTTAGATCTCTCTATTAACAAACTTAACGGGACTTTGACAAACCCTCCTGTTCGGGAACCTTTCAGTGATCAGTTTGAAGATGATTATAGTCCATCACTATTTTTGCAAAATAATGTTTTCAACTGGTCAATTACACGGTCATTGTGTGAAAGAATAGAGTTGCAATTCATTGATCTTTCAAGAAATAGGCTAATCTGGGGAGATTCCCGACTACCTAGAAAATCTAGAAAGTTTGGACGGAATGAAGTTAAGTTCAAACAGGTTGTCTGGTGTTATTCCAAACTCTATCGGTCGTATCACATTATTGTCGGCGCTTCAATTGAATGAAAATAACTTCATTGGAGAGCTACCACAAGCTCTGTGGAATTTACCAACCATATTTGTCTTAGATTTGGGAGATAATGGATTATCTGGGGATCTACCGGAATTTATCGAAGAAGGCACTCCGTTGATGGTCCTAAGGTTACGTAACAATAACTTCACTGGAGAAATTCCTGAGTCTTTGTGCAAGAAACAATGTCTTCAACTATTGGATGTTGCAAATAACAGCTTAAGAGGAACCATCCTTCGTTGTCTTGGCTGATCCCGTCGGCGAATGCATGTTGGCTGATTATTCAGTATCAGGGACAAACATCAGTCAAGTACTTAAAGGTGCTGAATATGAATACACAACAACATATTGCAGTTAGTTGTTAACATGGACCTCTCAAGCAATGATTTCGTCGGACATATACCTGAAGAGCTAATGAGACTTATACTCAATTGGTGGGTCTTAACTTGTCTCGTAACATTTCAACGGCAGTATTCCTGCTAACATTGGAGACTTGAAGGCCTTATTTACACTTGATTTGTCATAAACAATTTGACAGGAATGATCCCTCCAAGCTTGGCTAATCTGAACTTTTTGAGCCATCTTAATTTGTGAAATTAAGTTTTTGCTAGTTGAAAAAGTTCGTTTTCTCGGTGTCTTAACGAGTTGATTTCCGGTTCAAAGTGCGACTCAATTGTTCTTGGTGGAAATGAAAATGGTTTGGTTATCTATTACTAAGTAAAATGAAAATGTAAATTGCGATAAGTAAAAGGAATGCAAAAGAAATGCGAAAGGAATGTTAAAAGGAATGTACAAGGAATGTAAAAGGAATGCTGAAAGGAATGTAAAAGGAATGCTGAAAGGAATGCTAAAAGGAATGTTAAAAGGAATGCTGAAAGGAATGTTAAAAGGAATGCTAAAAGGAATGTAAAAGGAATGCTGAAAGGAATGCTAAAAGGAATGTAAAAGGAATGCTGAAAGGAATGCTAAAAGGAATATTAAAAGGAATGCTGAAAGGAATGTTAAAAGGAATGCTAAAAGGAATGCTAAAAGGAATGTAAAAGGAATGCTAAAAGGAATGCTAAAAGGAATGCTAAAAGGAATGCTGAAAGGAATGCTAAAAGGAATGCTAAAAGGAATGCTGAAAGGAACGCTAAAAGGAATGCTGAAAGGAATGTTAAAAGGAATGCTGAAAGGAATGCTAAAAGGAATGTAAAAGGAATGCTGAAAGGAATTTTAAAAGGAATGCTGAAAGAAATGCTAAAAGGAATGTAAAAGGAATGCTAAAAGGAATGCTAAAAGGAATGCTGAAAGGAGTGCTAAAAGGAATGCTAAAAGGAATTTTGAAAGGAATGTTAAAAAGAATGCTGAAAGGAATACTAAAAGGAATGTAAAATGAATGCTAAAAGGAATGCTAAAAGGAATGCTGAAAGGAATGCTAAAAGGAATGCTGAAAGGAATGCTAAAAGGAATGCTGAAAGGAATGCTAGAAGGAATGTTAAAAGGAATGCTGAAAGGAATTCTAAAAGGAATGTAAAAGGAATGCTGAAAGGAATGCTAAAAGGAATGCTTAAAGGAATGCTAAAAGGAATGCTGAAAGGAATGCTAAAAGGAATGCTGAAAGGAATGCTAAAAGGAATGCTGAAAGGAATGCTAAAAGGAATGCTGAAAGGAATGCTAAAAGGAATGATGAAAGGAATGTAAAACCCTTTTCCAATCAAGATGACCGGGATGTAAAAGGAATGTATAAAATAAGCTAAATCCAATAAGCTATTAATCAAATAAGCACACGCCTAAAAACCTAATCAAAACACGTTTAAGAAAAGCTAATAAGCTAGAATTTAAAGACTTTTAAAAACACAAAATAAACAACTTTATAAAATAAACTTTAAAAAGATAAACTTCTAAGAAAAACTAGAAAAAACAAATAAGCTAAACACAAAATAAGCCATTAAGCATGTCAAGCTCAAAACTCATTTGTATTAAAACTTATAGATGAATAAAAAGATAAACTTTTTAATCAATCAAACATCAAAACTAAACAAGATTAAAGATTATATCGAATCAAAGGTAAATAAAATCAAGAAAGGTAGAATGAGAATGATTGTAAAAAGCTTGAAATAAGATTAAGATTAAAGATTCAAAAGTACAAGATTAAAGATTAAGATTAAGAAAACTTGAAAGAAAAGCTTAAGAACATGAAAGAAATCTAGAGAGAGAAAGTAATCTACTCCTACTCCTAAAACTAATATACTCCAAAATGACTAACCACCCTTTCATGTGGTGAAATGAAGGGTATTTATAGGAAAGGAGGGGATGCTTGTTTTGCTCTTTTCTTTCTTTCTTTCTTCACGTCTTTTCGTCTTTTAAGTTCTTCGACTTTTTCGACTTTGTCTGGGATTTATTTAAACTCGTCTTATAATTTCTTCATTTATTAGACTTGAGTTCTTCGGCTTAATTAAACTTCCGTCTTTAGACTTTTTCTTCTATAAATCTTCAGAATAGGCCTTGGACTTCCGTTCTTTTTGCACTCTTGATCTTTTGACTTCGTCTTTTGTCCTTTTCTTCGATAAAAGCCCGTGAAAGCCCGTGTTTTCCTCCCTTTTCACGTTTTGGTCCTAAATTACAACAAAAACACAAACCACGTATAATTCTAACATTTACGACATAAAATACACGTTTTGGCTTGGTTATTATTGTAAAAACCTTTGTAATTGTTATTCATTACGATAGGTTACAATGTATATATAGAATACATAGTTACATATTGTATCCTCCTACTATACTAATACATAGTTACATATTGTATCCTCCTACTATACTAATATTATATATCTGACTAATATGCCCCCGCAAGCTAAGGCCGGGAAACGACCTGCAGCTTGAACCGTATACTCTCAAATTATGGTGACAACAGTGGCTTGGTAAAAACATCAGCGATTTGATCCTTAGTAGAAATGTGTGCCACTGCGAGTTTCTTCTCCGCAACCTTTTCTCTGACAAAGTGATAATCCACCTCTATATGCTTTGTGCGAGCATGAAACACAGGATTGGCTGTCAGGTATGTAGCTCCTAAATTATCACACCATAAAACAGGAACTCTAGTCATGGGAACTCGAAGTTCATGAAGGAGGGCTTCAAGCAAAGTGATTTCAGCCACTGTGTCTGCTAAGGCTTTATACTCGGACTCAGTTGATGACCGAGAGACAGTCTTTTGTTTTCTGGCTGACCATGAGACGAGATTGGAACCAAGATAGATAGCATATCCCCCTGTGGATCGACGGTCATCTGGGCAACCGGCCCAGTCGGCATCAGAAAAAGCATTCAGATCATTCAAATCAGGGGAATGAGAATCAGCATAGGCATGTATGATAGAACCTGACTTTTGGACTAGAAGACCAAAGTCAGCGGTGCCTCTTAAATACCGAAGGATCCGTTTGACAGCAGACCAATGATTTTCTGTTGGAGAGTGCATGAACTGACACACTTTGTTGACGGCATACGCGATATCAGGTCTGGACAAGGTAGCATATTGGAGAGCACCAACGATCTGACGATACCGAACCGGGTCCTCAAAAGGGAAACTATCACCAAGAGCTAAATTAGCAGTGGTGGTAATAGGTGTTTTAACAGGCCTGGCTTGTGAGAGTCCAGCCTTTTGAAGGATCTCCAAGATATACTCCTTTTGAGATAAATGCAAATCTGATCCCTTGGGAGTAATTTCAATACCAAGAAAATAAGAAAGAGAGCCCATGTCCTGAATAGCAAATATTTGGCTTAGATTCTTAACAATTTCATCAATAGCTATTGGATTGTTGCCTGTCAAGATTATGTCATCAACATAAACCAACATATATAATAGGGTACCCCTAGACGAGTAGATGAAAAGTGAAGGGTCCGTCTTGGATCCTGTAAAACCAAGAGAAAGTAGTGCCATGGACAACCGGTGAAACCATGCCCTAGGGGCTTGTTTAAGTCCATACAAAGACTTGTGAAGAAGACAAACATGATCCGGCTTGTGTGAATCAACAAAACCAGGGGGTTGGCGCATATAAACTGTCTCAGTTAGATCACCGTGCAAAAAAGCATTTTGAACATCCAGTTGTCGTAGAGGCCACCGCTGAGACACGGCAAGTGAGAGAACCACCCGAACAGTAGTGAATTTGACTACAGGACTAAATGTTTCATAATAGTCTACCCCTGGTTGTTGATTGAAACCTTTGGCCACAAGACGTGCCTTGTACCGTTGAATGGATCCGTGAGGATCCTTTTTTATTTTGTATACCCATTTGCAGTCGACCAAATTGGCAGTAGGAACACGTGGGACTAAAGACCAAGTACCATTACGGATTAATGCAGCATATTCCTCAGCCATGGCTTGTTTCCAGTGAGGATCTTTGTTGGCAACGGAAAAGGTGGGAGGTTCGGTTTCAATAGCACAAGAGGTGTGATAGGCATACGGGTTGTAACGCACAGGCTGTTTTGGATGAGGACGTAAGGAAGGAGGGCGAACACGTCTAGGAGGAACAACGGTGTCGGGTTGTTGTGTTGGGACAGCCGTGTCGGGTTGTTGTGTTGGGACAGCCGTGTCGGGCTGGGGTGTAGGTGGCGGGGTGACAACTTGTGGAGTAGGTGGAGGAGTGGGAGGTTGGAAGGAAATGTTAGATGTAGTGGAAGGATGTTCCGTTGTGGTAGGGTTCGATGGTGATGGCGGAGAATCAGAGGCAATAAAATCGGAGGGATAAGATGACACATATGGGTTTGGGGAAGGTGTCGGTGAAGATGAAGGGGAAGGTATGGTGAATGGAAAACATTGCTCGTTAAATCGTACATGACGGGCAATGTAAAGGCGATCACTTGTAGGGTCAAGGCATCTATAGCCATGATGAGAGGGGCTGTACCCAAGGAAAACACAAGGGATGGAGCGAAAGTCCATCTTATGTTTATTGTAAGGTCGAAGATGTGGGTAAAATTGGCAACCAAACACCTTTAGAAAGGAGAAATCTGGTTTGCTGTTAAAAATGTGTTCAAATGGTGAGGTGTTGGAGAGATTTCGAGAGGGCATGCGGTTAATTAGATAAACTGCTGTATCATAGGCAAAATGCCAAAATTTTGTGGGAACAGCCGATTGGGAGAGGAGGGTTAGACCTGTTTCCACCACATGACGGTGGCGTCTTTCAACCAAACCATTTTGCTCACTAGTGTGAGGACATGAACGACGATGTAGAATCCCGATAGATGTGAAAAAGGTTGACAAATTCCTGAATTCACCCCCCCAATCTGTTTGGACTGACTTGAGTTTGGTATTGAATTGTCTTTCCACAACAGTGAAAAATTGTTTAAAAACATTAAAGACATCGGATTTGTTGGTCAAGGGAAATATCCACATATATCGTGAGAAGTCATCAACACAAAGTAAAAAATAATTATGGCCATCAGATGAAGTAATAGGTGCTGGACCCCAAACATCACAAACTAATAGATCTAAAATCCGAGTACTTTTATAATTAGAAGATGACAAATGAAGTTTTGATGATTTTCCAATGTGACAAGAATTACAAAAGGAACTCACACTTTTATTGAAGACAGGAAGACTATATTTATTCAGCATAGTTTGCAAAAGTTGGGGATGTGGATGACCAAGTCTTTAATGCCATATGGTTGAAGAAGCACGAACAGTAGTGAAGGCAACCTTGGGAACTTGACGAATTTGAGGCGGACAAAAGGAGTAGATCCCGTTGTTACTTGGACCCATGAGGAGGGTGATGCGGGTAGAGGTGTCCTTTACAGCAAAGAAAGTAGAGTGAAATTCAAAGAAAACATTATTTTCATGACAGAATTGTTGAACTGAGAGTAAGTTTTGTTTGATTTGTGGGACATGAAGTATATTAGAAAGTGAAAAAGTTTTGGATGGCGAATAAAAACGAGTAGATCCAATATTAAGTATAGGTAAACCCTTACCGTTACCAACGTGAAGTGCATCCTCGCCGAAATAAGGCTCATGGCTGTCGAAGTGTGAGATATCTTGGGCAACATGGCTGTTAGAACCAGTATCCGGAAGCCATGAACTTGAACCGGATGGCTGAGAACGATAATCAGCAAAGTTAGCAGAAGGTTGTTGTTGTCTTGGCCTGATGGTAGCTGGGTCACGGTTTGGGCACTGAGACGGTACATGTCCAATACCACACCTGTTGCACGTGCCATAAACGGTGTTTTGATTTGATGCCCAACTAAACTGATTTTTGGTGCCCATGGATTGCTGGTTATTAAAAGATCCCCGTCCACGACGGTTGTTTGAGCCACGTCCTCGAGTGTTTGGAGGACGAGAGGCAAAGAAAGCTTGTGAAGATTGCTGATTTAACGGTTGAAGTTGAAAGCCAAGTTGAGAAACAAGTTGTTGGAGACTCCGAATGGTTTCTGATTGAGTATTAGGGTTTGGCGGTGAGGGGTGATTAGTGGCAGCAGCAAAGGCTTGGGCTGGTGAAACAAGTGGTGCCGATTTCTTCACCATATAATCATGATCAGACAAGAGACCATGGAGTTCATTGAAGGCTGTTGGATTCTGCCGAGCAAGAAGTGTAGATTTGAGCCCGTTATATTCTTCACGAAGGCCTGATATAACTAGCATGACCAAGTCTTTTTCTTTGACTGGTTCTCCGATGTTAGCTAGGGCATCAGAATATTCTTTTGCCCTTGTAAGATATGCTGATGATGTTTCATCAGCCTTCATCTCAATCTTGAGTAGTTGAGTCTTTAAGGTGTATACCCTAGAAGAGGTATGAGGGGCATAGGCTCGTTCAAGAGAGAGCCAAAGATCCCTAGATGTATCACCCTGTACATGTGGGAACGAAGCTTCGGAGATGGTTGAGATTATGATCATCCTAACGTGAGCATCATTAGACACCCAGGTTGAGTAGTTAGGGTTTGGTTGGGTTTGGACAGGTGCCTCTTTGTCAGATGATTGAGAGGTAATAGTTGGTGGTGGGCAGGGTATAGTTCCATCAACATAACCAATGAGATTATTAGTGATGAGAAACGGTTGGATCATGGTCTTCCAGAACCCATAATTTGTGGGAGATAGCGTAAAAGCAAACTTGTGTGAATTATGAGATGCTTTCTCAGTTGTGGAGAAGGCAGCAATCATGGCCATTGTTTGGCTGAAGAAAGGGAAAAAAAAAATTAGGGTTGGATCTGCTGCTAGGGTTAGCAGCCGCAGCAGATGGCTCTTGATACCATAAAAACCTTTGTAATTGTTATTCATTACGATAGGTTACAATGTATATATAGAATACATAGTTACATATTGTATCCTCCTACTATACTAATACATAGTTACATATTGTATCCTCCTACTATACTAATATTATATATCTGACTAATATATTGTAATTAAGTGGTAAAAGGATAGGTGTTTTCACATCTATCAAATCCCCTACACTTGACCATTGCAATGTCCTCATGCAATGCATTAGTTACAAAGCAAGTTTTACATTTTCCATCATAATCAATCCACATTGGCCTTTATTAAAATGATAGAAAATTTCAAAAATAAGAAAACAAGTAAAGAGAGTAAAAACTTACCTTAGGGTTTTGGAAATGTCATGAATGATTATCACCCTCAAGTTTCACGTTCCCCAAACCAAGCTTAAAAACGAGATCATTGTTATCATAAGTTAGCAAACTAACACGAACTCATGTGGGCTAATTATTTACTTAGACTCCCTTATTCCTAGGTGTATCTCTTATATTTTATTTTGTCTTGAATGATCACGAGGATGCATTGTTGACTTATTTTAATAGTTATTTAGGCTGAAAATAAAGTGGGACGATTTAATCAATAGTTAGCTAAAGGACAAAATCTTTTAAAACTGCTTCTCGGGACCTCTTAAAGTTCATATCTTGGCATAACTCGCTTCACGATTTGAGACCTCCCGACCGATATTTGGCAGCGACTTCATACTTCAAATCTTGAGAGACGTTCTTGAAATTATGGTCTTCTCTTCATAATAGGAATTTCTTCACTTGAATTTTTTGAGATATTCTTCATACTTGGACCACGACTTCTTCATTTTTCTCCAATCTTTATTTTGGACTTTGATATACAACGATCCGCCTCCTTTTAGGACTTAGATCTATTTATCCTCATACCTTGTTAGGGCCTTTTTGGATATACTTCTCCATGATCTTTTGGGGAGTTTTTGCTTTTCGTCGTGTGTCTCGATCCATCATATTGATTTTTGATAAATGATTCTTCACATCACTTTAGATCTTTAGCAACAAAATGTAGCCCTCATGCCTTGTTAGGGCCTTTTCGGACTCGCCAATCTTCGCATCCCGCTTCAATAAGTTATGCCTTGGCTATGAACTCTAATTAATACCGAGCAACTTTTAAACGATCTTGGGATAGAAGCTAAGTAACTTTTCAAATCGTACAACCTTATTTATGGCAATTAAATTTATTAACAAGCGATGGGAGAAAAAGCTCATAATCAACTCACATAAATTCATGAAAGAGTACCAAAATTATAATTGACTCTATCATCTCTCGTTCTCCACAATTTAAAATCTTAAAGAATGAGACTCGTGGATGCTTAGCCAATTAAATCCAAATTTTGGGTTTTCGAGTCATCTATAGGATCTTGCAAACTCTTAGACTTTTTCAAGTTTAGAATTCGCATTTTAAAGTTCCCTTGATAAACAACTCTCTAGGATCAATTATAGGAACTTGCGAAAAGTTCTTGTTCTTAACCCGTGAGAGTTAAGACTTTCGCGTTTTAAAGATCCATATATAAAAGCCTAGCAAAACTTGACTTAAACACGTTAAGGATACTAGCTAGAGTAAACTTAGATAAGTAAACTCGGGTTGAGTCAAAATATTCACGACTTTGAAAATTTTAAAACCACTTTATTGAAAATTTATTCTAGCAAAGAAAGTAAATAACGATAACAAAGGAAAACCTACTAGGCCAAAATAGATCAAAATTTTTGAAAAATGTCGAAAAATCAATTTTCCGGTTAAAATGAGGACAAATGCAAGGAAAAGACCACTTAACTTCGATAGAAGTCCCCCTACACTTAATATAAACATTGTCCTCAATGTTTAAGCATGTGGAAGTAAAGTCCCCTACACTTAGGACATTGTGCACGTTGTTTAAATATTGCTAAGGAAGAGACAACTAAAGTGATTCCTATTTTAATATTGAATAAATATAAAATAGTAAATCAAAAGAGTTTAGGATAGAACCGGGAAGACGGGTACACGAAATCACGGGTCGTCAAAATTCATCAAGAATGGATCTTTGAAAGCTCTATACCCTGCACATCATAAGAAAGAAGACAACAAACACATACAAGGGTCTCCCCTACACTTATTATAAAAACAGATAAAGATAGATAGATAATTGGGTTGCCTCCCAAGAAGCGCTTGTTTTTGTTAACCGAGTCACGAGCCTGACTCGTCCCCGAATTAAATGGTCCATGGGGAAGCCTCAAATATAATACCAGGATCAAAGACCATGTCCTCGTTCTCGGAGGACATTAATAAAGGAGAGGCAAGAGGATAAGTCTTGAATGGGAGAAAAGTCCGCTCAACATACGAGAAGTATGTGAGGTCATGATCCACGGGAGGTGGCGTGGGTAAAGTAAGCAAATTGTCATCCCCCAAAGACAATTGATGCTCAGAAAGCGGCAAAGCCGTAAAGGTGTCAATCATGGAATGGTCAATGTTACCTCCCGGGTCAAAGCACTCATCCTCCGTAATGGTGTTAAAAGGAGTGGATGAAAGGTGCTCGGGAGGGGGACTTGGGACAATACCTTCCTGCAGCAAATTATCAAAAATAATTTCCCCCTCCGTGTCATCATCATCAGTACCCAGAGGCATTGAGTGAATGTCAATTTCCTCCATAGCTGTATCATTATTCTCAACTGAAGTAATAGACGTGGGTGAAGATTCTTTAATAGGAGCAGAATTCAACGCTTCAATCTTAGCAATAAGAAGATGAACTTTCAGTAATTTGTCGCGAAGAATAACGTCTTCCACCTCATCTAAAAGACCAAGTTCAGGGGCGAACTTCTCATAAGTTGGAGAGAATAAATCAACATCGCCTTCATCGCCCGGAGGAGAAGGAGAAATTTCAAAAGTGAAATTCTCATAGCATGGAGAAAAATCATCATCATTAAGAGCGACCTCTTCCGTGAGCTCCACAGAATTCGATGCATCACAAACCTCATCAAAGAATTTATGAAGACCAAAATCACTAATCTCACTCAATGTATCACAATCCTTAGGCGCATTAGGGATATCAAGAGTAGGAGTAGTAATCTTAGAAGATGGGTTGATATTGTAGATATCATCCTCGTCATCATCATCATAATAGACTGGACCATTCCAGTTAGGATTGATATAGTCCACTAACTCCTCCTTGATAACCTCCACATCTTTAAGAAGCTCATGAAGGAATTTCTGTTGATCATCTCCCTGACTATGTTCAATTAAACCCATTCTATCCCACGCTGTAAGTAAACATTTTGTTGTAGAAAAGAAGGGAAAACGACCAAATTGGCTCAAAAAGGTGTAGGTGGATTTCAAGATTTGGTCACCATCAAGCAAAGGTGGCCTTTCCTTATGTAAGTCGGCTCGGAATTGAGTTAAACCTCCTAGAATGTTATTCAAAGTAGTGAGTTGTTGGTCAAGACTAATTCCCTGAGAGGATTGATGATTGAGGGTGTGATGTGGGGGCTCAAAGTTATACAAACCGGAATCATAGCACGGAATTGGCTCAAAGATATTCATCGGTTGACAAGAAGAAGCATCGTGAGGGCCCCCACAAATATTGCACCACGAGTATGGAGAAAAACCCGGTGCATTGTTAGGATAAGGATTGTCATATACGGGAGAGGGTGAGAAAGTATTGTAAGAGAAGAAGTATGAATTTTTTGAATTGCAAAATGGACAAAATTGTATCGTCAATATTAGAGCCATACTGCTCACAAGTACACCATTGACATGTTTGATAACCATGCCATGGTCTCCCACACCGTACGCAAGACGAATCCATGAAGAATTAAAATTAGAGGGGTTGAGAAAAAGAATTAAACACAATAAAGGGTTAAGAGGAATATTTTTGGTTGCAAAACTTAGAAAAGAAATGCATTTTATGGTTTTTTAAATTTTTTTTTGGGATTTTTGAAATTTTTTATTACAATTATTTTTTTTTTTTTGAAAATTTGACAAGAAAAATAACGTTCAAAAGTGAAGGGATCCCAAAATCCAACGCGTCTCTCACAATAAACCGTTAATCTTCACGAAAAGAGCCGGCAGCGGTGCCATTTGAAATTAAGGTTTTGCTAGTTGAAAAAGTTCGTTTTCTCGGTGTCTTAACGAATTGATTTCTGGTTCAAAGTGCGACTCAATTGTTCTTGGTGGAAATGAAAATGGTTTGGTTATCTATTACTAAGTAAAATGAAAATGTAAATTGTGATAAGTAAAAGGAATGCAAAAGAAATGCGAAAGGAATGTAAAAAGGAATGTAAAAGGAATGTAAAAGGAATGCTGAAAGGAATGTAAAAGGAATGCTGAAAGGAATGCTAAAAGGAATGTTAAAAGGAATGCAGAAAGGAATGCTAAAAGAAATGCTGAAAGGAATGCTAAAAGGAATGTAAAAGGAATGCTGAAAGGAATGCTAAAAGGAATGTAAAAGGAATGATGAAAGGAATGCTAACAGGAATGATGAAAGGAATGCTAAAAGGAATGTTAAAAGGAATGCTGAAAGGAATGTTAAAAGGAATGCTGAAAGTGTTGGGAATCTAAACTTGTTAGATTCCCTGATCATAGATTTAAACATAATTAAGCTGTTAGATAGTCCCTTGCCTGTGCCTAGGAGGCAGGCAAGTATCGCAAGACTTACAGAGATCCAAGTCTCTGTGAGCAACCTCAGAGGAGTCCATGTCAGAGACATTGTCAAGGAAGTCAAAGATTACTTGAAGACATACTCATTGGCTGTGATGGATAACAGCCAAGATGTATCAGGGACTCTGAGGGGTTGAGGGTTAACAAGGGTGGCAATACCCTGTTAACACTCAGCACACTTTGGACATACCATTTGTGTGTTCGAGACTATGAAGAAAAAGGAAACTGTTTTGACAACTGTTTCCTTAAAGCATAATGGAAGACTACCAAGAATAGAAGAACATCATGTGACTGATGTGGGAACTTGTGAAAGCTTGTGTAGTCACCATCAAGTACTATTTAGGTCAATCTCGTAACACTATAAATAGGATGTGTATCCATGCATTAATGTTTTAACACTTTGAGATATTCATAACATTATTGCATAGAACTTATAGAATCAAACAGCTACGACTGTATTCATAAGTTAGTGTTTATAGTTATTCAAAGTGTGCACAACACATTGTCATCAAACGGTGTTATCCATAACACTTGTAATTCTTTATTATACAATAATAAGATTACGTTTGAAAAGTAATACCTTGTGTTGATTAGTTAAGATTAGGGTTTCTAGCATTGATTAGGGACTTACAATTGGTATCAGAGCGGTGTTTGATATTAAAACCTTCAAGAAACATCGTTCTCAGTTCTATAATCAAGATCCACCATGCCAGAAACTTCTAACCCACCACAATCACCTTCCATAACACCATCTTCACCAAGACTCAACCCTACTGCCAATGACGATGATCTACCCCAACTTCTTGACTCAAGAGGTGGATCACATGTCACAAGTGTACCAGTCTTTGATGAAGAAGATTTTGCCAGTTGGAAGAGTCAATTTCTTGTGTATCTCGATGGACTTGAACCTTTTCTTCTAGAAATTTTAGAAAATGGTTCGTATATTCCCATGGCGCTTACCTCCACTGAAGAAAACCCTCTTCCCAAACCTCTCAAACAATGGACTCCAGCTGATAGAAAATTGGCAAACCAAGATAAACGTCTCAAAAGCATCATCATATCCTGTCTTCCCAAACATATCATGAAGTCTGTCATTCAGTGTCCCACAGCCAAACAAATGTGGACAGACCTCATCCTTGGCCATGAAGGACCCTCTGAAACAAGAGAGACAAAGATTCAGGCACTCAGACTTCAGTTCAATGCCTTCAAGTCACTTGAAGGTGAAAAGGTTCAGCAAACCTATACAAGGCTGAAGATTCTTCTCAATGACCTAGCAATAAATGATGTCACTATTGGTCAAGCTGAGATCAATGCCACATTTGTCAACAGCCTTCCAAGAAAGTGGCTGAGTATGAATCAGACTCAGAGAGCTAACAACTCAATCAAGAATGACACCCTTGCTCAGCTTTATGGAAAGTATAATTATGAAGAAGGGCTGATCGATACTATTTACAAGTCAGAGACTGAAATATTTGTAGTCCAAGGAGCATCTTCCAAATCCTTGATCTCTGTAACACATCCTCATGACAGCGACTCTGATGTTGAAGAAGACACCCGCAGCAGCCAAGAGTTCCTGACAGACCTTAATGCAGAGTTTCATGAAAGAGCCTTGCTAGCCAACCAAAGAAGATTCTTCAAAAGATCAGGGAGAATAGGATCAGCTAGTAAACCAACTGACAGGTCTAAAGAAACTTGCTTTGCCTATGGAAAGCTTGGACACTTCCAAAAAGACTTTCCTTCCACCAAAACATCCTCACCCTCCTATCCATCATCGTCATCAAAACCTTACAAGTTCAAACAACACAATTCATCTCACCAATCCAATTCATCAGACACTGAAAAGAAGGATTACAAAAACAAGTTCAAGGCCCTAAAAGCCGAGTTAGAACATATGAATTTGAAGCTTGAAGCTCTGTCTAAGAAGAAGGGTGGTGATAAAAAGACAGAGAAAGGGTTGGTTGCTGAAGCTTATGATTGGAATGATGAACCGCTGACTTCAGATGAGGAAGATACTACAAGAGTCAGGGCTTTCATGGCTATAGTTGAGGATGAACCAGCTGTTGGAAAAGGTGATGCAAGATCAGGACAATGGGTTGACATCACAATGAAAAAGGTACACAGGCTTTTATCTATGTCTGATAATGATGAACGTAAGCATGTCCTTAATTACACCATTGTTGATTTACACTTTGTTGAGGAACAAAGAAAGAACCTACTTGATAAGTTTCACTCTGTTAAAACTGAATTGCTAAATGCTAAATCTGAATGTGAAAATCTCAGGCGGGTTAATTTAGAGAAAATATCCCTGCAAAATGAAGTCGCTAGGTTAACCTTAAAAAACATTGCTTTAAATGATCAAGTCTCTGAATTAAACAAGGTTATTGAAAAATGGTTGTGTGCTAGGTTCACTATAGATCAATTACTTAATGATGAAGTACCTGCTGACATTAAAAGGGATATATCTGCTAAGAAAAATAAGCTGAGAATTCTCACCAAACCCAAAGATATTATCTTCAAATCTACAGAGACAATTCATATGTCAGATACCACTTTGACTAATGACCCTGTCGCTAAAGATGTGGCTGAGTTACCATATTTGACCAAACTCTCTGGAGTTGAACCTAGCAGTTCCTCTCGAGCTGCTAAGGGTGAACTTAGAACAGATATTGAGAAACCTCCAGCTAAAGTTTTTCATGTGCCTGCTAAACAAACTGGTAAACAAGTAGCTTTTAAGCCTGTTGCTACTAAAGCTGTGAATAAGGTTGACCCTACCACTGAAGATCGCCTGTTGTCTCTAATGAAAGAAGTAGAACTCTTGAAACAACACATTAAGCCTTCCGCTGAATGCTATACTTCTCATGAACCTAAGTCAGACCTAGGTGAACCCAAAGTGGAAAGGTTAATCAAACCTTATTGCAATGTATGTAAAAACTCTCACCACATGACTTTAGATCATGACAGACACATGGCAGCTAAAAGAGCTCAGACACCCTCTAGGGATAGACCACAGAGTTCCAAAAGACAATAGGGAAACTACAGACCTTATCCTCCCTATAAATTCTGTGGATTCACAGACCATCACTCAGACGAGTGTGGTGACTTCCCTGGATGTGATATCTGTGGAAGTTATACCCATGAAACAATGAATTGTCCCTCCCAACGCCAAAAGTTCTTCAGGAACACAAGAGTTGCTAATAAGCAATTCAGGGAACCCACTGGAAAGTGGGTTCACCATAGGAACTAACCTGTTTCTATGTATCTGTGCAGAAATATCTCAAGGAATCGGTATGGTATCTAAACAGTGGCTGTTCTAGTCACATGACAGGGATTCAACAATACCTGCACAGATACTCAAAGGAGCCAGGTCCTAAAGTGGTGTTTGGAGATAACTCTTCAGGTGACACAGAAGGATATGGCTCAGTGAATTGCAATGGGATTACATTTACCAGGGTTGCATATGTGAATGGTCTTAAACACAATCTTATTAGCATCAGCCAATTGTGTGATGCTGACTATAAGGTTTTGTTTACTAAGACTCAGGGAACCATATTCAACAAAAACAATGATGTTGTGCTTATTGCACCTAGAAGGAGAGATGTTTATGTCATCAACATGGCTGTTTGCTCTGAAGACAGCTCAAATTGTTTTCTTGCTAAAGCCTCTGAAAGTGTCAATTGGCTGTGGCACAAAAACTGTCTTATCTCAACTTCAAGAACATCAACAAGATAGCCACTCAAAACTTGGTTGCTGGTCTACCATCAGTGATGTTTTCTAAAGACAAGACCTGTTCTGCCTGTGTCAAAGGAAAGCATCACAGGTCTTCATTCAAGACTAGGCAATCATTCTCTATTGACAAGTGCTTACATCTCCTTCACATGGATTTGTTTGGGCCTGTCAAACCTCAGACCATTAATCACAACAAATACACCTTGGTTATAGTTGATGAATTTTCAAGATATACTTGGGTGTTCTTCCTCACAAGGAAAAGTGATGTAGCTGATACCATCATGTCCTTCATCAGACAGGTTGAAAATATGAATGATGTTAGAGTCAAAGCTCTAAGAAGTGATAATGGTACTGAATTCAAGAATCATCAACTTGAATCTTTTTGTGATGAAAAAGGGATTTCACAGAACTTCTCTTCAGCTGGAACTCCTGAACAAAATGGTGTGGCTGAAAAAAGAAACAGGACTTTGATTGAAGCAGCCAGAACTATGTTGAATGGAGCAGCCTTACCAAAGCAATTTTGGGGAGAAGTTGTTCACACTGCCTGCTACACACAAAACAGATCAATCATTGACAAAAGACATGGTAAAACTTCCTATGAAGTTTTCAGAAAAAGATCTCCAGATGTCAGCTATTTTCATGTGTTTGGATGCCCTGTGTTCATTTACAACTACAAGGATAAACTTGGAAAGTTTGATGAAAAAGCTGATGATGGTTTCTTCTTGGGATACTCTCCAACAGCCAAAGCCTTCAGAGTATTCAACATCAGAAGACAAGAAGTAGAAGAAACCTTCCATGTTAGATTCAATGAAGATGATGAAGTCCTACAGAGAACAGGAACTGAGGGTAATGAAATTGATTTTAATGAAAATATGTCTTTCCCAAGTGATGAGTTCTTAGAACCAAGACCTACCAGTCATCTCCATCATCACTCCAACACTCTCACCCCTTATGTTCCTGCCTTTGACCCTATGTCTACTCACAACATAGAAGTTCCTACCTCTCAGGAACTTGATGAAGAAGAACCACAAACCTCTGGTAGTCCTTCTTCTAATGCTATTGATGACTCACCAATTCTTCAAATCCCTGAAGAATCTCCTACTGATAATGAAGTTGTACCTCTTGATATGGCTGAAGAAGACTCTGACACTGAAGTAGTCTTTGAAGAAAGCCCTCCTAGTCAGCAGGATGAAACTCAAATTGTACCAGCTGTGCCCACAAGTGTTCCTGTCCTTGAGTCCCCAGCTCCTCAAAATAAGTGGTCAAGAGATCAACACATTCTTCTTGTCAATATTATTGGGGAACCTAATGCAGGGGTCACAACTAGACAGCGAATCCATGACTCAGAGTCTGCCTCAGCCAATGAATGTCTCTTTGCTGAATTTCTCTCACAAATTGAACCTAAAAGAGTAGTTGAGGCTCTGGTAGAAGAAGGATGGGTAGCTGTTATGCAAGAAGAAATCAATCAGTTCAAAAGGAACAAAGTATGGACACTAGTGCCAGCTCCACCTGGAAAGAATATCACAGGCACTAGATGGATCTATAGAAATAAGATGGATGAAATTGGGAACATCATCAGAAACAAGGCCAGACTGGTGGCACAGGGGTTTTCTCAGACTGAAGGAATTGCTTATGATGAAACATTTGCTCCAGTTGCAAGACTTGAAGCCATCAGAATCTTCCTTGCTTATGCTGCCTATATGAACATCACTGTGTATCAGATGGATGTAAAGAGTGCATTTCTCAATGGTGATTTGGCTGAGGAAGTGTATGTTGCACAACCTGAAGGATTTGAGAATAGCGCGTTTCCCAACCATGTGTACAAACTACACAAAGACATGTAAGGGCTGAAACAAGCTCCAAGAGCATGGTATGAAACTCTTTCTAATTTCTTAACTGAAAATAAATTTGTCAGGGGTTCTATTGATAAAACACTCTTTACCTTCAAGAATAAGAGTGATTTCATCATTGTGCAGATTTATGTGGATGATATCATCTTTGGGTCAACAAATGTCAATCTTAGTAAACGTTTTGCTAAATTAATGACCAAGAAATATGAGATGAGTATGATGGGTGAATTAACTTACTTTTTAGGCTTTCAAATTAAACAATGTCCTAAGGGAATTTCAATTTGTCAAGAAAAGTATGTTAAGGATTTACTTAAAAAATATGACTTAGCTGATTGTGCATCAGTGAAATGCCCCATGCTTCCACCAAACAACTTGGGCCCTGATGAGTCAGGGGTCTCTGTTAATGAGACTTTATATAGAGGCATGATTGGGTCACTCATGTATCTGACAGCTAGTCGTCCTGATATCCAATTTTCCACATGTCTCTGTGCAAGGTACCAAGCTAACCCTAAAGAATCCCATCTAGTGGCTGTTAAGAAAATTTTCAGGTATCTCAAAGGAACACCATCCCTAGGTCTATGGTATCCAAAGGAATCAGGCTTTGATCTCAAGGCCTATTCAGATTCAGACTATGCTGGATGCTGTATTGACAGGAAAAGCACTTCAGGCAGCTGTCAAATCCTAGGAGGAAAATTGGTTGGATGGAGTGCTAAGAAGCAAAACTCTATGGCTATGTCTTCAGCTGAAGCAGAATATGTCGCTGCAGCCAACTGTTGTGCTCAGGTGCTCTGGATGAAAAGTCAATTGGCTGACTATGAAATTTTATATGACAGAGTGCCAATCTTTTGTGACAACACCAGCGCAATTGCCATATCCAACAACCCTGTTCTTCACTCTCGTACCAAACACATTGATATCAGGTATCATTTTATCAGGGATCATATAATGAAGGGAGATATTGAGCTGCATTTTGTTCCCACAGAGCTGCAACTAGCTGATATCTTCACAAAGCCTTTGGCTGAACCTTCGTTCAACAGGCTAGTTGCTGAGCTAGGGATGCTCAATATCTCAAAGCCTGTGGCTTGATATTAAATGTGTTCATTAAATGATTGATTCTATATTAAATGTTTTTCACATGAAACTAGGTAGTTACTTTCCAAGTAAATGCAAAAAACATTCTCAAATATTTGATCATTTATTTTTCGAATAACGAGGAGACAAATAAGTTTTGAAAGGTCAAGGGACCCGCTTGAGCAGCCATTTTCTCACTTTGCATTTAATGCGGTTGAATAACTGTTTACTTAGTTTGAATATATATATTGTCTCTCTTCTCTTCTCACCCCACCTTTCTCATTTCAAAAATCTATTTCTCTCTCTAAGTGCTTCTCTCTCTTAACCCATCCTCCATTTTCTTTCACCTTCGACCTTAAATCCATGGCGTTTTCCGTTCCCAAAGCAGCAAATGTTAACTTCGAGATCAACGAAAGCATCCTCGCCTCCAACAACGCCATTGGATGGATTAAGGCTCCTAACAACACATACTCAGATCTGGTTAACTTCATGCAAAATTGTGACCTAAGTGAAGCCTTCACCAAATCCCCAACCACCTTCTACCAAGAATACCTTAGGGAATTCTGGTACTCTGCTGAAGTGGTAGATGACACAATAACCTTTAGCCTTTCATGCAATGAACACCCATTTGCTTTCTCCCTTAAAGATTTCTCGAGTGTGGCTGGATTGAAACATGGAGATGAATGCCTTAAGGTTGTTGATAAAAAGGCTGTTAAGGATGCCCTGGCCACACTCAAACCCAGCCATGATGTAAACCCTGCCCTTACACCCGCTGAGGTCCTCTCAAAATCTCCTTTGAAGATTAAGTACTTTACACCCATGTGGCGTGTCCTCTTCACCCACATTGTTAAATCCCTGGGAGGAATGCAGGGATCCCAAGATCAGATGTCCTTTAACCATCAAGCTATAGCATATGGGCTGATCTGGGGAGCTGATGTTGATGTTGGAAGCATTCTCTTCTCCAACCTTGTAGAACAGCTGAAGGGAAGAATTCATGTCAGGGAAAAGAATATCTGTTATGTTCGCTTCTTGTCGCTGATCTTTGAAAGTCTGTTGGGAGACAACTACCACAACTCTGCGTTGACTGCTCTGAAGCCCTACTGCATCACAGGTGCCATCTACAAAGACATAGGAGCTGAAGATGTCCCTATCACCTCTCATATGATGAACGTGGCCAACAAACAACCAACAGCTGAGAAGTCCTTGCTCCCTTCTTCTGAGAAGGTGAATACTTCTAGTGTGTCTAGCAAGTCTAAGTCTTTGACCTCTGGGCAGCACACTACGAAGTCCTAGGCTTCTTCTGGCCAACAGCCTAAGAAGAAGAAAACCCCTCTTCTTCCCAACCCAAAACTGTTACTAAGGCCAAGGGAAAGAAGATTGACACCTCCTCTGTTCCAGATACTCATGTGGAATCAGATACTTCTGCTGACCAACAATAGGGGTCTAGTGTCTCAAAGTCAGCTGAGACAACAGGAAACCAGCCTAATCCAGCTGATATCTCACAGGTAATCAGTGTACATTTTTTGAGGTTCACAAGCAGCCACTCTCAATTGTCTGTAGGAGAGAGTGGTGAAGTTAGGGTAATCCTCGACCCATAGAAGTCTGTCTATGCACTTAGAACTCTTTAAGACTTCTGTACACTCTGTCTTTGCACCAGGGAATGATTCATTTGTGTTTATAAAGCACCCCGATGACCCTGCACCCTCTAGACAGTATTCAGGCTAACAACAACTTGGATACACTTATGTCTCAACCTTGATCAGCTGTACTTCACACAGCCTCTTGGTTCCCTCCTTAAAAGAATCCCAAAGGATTTATCCTTTTCAGGGGGAGCTGAATCATCACCCTCAGCTTTCCTAGGGGTAGCGTAGCAGACGACCTTAAACCACATATGTTTCACTCTTAAAAGAGTCCCAAAGGTTTCTTAACCTTTTGGGGGGCTGAATGATCACCCTCAGCTTTCCTAGGGGCAGCGAATGGCGATCCATAAACAACATATGTTTCACAATCAAAAGAGTCCCAAAGGTTTTAACCTTTTGGGGGGCTGAATAATCACACTCAGCTTTCCCAGGGGCAGCGAACGACGATCATTAACCATATATTTTTCACACTTAAAAGAATCCCAAGGATTTATCCTTTTGAGTGGCTGCGTAATCACCCTCAGCCTCCCTAGGACAGCGAAATGGCGACAATTCCCCTTATTTTTTTCCCTGTTACTAATTATAACAATTTGCAGGCTGAAATTGTACAGTCAGTCACTGAATCCCAGGTACACCAAGAGAAAGAGGCTGATACAATTACTCAAGACCAACCTAATGACGATGAGCCTTTGCTGAATACTGATGAAGAAATGCTGTCATTAGAGGATGATGTCTCTGACCTTGAGTCAATGCCTGAAGATGAAATCCCTGAAGGGATGTTTGAGGAGGAGGATGAAGAAGATGAGGAAGATCAGCAATCTGTCTCTCCTCCCAAGGAAATAGCTGTGTCCACACCAGCTGGAAATAATACTCCTCCTCCCAAGGACGCGGTTGTTACTCCAAACTCTGCTACCTCAACAACAACAGTCTTCCAACGTCCAGCCTATGATCCAACAGCGGAGTTTCTAATGTTTGATCATCCTGCCCAAACTAACTTTGATCTTTTACCAAGGGGGGATGATTATGCTCAACAAAGCCTCAACATCCATAATCTTCAGCATGTTCATCACCAATCTGACATTGAACGCTTATCAAGGAAGCTGGATGTGATCAAGTCTGAAATGCACAACTTCACTGTCACATTTCCAGGCATCATACAAAAGGCTGTGGCTGAGGCGGTTACTGAACCCATCAAGGATGGTGCAATAAAAGGTGTAGCACAAGGACTTAGTCACCTTTCCACAAGAATGAAGGATGTCATTGACTCAGAGGTCCCTGCCTTACTTCATGAACATGAGCTAACTATGCACAGACAATTTGATGTTGTTCGCAACAGGCAATACCGTCATGCAAACTTCATTGTCAGTCGAGTTCAGGCCAATACTAATGCAAACGGCAACCTTCTGCTGAAGATTGCCAGGGCTTCAAGGAAAAGGCAACGCGCTATGGCTGCCTCTGTTGAACAGATTGCAAGGCATTTTCAAACACGTTCATCCAAACGTCTGCGTAGCCAGGATGAACGTGAGGGGGAGAAAAAACAACACTTAACCTTGCATCTGCTAAACAAGGCTCATCATCAGCTGACAACACCATTACACCTGTTCCTCTCCAAGTCATCACACCCATCAACATACCTGATGATGAGGATAACACTCAGGGGGAGCAACAGAATCAAGATGGAGCTGACTCATCAAAGTCCTTGGCTTTGGTTAACACCAGCGAGTCTGGGGATGATGGTGAACCAGCTGCCAAGAAACTAAAGTTCACTGTTAGCTCCCTCCCCAAAGCAATACAAACTCAGGCTCAGACAACATTTATCAGAAGAGCTTATGTTTTGAAAAACATAAGTGTGGAGTCCTCTGTCTCGAAGAAAGGAAAGGAGATAGTTTTGGTTGACACAGACACCAAACTAAAGAAGATAGCTGTGATGCTAGAGACAGGAGGATCCACCACAGACCTTTCCCAAATTTCAACCTTTACACCTTCTAATGAGATTCCTTTAACTCCTGAAGAAATAGAGAAACAGGCTGAGGAATTCAAGAGATTAAATGAACTCAAGACAGCCAAAGAATTGAATGAAGCTACTCTAAGGAAGATGACTCCACCTGAAAGAGAAAAACAAAAACAAAGGTTGAGGGAAATGGAAGCCAAACGCGCTGAGGCACTAAGGAAAGTCAAAGCTGATTATGATGCCTGCGTTAACAACAGATATGTACCTGGCAAGATAACCAAGTTCAAATACACCATTCATAAATCCAAAAACACCCCACAGATGATCTTATGGAGGGATAACCAACAGGGAAATATGAATGTGTTTGACAACTTCAGGCTAAAAACACTTGGGTTATCTGAATGGTTCGAACTTGAAGCCTTAGCTGCCAAAAGAACTGGACAGGCTAATTTTCTTCTGCTCAAGACTATTAAGGCCAAGTTTACCTGGATCAAAGAAACAGCTGCCAAACTCAAGATTGATCCCCCACCACAGCATTTTTAACAAGAACCCCCAAAGACTGGCAACAAAAGAAGAAGAGTTTCTCAACTTGTTAAAGAAACTTTTGTCACATATGATGTTCAAGTGGATGGCATGCACAGGGATTTGATCCTACCCAATGGTATAGTTGGTCATGTTGATGGTCAGACATACACAGAGCCTGAAAGAGGAATGGCATTCATGAACAGGGCTTGCCAGTATGCATTTCAAAGAGAAGATGAGTTGTGCTTAGCTTCAACAATTCAGCTACTCTGTCACAAGAAGTCACTCAAGATCAACTCAGAGTATTCCAAGAAGTTTGCAAAGACTTTGCAGGAAGAATTGGATAACGGATTGGACTTGGCTGAAGCTGAAGAAAGGATTAAAAATGATGACTATTGAAGATGTTCACAGCCCAATTTTACCTTCACCTTTTATTTTACTTATGTAATGTACTTGTAATTTTCTTTAAGTATTAATAAAATCATGAGGTATGTTTGTTTATATCTGTTATGAGTAAGAAGAAGCTGTTAACTCACTTACCTTAACTTAGTTAGATCTAGCAATATTTATGTTTAAATAAGGGGAGATTGTTGGGAATCTAAACTTGTTAGATTCCCTGATCATAGATTTAAACATAATTAAGCTGTTAGATAGTCCCTTGCCTGTGCCTAGGAGGCAGGCAAGTATCACAAGACTTACAGAGATCCAAGTCTCTGTGAGCAACCTCAGAGGAGTCCATGTCAGAGACTTTGTCAAGGAAGTCAAAGATTACTTGAAGACATACTCATTGGCTGTGATGGATAACAACCAAGATGTATCAGGGACTCTGAGGGGTTAAGGGTTAACAGGGGTGGCAATACCCTGTTAACACTCAGCACACTTTGGACATACCATTTGTGTGTTCGAGACTATGAAGAAAAAGGAAACTGTTTTGACAACTGTTTCCTTAAAGCATAATGGAAGACTACCAAGAATAGAAGAACATCATGTGACTGATGTGGGAACTTGTGAAAGCTTGTGTAGTCACCATCAAGTACTATTTAGGTCAATCTCGTAACACTATAAATAGGATGTGTATCCATACATTAATGTTTTAACACTTTGAGATATTCATAACATTATTGCATAGAACTTATAGAATCAAACAGCTACGACTGTATTCATAAGTTAGTGTTTATAGTTATTCAAAGTGTGCACAACACATTGTCATCAAACGGTGTTATCCATAACACTTGTAATTCTTTATTATACAATAATTAGATTACGTTTGAAAAGTAATACCTTGTGTTGATTAGTTAAGATTAGGGTTTCTAGCATTGATTAGGGACTTACAGAAAGGAATGCTAAAAGGAATGTAAAAGGAATGCTAAAAGGAATGCTGAAAGGAATGCTAAAAGGAATGCTGAAAGGAATGCTAAAAGGAATGCTAAAAGGAATGATGAAAGGAACGCTAAAAGGAATGCTGAAAGGAATGTTAAAAGGAATGCTGAAAGGAATGCTAAAAGGAATGTAAAAGGAATGCTGAAAGGAATGCTAAAAGGAATGTAAAAGGAATGCTAAAAGGAATGCTAAAAGGAATGCTGAAATGAATGCTAAAAGGAATGCTAAAAGGAATGCTGAAAGGAATGTTAAAAGGAATGCTGAAAGGAATACTAAAAGGAATGTAAAAGGAATGCTGAAAGGAATGCTAAAAGGAATGCTGGAAGGAATGCTAAAAGGAATGCTGAAAGGAATGCTAAAAGGAATGTTAAAAGGAATGCTGAAAGGAATGCTAAAAGGAATGTAAAAGGAATGCTGAAAGGAATGCTAAAAGGAATGTTGAAAGGAATGCTAAAAGGAATGCTGAAAGGAATGCTAAAAGGAATGCTGAAAGGAATGTTAAAAGGAATGCTGAAAGGAATGCTAAAAGGAATGTTGAAAGGAATGTAAAACCCTTTTCCAATCAAGATGACCGGGATGTAAAAGGAATGTATAAAATAAGCTAAATCTAATAAGCTATTAATCAAATAAGCACACGCCTAAAAACCTAATCAAAACACGTTTAAGAAAAGATAATAAGCTAGAATTTAAAGACTTTTAAAAACACAAAATAAACAACTTTATAAAATAAACTTTAAAAAGTTCTTGAAAGTAATCCCCGGCAGCGGCGCCATTTGAAATTAAGGTTTTGCTAGTTGAAAAAGTTCGTTTTCTCGGTGTCTTAACGAATTGATTTCCGGTTCAAAGTGTGAATCAATTGTTCTTGGTGGAAATGAAAATGGTTTGGTTATTTATTACTAAGTAAAATGAAAATGTAAATCGCGATAAGTAAAAGGAATGCAAAAGAAATGCGAAAGGAATGTAAAAAGGAATGTAAAAGGAATGTAAAAGGAATGCTGAAAGGAATGTAAAAGGAATGCTGAAAGGAATGTTAAAAGGAATGTTAAAAGGAATGTTGAAAGGAATGTTAAAAGGAATGCTGAAAGGAATGCTAAAAGGAATGTAAAAGGAATGCTGAAAGGAATGCTAAAAGGAATGTAAAAGGAATGCTGAAAGGAATGCTAAAAGGAATGTTAAAAGAAATGCTGAAAGGAATGTTAAAAGGAATGCTGAAAGGAATGCTAAAAGGAATGTAAAAGGAATGCTAAAAGGAATGCTGAAAGGAATGCTAAAAGGAATGCTAAAAGGAATGCTGAAAGGAACGCTAAAAGGAATGCTGAAAGGAATGTTAAAAGGAATGCTGAAAGGAATGCTAAAAGGAATGTAGAAGGAATGCTGAAAGGAATGTTAAAAGGAATGCTGAAAGGAATGCTAAAAGGAATGTAAAAGGAATGCTAAAATGAATGCTAAAAGGAATGCTGAAAGGAATGCTAAAAGGAATGCTGAAAAGAATGTTAAAAGGAATGCTGAAAGGAATACTAAAAGGAATGTAAAAGGAATGCTGAAAGGAATGCTAAAAGGAATGCTGAAAGGAATGCTAAAAGGAATGCTGAAAGGAATGCTTAAAGGAATGCTGAAAGGAATGCTAAAAGGAATGTTAAAAGGAATGCTGAAAGGAATGCTAAAAGGAATGTAAAAGGAATGCTGAAAGGAATGCTAAAAGGAATGCTGAAAGGAATGCTAAAAGGAATGCTGAAAGGAATGCTAAAAGGAATGCTGAAAGGAATGCTAAAAGGAATGCTGAAAGGAATGCTAAAAGGAATGCTGAAAGGAATGCTAAAAGGAATGCTGAAAGGAATGTAAAACCCTTTTCCAATCAAGATGACCGAGATGTAAAAGGAATGTATAAAATAAGATAAATCTAATAAGCTATTAATCAAATAAGCACACGTCTAAAAACCTAATCAAAACACGTTTAAGAAAAGCTAATAAGCTAGAATTTAAAGACTATTAAAAACACAAAATAAACAACTTTATAAAATAAACTTTAAAAAGATAAACTTCTAAGAAAAACTAGAAAAAACAAATAAGCTAAACACAAAATAAGCCAATAAGCATGTCAAGCTCAAAATTCATTTGTATTAAAACTTATAGATGAATAAAAAGATAAAGTTTTTAATCAATCAAACATCAAAACTAAACAAGATCAAAGATTATATCGAATCAAAGGTAAATAAAATCAAGAAAGGTAGAATGAGAATGATTGTAAAAAGCTTGAAATAAGATTAAGATAAAAGATTCAAAAGTACAAGATTAAAGATTAAGATTAAGAAAACTTGAAAGAAAAGCTTAAGAACATGAAAGAAATCTAGAGAGAGAAAGTAATCTACTCCTACTCCTAAAACTAATCTACTCCTAAATGACTAACCACCCTTTCATGTGGTGAAATGAAGGGTATTTGTAGGAAAGGAGGGGATGCTTGTGTTGCTCTTTTCTTTCTTTCTTTCTTCACGTCTTTTCGTCTTTTAAGTTCTTCGACTTTTTCGACTTTGTCTCCGGATTAATTTAAACTCGTCTTATAATTTCTTCATTTATTAGACTTGAGTTCTTCGGCTTAATTAAACTTCCGTCTTTAGACTTGTTCTTCTATAAATCTTCAGAATAGGTCTTGGACTTCCGTTCTTTTTGCACTCTTGATCTTTTGACTTCGTCTTTTGTCTTTTTCTTCGATAAAAGCCCGTGAAAGCCCGTGTTTTCCTCCCTTTTCACGTTTTGGTCCTAAATCACAACAAAAACACAAACCACGTATAATTCTAACATTTACGACATAAAATACACGTTTTGGCTTGGTTATTATTGTAATTAAGTGGTAAAAGGATGGGTGTTTTCACACCTATCAATTTGTCACACAACAAGTTATCAGGACCAATTGCAAAAGGAAATCAGTTACAGACTCTAACTGATCCATCAATATACGCCGCTAATGAATATCTCTGTGGTGCTCCATTGTCGAAGAGTTGTTGAGCCGACAATCACAACAAGCAAGAAAAAACAGGAAATATCAGATAAGCCAGATAAGGTATGGTTTTAATTTGGTATAATGTCTGGTTCATCCACAAGGTTTTGCGGGGTCATAGGAATTTTAATGTTCAAAAAGAGATGAAGACACAATTTGTACAAGTTTTCCGAGATTACTATGGACAAGATATATGTTGTGGTGGCAGTAAGAGTGGCCAAGATGAAGAGACGGAGGGAAGCCGCCTAGAATTATGGAATACAAGTTATTATACATATATCATGACTAAGTTTTCTTTTCGATACTAGTGTACTGTACTTGTGCCTTTAGAGGGCAGGGAACCATGGCGCCGTGGGGTGCCAAACCCACGGCACGATTCGCGTGACCACTCCCCAAACCCACAAAACTCACGGCGTGTAGCCCCGGCGTGAACCAACTCACGGGGCGTGAGTGGTGATTTTTTTAAAAAAAATTTGAAATTTTTTTAAAACAAACAGCTAGTAGCCGTTATTTTTGAAAAAAAAATGTTTTTTTTTAATGCCCAACGGCTAGTTTCTTAAAAAAAAAATTTAAAATTAAATGCCAAACGGCTAGTTTTTAAAAAAATAAAAAAAATTATTTTTTTTTCAATTTTAATCTCTATATATACTACATTTCCTATATCATTTTTTACACACACACACAAATCATTCTCTCCTTTATCATTCTCTCATTCATAAACACAAACACAATCACAATGGCCGGCGAAAATTGGTTTGGATTCACCCACCTCCTTCAATCCAACATGGGTGGCGGTGACGGAACTACGTCCAATCCACAATTCCCCGGATTTCCTACCCACGGTCCGATGACTCCCGAAGATCAAGCTTTTATACAAAAGCAACAAGAAGAATATCAAGCCTATACCACCCAAAGACGCCTATCACTCCAATCTCCACCACCCGAAACCGAACCAACAAAAAAAGCCGAAAGAAAAACCCCGCAAAAAATCAAAAGAACCTGTTCCGAATGAAGGTCTTGGTCGGTGGACCAAGGACGAAGAAGCCGTGCTTGCCGAGTGTTACATCGCGACATCCGAAGATCCGAAAGTTGGGTGTCACCAAAAAAGAGACACTCTTTGGATTCGGATTACCCGGGTGTTTAACGAAAGAAATCATCAAGAACGTACCAAAGACATGCTCACGGGTAAGTGGAATCCGATGCATCATAATATTATGAAGTGGCACGCCATCTACAAGAAATGTCATCGGAACAAAAAAAGTGGCGAAAGCGAGGTTGATGTGATTGAACGGGCTCGGGCCATTTACGCGGACGAGAATAGAAATGCCACGTTTAATCACGAAAAGGCATGGAATGTTTTGAGGAAGTCCCCGAAATGGGACGCACCCGAGGTTGCCCCGGTTGATTTGACCGAGAACGAGGAAGGCAGTTCGTTTTCGATGCCGATGAACACGGACGAACTTTTCCAACGCGATCAACGACCCCGCCCCGCGGGTAAAGAACGGCCCGGGAAAAAAAGCCGTTCCGAAACATCGGGGAGTACCGTAGGAAGTAACTCGTCTCGATTTGAAGACGCGGTTACCTATGACCTTCGTCTCCGTCGTGAAGCCTCGCAAAAAGCGTATGCGGCTTCGCAACGCAAAGACGACACGATTGCCGAATTAGAGGAGTTGAAATTTCTCGACTATGACACCTCTAAAATGGATCCCGAATCGGCCGCGTTTATAAATTTTAAAAAAAGAAGAAATCAAGGCTCGTCTACGCGCAAAAATGCCAAATACCAATCAATACCGCGACGTTGAAGATTCCGAAGACTCCTCCAACTAGTAGTTTTTTTCGTAATTTTTATCGTAATTTTTTCGTATTTTTTTTTATTCGAAGTTGTATTTTTCTATTTTTTTAGGATTATAATATTTATTTTTATTTATGAAATGAATTAAATTAATTTGAAAATGTGAGAAATAAAAAAAAATGGGACCCACAAAGGGGAGTCACTTGGAGTGATGACTCCCCTGATTTTTCCAAGTGAGTGAGTGAGTGGGTTTCGCTGACGTGGCACCCCAAAACACCCTCACTTGGAGTGATGACTCCCTGTCATCTTATATTAGAATTGTTAAAAATAAATATATGTTGATATATATATATATATATATATATATATATATATATATATATATATATATATATATATATATATATATATATATATATATATATATATATATATATATATATATATAGGGGAGAGTTAAAATAAAAAGACTTTTTTTTATGAGAAGGATAAGAAGGATTTTCAGCTATTGATTTAAAATCAATGGATGAGATAATTCCATATTTCTAACTAACTAACTAACTAACTAACCATATAAACATGATTTTAAAAAAGTTCTCGAAAAATTCTGAAAAAATTCCATAATATCGGATATGTTGGTGCATAAAAAAGTTGCGAAGAAAGTTTTCTTAATTTTGAGTTTTTTGCACTTTTTTAATGCACAAAAAACGAAATTTGATGCACAAAAAGATGAAATTTTGTGTACAAATTTTTTTCATGCACAAAATTTTCACGTTGTTTTAGTTTGATGCGGCATCAAATTTTAAAGCAAAAAGTCAAAAGAAGTTGGGTATAAAAATGAATTCTTGATATATAAAAAACGTAAAAAGCCTAAAAATTATCGTTTTTGTGCATCAAAATTTTGTTTTTGTGCATTAAAAAAACGTCAAAATCTTCGATTAAAAAAACTTTTTTCACAAAAGTTTTTTGCACCAACATGCCCGATCTACTCGAATTTTTTCAGAATTTTTGAAAAACTTTTTAAAAATTATATTTAAATGGTTAGTTAGTTAGTTAGTTGGTTAGTTACTTAGGATTATGGTTTAATCTCATCCATTGATTTTAAAATCAATGGCTGAAAATCCTTCTTATCCTTCTCACCAAAAAAGTCTTTTTATTTGATCTCTTCCCTATATATATATATATATATATATATATATATATATATATATATATATATATATATATATATATATATATATATATATATATATATATATATATATATATATATATATATATATATATATATATATATATATATATATATATATATAGGGGAGAGTTAAAATAAAAAAACTTTTTTTGGTGAGAAGGATAAGAAGGATTTTTAGCCAATCATTTAAAATCAATGGATAAGATCAATCCATATTCCTAACTAACTAACTAACTAACCACCAATACACAATATTAAAAAAATCTTCAAAAAATTATGAAAAAATTCCAAATGGTCGGATTTGTTGGTGCCTAAAAAAGTTGTGAATAAACGTTTTTTAATTTTGAGTTTTTTACGTTTTTCTGATGCACAAAAAACAAAATTTGATGCACAAACACGTGAATTTTGGTGTACAAAATTTTTTCATTCAAAAAATTTTCAATTTATTATAGTTTGATGCAGAATCATATTTTAAAGCAAAAAGTCAAAAGAAGTTGGCCATAAAAATGAATTCTTGATGCAAAAAAAACCTAAAAAACGTAAAAGAAAACGTTTTTGTGCATTAAAATTCCGTTTTTGTGCATTAAAAAAGCGTAAAAAACTTCAAATTAAAAAAACTTTTTTCACAAAAGTTTTTTGCACCAACATACCCGATCTACTGGAATTTTTTCATAAATTTTTGAAGAACTTTAAAAAAAACACGTTTAGATGGTTAGTTAGTTAGTTAGTTAGTTTGTTAGGATTTTGATTTAATCTCATCCATTGATTTTAAATCAATGGCCGAAAATCCTTCTTATCCTTCTCACAAAAAAAAGTCTTTTTATTTGATCTCTCCCCTATATATATATATCTTTACATTATATATAAGAGGAGGGATATGCCACATAAGCATGTTATTATTTTGTAAAAACGAATCAAATTTGACCCGCCCAGGATACGGATCTGAAATCGATGTACATATACATATTCTTAAATCGGAAAAAGAAATACACTATTAAACACGCGTCAGAATGCGAAACAACCCTAATCTTAAACACAATAAATTCCGATCATCTGTTATATCCTCAAAATAAAGAAGACGCAATCCGTTCCGATCCACCAGGTATGTGTTTTTTTTTCGGAATTTGTAATTCACCTTTTTGCCTTTCTCAACTGAGAATTATAAGCTTTCCAAAAACATGATTGTTGATCTGGTATTGAGCATCATATACAACGTTTAACCTAAACAATTAAAAATTAAAATGAGCTCATATTAATTGAGTTAGGTGTTGCTGGTTGGGGGTAATGAAGCTGAGGCGGCACTGCTTGGACAGGTATTGAATCCTATGTACTATCCATTTCCTATTCGGGTTACAACCCATTTGACCCGTTTCACTTTTTAGCCAAAAAATTTAATATGCAAGCCATAGATAGTTCTTTGGAATTTCACATATATACGTATATTGGTAAGATCTTTGGACCAGTATAGCCGATTCTGAAAATCAAGTGGGTTGTGAATCTATTGAACCATCCTACCATATGAACTGCCATAGGAAAGTAAAGGGAATTCAAAGTCTCAGTAATTACCTACATGTTAAACCTGTTTTAACTCGTCTGAGGAATCAAGCATGGTTGTAGTGCTGTTATGTGGTGACCGTATCATTGGTTCATACTAAAAATTTTAAGTCACATACAGATTATTTATGCTTGAAACTTTTGACTGCCTCACTATCTCTTATATCACTCTTTCGTGACAGTCGTACTTGCCTCGAGACAGTCTGAACAAATTCCTCATGAAGCTCAAGCTTCTCCTGCTGCATCACATGAAAATCGGAAACAAGACGAGAGACTCATCCACAAATCAGAGTGGAGAAAGATGCAAGATCAAATACAAATCATCTTCGAGTTTGATTCAGGTATTCTTCTTTTGTTTTTTTAATGAAAGTGAGCTTCTATTTGGGTCTAAAATGTCATATGAAAAATATGAGATTCAAGAATGTCTTGCACAATCGCCTCAACTTCACAAGAAAGAGTTTATTTTTGGTGATGTTGAACGTGCATATATGCTTGCTCCTGTTTTTAGAGCTGAAGATTCTTATACACAAAGTCAGTTGTGTGAATACACATGTCCTGATGTTAAAATGGTAACTGAAGAGTGTTATGACGAGGTACTGACAACTTGTAATAATAGTATTCAAATTTTAATACCAACAAAATTTTGATTTTGTTTGTACAGGTTATGGATACGGTGGAAACACTTTCTGTTAACATCTTTGACAAACTGAATGAAACATGGCAAAAAGAGTTGGAAGCTATTCCGAACCACTGTCCATTCAAGCCTCTAAAAGTAATTATTAACTAAAATGATTCATATGTTGTTTTTCTCATTTACATGTTTAACGTTATTGGTATTCAACATGCAGTACAAGCCGAGCACCTTGAAGCTTACTTTCGAAGAAGGGGTCCAAATGATAAAGGTTCGTAACATTATTTACTGTAATAATATAGTAACTAATATGAGCAACTTGCTCATTTCGACGTAATTTTTGCTTCATGGATACAGTTCATGATTCGTGACTGAATCGATCATCTCGAATCAACAAAATAGGTTCAATTATTATGTATAAATTCGTAGATGATGCACGTCATTAATCCATATATAGTCTTCTAATGCAAACGATATAAAGCATGAATCACTAAACAATCTCCAATCATTTGCTTTTTGGATCAAGCTTAAGGCACATGTTGGAGTGGCTATTGAATGCCCACTCAAATCCTTTATGTTCTTCGATACAAACGAAGTGGATATGGGGTTATATGATATTAACAAAGTTCATCGTAACATTACAACTCCTTGGTTTGTAGTGGCGGGTTTTACTGATATTTGATTGACGTTAGAATAATATTGGATTAACTTTTCCTAAATGGCATTTTTGTGAATGTGAATTAAAATGGTGATCATGAATTTGCAGTATTGAAACATAGTATTGAATCAAGATGGTGATCAGTATTACGTATACATTTTTTTGTTAAGTTTTTAAGCGCTTTTAGTTTGATCGCATCTGACTCTAAGTTTACATCTTGAACCTGGTATTAATCTTGACATATTAGCGATTATATGAATTTTAATTTCCAGCTGCAACTATGGCTGTTTTTTTTCTTCGTTTGCCAACGCTTGATCAAATGGTGTATTGTGAGTATAAGAACTTACCCGACCCCGTATGGCTGATTCGTGCATTTTTATAAGAGTGTATCCAAACACCCCTTAAGACATAACCTATACAGTTTAGGATTCTGTAGAAAATGGGAATGTCTAATGGACTCTTATAAACCAAAAACGATATTATTTTTATAGTTGAACTTACGGTTTGCTTCGACCAAAGTTAACATTTAAGTTTGTGGTTTTAAGGTACCACTCTGGGGAAGATGTTGTGAAGTACATAAGTGGGACTATTCTTGATTATCGTTCTATTCGTGTATATTTTGATTACGGATTCCAGGATGGAAGGAAACGGGGTTGTGGTCGAAGTGGTTGTGGTCGAAGTGGTGGACAGGTGACCTAGAATTTTATTCTACTTTCTTAAGTTTACTCTATTCATGCTCCATGTCAATTTTTGTTTTTTTAGCCATGTGAGGGAAAAATGCTGCACGGATTACAATCCTTATATTCTTTATAAATAGTTGAATTATCTAAACTATATATCTTAGTATTACATTAGCCAAGGCATAACATAAATGTTGGCTTACTCTTGAGTTATAGTTCTTAACTTTCTTGTGATTATTGTATTGTGGTGATCATCTATTCATGGAAACCGCTTGGTGGGGTACTCATGGTGGTGTCTTGGTGTTCAGTTTTACTTTATGGTTAGCTCAAATCTGCATGACATCTGAACCTAAAACGTAACCGAATGTTTGTTTCTAAAAGAGGCAAAATACTTGTCATTAGAACTGTTTTCACGATTAAGGTGTAGGCTTAGTTAGAGATATTCCAAAACTTGTCCAATTGTAATGGCGGCTGTTGACCGATAGTTGCCATTTTTAACTCGAAATTTAACAACGTAATTTAAGAAATGTGTTTTTTGTTTGGAGGGGTTCCTGCTAGCGGTCGCCTTAATCTTATTGTCGGGGTTCTTGTAGGGACTGAACAATCAAGAATGTTCCCTGTCGTTTGGTACCTTGGGTGTTGGAAATGCTGGTGCGGGCAACTGTAGATTTCAATGTTGGTTGTCGTTGTTCTTGATACGATTATTGTTAGATGTATTTTATGTGGTGCTTAATGTTGAAAGTATAATTGGTTATGATAGGTTTACCTCCTTTGTATTGTTTACGATGTTGCAGAAGGTCATCTCAAAAAACTCGGACACTAGACCTGAGCTTTAAAACTGGTGCTTCTAGGCGGGTTTCTAGCCAATGTTTTTACACCGCTATCAGTGATGGTACAATGTTATTGGGGTGCATGGATGCTGTGAGTGTGGTCTCATGCGCCCCTCAAGCTTGGGGTTAGTAGTCTTTTTTTATTTGACAGTTGTCAGTATTTCCTCTTTGTCGTTCAATTTTTTCTGAATGTGTTTGCCATGCAGGTTTACGTGAAACACCAACTGCATCATCGGTTGTTGCTGAAAGTGTGCAACCATGAAGTTTAGTTACCTCTTTGTCACTCCATAGTGTACTACCAGTTAGGTACGACCACCAAAACAAGCAAGTTGTTGAAGCAACATATATGGTATGCACTTATTAACACACATGGCTGTTTTGCCATATTTACACGCGTCTTTTAGAAGATCTTACATCATTCAAACGATCGTAGTTATTAACAAACCTGTAGTTTCTCAGTTACTTATATCGAGTGGTCTCTGTATAGAATCGTTGTCGGACATTGAGATACACCAGCCATGGCATGTGCGAGTCCTGTGGAACTATATCTTCCTGAAATTTAGGTACGCTTTTCATGTGTTTGTAACCCTAAATTTCTATGTGCTCAGACTCTTTCAGGTTTGTGTCATATGTATTCACATCTCTTTAGTATTATAAACAATGAACGATTCTGAATCGTTAAAAAATTTGTGAAAGAAGATTCCTGAAAACCGTTTATGCTTTTAGTATGAACCAATGATACAGTCACCAGGAAGAAAACGTTTCTTTTTTACTTTAGGTTCAAGATCTACTTAAGGTTTCACCAAAGTAATTAACAATTGGCATACGGAACAACTTCGTATCAGCAAGAAAACATGCACAAATAGCAACTGCAGCTTCTCATGATACACCACACACAACCCGATTTAACACATCCAAGAGAATCCCACCTTGGAACTGTATAACACGAGAAAACTAAACTGAGTCACTTTCAGAAGACTTAGCGGACACCGCTTCTTCTTTGAAAACTTAATGTAAGTCCTTTTTTCTATTTTGGTCTATTGTTCGTTACTGATTTTTGACCAATTTACTTAACTAAAAATCAAATAGGTCGAATGTGCTGAATTTGCAGTCACAAAGAAAGCAACTGAACATGCAGAAACACAATCCTTATTTGTAGCTGCCTAGACCTTTACGGGATGGGATTGCATATCTAACCTGATAATAGATACCAAGGAGGTCAGTAAGTCGTATATATGTACTCATATTATTGAGATTCTATCTCAAAGATAAGTGTGTTTCTATTTTGTACATTGGGTTTATATGTTTCATTAAGTTTATTTGCACATTTTGAATTTGATTTATTACTATGACTTTCTTCCTGTAGAGAATTGGTTCAAAGGGGTGTAAATCGGGTTATGAGGTCATGTTAAGGGCTTATCGGGTGTCAAAAATTATAAAAATAAACTGCACCCGACCCTATAAGGTATCGGGTTGCAATCTAATCCCTTCTAAATCAAAACTTTTGGAAAATATCTGTTTGGTGTCACTTTTTCAGTTCTAAGAGTCGTGACACCTGTACTTCCCCTTATTAGTGCAGTCCGAACAGAGATTTTGTAATTTTAAATATTTTCAGTCTGCATTTGCATTAGCACCCATGTGTTCACCTCTCTCCGGTTGGATGACGAACCCTTCCAATGTGACTCATGCATCAATTTTCGTCGGGGTATGCACCTTACTAAAATATTTAATCTTGGAGTTTTATGTGATGCTATGGTTTCGAGGGCTATTGTGTTTCTTTAGATGCAACTTAACTTTATTCTAAGCAGGTTGTTCACAATATGACAAGGAGTTGATTCTATAAACGCTATAGTTACGCTATTGCTTTAGTATACATTTCACCAAATGCCATCTGTGCATTTCACCAAAGTAGCTAGGTTTAGTCTTATCATTTGACTTTGTTTAGAATAACCTTGATATTTTGATTTTTAAACCGACAATTGCATATACTATTATATTAAAGGGACCCATGATTTGAGGGTAATCATGTTTAAATGCCTTGGGTGTGGTTTCCAGTGTATACAAAAAGAACCATTTATCGGGGTTCAGAATAAACAACTTGAGAAGGATGAAAATGATAAGGTACATATGTTAATTTTTTTCGCTTATAAGGGGTATTTTGGTAGTGTCGATTCACAAGTTTCTACTAATAAGTTACTTGAACGAAAAGGAACTTGAAAAATTCAATAGTGAATTGAACCTTTGTTTGTTTGAACCGAAAGAGAATATTAAACTAAGGTCATTGTGTGTGACTTAGAAAGTCAACTAAGTCCGGTCAAAGACGAGCATATGCCACTGTCAATGAGAACATAACATAAAGTGCCTTGGCTCACTTACTTCAATGACCTGCACACCCGGTCTTACTCAGGTGAGTACTTTTTTGCTCTAGGTGTATGAACTTTATCTCATAATTTTCTAACCAATTTTTTTATATATATTCATATGCAGATTCTGTTCTCGTCCACATGAGAAAGATTGTTATCTGGCTCCCCATTGCGTGACTACATCTGCTTGATCTATAATGAGGCAGATAGAAGTGGTGATATTCATAGAAAAACTTAAAGAAAGAGAGCAAGAATTGGAAAGACAGATTATGATAACCTTTGGGTGTGTTTCCCATGATGGTCAAAAGAATAATTACCTGATACTTTCCAATCTATTTGATAGCACACAAGAGGAACTAATAGAAGATCGTTCATTACCATTTCTAGCCCTTACGTGGGAAATAAAGTTATTGCTAGAAATAGTGAAAGGGGGTATATATGAGTCGCCATCTGCTTCTACTACTTTTTCTACACCATCTCCTCGCCATGAATCCTCTAAAGTGCATCACAACATGAATGCAGACCAGGTAACAAAATTGGCACCCTCTTCCACATCAAAAGTTGGAATTGCCTCAACAATAATAATCTATAAGACTGGAAACTGTTCCAAATTTTTGTTACCCTGCTTGAAAGCCCACTTGAAGGTTTCGAAGGGTATGTAGATTAAATTCCCAGCTCCCATTTTATAAATGTAATGTAAATGTAGTTAATTTACTTTATTTGCATTGTTCAATAAACGTTAATACTTTTGACCTTAAGAGTAAGATTTTTAATGAAATACCTACATTTAATACATATAGCGAGGTCTAATAATCTTGAGTGTCATTTTGGTAACAAAAATTTGCAGCCTGTAAACTTGCGATGTGAAACACATTGTATTAGAGGGGGGTAATAGTTTGGAATTCTGATTGTAAATGATGCACCTCAAAACGGATCGGCAAGTTATTCAACTTATTCTGAAATGACCATCTTAAAGATATTTTGTTTTGGTCAAGTGTCTGATTGATACACTAACCATCGATTCTGCTTATTGTATGCTTATATTGGTTTTTAAATTGTTGTTTTTGGGGCTTATTGATATCTTTGACACTCTTTTCCTTCTTTGCACCCGACTTACGACAAGAAATAAGGACAAACACGCGTCAAAACATTGTCATATGACCCGATATATTGTCTCATTGCAAACATATTAACAAAGCAACACATTTAGAACTTAGAGTAATGTTATTATCCTAACCACCATTAGTCTTTTAGGATGAAATCATTATCTTTTTGTTGATTTTGAAAATGACTACAAGTATGCATGGAGTAAGTTAATTAGAAACTTGAAGATCAGAATTTGTCAAGGTGTAATCAAGAGACCCTTATGTCGTCATTTCACTAGGATAGCGGGTTATTTGCTTTTCTATTGTCCCTCAATGGAAAACAGAATGATCTCAGTATTAAAAGCTGATTTTCTAATTTCCCTTAACTATGGTGTATTAGGGAAACTATTACTAATACTTTCACTGTCGGCGTGTTAGCTCGACTATCCGAGTTTTGGCATTGATTGAGTAGCAAGTTTCATAGAAGAAATTAAAGTCTTACAAATCCTCCAGTAGATGGATTCGATCATGAAGAAACGATGATCACCATATCTTTCGCTGGAGTACATATGTTAAACTTTTTTCTCTTATAAAAGGTATTTTGGTAGCAAAATGGATCATGGTGCTATAAATGAGTGTAAATTTACAAGTTTCTACTAATAAGTTACATGAAAGAAATGAAAAGGAACTTGAAAATTTAACCGTGACGAGCATGAAATTACCCTACTATATATAGTTAAAGAAGTACCAATATGAAAGTACTGATGTTCATAAAGAAGCAGAAAACTTATAGAATGTGAAGTTATTATGGATGCTCAAGAGGAAGTATGTCACATCCGAGAAGGGTAAACAACTCTAAAAATTACAAGTATTTCTTTACATTTGGATGAATTTAATGAAGAAAATTAAAGGTTATATCAGAAGAAAATTTGTTAAATAAAATGTATTTAATTCTAAATGAATTTGATCTGAACTATCTGTGTACATGTGGCAAGATTCCGTGTTTTAAGATGCCGCTAATGTTGTTTCAATCAATGTTTTGAAACCCGGTTGATCCGGCCGGTTCAACCGGTTGACCTGGTTTCAGTTGAAAAAACGGGTCATTTTGATTCGGGTTTTACATTTTCGAAATCCGGCTAGATTCGTCGGGTTTGGGGTGACTCGGGTCAACTCGGTTCTCGAGACCTGGCCGGATTTTGATTTTTTCAGGTTTTTTTATAAAAAAATATATAAATTTTACGTATATTATGTTAGTTGGTAAACAATTTATATATTTAATATAGGAAAGTTTTTGTGGTTTTTATGTATAAATTAATTATTAAAAATATGAAAAAATTGTTTTTTTATAGAAAACTGGGTTAACCCGTATTGCCCTATTCGACCCGTGTAGACATGGACCTGTGACTCGACTGGATCGATTCTAAAACCGGGTTTCAAAAGATTGATTTCATTGTCTTTATGCATATGTGGAATAATGAACTGAGCTGTTGCAAATGACAGTGAGAGATGTTTAGGCAAGACTTCAATAAATATTGAAAGAGTGTAATTCCCGATTCAAACTGTATGTATTTTTTCTTATGATTCTTTTGTAGATTATGAGTGTGATTTTAGTTGTTATTTCCTCCTTTGAATTGTTTTTTTTAAACATACGTCTATTGTTTATATCTTTAACGTGATTGTATCTATCTTTTTACGCCATCTATCATCTTATAATAATTCTTGGAGATAGACCGCTTATCAGCCTCGGATGAGGCAACACAACTTAGTGTATTCTTGTGGATTTATTTGATTATCACAAATCAAATATTTGTTATTATGAACATTACGTAATATTTATAATTACAATACTTATCATATCAAGATTTTTTTTATCGATTATATATGATAAACAAGAGTTCACATAAAGCTCGTCCGCCTATATATTATACTTAGTAATATAATAAACATAAAGAATTTGAAAAACATGACAATGATACTTAAAAAATCTTTGTATAATATACGACTATTTAAACCGATATTTAGCAAAAAATAAAATGTAAACGATGATTACAAGTCATGCCCCTTTAAAATTTTTAAAAAATATAAAAATGTAAACGATAATTATAAAAAAAGTAAAAAAGTTTTAATTTAAAATCTTTGTATAATATACAACATTTCAATATTTCAATTTTAATTAAGAGATTATTTTTATTAAAAAAATATTTTTTTGGAATAAAATAATCTTTAGTAATCATTTTGTTTTACTAAGTAAAAGATTAATACTAAAAATTGGTTTCAATTTATGCTTCCTTAAAAAAAATATTTAATACACAATTACATTTGTAAAAATACACAAAAAATATTCATCTTGTAATTATATATACCATTAAACTGATAATATATTTAAGCATACACCAAGTGGATCATATATCCACTTAATAGCTAATATGCTTAACCATAAACGGTAATTGCAAAAAATAAATATTAAAAAAATGCCTTTATAAGTTTAGATTGAGAAAATCTTATTTAATTCATGTCAACTAATAATGTATTAAAAAAAATTATACTATAAATAACATTTAACAACTAACACCACATATAAAAAAACTTAGCATAAAAAAAAACATATAAAATTACTTTAATATATAAAAGATGTATGCAACAAATACAAGACATGCCGACTGATAATGCGTTAAATAAAACTATACTAAAAAATAAATATTATAACAAAGATCTACATAACAAAAAAGTTAAACGACAATCAAAAGTCATACCCGTCCATCGGACGGGTTTTGCAACTAGTATATATATATATATATATATATATATATATATATATATATATATATATATATATATATATATATATATATATATATATATATATATATATATATATATATATATATATATATATATAGGGGAGAGTTAAAATAAAAAGACTTTTTTTTGTGAGAAGGATAAGAAGGATTTTCAGCCATTGATTTAAAATCAATGGATGAGATCAATCCATATTTCTAACTAACTAACTAACTAACTAACTAACCATATAAACATGATTTTAAAAAAGTTCTCGAAAAATTCTGAAAAAATTCTGTAATATCGGATATGTTGGTGCATAAAAAAGTTGTGAAGAAAGTTTTATTAATTTTTAGTTTTTTGCGTTTTTTTAATGCACAAAAAACGAAATTTGATGCACAAAAAGATGAAATTTTGTGTACAATTTTTTTTCATGCACAAAATTTTCAAGTTGTATTAGTTTGATGCGGCATCAAATTTTAAAGCAAAAAGTCAAAAGAAGTTGGGTATAAAAATGAATTCTTGATGCATAAAAAACGTAAAAAGCCTAAAAATTATCGTCTTTGTGCATCAAAATTTCGTTTTTGTGCATTAAAAAACGTAAAAATCTTTGAATTAAAAAAACTTTTTTCACAAAAGTTTTTTGCACCAAGATACCCGATCTACTCGAATTTTTTCAGAATTTTTGAAAAACTTTTTAAAAATCATATTTAAATGTTTAGTTAGTTAGTTGGTTAGTTAGTTAGGATTATGGTTTAATCTCATCCATTGATTTTAAAATCAATGGCTGAAAATCCTTCTTATCCTTCTCACCAAAAAAGGTTTTTTTATTTGATCTCTCCCATATATATATATATATATATATATATATATATATATATATATATATATATATATATATATATATATATATATATTGATAAGTACTTATTTCGGTAAGGTTGCAGTATGATCGGCTAAAGATAACACGTACTTGTTCAGACAATTTTTGGGTACATTTTCATGAAGGATCAGTCAAATTGTACCTTAATTGCTAATGCTACAAAGATCAGATAGTAAAACATGTATGAATTTGGGTGTTTTAGTGTTATCTAGCCATAATTGAGATTTACATGAGACCATGAGGATTTCAGGTTAAGATGCAAGGCGCTAATTGTACCTCTTCTAAGCTAATTTGATTCTTAGGCTGCTTGGTTGGCAACAAAAACATAGCGAATGTCTGAAGTGTTATCAAGTCCATGTATAGTGTCACTGTCAAACGTTGTAAGTCATTTGTTCATGTCAGAAATGTTGCAGATGAACAGGCATGTCTGTTGACAGGAGGCGACACTGTTCTTCTACTTAACGGGATATTAGTAGCGCTTTTGCCACTAAGAAAGCAAACGATCAGTGCGAAGGTTCAAGACTTAGCCAAACGTTAGCTGGAAACTGACACAAAGCAAAACTGGTGCCTGTATAAGGGTCATTATACTTTTCACATGGGACATAACTTTTCCCGCCAACTGTCATTTTGGATTGTATTAACTGAGTATTGGTCATTTAATGGGCAATTCAGAAAATATATACATGTAACCTTAATTATCTCAGATTCTCAGTGATTGTGTAACTTACAACCCAAACCAAAAAAACGCATTCACGCATTTGCACAACCAGAAAACGAGAAAAGCAAAAAACGGCCAAATAATAATGTGTGTTGGTATGTCAAAAAATCCACATTGCAAATATGATCCATAGACATGTTCAATAATTGAATAATGTAGTAGTACAAAGATGCTAGACACTCGGAAGTATTCACATCTTATCAGGTTCAGATAAAATCCTCTCAATCTCTTCTAAAAGGCGTTCCTTTTCATCTCTCATATCCTCGTGCTGCTTCTGTAGTTCTTCAATCTGCTTGGTCTGTTCAGAATCCTTCCTGAAAATGTATTTTATAGTTACTATCAAAGTGTGCACCCATATATGACTTACTTTATTGTGATCATTACATAATTTATATGGGGGTGTTCTAATTTGTATTCGGAAATTGATTATATGATTATTCCAAGTAGAGTTGCAATGATCTTTTAAGTATCTAAATATCAAATAATACTGATTACCTAAGGGTACACTAGATTTACATTTTATTGCAATTGATTATTTGATTGTGTATGTCGATAAAATGTATTATACCTGTTCATGAAAGCCAGGTTAAGTTTTAGTGACCGCACTTCCTTTTCAAGATTTTCACATCGCTTCTGAAGAGACTGCATGTCAGATGAAGTAGCAGGTATTTGAGTTCTTCCTTTTGCTTCGGCCATTCTACATCATCATCAGACATCATGTCAACTAAAAGACACCTTTAGGTAGTAAAAATATGTCTGCTAGAAATGGAAAGATAGGCGGGTTGGATAACGGGTCAAAAACATATATGGGTCTAAGCGGGTGATATTAAATGGGCTGAAACTGGGCGGGTTGACCCAAAACACTTCTTGTCCAATTTTTATAGAATATTGTGTAAAATATGGTTATCGAGATCAATTTGTGATAAAATAAATATTATTTGGGTCAAACCATTTGACTCATTTCAATTTTCGAACCCTTGAGAGGTATAACATAACCTGAATTGACCGCATAAAATTGCATTGCAAATACTACCTCTACCCAAAACCATTGGGTTGAGTAGTTTGAGAGAAACCATTGAGTCCCAATCGAACTAGACATTTGCTTGAAAAACAAAGTGAAATTTCTATTTTGTAGATATATCAGATAACTATACATGCTAAAAATCTCTCAATCCTAAATTAACCAAAGAGAGAAAGATAGGATTACATACTTTCGTGACCTTTCCACCCTGCGCTTTTTTGTAGGATCTCTGCTGTCTACTGCATAAAGTTATAAGATTTCTTACTAAGTTATAAACTAATATGTTAGTATAGTATTCTTTTATCTTTAAAGGATTACCGGACAAAAATTTAACGAGAGCAAAACATAGTACATCTCGGTAATCCATTTTGACTATTGAGTGTCCAATAAGCTATTCTTTTCTTTTTGGTACAAACGTGGAAAGAATTTTGTACCTTGTAGAAAAAAATGATTAACTATATTCAACCTTTTAACAGTACTGTATTCTGAACATAAGTTTCATGAACTGATAGCCCCCAATAAGTTATGATTAAAGTTACCACATTTAGGGAAAAAAAATATATTGCATGAAGAGATACACTGAAATGAAACTAAAATCGAAGTTACCAGAGGCGGCTGACGTTACTGATCCAAATCGAATTAAGTTTTTTTTTTGCTGAAATAAGAAAACCAATCGAGATTTAGTATGGCGAAATCCACTCTCATACTCTTCCTTATCGGAAATTCAGTTTGAAAACACACTGGATGCTAGGTGCAAGGTGTATTTAAATGGGCCAATAAGCGAAGGGTTGTTTAATCTTATCTTATCTTATCTTATCTTATCTTATCTTATCTTATCTTATCTTATCTTATCTTATCTTATCTTATCTTATCTTATCTTATCTTATCTTATCTTATCTTATCTTATCTTATCTTATCTTATCTTATCTTATCTTATCTTATCTTATCTTATCTTATCTTATCTTATCTTATCTTATCTTATCTTATCTTATCTTATCTTATCTTATCTTATCTTATCTTATCTTATCTTATCTTATCTTATCTTATCTTATCTTATCTTATCTTATCTTATCTTATCTTATCTTATCTTATCTTATCTTATCTTATCTTATCTTATCTTATCTTATCTTATCTTATCTTATCTTATCTTATCTTATCTTATCTTATCTTATCTTATCTTATCTTATCTTATCTTATCTTATCTTATCTTATCTTATCTTATCTTATCTTATCTTATCTTATCTTATCTTATCTTATCTTATCTTATCTTATCTTATCTTATCTTATCTTATCTTATCTTATCTTATCTTATCTTATCTTATCTTATCTTATCTTATCTTATCTTATCTTATCTTATCTTATCTTATCTTATCTTATCTTATCTTATCTTATCTTATCTTATCTTATCTTATCTTATCTTATCTTATCTTATCTTATCTTATCTTATCTTATCTTATCTTATCTTATCTTATCTTATCTTATCTTATCTTATCTTATCTTATCTTATCTTATCTTATCTTATCTTATCTTATCTTATCTTATCTTATCTTATCTTATCTTATCTTATCTTATCTTATCTTATCTTATCTTATCTTATCTTATCTTATCTTATCTTATCTTATCTTATCTTATCTTATCTTATCTTATCTTATCTTATCTTATCTTATCTTATCTTATCTTATCTTATCTTATCTTATCTTATCTTATCTTATCTTATCTTATCTTATCTTATCTTATCTTATCTTATCTTATCTTATCTTATCTTATCTTATCTTATCTTATCTTATCTTATCTTATCTTATCTTATCTTATCTTATCTTATCTTATCTTATCTTATCTTATCTTATCTTATCTTATCTTATCTTATCTTATCTTATCTTATCTTATCTTATCTTATCTTATCTTATCTTATCTTATCTTATCTTATCTTATCTTATCTTATCTTATCTTATCTTATCTTATCTTATCTTATCTTATCTTATCTTATCTTATCTTATCTTATCTTATCTTATCTTATCTTATCTTATCTTATCTTATCTTATCTTATCTTATCTTATCTTATCTTATCTTATCTTATCTTATCTTATCTTATCTTATCTTATCTTATCTTATCTTATCTTATCTTATCTTATCTTATCTTATCTTATCTTATCTTATCTTATCTTATCTTATCTTATCTTATCTTATCTTATCTTATCTTATCTTATCTTATCTTATCTTATCTTATCTTATCTTATCTTATCTTATCTTATCTTATCTTATCTTATCTTATCTTATCTTATCTTATCTTATCTTATCTTATCTTATCTTATCTTATCTTATCTTATCTTATCTTATCTTATCTTATCTTATCTTATCTTATCTTATCTTATCTTATCTTATCTTATCTTATCTTATCTTATCTTATCTTATCTTATCTTATCTTATCTTATCTTATCTTATCTTATCTTATCTTATCTTATCTTATCTTATCTTATCTTATCTTATCTTATCTTATCTTATCTTATCTTATCTTATCTTATCTTATCTTATCTTATCTTATCTTATCTTATCTTATCTTATCTTATCTTATCTTATCTTATCTTATCTTATCTTATCTTATCTTATCTTATCTTATCTTATCTTATCTTATCTTATCTTATCTTATCTTATCTTATCTTATCTTATCTTATCTTATCTTATCTTATCTTATCTTATCTTATCTTATCTTATCTTATCTTATCTTATCTTATCTTATCTTATCTTATCTTATCTTATCTTATCTTATCTTATCTTATCTTATCTTATCTTATCTTATCTTATCTTATCTTATCTTATCTTATCTTATCTTATCTTATCTTATCTTATCTTATCTTATCTTATCTTATCTTATCTTATCTTATCTTATCTTATCTTATCTTATCTTATCTTATCTTATCTTATCTTATCTTATCTTATCTTATCTTATCTTATCTTATCTTATCTTATCTTATCTTATCTTATCTTATCTTATCTTATCTTATCTTATCTTATCTTATCTTATCTTATCTTATCTTATCTTATCTTATCTTATCTTATCTTATCTTATCTTATCTTATCTTATCTTATCTTATCTTATCTTATCTTATCTTATCTTATCTTATCTTATCTTATCTTATCTTATCTTATCTTATCTTATCTTATCTTATCTTATCTTATCTTATCTTATCTTATCTTATCTTATCTTATCTTATCTTATCTTATCTTATCTTATCTTATCTTATCTTATCTTATCTTATCTTATCTTATCTTATCTTATCTTATCTTATCTTATCTTATCTTATCTTATCTTATCTTATCTTATCTTATCTTATCTTATCTTATCTTATCTTATCTTATCTTATCTTATCTTATCTTATCTTATCTTATCTTATCTTATCTTATCTTATCTTATCTTATCTTATCTTATCTTATCTTATCTTATCTTATCTTATCTTATCTTATCTTATCTTATCTTATCTTATCTTATCTTATCTTATCTTATCTTATCTTATCTTATCTTATCTTATCTTATCTTATCTTATCTTATCTTATCTTATCTTATCTTATCTTATCTTATCTTATCTTATCTTATCTTATCTTATCTTATCTTATCTTATCTTATCTTATCTTATCTTATCTTATCTTATCTTATCTTATCTTATCTTATCTTATCTTATCTTATCTTATCTTATCTTATCTTATCTTATCTTATCTTATCTTATCTTATCTTATCTTATCTTATCTTATCTTATCTTATCTTATCTTATCTTATCTTATCTTATCTTATCTTATCTTATCTTATCTTATCTTATCTTATCTTATCTTATCTTATCTTATCTTATCTTATCTTATCTTATCTTATCTTATCTTATCTTATCTTATCTTATCTTATCTTATCTTATCTTATCTTATCTTATCTTATCTTATCTTATCTTATCTTATCTTATCTTATCTTATCTTATCTTATCTTATCTTATCTTATCTTATCTTATCTTATCTTATCTTATCTTATCTTATCTTATCTTATCTTATCTTATCTTATCTTATCTTATCTTATCTTATCTTATCTTATCTTATCTTATCTTATCTTATCTTATCTTATCTTATCTTATCTTATCTTATCTTATCTTATCTTATCTTATCTTATCTTATCTTATCTTATCTTATCTTATCTTATCTTATCTTATCTTATCTTATCTTATCTTATCTTATCTTATCTTATCTTATCTTATCTTATCTTATCTTATCTTATCTTATCTTATCTTATCTTATCTTATCTTATCTTATCTTATCTTATCTTATCTTATCTTATCTTATCTTATCTTATCTTATCTTATCTTATCTTATCTTATCTTATCTTATCTTATCTTATCTTATCTTATCTTATCTTATCTTATCTTATCTTATCTTTCTTACTATATTATAAAGTATTTGGGACTTTTTATTTATAGAAAGTCTGAAAAATTCAGACAATCGCATCTTACTTAAAACAGAAAATTTGTTTAAAATCTGGACCACCGTAAAACCACCAGGATCACCTGTATCAACAATTGTCACTATTGACGGAACCACTACCGTCGAAACTATCGTCATGAAGTTATCCCCAAGGAAAGTGGTGAAGTTGACGTTACTTTTCACTTGAACTTGAACCCGTCGAAGTCGGGCATATATGAATTTTCCGGTTCCGGATATGAATTTTCCGGTTCTGGATATGAATTTTCCAGTATATCTGAAGGTCTGTGATTTGACGAGATCGAACCGGGTGTAGAATAAAGTTTTGACTTTTGTTATTTCTTTTTTATCCACTTCGAGGATTAGGGTGAAGCAAAGAAGATAAGCAGAAAGATGTATTGTGGCTGCGTATACGTTGCGTATGTGTGTCTCACACATAAAAATCCTAAATAACTAGACATATTGGGTCAACTAACAAGCCCAACTCATATCAATATATCATTGTACTATCTAAGCCCGATTTGAAAAAAAAATTATACTGCTTATTTGTTAACACTTAACACACTATAGTTATATTACATAATACAGAGTATATTTATATTAAAATTTTCAAGTAAAACATTTTTCTTAGTTTGAAAATTTAAATAGCTTGCAAATAAAAAAATTATATAAAAAATTTAAGTAACGACCTTCAATATTTATACACATGCACTTTTAACCAATGTTTTTAAACCCATGGTTAGGTCACTGATTGACTCGGTTTCGGTCGAAAAAATAGGTCATATTTAACCGTGTATACATATTTTCGAAACTCAGCTAGACTCGTCGGATTTGGGGTGACCTGGGTCAACCGGGTACTCGAGACCAGATTGGGTATCGATTTGTTCGAGTTTTTTTTTAAAATATCTGAATTTTACTTATTTGGGACGAAAATTTATTTTTACATATTATATTGGTTGGTAAATAGTTTATATGTTCATGCCGTTAAAAAAAATAGTTTATATGCTCATTATACGAAAGTTTTTATTGTTTTTATATAATTTTTGTTAATTATTAAAAATATTGAATAAATAAATAAATTGAAAATCGAGTTGATCCGGATCAACCCGGGTTGACTCAGACCCCGTGACTCGACCGGCTCGAGTCAAAAATCAGTTTTCAAAACATTGCTTGTAACATGTCTTTAAAAGTGTGTAATGGCTCGTTTTTAACACAAAATTTGTAGCAGCTCATTTATAATTATAACACATAAATATCCTAACTTTTATGAAAAGCTAAAAATTGTAAAACAAAAAAGTCCTTCGAAAATTTTTCATCAAAAAAGTAAAATAAACGGGTATCTGCTGCCGCCGCATTGCGCGGATACCCGACTAGTAAGTAAATAAGTAGTCTTTAACTAATTTCTGTTTCATAAATTTATTAGACAAACTGAGTATATAATTGGCAGTAACGTGAAGGCAAACCTTGTTATCCTCTTGAAGGTTATCATACATCTGTTCCCTTGTATCTGTGAACCAAGAGAGAAAAATAAGTCATCAAATCAGACATAGCTATAAAAGTTGAAATAAGCTTTGTATTGTACTTTTGTTGGTTCTGTTAATACAAGGCTCATGTTCGATTCTACTTTAACTCTGCTAGTTCAAATAGATAAACTTAAAAAGTTACCAAAAATGATAACTGGTTAAACGAGTCAAAAGTCACCCAATGTGTATTTACAATACATAAAACCTCCAAAATCGTTTAATTTCAAAATTTTGATTATCATTCAAAACATTTACTTTAAACATTCTTTTATAAGCGTAAGTATTACAAAATTAAAGAGAGGACAGGACCAAAAGTTTGCCCAGCCCGTTGTAACCTGAACCAACTTTGACAAGTTACCGAACTCCCAAACCTACCCCTTTTTCCACCTCCACGTGTACCTTTAACTCCGCCGTACTCTAAACTTCTTGCAATACCAGCTTGCTTCCTAGAACTCTCACAAAAACTTGGTGTTTGACCTGAGTTGCTTGGACCATCACATGCATCAAAACCAGTCGACATCACAGGTGCAGCAGCAGATGATTCACTTTGTGAAGGTTCTCTTGATGCAAAACTCATCTGAATCTGATTAGTGGGGGGCACAAAATGCTCCAGGTCACCACCATCAAAAGACCCTGGAACTCCTTGGAACAACTCTTGATCTTGGAGTGTTTCTTGCACCTCATAATTATGAATTCCATTTATATTATTCTGATTTGAGTAATTAAAAACTTCTTGACCATTATAGTATCCTAAAGAACCATTTTCAACTGCTTCTTTTTCAATTTGGTTGCTAATCTTCTTGCGTTCTAACGTACCCTTTAGCATGCTCACAACAGAAGATACCTTATCTGTCGGTGAAGATGAATTGGATTGGGGCATGAACCCATCTAACTGGTTTTGATTATCATACAAAGAGGGCTCGACATTGAATGAGCTGTGATTAACAAATTCTTGTTTTAACTGGTTGACTCGACTCCCTGATGCATTATGCATTGCTTCCATACCTATTGCTGTCTGAGAGTTTTGCATTGCAACATATCTCTTCCTGTAACATGTAGATGGTCAATTAATCACTGATGGTTAACATAAAGCAAGTTTTAGACATTGAATAAAAACGGATGAAGAGTCCTACTAAGTGTCTGAAATTTAATCAAACAAAATATTTATTGGTGGTAAAATGGACGGGACACTTTCGCTACAAGTATGTAATGGGTCAAAACGGATCATTTTGGTACGGTCAAAATGGTTGGGTTGGGTTAGATTGACCCTAAGCACTGTTAATTGTGATGTTAAATAGATTTAAAGAAACTATATTATTTTGATAACATCGAGAGACTTAACAAAATAAAGAATGATGCATCCAATATACTTTGGGCAACTTTCTACCCAGCACACCTTATTCCAATCTTTGAGTAACCTTATACAGTACTACGTAATATTTAGTGTGCCATACATGATGGCAAAAGGTATTCATTAAAACTCAAATGTGGCTGACTTATAACCATTAAAACATACTTTCTTAGTTAATTTAGTCACTCTACCGGTCTACCCCTTCCTTCACCCATTGCAAATAAACTGTATGCTGCGACAAACCAGTCATCAGTATAATACAAGCATTAATACCTTAATTCCGAGGAACGACTTCTTGTCATCGGTTGAGAACTATGGAACCATGCCTGCAGAAAAAGAAATAGATGAGATTACTCAGAATATATTATATGACACTTTCTACAAAATCTTAGTATTAACAAACCTTAGCCAAGTATAAGTTGCTGCCCTGCAACCCCTTCTCGGCCATATTCCTGTTGGATGTATCCAAAATTCAATCAATTTAGATCCAAGCTAAGAATCTCAATGCAGTGAACAAATCTCTAGAGTTTACCTGATGGAATGTTCATTTGTGCCATTTGAGGATTCAACTGCTACCGAACTTTGTGGTATCAGATTCTCGTTACTGCTCTTTCTTTCGATCGAAATTCCATTATGGTGACTAGCTAAACTAGCATGTTCAGCAAGCATCCTGTGGTTCACAAGAATCTGTATACATGATACACTGTTTGTTTGATGAAATATGAAACTAGGAGAAAAACTTACATTCGTGATAATTGTCGAGATGGATTATGAGCTAAGCTTGTTGGATTGTGGCCTTGATTCTAATAACCAATATGATATTCTTTAGAAAACTAATACTAAAGCAAAAAAGTAGTATATCATATAAAGGCACTACAAAATTATTATCAGTATATGGACTTAAGCAAAGTAAATTATCTGATATAAACTACTTACATCTCCATTAGTGAGCCAATTCTTGAAAAGTTCCTCACTATCTGCACGAAAATTATTAGAAAGATTCTTAAAACCGAGCATCTCCATGGTTGGTGCTGGCATTCCAGCTGGACTCTCCATTAATGTTCTAATAAACATATCTTCACTTGTATTCCTATACAAATCTGAATAACCTCTTCCCTCCATCTGCATGTAAGCTTTTCCAGTTTCGCCCCTCTGACCCGTAAGACACGTAGAGGTACTCAAATTCTGCTCCTCATCCCCATGATTCAGATACGAGTTACCAACAAGATTTCCATTGTTTCCATTATTATTAATCATAATGATATAAATTAATTAGAATGTCCTTATAATCGATCAACTAGCAAAGAAACATACACTCAAATATCTACAAAATTGCAGTCACCGAGACAACAATCAACTATGACAGAAGAACAAATAAGACTGTTGTTATTGTCCCTTGTTTTAGCACTCAACTGGCCAAATAGATAAAAGGCAAGCAGAGTTGTTAAACTATTAACCATTTAGAAGTCAAACACAATTAAATTAATAAATGGCCTGACTTAATGTATACTAGAGGATATACGCGTATTCTGCTCAGACAGGACTATTTAGAAAGATCCGGTATGCGCATTAAACAAAACATAAGTGATGGGATCTTTGACTACTAGTTCCCGGAAATTCCCTCCAGTACATGTTTGTCTGTTCTTTAATAGTAAATATATTTATATGTTTATAAAATTAAATCGAGCTATAACTTTAACGAACGTTAATTATTAAGAGTTAAGTCTTAAACGGTCGTTATGAAATAAAAAGGAAGAGGAAAGAAAAGTCTGAAACACCCTTTTAGGGGTGGCCGAATAGTCGGCTTGAACAAGGAGGGGGAAAGGGTAACTTTCTTTACTTGGGCTCCAAGTTGTTAAGGCCTATATAAACAAACCCTTCACCTCATAATTCTTTACACCACAATTCTTTCTCCTCTTCTCTTTGTCTTACGATCGCCGGCCATAGACAACCTTAGGGTTTCTTTGGTTTTTTCGATTTTGCTATTTGTGAAGTCCTAGCCCCTCTATAGGGTTGTTGGGTTGATTATTCCATTAGACATTCACTACAACAAATTTAGAGTTTATTCACATTTTTTTCTTCGCACTTTAAAAAGTGTGTACTTTATTTGTAAAATATTCACATTTGTAAGTGTGACATATTAAAAAGTGTGAAGTATTAAAAGTTTCACACATAAAAATGTGTAGTATTAAAAAGTTCACACATAAAAGTGTGATGTATTAAAAAATTTCACACTTAAAAGTGTGAAGTTTTTTGTTACACCCAATTTGTTCACACCAAAAACACTAATAAAAGGGTGAACTTTTTAAATTCACACATTTTAAAGCGTGAACAAGTGCCATAATAAGTGTGAAAAGTCAACTAATTTGTTGTAGTGATTAAGCTCGATTTAACGTACTAGCATTACGGTTAATTCGTCGTAATACGTGTACAAGATCGTATTATATTCTTACTTTAGACTATATCTTGGTTAATCTACATAAACCCTAATTTGGTTAATTAGGTCTTGTTCGTGGGAATTGCTTAGCAAAAGGTATGTAACCCTAATTCGATTAATTATAATTGTGTTAATTATGATCTTATTAAATCGCTTCCGTTATACGTGCTTTGATCTTGTTTAGGGTTTTAACAATTGTTATGAATAATAAACCTTCAGTGGCATCGAGAGCCGTTTTAACATGTTATAATTATTGAAAATCTAAAAAATTTTAACTAATAATTGTTTAGAGTTAAAAGTACATGTTTTTTTTAGTTTTTTTTTAAAATTAGGGTTTTGTATTTTTTAAGATTCGGTTTGGACGAATTTTTTTTTTATAAAAAATAAAGATATATTTTGAAACCCTAAATTACATGTTGTGTGATTTTAGATTAAATTGCATGATTAATTGTTATGTCATGTAGTTTTGGTTATGATCCGTAGAGAGATCTAATTGTTAAGATTTGTGGGTGGATCCATGATGAACATGCATGTTTGTTAATGGATCGTAAAATCGAATGTGCTACATGTTTTTTTTTTTGTTTCATAAATCTAGAAACTTTTTATGAACATAAAAACCCTAGATTTTCAATTTATTGAATAAACCCGTTTGCCTGTGGCTATTTGATTTATTTATTGCACATATAATTGTTATTATGTGTTTATGATTTAGTTTTTTTACCTATATGTTTTCATGCGTTTTTTTAATGTATGTTATAAACAATGGGTATTTTTTTTAAGAAAAATAATATGGACGAAATCATATTATAATTTAAAATTTGTTTTGAGATCTAAATTACATAGAATTACGTTGATTGGTGATTTACAATAATAATTTAACGGCCTACTCAGTTTTGACAAACTATAAAGTGGGTATAACGCGCTGCTGGTCATGTATCTGATTAAGGAATGAGGTTATGCCATTGTCGCTGACCAAATTCCCGGCTCTCCTGTGCGTCAAAATTGGAATTACCAATGATTATTATTTGCATTACACCTTAAGGTTGATTTATCGCAAATTCACATCCGAAACACAATGAATAAGGTTATTGCTTTGTGCGTAGCCGAGTTCTAGCAAAACTACGTTGTGAAGAGTTGTGGGTAAAATTCTTTGACTGGTTTTAACCAATACCTCAACATAATTTATGTAGAAATTTAGTCTCGTGAAAAAGTTTACTAAATGTTTTATTAAACTTATGATATGGAGATGTATGCATGTTTTTCATACATTGATTTTGACATCAAATTTATACCCTTAAAATTTAAGTTGAATGTCATCTAATTGACGGACACTCGAAGTTACAATGTCGTCATATGAGATTTGGATGAAGTTGTGATGGAGAGAAAACTTTTCATAGAATGAGAATTCGTGTGATAAGTTTTACGTTCTTTAGATTAGACGACTTAATTAAGTTACTCAGTGATATCTGGAAACTTAAGGTATTCAGAAGGGATGAAACATGTTTACAATGCAAAATGTTCTTTTGGCAATGTAAGTCCCTTAAATATCTAGAAATTGGAAATTGTTTGCCAATAGATTGTTTGACAAGTTACTATGTTGAATACTTTCATTACTAGCAGATCAACTGATGTAATGGATTTATGTCAATATAGGTTCTAGTTTCAAGGAAAATAATATGGTTTATTTACCGGGGTAATTTAATTTTCTTAAAAGTATTTATCGAAAATACTAATAATTTGAACTTATTTTTGTAGAAATGGCTCAACCCGACAATAACGCTTTAAGTTTCGCGTTCAAAACGTTTTTTGATCGTCCAGAACTTACTGGCCAAAACTTCAATGATTATCGCTCACTAAGAATTGTCTTGAGAGTAGCGAGTACTATTGATTACTTGTCCACGTCGTATCCGACTGACCTTGCTGAAGGAGCTTTTGAAGCCAAAAGGCTTGCTCACGCTATTGAAGTTAAGAAGCACTCTGATGTGGCTTGCTTAATGCTTGGGAAAATGTAACCTCAACTTCAAAAGAAGTTTGAGCTATTTTCTCCTATGTGTATGCTTGATGAACTCAAGGCAATGTTTGAGAAGCCCCAAGCTGTGGAGATCTACGACTTAGTAGATGTTTTGCATAGCTATAACCAAACCCCTGGGAAATCCGTAAGTGCACATTACATGGAAATGAGAGGTTACATAGAACATCTCATCGCACTAGGACAACCCTATGATTATAATATGGCGATTAACTGAAGGATTATATAGTTCATAACAATTACACAAAACCCTAAATGAGATCAAAGCACACATAGCGGAAGCGATTTAACAAGATCATAATAATAACACAATTATAATTAATCGAATTAGGGTTACATACCTTTACGCTAAAGCAAATCCACAAGATAAAGAACGAATCACCAATTCGGGTTTATAACAATCACCACCAAGATATAGTCTAAAGTAAGACTATATTACGTTCTTGTACACACGTAATACAACGAGCTAACCGTGATTCTAGCACGTGCAAACCGAGCTTCTACGCTAGTGGAAAAATCTACCCAACAACCCTAGAGGGGGGCTAAGACTAGATTATAAGCTAAACCGAAAGAACAAGAAAACCAACCAAAACCCTTTGTGGTTTTGGTGTTGCGAGGCTCAAAAGAAAAGAAGAGAAGGGAGTGAAAAATTATGAGGGGAAAGGAGTGTTTATATAGGCCTTAAACTTTCTTGAAGTTCAAGTAATAAACCAATTAGGAAAGAAAATCTTTCCCTTTGTCCCTCTCCACCGACCGTCGACACCCCCATGGGGTGTTCCGGAATCTTCTTTTCCACTAATTTATTCCACAACGCTCGTTTAATACTTAACTCTTAATTATTTAACGATCGTTAAGTTATAGCTCGGTTTAATTTAATAAATATAAATATATTTATTAAATAAATTAATAAATATAATAAATACATTTATTATATAAATTAACACTTTACGTATTGTGTGCAATCCCGTAATCTAGAGTTCGATCCTATCACACGGCTATTAAATATAAGTCCATAAACTTTCAGCTCCCACTTGGACATATTTCGAATATCGTGATTACATTGACTAGCGTCTAGTTACACTAGCAATGTCTCTAGTACAACTCGAGTAAGGTCTCCTGGATAAAACCTTTTAATGATTCATCATTATCATTATCCTTTTGTTTCTAATACAACATTAATAAGGATATGGATCTCGGTCATTCCTTTCATTAACCATTATGTTCTCGTTCAAAGATTCAGCAAGATTACCAAAAAAAAATTGGGTGTAGCTAAAAAAATCTTACTAATCCCACGAGAGGCCCAGCTGTATTAAACTCCAAAACGAAATTGGAGGAAATAAATTTCATATTGACTACAAGCAAACCTTATGAATTTTGCAACACTTCTGAAAATAATCCTTATAGCTACCAGTTACATTTAGCGTTAAATTATTCCACAGAGATGCACTAAATTCATAACAGTTTCCTAGTATCTCAAGTCTAAGGATAACTATTTATGATTTACTTGATGACAAAGATCCACAAAGTAAAATCATATAGTTGAGATAAGTCAAATATTCAATTCATCGAATATCATCCAAAATCGATCAATATACTTTCAAGTATACTCTATCGCAATTTTGAATTGTCTTGATAATAATATTCCCATATTATTAATCGACAACGGACATTTAGCATAACAATTTATTCATGGATTAAAACATGTAAAATAGGATACAAAATTAAGTAATAAGAATAAACGAAACCCAATCTTTATTTTATTAAATAGTAATGTCTTAACATCCTTTATTCAAATACTAATCACAAATTTATTGCATGAGTTCGCTAGCTAGTTGCAGCCCATAGCCTTGGCATGCTTAACTACCTTTGATCTAGGCAAAGCCTTAGTAAAAGGATCAGCTACGTTATTATCTGTGTGAACTTTTATTAATTTAATTTCACGAGCTTCAACTTGTTCTCGGACGTAGTGATGTCTACGTTTAAGTGTCTGGCGTCTTTCATGACTCCAGAATCATTGGCGAATATTATTGCAGCAGAATTGTCGCAATATATATCAATAGGTTCTTTTATTGAAGGCATCACTCCAAGATCTTCAATAAACTTCCTAATCCAAACAACTTCCATTGCATCTTCTTAAGCAGCCATGTACTCAGATTGAGTAGCATGCATTGCAATTGTTGTCTGTTTCTTGCTCTTCCAGTCAACTACTCCTTCATTGATAACAAACACGTAACCCGTCTAAGACTTCGTATCGTCTTTATCACATTGCCAGGATGCATAACAGAAACCTGTCACATTCATTTATGTGTCTGGTTTCCCTCCAAATACCAAAAACATATCTTTCGTACTCCTCAAATACTTTAGAATATGTTTAACAGCAGTCCAGTGGAGCTTCCCTGGTTTCTATTGGTATCTACTGACCAAGTTCTGAGCAAACTCCACATCAGGCCTTGTGCATCTTACAACATACATAATAGATCCTACAGCCGAAGCGTAAGGCACCTTCTGCATGTATGCCTCCTCTTCAGGAGTTGATGCATCCATCTCATGACTCAGATTGTGCTTAACTTCCATAGGTTGAAAACCTTTCTTCGAATTATGCATATTATACTTCTTGAATATCTTATCTATATAAGCATTTTGACTTAGACCAATTAACCGTCTTTTCCTATCCTGATAGATCTTAATTCCCAGAATGTATGTAGCTTCTCTTAAATCCTTCATAGAAAAACATTTACCAAGATAATCCTTAACAGTTTTAAGTCTTGGAATGTTACTTCCCATGATATTAATATGTCATCAACATATAGGACTAGAAATACTACATCACTCCCACTAGCTTTACGATATACACATGGCTCATCACGATTTTGAATAAATCCAAACTTTTTGATTTCTTCATCAAATCATGTATTCCATTGACTTTATGCTTGCTTCAAACCATAAATGGATCTTTGAAGTTTGCACATGTGTTTTGGATTCTTAGGATCAACATACCCTTTCGGTTCTTGCATATAGATGTCTTCATCTAAGCGACCGTTCAACAAGGCAGTATTAACATCCATTTGCCATATCTCATAGGCATAGTATGCTGCTATAGCTATGAGAATCCTAATAGCTCGTAAGTCTGCTACAGGAGAAAATGTCTCCTCGTAGTCTACACCAAAAGTTTGAGTTAAACCTTTAGCTACTAAACGAGCTTTATAGGATTGTACTTTTCCGTCCATGTCGGTTTTCTTCTTGTATATCCACTTATGTCTCACTACTTTAGCATTTGGTGGTGGATCTACAAGAATCCAAACATCATTAACTCTCATGGATTTCATTTCCTTATCCATAGCAACCATCCACTTATCCCTCTCAGGATCAAGCATGGCGGATTTATAATTAGCAGGTTCTCCAAGATCCCCTACTTCATCGTCATCCTCTGTATTAAGACATATATTGCTATTTGTGTTTTAATCCTTTCGGATCTACGTAGAGGAACTAATTTCGATGGAACCGCCAGACTTTCTGGTTCTACAGGAATTATTTCGCTAGTGTTTTTAGAAGGTAATGTATCTATATGACTCTCTTCAAGATCATAATTTCTCCCACTGAATTCTTGATTTACAATATTACTTTCAAGGAAGTCTCCATACCGAGCAACAATCACTTTGTTCTCAGGTGGATAATAAAAGTAGTAACCTATAGTTTCCTTAGGGTATCCTACAAATATACATTTTACAGATCGTTGTTGGATTTTATCGCCCGAGTCACGTTCCACATACGTCTCGCAACCCCATACCTTTAAATAAGACAAATATGGCTTCTTGCCATTCCATATTTCATATGGTGTCTTATCAACGTTCTTCGTAGGAACCATATTTAAAATACAAACAACAGATTCTAAAGCATAATCCCAAAAGGATAAAGATAAAGTTGTAAGATTAAACATAGATCGCACCATATCTAATAATGTACGATTTCTCCTTTCGGATACACCATTTTGTTGTGGATTATAGGGAGAAGTAAGATGCTGAACAATTCCATTCTCATTTAGATAATATATAAACTCTTGACTTAAATATTCACCACCTCTATCAGAACGAAGAGCTTTAATCTTCTTTCTTAGTTGTAGTTCTACTTCTACTTTAAACACTTTGAATGTTTCAAATACCTCATGTTTATATTGAAGCAAATAAACATAACCATAACGGCTATAATCATCCGTAAATGTTAAGAAGTAGCTAGCACATTTCCTTGACATATGTCTAAGTGACCCATACACATCAGTTAAACCAAGTAGATCAGTAGCTCTTTCAATATTGCTATTAAAAGGTTTCTAGGTCATCTTTCTAGAGATACAAGACTCACATTTATCAAATGATTTATCATTGATATTTTCCAAAATACCTTCACGTTGAAGCTTTTGTATATGAGTCTTTCTAATATGGGCAAGTCTACAATGCCAAAGATAAGAAGAGTTCTTGTCAAACTTTCTCTTCTTATTCATGCTAAAAACAGAATTATTATTATTCTTGGATTCATTATCATGCATGCCAAATTCAAACACACCATTCATAGAAATTGCATTAAAATAGAAAATACCATTTTTCTAAACAGAAATTCCATTATTATCAATAGTGTGAACGAATCCATTGTTCAACAAACAAGAAAGGAAATAACACCCCTAACAATTGTAGGTGTATAATGACAATCATTTAAAACAGTACTAATCCCGAAGGTAAAACTAAATTAAATGTTCCTATAGCTTCAAACGCTGCTTGTGCACCATTGCCCACTTGCAGAAATTGTTCCCCATAGGATAACTTCCTTTCCAGATTAAATCCCTGCAGCGTATTACAAATGATAATACCGCATCCCGTATCATACACCCAGGAATTTAATTTGTATGTCAAATTGAATAATTCAATCATAAATAAAGTACCTGAAGCTGCAGCGCTCTGCTCAGACTTCTTCTTTATCTCTCGCAACTCTTCGAGGTAAAGAGGGCAATTTCTCTTCCAGTGACCACTTGCCTTGCAATTGTGAAAAGTCTCATCCTTTTGAGATTGATTCTTCTTGACAAAGTTCTGCTTAGGTTTCGAATAAGTCGCAACTTGCTTGCCCTTATCACCCTTGCCTTTGCCTTTCTTCTTATTCGCTTTCGGTTTTGGCTTACTTACTCTACCCTTTTGTATGGTTAGTACAAGAGGAGTAGAAGTAGATGCCTTGTCTTTTAATCCCTTTTTATAGTCAATGAGCATTGCATGAAAATCATTAACTGTCTTCCCCGTGCAATGCATATTATAGTTTCGAACAAAATCATTGAAGTCCTTGTTAAGAGACCTATTGATCAAGTTGATAACCATATTATGATCATAGGGTTATCCTTGTGCAATGAGCTATTCCATATAAGCCCTCATTTCCATGTAATGGGCACTAACAGACTTTCCAGGAGTTTGCTTGTAGCTATGCAAAGCTCTACTAAGTCGTAGATCTCCACAGCTTACGACTTTTCGAACATAGCCTTGCGTTCATCAAGCATTCGCTTAGGCAAAAATAGCTCATACTTCTTCTGAAGTGGAAGAGCCATTTTTCCTAGCATTAAGCAAGCCACCTCCGAGTGCTTTTTTAACATTTGCAGCGTGTTCAAGCCTTTGCGCTTCAGAAGATCCTTCAGCAAGATCCTCCAGATAGGGAGTAATCAAGGTATCAATAGTACCCGATACTCTCAAGACAATTCTTAGTGAGCGGTACCAATCATTGAAGTTTGGGCCAGTAAGTTCAGTACGATCAAAAAAACGTTTTGAACGCAGAACTTATAGTGTTTTTGTCGGGTTGAGCCATTTCTACAGAAATAAGTTCAAATATTAGTATTTTCGATAATAAAATACTTTCAAGAAAATAAAATTACCCCGGTATATAAACCATAGTATTTTCCTTGAATCCTAATACTATATTGACATAGACCCATTACATCAGTTGATCTGCTAGTAATGAATGTACTCAACATAGCGACTTGTCGAATAATTCAATTGACAAACAATTTTCAATTTCAAAATTTTTAAGGGATTTACACTGCCAAAAAAATGTTTTGCATTGTAAACATGTTTCATCCCTTCTGAATGCCTTAAGTTTCCAGATCTCACTGAGTAACTTAATTAAGTCGTCTAATCTGAGTAACGTAAAACCATCATACAAATTCTCATTCTATGAAAGTTTTCTCTCCATTACAACATCGTCCAAAAATCTCATTTGATGACGTAATAATTTCAAGTGTTCGTCAATTAGGAGCATTCGACTTAACTTTTAAGGGTATAAATTTTATGTCAAAATCAATGTATGGAGAAGCATTCATACAACTCCATAGCATAAGTTTAATAAAAAATTTAGTAAACTTCTTCACGAGACTAAATTTCTACATAAATTATGTTGAGGTATTGGTTCAACCAATCAAATAATTTACCCACAACTATTCACAACGTACTTATGGCTAAAGCACAAAACAATAACCTTATTCATAGTGAATTCGGATGTGAATTTGTGGTAAATCACCCTTAAGGTACAATTCAAATAATAATCGTAGGTAACTTCAATTTGACGCACAGGTGAGCCGGGAATTTGGTCAGCGACTAATGGCTTAACACCGCCTTCCTTAACCGGGTACATGACCAGCGGTGCGTTATACCCACTTTATAGTTTGTCAAAAGGAGTAGGCCGTTAGATTATTATTGCAATTCACCAATCAACGTAATCTTATGTAATTTAGATCTCAAACAAATCTTAATTTTAATATGATTTAGTCCATATTATTTCTTTTCAAAAAAACCCTTCTCCACAACAATTCGAACAATTTTAACATAAACAATTAAAAAAAATCATAAACACATAATAAGATTTTATATGTGCAATAAATAAATCAAATAGCCACACGCATACGAATTTTTCAAAAAATCATCAAATCTAGGTTTTTATATTCATATAAAAGTCTTCCCTAACTCAAGATTTATTGAATCAAATAAAGCAAGTAGCACATAAAATCATATAAACATATGATTTTACGATCCATGAAAAACATGCACGTTCATCATGGATCCATCCTCAAATCTTAACAATTAAATCTCTTCGGATCGTAACCTTTAATTTACATGACATAACAATTCATCATGCAATTTAATCTAAAATTATCCCACATGTAATTTAGGGTTTCAAAAACAATTCTTTTTTTATAAAATTCGGCCAAACCCTAATTTTAAAAACAAAACCCTAATTTTTAAGAAAACCTAAAAACATGTAGTTTTAACTCAAAACAATTATTAGTTAAAAAACTTTAAATTTTCGATAATTATAACATGTTAAAATGGCTCTCGATGCTACTGAAGGATTATATAGTTCATAACAATTACACAAAACCCTAAACGAGATCAAAGCACACATAGCGGAAGCGATTTAACAAGATCATAATAATGACACAATTATAATTAATCAAATTAGGGTTACATACCTTTACGCTAAAGCAAATCCACAAGATAAAAAACGAATCACCAATTCGGGTTTATAACAATCACCACCAAGATATAGTCTAAAGTAAGACTATATTACGTTCTTGTACACACGTAATACAACGAGCTAACCATGATTCTATCATGTGCAAAGCGAGCTTCTACGCTAGTGGAAAAATCTACCCAACAACCCTAGAGAGGGGCTAGGAATAGATTATAAGCTAAACCGAAAGAACAAGAAAACCAACCAAAACCCTTTGTGGTTTTGGTGTTACAATCGGCTCAAAAGAAAAGAAGAGAAGGAGTGAAAAATTATGAGGGGCAAGGAGTGTTTATATAGACCTTAAACTTTCTTGAAGTCCAAGTAATAAACCAATTAGGAAAGAAAATATTTCCTTTTGTCCCTCTCCACCGACCGTCGACACCCCCACCATGGGGTGTTCCAGAATCTTCTTTTCCACTTATTTATTCTACAACGCTCGTTTAATACTTAACTCTTAATTATTTAATGATCATTATAAATATAAATATATTTATTAAATAAATTAATAAATATACTAAATACATTTATAAATAAATTCACTCTTTACGTACTGTGTGCATCCTTTAATCTTGAGTTCGATCCTATCACACGACAATTAAATATAAGTTCATAAACATTCATTAACTTGATCAATAGGTCCCTTAAAAATGACTTTAATGATTTTGTTAGAAACTATTGATAATAATGGAATTTCTGTTTTTAAAGATAGTATTTTCTATTTTAATGCAATTGCTGTGAATGGTGTGCTTGAAATTGACATGCATGATAATGATTCCAAGTATAATAATAATTCTGTTTTTAGCATGTATAAGAAGATAAAGTTAGATAAGAACTCTTCTTGTTTTTGGCATTGTAGACTTGCCCATATTGTGAAGACTCGCATACAAAAGCTTCAATGTGGAGGTCTTTTAGAAAATATCAATGATGAATCATTTGATAAATGTGAGTCTTGTATTTCTGGGAATATGACCAAGAAACCTTTTAATAGCAACATTGAAAGGGCTATTGATCTACTTGGTTTATACACACTGATGTGTGTGGACCACATAGACATGTGTCAAGGAAAGGTGCTAGCTACTTCTTAACATTTACGGATGAATATAGCCGTTATGGTTATGTTTATTTACTTAAGCATAAACATGAGGTATTTGAAACATTCAAAGTGTTTAAAGCAGAAGTAGAATTGTAACTAGGAAAGAAGATTAAAGCTCTTCGTTCTGATAGAGGTGGTGGATATTCAAGTCAAGAGTTTAAAGATTATCTAAGTGAGAATGGAATTGTTCAGAAGCTTAGTTCTCCCTATACTCCACAACAAAATGGTGTATCCGAAAGGAGAAATCGTACACTATTAGATATGGGGCGATCTATGTTTAATCTTACAACTTTGCCATTATCCTTTTCAGACTATGCTTTCGAATCTGTTGTTCGCATTTTAAATATGGTTCCTACTAAGAAGGTTGATAAGACACCATATGAACTATGGCATGGAAAAAAGCCATATTTGTCTTATTTAAAGGTCTGAGGTTGCGAGGCGTATGTGAAACGTGACTCGGGTGATAAACTCCAACAAAGATCTGTGAAATATATCTTTGTAGTATACCTTAAGGAAACTATAGGTTACTATTTTTATTATCCACCTGAGAACAAAGTAATTGTTGCTAGGTATAAAGACTTCCTTGAAAGTGATCTTGTAAAACAAGAATTCAGTGGGAGAAATTATGATCTTGAACAGAGTCATATAGATACATTACCTTCTGATGAAAATACTAGCGAAATAATTCCTGTAGAACCAGAAAGTCTAGGAGTTTCACCGGAAATAATTCCTCTGCATAGGTCTGAAATGACTATACATGCTCCAAGCAAACTATGTCTTAACATAGATGATGATGATGATGAAGTAGGGGATCTTGGTGAACATGCTAATTATAAATACGCCATACTTGATCCTGAAAAGGATAAGTGGATGGTTGCAATAGATGAGGAAATGAAATTCATGAGAATTAATAAAGTTTAGATTCTTGTAGATCAACCACCAAATGCTAAAGTAGTGAAACATAAGTGGATATACAAGAACAAAACTGACATGGATGGTGAAGTACAATTCTATAAAGCTCGTTTAGTAACTAAATGTTTTACACAAACTTTTGGTGTAGACTACGAGGAGACATTTTCTCTTGTAGCAGACTTGAGAGCTATTAGGATTCTCATAGCTATAACAGTATACTATGACTATGAGATATGGCAAAGGGATGTTAAAACTGCCTTCTTGAATGGTCGCTTAGATGAGAATATCTATATGCAGCAACCAGAAGGGTATGTTGATCCTAAGTATCTAAAACGCGTGTGCAAACTTCAAAGATCTATTTATGGTTTGAAGCAAGCATCACGTCAATGGAACAAACGATTTGATGAAGAAGTAAAAAACTTTGGATTTATTCAAAATCGTGATGAGCCATGTGTATATCGCAAAGCTAGTGGGAGTGATGTAGTATTCCTAATCTTATATGTTTATGACATATTAATCCTGGGAAGTAACATTCTAAGACTTAAAGAAGTTAAGGATTATCTTGGTAAATTTTTTTCTATAAAAGATTTAGGAGAAGCTGCATACATTATGGGAATTAAAATCTATCGAGATAGGAGTAGATGGTTAATTGGTCTTAGTCAAGATGCTTATATTGACAAAATATTGAAGACGTATAATATGCATAATTCGAAGAATGGTTTTCAACCTATGGAAGTTAAGCATAATCTAAGTCATGAGATGGATGCATCTACTCCTAAAGAGGAGGCTTACATGAGAAGGGTGATTTATGCTTCGGCTGTAGGATCTATTATGTATGCGGTAAGATGCACAAGGCCTGTTGTGGCGTTTGCTCAGAACTTGGTAAGTCGTTACCAACATAATCCAGGGAAGCTCCACTGGACTGCTGTTAAACATATTCTAAAGTATTTGAGGAGTATGAAATATTTGTTTTTGGTATTTGGAGGGAAACCCGACATAGAACTGAATGTAAAAGGTTTCTGTTATGCGTCCTGGCAATGTGATAAAGATGATATGAAGTCTCAGACGGGTTATTTGTTTGTTATCAATGGAGGAGCAGTTGACTGGAAGAGCAAGAAGCAGACAACTATTACAATGCATGTGACTCAATCTAAGTACATGGCTGCTTCAGAAGCTGCAATGGAAGCTATTTGGATTAGGAATTTTATTGGAGATCTTGGAGTGATACCTTCAATAAAAGACCCTATTGATATGTATTGTGACAGTTCTGCTGCAATCGTATTCGCTAATCATTCTAGAGTCATGAAAGGAGCCAGACACTTTAAGCGTAGATATCACTACATCCAAGAACAAGTTGAAGCTCGTGAAATTAAATTATTAAAAGTTCGCACAAATGATAACGTAGAAGATCCTTTAACTAAGGCGTTTCCTAGAGGAAAGGTTATTGAACATGCCAAAAGCATTGGGCTTCAATTAGCTAGTGATTTCATGTAATAAATCTGTTATTAGTATTTGGATAAAGGATATTAATACATTATTATTTAATGAAATAAAGTTTGAGTTACGTTTATTCTTGTTATTTAATTTTGTATCCTATTTTATATATTTTAATCCATCAATATTATGTTGTATTCTAAATGTCCGTTGTCGATTAATAATATGGGAGTATTATTAAATTAAGACCAATCAAAATTGCGATAGAGTATACTTGAAAGTATATTGATCGATTTTGGATGATATTCGATGAATCGAATATTGGACTTATCCCAACTATATGTTTATATTTTATGGATCTTTGTCGTTAAGTATATCATAAATAGTTATCCTCAGACCTGAGATACCAGAAAACTGTCATGGATCTAGTGCATCTCTGTGAAATAATATAACGCTAAAAGTAACTGGTAGCTATAAAGGTTATTTTCAGAAGTGTTGCAAAATTCATATGTTTTTGCTTGTAGTCAATATGGAATTTATTTCCACAAATTTGTTTTGGAGATTTAATACAAATGGGCCCCTCGTGGGATTAGTAAGATGTTTGTGTGGCCGCACCCAAATGTGTTTTGGTAATCTTGTTGAATCTGTGAACGAGAAACAGAATGGTTAATGAAAGTGGAATTACTAAGATCCATATCCTTATTAACGTTGTATTAGAGATAGAAGGATAATAATAACGATGAATCATTATAAGGTTTTTCCAGGAGACCTTACTCGAGTCGTACTAGAGGCATCGGCGTGTATCTAGACGCTAACCGATGTGATCACACTGTTTGAAATATGTCCAAGTGGGAGCTGAAAGTTTATGGACTTATATTTAATAGTCGTGTGTTAGGATCAAACTTGAGACTACTAGATCACACAGAATACGTATAGAATTAATTTATTTAATAAATATATTTGTATGTTTATTTAATTAAATAGAGCTATAACTTTAACGAACGTTAATTATTAAGAGTTAAGTTTTAAACGGTCGTTATGAAATAAAAAGGAAGTGGAAAGAAAAGTCTGAAACACCCTTTTAGGGGTGGTCGAATAGTCAGATTGAACAAGGAGGGCGAAAGGGTAACTTTGTTTACTTGGGCTCCAAGTTTTTAAGGCCTATATAAACCCTTCACCTCATAATTCTTTACACCACAATTCTTTCTCCTCTTCTCTTTTTCTTGCGATCGCCGACCATATACAACCTTAGGGTTTCTTTGGTTTTCGATTTTGCTATTTGTCAAGTCCTAGCCCTCTCTAAGGTTGTTGGGTTGATTATTCCATTAGATGTTAAGCTCGATTTGACATACTAGCATTACGGCTAATTCGTCGTAATACGTGTGTACAAGATCGTAATATAGTCTTACTTTAGACTATATCTTGGTTAATCTACATAAACCCTAATTTGGTGAATTAGGTCTTGTTCATGGGAATTGCTTAGCAAAAGGTATGTAACTGTAAAACCCGTATTTAAAATCCAAGAATATTAAATTTACACAGTCTTAGTTTTACTTAAAATCGTGACGTAATATTATTCAAAAAAATAATTAATACTAGTTAATAATTAATATTAACTATTCAGGTATTACGGAAATTTTTAGTGTTCAAAAAAATAAATAAATTCAAGTCAGAACCTAAAACACGAGACACGCACGTTTAAATGAGTAAACACGAAACAAACAAATGTATGCATAGGACTGTTTGGGCCGCGGTTTTAAAGAAGCAAAAGAAAGAAATTGGGCTTAGGCCCAGTCCACTTAACAAAATAATAATCAGGATTTACATCCCTTTCCAAACAGAAAAATAAGAAAACTAGGGTTTTGCTAGTTGGTGTGTGTGTTGCCGGCGAACAAGAAAGAAAAGGGAAGCACGGGTTCGATTTTCTGGTTTGGTTTGTTTGTGTATTTGTCATTCGTCCTCAATTATATAACGGTAATCACCCTTATTTTTAATTCCTTTATAAAACGCGGATTAGTATTTCAAGATCTAAAAACATGATTTTATATATTGTAATCATGATATAATAATCAAAAGGGGTGTTAGGTTGTTTTGGATTCACGAAGACCAAGACCAATAGGTCTCGGTGTTGACTGTAGAGATCAGCCGCGACCCATAACGGGTGTGTGGTGGGTTTGGTTTTGATCAGCAGCCCCAAAAGTCCACCAAATGGGCATTTGGTTTGAAAAAAGTGGAAACAAACATGGCTCGGGGGGGGGGGGGGGTGTTGGTTAATAAATAGTGGCAACCGAGTGTTATACAAACTATCGGTGGGAATATAATAAACAACATGGGGTTCGGTTGAATTCCAAATCTCAGAATTAGCGACAGTTTAGCAACAGAAATTCTGTCGCAGTTTCTATAGGCAGTTTTTGGGTCACAGGTTAGCGACGGTTTAGCGACAGAAAATTCTGTCGCTAATCCGACTGTGAGAATATTATTTGTTGTTTCTTTGTTTTAGTGCGACCGAGAGAGGTATCTCGGTAGGCTCGGGTTCACGGTTTAAAAATTAAGCAAGGGTTTATTTATTAAATATATTAATCATTTAACAATAAGTTTATTTTCAAAATTTACCAATTATAAAGGTTTTATTAATTTAATTAGTAAATTTAATTATAAATGATTTGACTAGTTTTATTAATTAAAAAGTATAATTTTGTTAAATGATTTAAATGATTCATGAAACCTTTCTAATTTAGAAAACTTTCTATTTATAGCAAGTTACCATTTATAGTAATGTCAGAATACATATTATACAGTAATCAGAAGTACAAGAATACATTGATCAGAATAATGTAGAACAATCAGATTTACCAGATTATACACAATCATTAATACAAGACTATAGTAAATCAAACTAATAACAATAAAGATCAATAAAAATGAACAGATATCAGACAACTCATTCGCGTCCGTTATTCATGTAGCTTTTGTGAAGTCAGAGTAGGAGTGTCATCAGTTTTCCTTGCAGTCAGTTACTGGACACAAGGTACGGTTTTCCGTCCTTCAGTATGGACTTCCTTTTGTATGCATGATTAGGATTCTCCGTCTACAGCCATCTATTTTCTCAATTAATATGTTTCAAAACTTTACATGATTGACATGATAACTATATTAATTACATGAGCTTTATATACATGCATGACCATTTATGACTAGTTACGGAGGTACCGTAACCATGACACTTGAGGCACCGGTGTCATGACTCCTCTACGGGGGAGTGATTTCTTGCAGCGTCCCTTTTATTTCAGCTTGGCCATTTTATCAGTATTATCAGCGGGGCGTACGGGTGCATCCTAGGTTATCAGTTTACAGCTTATCAGGTGAATGTGGTGTGTGCTCTACATCCTTCACATTGGAGTTGATCCCTCCACTCAGCTTATCAGATAGAGGTCACCCCTCTACAGCATGACGAGGTCACCCCTCTATGTATTCATGCAGACGTTGTTACAACACATGACCTATATAAGCTATTGGCACTTAAAATTCAGTAAATGCATGTTTTCAGATTTAACAGATAATAATTCAGCTTTACTAATTATAAATCAGACTTTCAGAACATACACAGCTTTCCGCTACTCTTTACTTATAAGTTCTATAGCTAAAGTATTTGTTATCTGTTTCATTCCAGTACATTCTTATCATGCTTTATATCCGTTCACTGGGCGTTATGCTCAGCTGTTACTTTCCTTTCATGTTCCAAACGGTAGGTACACATGGACGCTCTTAGGATTCTGAGAGAGTATGTGCATTGGATGGAAGCTATCCAAACTTCTTTACTTTATGTACTTCATACATTTGCTTGTTTGGACATTGTTTAGTCCTTCCTTTCAGTACTTAATCATTTATATTTGAGCTTATGTTTGGATTACCGATGTTTGATTCCGGTATTTCCTTTATGGTCAGTTAATGTTTTTAAGACATTGACTTGCATGCTTTGATGACACGCCATAAATACACGTAACGGTTCACTTATCCAAGTGGGGTGTTACAATTATGGTATCATAGCCCAGATCCGACCTGTAGGCTCTAAAACTTGACCTGTGACTAGTGGGTAGTCACCACGAAACTTCCTAGATTTTGGTGTTTGTTATCTTCCATGTTCTCATGCATTTATCAATAAGTTTTCTTAAATTTTGACTAAGTAAAAGGTTGGTACAGGACTGGTCATACTTAGTCGCATGTGCTTTTCAGTCGAATTTTCTTTTGGTAAACCGACCCATAGGCGTTTACCTTTGCTCATTCAGATTTTGTTTTGGTGAATCGACCCACAGGCGTTCACCCTTACTCATGTCAGATTCATGTTTTCAGTCGAATGTTAATTGGTGAACCGACCCACAGGCGTTCACCATTGCTCAGGTCAAATTTCATGCTTTCCAGTCGAATGTTGTTTTGTGAACCGGCCCTAGGCGTTCACCTTTGATCAAATCACGATGTTTCATTGAAGTTTGACTAATGTGGATTTGATTACAGTCATCCATATTTAGTCCTAGATTGTTACGTGACAGTTCTCGTAAAATTTTGACAAGTATGGATCGAATCAGAATCGTTCATACTTAGTCACATGTCTTCACCTTTGAACTTTGTGGATTGAACCATAGCCGTCCACACCAGTTGATTTAAACCTCAGTTGATTATACTTTTATGTTCTTTGTAACAATCAAGTTTTCATACTCTCACGTGGATGTCATTTTCATGTTGATTAAGTTTCATGTCTCCTTATGAGGATTATGTTTTCAGCGGGATGATGATGTTTTCATGCTAAGATACGGAAGGATTACAGTAAAATTCTGTTTTCATGATAAATCATGTTTGGTCTTCATCAATCATGTCTTCATGTTGACCATTGATGAAACTCCGTTTAATCATACTTTTGAAGCCACTATACAACGAGCATTAACTCTACGCAGGAATTTCCGGGCTATCATGTTACTCGTTTCAGTTCAGTTGCTACCGTTTAAGTCAAATTTATTTCTTTTGATCATGTCAGACGATTGACACTAGTATTTATCATCTCATGAAATTGGCCATCGGTGCCATGTACAATATTTCATGTGTACTCCATGTACAATATCTCAGGTGTACTCCATGTACAGTATTCCATGTGTACTGCATGTACAGTATTCCAGGTGTACTCCATGTACCTTGCTCCAGGTGTATTATTAATTGATCCTCAGTCATATCAAGCGTTTTCTATTTGTCGATGTTCTACCAGATGCTGATGCTACTCATAAGTTGGAGATTTTACAAGATATTGATGTTGTTCATACTTCGGAGACTTCACAAGATACTGATGCTACTCATACTTTGGAGACTTTATGAGACGCGGATTCTGCTTATACCTTGGATATTCCACAAGATGTTGATGCTGTTCATAATATGAAGATTTTACAGAGCAAAGACAGAGACCATAGATTTGAAATTCCAGACAATAATATACTTCAACCATCAGACGCTACCATTTCACATCCATGCCTTTACCTACTCAGTTAGATGTCATACGTCACTCAGCTATTCTATCAGTCAGAAGAGTGGGAACCGGTACCCAGCCGACCACTCAACAGAATAGTTATATAAACCGCGGTCAGAATGACAATCATGTGCTCATAATTAATCAGTCAGTAACCATCATAACTCCGGAACGGACGTGACCAGAAATACAGAGGTCATCAGTCTAACCGGTCCGCCAATCCTAACAGTAACCAAAATTTTCAACCTTGTTCATATCCACCTACTAAAACACATGTCAAGACATCAGTAAAGACACATGTCTCAAGTATCATTTCGAAAGACACATGTCAGGACACCAGTCATGGTACATGTCATAAGGATATCTTCTCAAGGTACGAGTTAAATCGGTATGTTTCTAAACCAAGCCCTCAAAAATTCAGGGTACCCTCCAAGGGGGTATACCCGTTTCGTTATGCCACGCATAAATCAGACCATTAAAGATTCAGTTACCACCACTGGAGTATTGTCTAGGTTAGACACGCAGTGTTCATTCGATGAGGTTACAGACGAACACATTCAGTGAAAGTTGCCATGTTTACTTCACGTATTCACATGTCAGCTTTATCTTAAATAAGGTATTCCTTACCTTCCAGCCATACAAGACTCCATAATATCACCATATTTAAAGGTTTTCCTTCCATTTAAAGACGAGATCCGTCTTACTAAATCCTGAATATGTTCATTATATTTCCTACCAGAAAAATTAGTACAAATTATTTCTGCCTTACAAGCGCATGAATTATTATTCCATAGCTACGAAGACCTTCTAGCTACCAGTTATGACCCAATTTATGAAGTTTCTTAAATCCATGGTCAGCAGATTATTCTAGAGTTTTTCAGATGTATTTCTAGAAGGGTTTCTAGAAATCCCTCCCTAACCACGAGACGGAGTTTAACATCGAGTTTTTCTCAAGGACAAAACCTGTTTTTAAAATTTCTTATCGCATGGCTTTCACTGAGTTAAAAGGAGTTGCAGGATTAGCTGCAGGAGTTTCCAGAACGAGGCTTTATTCGCCTTAGTGCACCATCCGGAGGTGCACCGTTTCTGTCTGTTAGTAAGAAGGCCGGTAACATGAGATCATGTATCGACCACCAAAAATTTGACAAGATCACCATTCATAATCGATATTCATTCCACGTATAGAAGGTTTATCAGATCTGTTACGAAGTCTTAAACATTTCTTTCCAAGAACACTTCACGATCATCCTACCATCAGTGGTGAGAGAAAGAACATGACATTTCAAAGACTGCTTTTGCACACGTTATGGTTTTTTCTAAAATTTTTACCTTTTGCTTTAGGGCTCCCAAATGCCCCAGCTATATGATGGAATTAATGAAAAAAGTTTTTATGAATTCCCAGACAAAATCGTTAGTATATTCATTGATAACATCGTGATCTGCTAATTCTAGAGAAGAACACGAGAATCATTTTCTCACAGTCATGCAGATTCTCCGATAGGAGAAAATTATATACGCAACTTTCTAGATGTGAATTCCAGTTGAACAAGGTGGCATTTCTAGGCCACACTATTTCAGCAGAAAGAAATTTCAGAAATCATGCGAAGGTGAAGACCGTCACCAGATGGTCAAGACCGACGTCTGTGACTAAAGTACGAAAATTTTCTAGAACTCAGTTGACTACTGCCGCATAAATTGCTGACAGTTCTGACGGTTAGCTTTCCATGACTAAGCTTACGTATAAAGGGGAGAACGTACACTAAAATTTTTTACTCCATAAGATCCTACGCTAGAAGTCTAAATTACCAAAACTCATAGTTTTTCCATGACTATTCATCTAGATTCCACAAGAATGTACCATAATCCCAAGCAAGATTATGATAGAAGCAGTATACCACGTTGAGGCAGCTATGTTCATATCTAAAGGCCTGCCATTCTAGTAGGTTTGAGATAGAATGCTGACATGCTAATGAGTTAGTGCAACCATTAGAAATTTCTGAACAGAAATGAGGCAAGTTTCCAATATAGTTGTTATCAGTTTACCACAGACTCAGAAGAAGTATGATACTATCTAAGTCATTGTCGACCATTTAACCCAACCGACACGTTTTCTTTCATCCGAAAGGATTCCTCAGTAGCGGATCTGCAAGAAAGTCAGCAATAGATCATACGATTTCTAAGTATTCCATCAACAATCATGTCAGATAAAAATTCACGTTCGCGAATCACGCTCACGTTCATGTTCACGATCACGTGTACGTTCACATTCACGTTCACGTTTACGTTTACGTCTCATGTTTACATTATGATGTTGTTTCAGTCCATATTTTGTGTTATCCCATGATTTAAGTTTACGCTCGCGTTCATGACATTGTTCACGTTCAGGTTCGTGTTCCATCTCGCGATACATGTTTCACAGCTTGTTACTGAATACGGTTACATAAAGCTTAATAAAACCACTCAAGGGTGGCTTAGTGGCAAAAAGATTTGTGGCTATCACTCCAAAGTGTGTGAGGTCTCAAGTTCAATTCCCACTAGGTGCAAAAAACCTTGAAGTGGCCACGCCAACCTCCTGAAAAGGGAGGGCTTTACCTGGTTTGAGTCTGTGTGGCGGTGGGCTCAAACCCCATGGATTAGTCGGCAAATGAGTCGGAAATCACGGTTACCAAAAAAAAATACATAAAGCTTAAGAAACCAGACTCAAGTTTAGCACAACTTTTCCATACCAGGCAGACGTTTTACGTCTGAGGCAGTATCGGTTGGCATTCCTTCCTTAGTCAGCACACGTTCATGATATGTCCTAGTATCACGTTCACAGTATGTTTCACGTACCACGTTCACAGTATGTTTCACGTACCACATTCACAATATGTTTCACGTATCACGTTCACGATATACTCCATGCACATCGTTCCTCATATGATCGCGAACCACATTCACAATTGTTCACGTAGCACGTTCACAATTGTTCACGTAGTTCGTCTCAATATGTTTTCAGCAGCTTTGCTCAGAGATATAAAAGTCATCGTTTCATGTTATTAGTACGTATCGTTTCATGTATCCTACGTGTTATATTTTATTCATTCAATCAGATTCAGAAAATCCATCTCAAGTATGGAACCACAAACTATTCAGCATCGTCAGGACAGGGTCATTAGGACCAAGATTTTCTTTGTGTTTAGACCTTTGAAGGAGTCGTTTCAAGCGGGAAGCCACTCGAAACGGAGGAGTCAATCCGGACCTCTCACCCTTTTCCTTCAATAATTCAGTTAAGTTCTTTCAGTCATGTTACGTTTCATGTCCTCTTCAGTAATGTCATGTTTATACCCTTTCAGCAGCATTACCTTCTAATTCGAGGACGAATTATCCTTTCAGCTTACATGTCTTTTCAGCTTACGTGTTCTTTCCGTTCTTATAACTTCATCAGCTTATTACCGTTAATTCGAGGATGAATTTTCCTTTTTAGAGGGGAAGAATTGTAAAACCGCAGCATCGCATCCTTTTTTCGAGGACGAATTATTTTTTTAGTGGGGAAGAGTTGTAAAAACCGTATTTAAAATCCAAGAATATTAAATTTACATAGTCTCAGTTTTACTTAAAAGCGTGACGTATTTAATTATTCAAAAAAAATAATTAATACTAGTTAATAATTAATATTAACTATTCAGGTATTACGTAAATATTTAGTGTTTAGAAAAATAAATAAATTCAAGTCAGAACCTAAAACACGAGACACACACGTTTAAATGAGTAAACACGAAACAAACAAATGTATGCATATGACTGTTTGGGCCACGGTCATAAAGAAGCAAAAGAAAGAAACTGGGCTTAGGCCCAGTCCACTTAACAAAATAATAATCAGGATTTACATCCCTTTCCAAACAGAAAAATAAGAAAATTAGGGTTTGCTAGTTGGTGTGTGTGTGTGTTGTCGGCGAACAAGAAAGAAAAGGGAAGCACGAGTTCAATTTTATGGTTTGATTTGTTTGTGTATTTGTCATTCGTCCTCAATTATATAACGGTAATCACCCTTTCTTTTAATTCCTTTATAAATCGTGGATTAGTATTTCAAAATCTAAAAACATGATTTTATATATTTTAATCATGATATAATAATCATAAGGGGTGTCGGGTTGTTTTGGATTCACGAAGACCGAGACCAATAGGTCTCGGTGTTGATTGTGGAGATCAACCGCGACCCATAACGGGTGTGTGGTGGGTTTGGTTTTGATCCACAGCCCTAAAAGTCCACCAAATGGGCGTTTGGTTTAAAAACAGTGGAAACAAACATGCCTCGGGGGTGTTTGTTAATAAACAGTGGCAACCGAGAGTTATACAAACTCTCGACGGGAATATATTAAACAACAGGGGGTTCGGTTGAATTCCAAATCTCAGTATTAGCGACATTTTAGCGACAAAAATTATGTCGCAGTTTCTATAGGCGGTTTTTGGGTCACAGGTTAGAGACGGTTTAGCGACAAAAAATTCTTTCGCTAATCCGGTTGTGAGAATATTATTTGTTGTTGCTTTGTTTTAGTGCGACCGAGAGGGGTATCTCGGTTGGCTCGGGTTGACGGTATAAAAATTAAGCAAGGGTTTATTTATTAAATATAATCATTTTAGAATAAGTTTATTGTCAAAATTTAACAAGTATAAAGGTTTTATTAATTTAATTAGTAAATAATGTTATAAACGATTTGACTAGTTTTATTAATTAAAACGAAATATTTTGTTTAATGATTTAGATGATTCATGAAACCTTTCTAATTTATGAAACTTTCTAATTATAACAAGTTACCATTTATAGTAATGTCAGAATACATATTATACAGTAATCAGAAGTAAAGGAATACACTGATCAGAATAATGTAGAACAATCAGATTTACCAGAATATACACAAACAATAATACAAGACTATATTTAATTAAACTAATAAGAGTAAAGATCATTAAAAATAAACATATATCAGACAACTCATTCGCGTCCGTTATTCATGTAGCTTTTGTGAAGTTAGAGTAGGAGTGTCATCAGTTTTCCTTGCAGTCAGTTACTGGACACAAGGTACGATTTTCCGTCCTTCAGTATGGAATTGCTTTCTTATGCATGATTAGGATTCCCCGTCTGCAACCATCTGTTTTCCTAATTATATGTTTTAAAACTTTACATGATTGACATGATAACTATATTAATTGCCTGAGCTTTATATACATGCATGACCAGTTATGACTAGTTACGGAGGTACCGTAACCATGACACTTGAGGCGCCGGTGTCATGACTCCTCTACGGGGGAGTGATTTCTCGCAGCGTCCCTTTTATTTCAGCTTGGCCATTTTATCAGTATTATCGGTGGGGCGTACGGGTGCATCCTAGGTTATCAGTTTACAGCTTATCAGGTGATTGTGGTGTGTACTATACATCCTTCACATTGGAGTTGATCCCTCCATCCAGCTTATCAGATAGAGGTCACCCCTCTATAGCATGATGAGGTCACCCCTCCATGTATTCATGTAGACGTTGTTACAGCACATGACCTATATAAGCTCTTGGCACTTAAAATACAGTAAATGCATGTTTTTCATATTTAACAGATAATAATTCAGCTTTACTAATTATAAATCAGACTTTTCAGAACATACAAAGTTTCCCGCTGCTCTTTACTTATAAGTTCTATAGCTTCAGTATTCGTGATCTGTTTCATTCCAGTACATTCTTATCATGCTTTATGAAATGTGTATAGTTGAAGTTCGTTTTCTCAGTTCTTAACAAATTGAAAGTCCTAACAAGATCGAGTTTTTAATTATTTTTGGTTGGTAAAGTATTTGGATATTCTATAGCTAATTCAAACAAATCCTTGCTAAAATGAAAAATACAGTCTATAGCTAATTCAAACAAATCCTTGCTAAAATGAAAAATACAGTCTACTTATACTTAAAACAAAGTGCACAAACCAAGTATTTATTCAATTAAAATGCTCAAATGTAAATTCTACAAAATATAAGGACTGAAAATGTAAATTCTATGAAAATTAAATGCCAAAAATACAAAGTCAAAAAGTTTAGGGACTATATGTGCAAAAAACAGTTAACTAAATGGACTAAGTGTGAAAATTTATCAAACAAAGTAACTAAATTTTAACTAATTTGAAAACTGACTAACCACTTTTTAACAAACATGAAAATACAAGGACCTAACTTTTGCAAAACCTAATTAAATGGAAGTTTAGCCTGAATTAGAAACTGTTTAATCCTCAAGGGACTAAAAGGCAATTTTCAAAACTTTTAAACCAAAAACGGGTTAAGGAACAAAATAAGCTCGTTTGAGCTCGTTTCTTGACCAAATAAGCTCAAACCACTTTCAAAAGTCTTAAAATTGAAATTAAGCTAGACTTGTGAGAGGAAATAAGCTGAAACTGGCTAGAACTCTAATAAGCAATTTCAAATAAGCTCAAAATAAGCTATCTAATAAGCTACTCATGCACAACTTGATTTTATTGAAGAAACTTGTTAGACAACTCACAAGAAGAATGGGAAATCCAGTTTCAAAGAAAATGATCCAGTAATAAGCTCTAAAACTAAAAATAAGCTAAAATGAGCTTATGTTGACTTTTGTTGACCAAAATTTCAAAAAGCTCAAAATTTTAGAATCTACTCAGGAACACTTTCTAAATGGAAATATGAAAGAAAATTAAGAAGTTTCTGAAGTAGAATTGCTTGTATGAGAAATCAGGTTAGCTCAATATTACAGAAACTAACATATGCTCAACAGCTTGATGATTTGCTTATTTCTCACTCAAATCAAGATACTGTAACACCCCACTTGGATAAGTGGACAGTTACGTGTATTTATGGCGTGTCATCAAAGCATAAGGTAAATGTACTAAAACATTAAATGACCTTAACGGAAATACCGGAATCAAACATCGGTAATCCAACCTAAGCTCAAAACATGAAACATAAAATACTGAAAGAAAGGACTAAACAATGTCCAAATAAGCAGAATAATGTAAGTGCATAAAATAAGAAGTCTGGATGGCTTCCATCCCAAATGCACGTGCTCTCAGAATACTAAGAGCGTCCCGGTGTACCTGCCGTTAGAACATGAAAGGAACTACGGCTGAGCATAACGCTTAGTGGACGGATATAGCATGATAAGAATGTACTGAAAGTAATGAAATAGAAGACAACAATGAAGCTATAAGTCTGATATGTAACATGTGGTAGAACTCTGCATAAAATCTGAAAAACCTGGTTCATATATACTGATACTGAAATATAACTATAAATTCTGAAAACATGCATTTACTGTATTTTATTTGCCAGAGCTTATATAGGTCACGTGCTGTAACAACCGTGCATGAATAACTGGAGGGGTGACCTCGTCATGCTGTAGAGGGGTGACCTCTAAATAACTGTGCTGGGTGGAGGGATCAGCTCCAATGTGAAGGATGTAGAGCACACACCACATTCACCCTGATAACTTGTAACACATATAAGCCTAGGATGCATCCATACGCCCCACTAATAATACTGATAAAATGGCCAAGCTGAGCTGAGTGGGACGATGCAGGATATCACTCTCCTGCATGTGAGTCACGACACTGGTGCCTCTAGTGTCGTGGTTACGGTACCTCCATAACTAGTACATAAACTGGTCGTGCTTATATATAATGCTCAGGCAATTTATTTAGTTATTAACATGATTACTGATAAACTTAAACATATACTGGGGAAAACATTTGGCTGAAGACGGGGAATCCTAATCATGCATAGAAAGGAAGTCCTTACTGAAAGGACGGAAATCCGTACCTCGTGTCCAGTAACTGACCGAGATCAACTGACCGAAAGTCTACTCTGATTTCACGCGAGCTACATGAATAAGGACGCGAATAAGTTAACTGATATTAGTTTATTTAATTTTTACAGATCTTATTGGCTTCTTAATTATTTATTATATTTCTGAAATTCTGTATGTATATTAACTGATAAATCTGATCTTATAATAATTCTTTTAATGTATTATCGTTCTACTATCAATTACGGTACAAGCATATTTCTGACGCTATAGCAACTGTATTAAGTATCCTGCTTAAAATATAAAGTTTCTTAAATTAGAAAGTTCCCAAGATAATTTAATTCATTTAATAAAATTATACCCATTTAGAATATTAAAGAACTATTTAATTTAATACATTCAAAATATATTTTAACCATTTATTAAACAATTAGATTAAAAGGTATAATATAAAACTCTTCGTTTTATATGTTTAAACTATAACCCGAGCCTACCGAGATACCCCAATCTCGGTCGCACTAAACAATTTCACAACTATATTAAATCCGTCTATATGAACTTTACGACAGAAAAACTGTCACAAAAAGGTGTGACCAAAAGCTGAGTGTTTAAACTGTCTATAAAGAAAACTGTCACAAAAACAGTCTGCGACGGAAAATACTGTCACCAAACCGTCGCTAATCTGGAAATAAAATCCTTTATTTTCTGTTTAGAAAACCAGGTACTGACTTTACCCTTATTCCCACTGTTTTTCTACGTTTTCCCACTGTTTGGTCACGTTTTCCCCCCGTGTATATACACCAAACGCACCCTTATGTTTTCTGCCGTCCCAAACGCACCCCTTATTATATTAATCCCAAACGCCCCCCTGCTGTCAACTTTTTACCCACTGTACGTATAAACAAACACCCCCCTTAGCACCCGATACCCCTGTTTAGGGTTTGTTTCAGCCTGATCACCAAAGGAAAAACCACCGAGACCATATAGGTCTCGGCTGTGTACACTCAAGACCCACCGAGAGTTAATACAACTCTCGGTTTTCGTGCAAAACATAAAACCCGACTGATTTTAAATGCTTATAACATGTACATGACATCAATAATCATTTGTTTCTTGATTAATCATGTATTCCTGATAAACACGAAAAAGGAAGGAAAAGAATTACCAATATCACGTGATTAAGGATGAACACATAAGTCGAAACAATTTTTGGATCGAAAATCTTTTTCTCCTGTGTTTTCTGTCTTCAGCCGTCGGCCACACCCATGGAAACCCTAAATCCCTTTTTTTTTGTTCGCTGCGTCTGATTAACACCAAGGGGATATGCCCCGTTTATTTTCTTTTTACAAAGTGGGCTTAGCCCAAAATCTTTCTCTTTTCTTCTATAACCGGCCTAAAGCCTTTATTTCCTTTTTTTTTAAACTGGCTACATAACTTTCCATATATATTTATTTTTTTAAAACTTAATTTAATCCACGTACCTTTGTTTTAATTTTAGTTTCTAAACGTAACTATCTTTGTGTTAACATATGTACTTTCGTGATCATTATTTTCCCGACATGTTTGCATATAGTTTTTAAATGAATAAGATTGCGTATTTAATATTTCGAATAATTAAATAAGGGTTTTACAATTCTTCCCCTCTAAAAGAATAATTCGTCCCCGAATTAAAGAAACGACTATACCGGGTTTTACAATTCTTCCCCTCTAAAAACAATAATTCGTCGCCGAATTAAAGATACGACTATACTGGGTTTTACAATTCTTCCCCTCTAAAAAGGAGAAATTCGTCCTCGAATTAAAGGTAATAAGGTGATGAAGTTATAAAAACTGAAAGAACACGTAGACTGAAAAGACAATTAAGCTGAAGGATAATGCTGCTGATAGGTATAAACCTGACATGATTGAAATGATCATGTAACGTGACATGGCTGAAGAGAACATGGAACGTGACATGACTGAAAGAACATAACTGAATTTATTGAATAAAATAATGAGAGGTCCGGATGGACTCCTCCGTTTCGAGTGGCTTCCCGCTCGAAACGATTCCTTCAAAGGTCTAAACATAATGAACAAAATCTTGGTCCTGATGACCCTGTCCTGATGATGCTGAATAGTTTCCGGTTCTATACTTAAGATAGATTTTATGAATCTGAGTGAATAAGCTATAGCATGTAGGATACATGAAGTGGTACGTATAATTATCCTGAAAAGATAACATTTATATCTCTGAGCAAGCTGCTGAGAATATATATATAGGGACGAACTACGTGAACAATTGTGAACATGCTAAGTGAGCAATTGTGAACGTGGTTCATAATTATATGAGGAGCGCTGGCATGGAATTAGAATATGATAAGTGAATCATACTGTGAACGTGATACTAGACATATTACGAACGTATGCTGACTGAGGAATGAATGCCAAACGATACGGCCTGAGATGTGAAACGTCTGCCTGGTTATGGAATAGTTGTGCTAGACTTGAGTCTAATTTCTCAAGCTTTCTGTAACCGTATACGGTAATAAACTGAGAAACGTGTATCGTGAAATGGCACACGAACTTGAACGTGAACAATGTTATGAACACAAATGTGAGCTTAAATAAAGAGATAGCATAAAGATGAACTAAAACAGCATCATTCTGCGAATGAGACGTATACGTGAAAGTGAAAATAAACGTAAACGTAAACATACACGTGATCGTGAACCTGAATTCTGTCTGATATGATGGTCAAAGGAATGCCTTGAATTCGTACGATTTACTGCTGGATTTCAAAATTTTCTGCAGATCTACTACTACGTGATCCTTTCGAATGAAAGAAACGCGCAGGCTGACTACATGGTTGATGATAACTTAGATAGTATCATACTTTCTCTGAGCCTGTGGTAGCTGATAACAATTTCATGGGATTTCGTCTCATTTATGTTCAGAAATTTCTAAGGGTTGTAGTAACTCACTAACATGACGGCGTTCTATCTTGAACCTGCAGTAGGTCAGGCATCTAGATATGAACATAGCTGCATTAATGTCTGATGTGGATTCTATTAAAGTTTTGTTTGGGATTATGGAACATTCTGGTGGAAATCTGGTTGAATAGTCATAAGACATTTTTAGTGAGAACTATCGGCAATTTCTGCGGTAGTAGTCACTTGAGCTCTAGAAAATTGTACTTCGTTCACAGGCGTCAGTCGGGACCATCAGGCGATGGCCTTCACCTGCGCAGGATTTCTGAATTTTCTTTCTTCTGAAATAGGGTGGCTCATAAATTCCACTTTGTTCATCTGGGATATACCTTTGGAAAGCTGCTCATATAATTTTCCCATATCTGAAAATCTGCATGTCCGTGAAAAGACGATCTTACGTCCTTCTTTAGGATTTAGTAGATCGGAATGTGATCAATGAATATACTGACGATTTTGTCTAAGAATTCATGGGACAAAATTTATTCATAATTTTCATACTATAGCTGGGCATTAGGGAGCTCAGACGTATAAGTCAAAATTTTAGAGAGACTACAACATGTTCAACAGCAATTTAGAAAACATCATGTTCTTCTCTCACCACTGTTGGTAGTAAGATCGAAAATTTTTCTGGGAAAAACGTTCAAGGCATCATAGCAGGTCAGATAAACCTTCTATACGTGGAATGAATATCAATTTATAATGGTGATCTGATAAATTTTTCTGTGGTTGATACATGATCTCATGTTACTGGCCTTCTTCCTGATGAACATAAACGATCCACCTTCTGGTATGTGCTACGGCGATTTAGCCTCGTTCCGGTAACTCTGGCAGCAATTGTTGCAACTCTTTTAACTTAGCTGACACCTTGAAATAAAGTGTTTTGAAAAGAGGTTCTATTCTTGAGATAAGATTTATGTTAAACCCTGTCCCGTGGTTAGGAAAGAAATTTCTGGAAATGCAAAATAAAATCTGCTGATCAGAAATTTAAGGAACTTCAGAAGTGGATTATAACTAGTGGCTAGAAAGTCTTCGTAGCTATGGACTGATAAGTCACGCGCTTGTAAGGCAGAAACAATTTGTACTGATTTTTCTGGCAAAATATAATGAATATATTTGGGATTTAGTAAGATGGATCTCGTCGTTAACTGAAAGAAGAACTTTAATAAACATGGGTGGTACTGTGGTGACTTCCACTGAATGTGTTCGTCTGTAACCTCACATAATGAATACTATTTGTTTAATCTGAATGACATTTTAGTGGTGGTGACTGAATTTTAAATGATCTGATTTATGCGTGGCATAATAGAATAGGTATACCCCTTTCTGAAAGGTACCCTGAATTACTGAGGGTCTCGCTTGGAAACATACTAGAGTTAGAAGTTCTGACTCGTACTCTGAGAGATATTCGTATGACGTGTATCATGACTGGTGTCCTAGTGTCTTTTGAAATGATACTTGAGAATTGTGTCTTGACTGTTGTCAGGACATGTATTTTAATGGATGAACCTGGACAAGGCGGAAAATATTTGGTAACTGCTAGGATTGGCGGACCGGTTAGACTACTGACCCCCTATACTTCTGGTCACGTCCGTTCCGGAGTCCCGATGTTACTGACTAATTAATTATAAGCATGGGTGGTTGTCAATACTGCTTTGTCTGTCAATTTACGGTCATTATCATGACCGTGATTCATGCAACTATTCCGACTGAAAGATTAGCTGAGTAACGTGTGACATCTAACTGAGAAGGTAAGAGCATGGAATAGAATGGTAGTGTCTGATGGTTGAAATTTATTCTTGTCAAGAATTTCAAATTTATATTTTTCGTCTCTGTTCTGCAGAGTCTTCATAGTATGAACGGCATTAGCATCTTGAGAGATTTCCAAAGTATCAGCAGCATCAGCAATTGTGAGGTCTTCAAAGTGTTAGCGGCATCAGCATCTAGCAAAATCTTCAACTCACGAGCAGCATCAGCACCTGGTAGAATATCGACAAGTGGAAACGCCTGAGATGATTGAGGATCGATTAGCAATATCCATTGAGTAGGGTACCTGGAGTACACCTGGACTACTATACATGAAGTATAAAATGAATACTGCACATGAAGCATATTTGAGAGACTGTACGTGAAGTACACATGAAATACTGTACATGGAGTATAACTGAGACACTGTACATGGGGTACATATGGAATACTGTACATGGAGCTGGTGGGAATTTTATGGGATGATCGATACTGGTGTCGCTTGTCTGACATTATCAAATAAATAAATTGATTTAAACGGTAGTAAACTGAACTGAAACGATTAACATGATAGGCTGATAACTTCTGCGTAGACTTAATGCTGGTTGTATAGAGGCTAAAAAGTATGACTAAACGGAGTTTCATCAACATTTAGTATAAAGACATGGTTGTTAAAGACCAGAACATGATTTATCATGAAATAGTATTTTACTGTAATCCTTCTGTATCTTAGCATGAAACATTATCATTCTGTTGAAAACATAATACTTATAAGGAAACATGAAACTAAATCATCATGTAGATGACATCAACGTGAGGGTATGAAAATTTGACTGTCACAAGGAACATAAAAAGTCAAATCAACTGAGGTGTAATATCAACTGATGTGGACGGCTATGGTTCAATCCACAGAATTCAAAGAAGAAAACATGAGACTAAGTATGGGCTATTCTGGTTCGATCCATACTGGTCAAAATTTTCTAAGAACTGTCATGTATAGAAATTTATAGTCTCAGACTAAATATGGATGGATGTAGTTCAATCCATACTTGTCAAAATTTATGAATTGTCCTGATATGACAAAGGTGAACAACTGTGGATCGGTTCACGAAACATCATTTGACTGAAAAGCATGAAATTTGACTTGAGAAATGGTGAAAGTTTATGGCTGGTTCACCAAGTGATATTTGACTGAAAACATGAATCTGTCATGAGTAAGGGTAAACGCCTATGGTCGGTTTACCAATACAAAATCTGAACGGCAAGGGTGAACGCCTATGGTCAGCTCACCAAAACGAAAATTCGCTAAAAGCACATGCGACTAAATATGGCTAGTTATGTACCAACCTTTTACTTAGTCAAAACTTTAAGAAAACTGACTGATAAATGAAGAAAACTGACTGAATAATCCATGAGAAACATGAAAGATAACAACGCCAAAATCTGGGAAATTCCTGGTGACAACCCACTAGCCACAGGTCAAGTTTTAGAGCCTACAGGTCGAACCTATATCTCTGATACCATAATTGTAACACCCCACTTGGATAAGTGGACCGTTACGTGTATTTATGGCGTGTCATCAAAGCATAAGGTAAATGTACTAAAACATTAAATGACCTTAACGGAAATACCGGAATCAAACATCGGTAATCCAACCTAAGCTCAAAACATGAAACATAAAATACTAAAAGAAAGGACTAAAAAATGTCCAAATAAGCAGAATAATGTAAGTGCATAAAATAAGAAGTCTGGATGGCTTCCATCCCAAATGCACGTGCTCTCAGAATCCTAAGAGCGTCCCGGTGTACCTGCCGTTAGAACATGAAAGGAACTACGGCTGAGCATAACGCTCAGTGGACGGATATAGCATGATAAGAATGTACAGAAAGTAATGAAATAGAAGACAACAATGAAGCTATAAGTCTGATATGTAACATGTGGTAGAACTCTGCATAAAATCTGAAAAACCTGGTTCATATATACTGATACTGAAATATAACTATAAATTTTGAAAACATGCAATTACTGTATTTTATTTGCCAGAGCTTATATAGGTCACGTGCTGTAACAACCGTGCATGAATAACTGGAGGGGTGACCTCGTCATGCTATAGAGGGGTGACCTCTAAATAACTGTGCTGGGTGGAGGGATCAGCTCCAATGTGAAGGATGTAGAGCACACACCACATTCACCCTGATAACTTGTAACGCATATAAGCCTAGGATGCATCCATACGCCCCACTAATAATACTGATAAAATGGCCAAGCTGAGCTGAGTGGGACGATGCAGGATATCACTCTCCTGCATGTGAGTCACGACACTGGTGCCTCTAGTGTCGTGGTTACGGTACCTCCGTAACTAGTACATAAACTGGTCGTGCTTGTATATAATGCTCAGGCAATTTATTTAGTTATTAACACGATTACTGATAAACTTAAACATATACTGGGGAAAACATTTGGCTGAAGACGGGGAATCCTAATCATGCATAGAAAGGAAGTCCTTACTGAAAGGACGGAAATCCGTACCTCGTGTCCAGTAACTGACCGAGATCAACTGACCGAAAGTCTACTCTGATTTCACGCGATCTACATGAATAAGGACGCGAATAAGTTAACTGATATTAGTTTATTTAATTTTTACTGATCTTATTGGCTTCTTAATTATTTATTATATTTCTGAAATTCTGTACGTATATTAACTGATAAATCTGATCTTATAATAATTCTTTTAATGTATTATCGTTCTACTATCAATTACGGTACAAGCATATTTCTGACGCTATAGCAACTGTATTAAGTATCCTGCTTAAAATATAAAGTTTCTTAAATTAGAAAGTTCCTAAGATAATTTAATTCATTTAATAAAATTATACCCATTTAGAATATTAAAGAACTATTTAATTTAATACATTCAAAATATATTTTAACCATTTATTAAACAATTAGATTAAAAGGTATAATATAAAACTCTTCGTTTTATATGTTTAAACTATAACCCGAGCCTACCGAGATACCCCAATCTCGGTCGCACTAAACAATTTCACAACTATATTAAATCTGTCTATATGAACTTTACGACATAAAAACTGTCACAAAAAGGTGTGACCAATAGCTGAGTGTTTAAACTGTCTATAAAGAAAACTGTCACAAAAACAGTCTGCGACGGAAAATACTGTCACCAAACCGTCGCTAATCTGGAAATAAAATCCTTTATTTTCTGTTTAGAAAACCAGGTACTGACTTTACCCTTATTCCCACTGTTTTTCTACGTTTTCCCACTGTTTGGTCACGTTTTCCCCCCGTTTATATACACCAAACGCACCCTTATGTTTTCTGCCGTCCCAAACGCACCCCTTATTATATTAATCCCAAACGCCCCCCTGCTGTCAACTTTTTACCCACTGTACGTATAAACAAACACCCCCTTAGCACCCGATACCCCTGTTTGGGGTTTGTTTCAGCCTGATCACCAAAGGAAAAACCACCGAGACCATATAGGTCTCGGCTTTGTACACTCAAGACCCACCGAGAGTTAATACAACTCTCGGTTTTCGTGCAAAACATAAAACCCGACTGATTTTAAATGCTTATAACATGTACATGACATCAATAATCATTTGTTTCTTGATTAATCATGTATTCCTGATAAACACGAAAAAGGAAGGAAAAGAATTACCAATATCACGTGATTAAGGATGAACACATAAGTCGAAACAATTTTTGGATCGAAAATCCTTTTCTCCTGTGTTTTCTGTCTTCAGCCGTCGGCCACACCCATGGAAACCCTAAATCCCTTTTTTTTTGTTCGCTGCGTCCGATTAACACCAAGGGGATATGCCCCGTTTATTTTCTTTTTACAAAGTGGGTTTAGCCCAAAATCTTTCTCTTTTCTTCTATAACCGGCCTAAAGCCTTTATTTCCTTTTTTTTTTTAAACTGGCTACATAACTTTCCATATATATTTATTTTTTTAAAACTTAATTTAATCCACGTACCTTCGTTTTAATTTTAGTTTCTAAACGTAACTATCTTTGTGTTAACATATGTACTTTCGTGATCATTATTTTCCCGACATGTTTGCATATAGTTTTTAAATGAATAAGATTGCGTATTTAATATTTCGAATAATTAAATACGGGTTTTACAGATACTGTATAATTTCTTTGAATAAGCTAAAAGTTCAGATGTTAAGTGAGAGATGAGAACTGGTTTCATACAATTTCATCAAGAAACAAAGTAATGCTAAGTGATTGAAATCAAGGACTTTTCTGAATACTCTTTTACAAAGACTGACCCAGACTTTTTTGTGCCAATTGCCTTTTTGACTTAAGAAATGAGTTGAAAACTACTAAACCTGGTTTATTATGACTCAATGACTTGAAATGAACTAAAATGAACCAATTACTAACACTTGAAAACAACTTGCAAGCTAATCCCAAACAGTACTTTACTGAACTCTAACAAACTTTTATGAAAGAATTTTAAGCAATTGGCTAGACTGAGTAAAAGGTAATATCAGACTAAGTTTTATGACTAGAATGAAGTGCAAATTACCCAAAAACAAACAGTTTAACAAGCTAGAACTCAATATGATCAATAAGCTGAAATGACTGATAAAGCTGAAAACAGGACAAGAATAAGGCTAATGAGCAAGTATTAAGCTACAATTAAGCTACTCAAACACTAAAATCAGATCAAATACTATCTAAACACACTTGATCATGCAAGCAATTTCATTTACACTAGGAATTGAGCATACAATCAACTTTTTAGTGGGACAAAAATAGGAAAATTTACACCTTAGCAATTGAAGCCTCCATTGTAGGAGAAGGCAGGCGCTGAGCCTCCTTTAATCTGCTAAGAGAACACTAAACCACCACTAATCACCACCATTTACCATCTACAATCATCTACAACCATTATCATCATCATATCAACTACAACAGCTACTCAACTCTGCAACTATGGCTTCTGAATGGAAAGAATAGCTTCAGTCTTCAAATTAGCTTCTAGTGATCAAGTTATGATCACTAAAAACAACAGATATCAATAGAGATTGAACAGTAGAACAGAACAGTAAGAAGATTGAAGGAATTTGGGAATTTTATTGAATTGTAATGGAAAAGTTGTTACAAGATTGTTATAACTACCTAACAGACTCTCAAGTGTGTGTCAAGCACTTGAGAGTTGTTGCTATCTATCTTTCTAACAGGAATGAGAGAAAGAAACTAAGTGTGTGTGTTTTCACACTTAAGCTACGTATCTACAAATGAGAACTCCTATGCCTATTTATAGAATGGAAATGTGAAGTAGTTGGGGTTGGTGACGTGTAAGAGCCAATCAATTGCTTCCACGTGGACAATTCTGCTTGATTGAATTTTGTAGGTGAAGAACACTTTTGGGGATTTTTGATTGAAATGATTTCATGTTGATTAAATTGTTTGGAAAGATTCGTCTCTTGATTTGGATCAACTTTGATGTTTATATCATCTTCTGAAATGCATTCTAGCTCAATCCCGATCCTAGAAATTTTGTTTGTAGAAGATGACACGTGGCAGGTTGTGATTTGTCTTCACTAGCTTACACGGATTGCTATCCAAATTGGATAAAAGAATTATTGAGTGGCGTAATATGATTGGTGGAGAACTGGTGAGTGGAGGACACTGTTGGGATTTGATTATTTATTGCTGGCGGTTGTGAGTGGCCAGGTGTCAATGATTTGGCAATCCTGGTGAACCCCTTCTTGCATTCTGATTGGTTGTTTACTCCTTCACACGGATTAAGCACAAACTACTTTCCAAAGTTGGCAGAAAAGGTCCTTGTACTTGGCAGTTTGGTATTTTAAGCTAGAATCTTCACTCCTTTGGCAATTTCAGTCCTTCCACTTGCAAACTTGATCAAATAGCTCCTTTGACTGAGTTGACTTGAAGGTTGACCTTGTTTGACTTTAATCTTGACTTTGACAATTTTGTACTTTAGCCCCTCAACTTTGTAAAGTTGTCAAGATAGGTCCTTGCACTTCAAAGTCTTGTCACTTTTGATCCTTCTTTGTCATTTTCATCCAATTAAGCTTGATTTCTTTTTGTTTGCTTGAAATTGTATCCTTCTTACCTATTTGAGCACAAACAAAGAACATACCACATAATACTGCTTTTATAGCACAAAAGTTAGGTAATTTCCTCGTGTTTTAGGGTGTTTTGTTGATTAATTGATATGAGTTTTTGCTCATATCAAATCCCCTACACTTGAACATTGTCATGTCCTCATGCAATGCTATATTTTAAAGCACAAGTTTACATTTTCCTCATAATTAATCCACCTTGGCCATTATGGAATGTATCTACACTACTCTACACTATATGATGCATGATTTTAATTTTTAACAATGCAATGATCAAAATACAATTCTATTTATATCTTTTTGGTTTTTCTTGAAATGGTTTGATAGAAATAACTCATAAAGAATTCGATGACTTTGATTAGGGCTTGGGTACCATGGACACTTATCACCCTCAAGTTTCACTTTCCCCATACCAAGCTTAAAAATAGGATCATTGTATTCACAAGTAAAAAGTGCATCAACTTATTCATGACAATTAAATGTGGAACTGGTTATTATTTGAGCAAATTGCTTATGGGAAAATTTGTCATTTATTTCAAGCGTGAAGTATAAGAAATGAAAAATCCAAAAATAAGGACGCACGGTTTTAATCCTAAGTAATCCTCTCATCCATTACTTGAAAAACCGCTCACAATTAATATAAGTCCGTTTCAAGAGTAATAAGTCATTCGCCTTATGTGTAAAATCCTCATGTCATGCTTTCATAAGTAGCTACACACTCGCTAAGGAAAGTAAAATAAAACTCACGTAATAATTTACATCCGCCGCCTTTTTGAGACCTTGGATCTTCAACCCCGCAACCCGTCAAGGTAATATTGGATTGGAGCAATCTATTGAATCCCCGCAACCCGTCAAGGTAATATTGGAATTCAATAGTCACTATAATTAACACCACACTGCCCCTCTTGGGAGTCTTGTATAATTATTTTTTTTTCTTTTTCTTTTTCTTTTTTTTTCTAGCCACTCATTTTTTTGTAAGCCACTCTTATTTTTCTTTATTCCTCACAAAGAAAGTTGAAAAGAATAAAAGGAAAAAACACCCGCTAAGTATTGAGCATGACATAAGTCTAGTACACATAAAACGTTCTAACTTAGAATCTCAAGACGTACTTATACCAACCATGAATGATTAGTCAAAAATGCATAAGAGATTACAAACCAATTAAAATCGTTCTTGATTATTTATTAACATATATACATGCGAAGAAATTAGAGGTAGAGAAGAGAAGGGTTTAACCACAAGTAATTATCATGAAGTTTATCTAGCCCTTTTATACTTGCTTCAACTCTATCATTTCCCATTCTCCACAAATTTAAAATCTCAAAGAATGAGATTGGTGGATGCTTAGCCTAATAGACCAATGAAGGACAACATGGTTAAGGATACTAGCTAGAGAATGCTAAGAAGCAAACTCGGGTTGAGTCAAAATATCCATGGCGGGCCTAATATGTCAAAGAAGTCTAAACTTGTTAAACCATGTTCTTATTATATTTTTTTTACTCTTTATAACTTTTTGAATAAAAGAAAAAATATATACAATGCAAATGTGTTATGCAAATGAAAAATGATTGATGCATTATGAATGCATATTTTTGGTGGCCAAAGTAGATCAAAAATTTGAAAAATGTTTGAAAAATTAATTTCCAAGTTATCATGAAGATCAATGACAAGTTCTAGGTAAGGTCACTTCGATAGAAGACCCCCCTACACTTAAGCTAAACATTGTCCTTAATGTTTAAGAGCATGGAAGTATAAAAACTTCCCCTACACTTATGACAATGAATAGACTTTGCTTAACCCAAGTTAAGGAAAGGGCAACTTTTGGTGAATTCATGTTTAAGCACAAGGTGTCAATGAAAGATCACAATAGTAACAAAGTGAACCGGATACAAGGGCCTCCTCCATAAGCTCCAAAGCATGAAATGAGTGAGCAACCCTACAAACAACATGAAGACAAAAGAAGGTCTCTCCTACACTTATCTCCAAGTCTATACCCTTATTGCTAACCTACAACACTCTAAACCAAGTTATACGATGCTTGAGTTAAGGAGTCTCTAGCTCGACTCGTCCCTCAATGAATTAATTCATGGGGAAAATGGGGATCTCTTGGACCATTTCAACGGAAATGTCCTCCCCAAAATAATGTTTCACACGGTGACCATTCACTTTAAAGTTTGGACCATCGGGTTGTGACAACTCAATAGTTCCATATGGAAACACTTGAGTAATGGTGAATGGACCGAACCATCTCGACTTAAGCTTGCCCGCAAAAAGTTTCAACCTTGATTTAAAAAGGAGTACCGGCTCTCCAACTTTAAACTCACGGTTCTTGATCTTAGCATCATGCAATTTCTTAGTCTTTTCCTTGTAAAGCAAAGAATTTTCATAGGCATTGGCTCTCAATTCATCCATCTCATTAAGTTGATCTTTCCTATGTGAACCGGCTTGGTTTAAATCAAAGTTAGCCCACTTGAGAGCCCAAGATGGCTTATGTTCTAATTCGAATGGGAGGTGGCACGCTTTACCATAGACAAGCCTATAAGGAGTACAACCAATTGGTGTCTTAAAAGCCGTCCTAAAAGCCCACAAAGCATCATCAAGCTTATCCGACCAAGAAGCTCGATGCTCTCCCACCGTTCTCTCTAAAATTCTCTTTAAACCACGATTTGTGACCTCGGTTTGACCATTGGATTGAGGGTGATACGCGGTAGAAAGTCTATGATTAACTCCATATTTCTTCATAACTCTCGTGAATTGATCATTACAAAAGTGCGTACCACGATCACTTATGATGGCCCGAGGTACACCAAATCTAGCAAACAATTGCTTTAAGAACTTCACAACAACTCGAGCATCATTGGTAGGTAAGGCTTTAGCCTCCACCCATTTAGACACATAATCCACCGCCACAAGTATATAGTTGTTTCCCTTAGAAGATGGAAAAGGTCCCATTAAATCTATGCCCCATACATCAAAAATCGCATACTCTTGAATAAAATTTTGTGGCATCTCATCACGTTGCGTAATTTTTCCTTGTCTTTGACACACATCACAAAATTTCACCATCTCTTGGGCATCTTTGTAAATGGAAGGCCAATAGTAACCCGAATCAAAGACTTTCTTGGCGGTATAGTTGGGCCCAAAATGTCCACCCGTAGGTCCTTTATGACATGCTTCTAAGATTTTAAATGCCTCGGGCCCATCTACACACTGTCTAATGATTTGGTCCGCACAATGCCTAAAAAGATAAGGATCAACCCAAAAGTAGTACTTAACTTCCTTAAGAAATTTCTTCTTTTGTTGGTAAGTAAGACCCTCAATAAGCACATTCCCCACAAGATAGTTTGCTATATCCGCAAACCAAGGAGTGGCATCCTCTTGGGAAGAGATAGACATGAGCTCCTCTAATGGAAAGGATTCATTGATTTCTTGATTTGAAAAATATCCTTGAAAAGGATGCTCAAGTCTACTCAAGTGATCCGCCGCTAAATTCTCGGCCCCTTTCTTATCACGAATTTCTATCTTAAACTCTTGAAGCAACAAAACCCATCTCAAAAGCCTAGGCTTATCATCTTGTTTTGTCATGAGGTACTTGAGAGAGGAATGATCCGTATACACTATGGTTTTGGATAGCACAAGGTATGGTCTAAATTTCTCAAAAGCATAGACTATAGCAAGCAACTCTTTTTTCGTGGTAGTATAATGAAGTTGTGCACCGGTCATGGTTTTACTCGCATAGTGTATAGGTTGAAAATGCTTATTCACTCTTTGACCTAAGACGGCCCCCACCGCATAATCACTAGCGTCACACATAAGCTCAAAAGGTAATTCCCAATTTGGAGAAACCAAAACGGGAGCCTTTGTCAATTTCTCCTTAAGAGTCTCAAAAGATTCCAAACAATCTTGGTTAAAAATGAAAGGAGCCTCTTTTTCCAAGAGGTGAGTCATCGGTCTAGCTTAGAAAAATCTTGTATAAAGCGCCTATAAAACCTCGCATGACCTAAGAAACTCCTTACACCTTTAACCGTAGTGGGTGGGGGAAGCTTAGCAATCACATCAATTTTAGCTCGATCCACTTCTAATCCCTTATTTGATATCTTGAGTCCTAAAACAATTCCCTCTTTCACCATAAAGTGACATTTCTCCCAATTAAGCACTAAACGTGTTTCCTCACAACGCTTAAGCATTCTTTCTAAATTGGTGAGACATGAGGTAAATGAATCTCCAAAGACGGAAAAGTCATCCATGAAAACCTCCATTGTTTGCTCTATCATGTCATGGAAAATCGCCATCATGCACCTTTGGAACGTCCCTGGTGCATTACATAAGCCAAAAGGCATCCTCTTGTAAGAAAATGTACCGTAGGGACAAGTGAATGTGGTCTTTTCTTGATCCTTAGGGTCAATGGGTATTTGGAAATAACCCGAAAAGCCATCAAGAAAGCAATAGTACTCATTTCCCGCTAAGCGTTCAAGCATTTGGTCCATAAAAGGTAATGGGAAATGGTCTTTCCTAGTAGCCTCATTGAGCTTCCTATAGTCAATACAAACTCTCCAACCGGTAACAAGTCTCGTAGGAATAAGCTCATTGTTCTCATTAGGCACTACTGTGATTCCACCCTTTTTTGGAACACAATGTACCGGGCTAACCCATGGAGAGTCGGAAATGGGGTAAATCATGCCCGCATCAAGGAGTTTAATCACTTACTTCTTAATAACCTCATGGATTTTTGGGTTAACCCTTCGTTGACTTTGAATGGCGGGTTTGTAATCATCCTCCATAAGGATTTTGTGTGTATAAAAATGTGGATCAATTCCCCTTATGTCGGATATTTTCCATGCTAAAGCTTTCTTGTGTTTCTTAAGGACTTCAATGAGTTGCTCCTTCTCATCCTCTTTCAACTCTTTAGCAATTATCACAGGTAATTGGTCTTTTCCCTCTAAGAAAGCATACTCTAAGTGGGATGGAAGGTCCTTAAGTTCGATTGGAGGTGGACTCTCTATGGAAGGTTTTACTATGGAAGGGTCCTCTTTGGTAACTTCTTGTGGAGTAGGAGAAGGAATAGGGTCCTCATTGAGCAACTTTTGGATAGTAAGAATATCTTCTTCCCAATTAATGGGAGAATCATCATCACCAAGAAAGTTAGACTCAAATTCCTCCAAGAGGAAATCACTCTCTCCAAAAGGTGTTAAAGAGGGAGAAATTGAGGCCACGGTTTCAACATGGGGCATTTCCTCACTAGTACTCTTGCAAGCATCATGAAAGTGTTCATCACACACCTCATCTAGCACATCAACTATGTTAATAGTCTCACACGGTCTAGACTCCTTAACCTCTTTCCTATCACAAACTTTCCCTAACTTAAACACCACTTTCTCATCCTCTACTCTCATAATTAGTTCTCCCTCCGCCACATCTATCAAAGTACGACCCGTTCTCAAAACGGTCTACCAACAATCAAAGGAACTCTAGGATCCATGTCATAATCAACCACTACAAAGTCGGCCGGAAATGTAAACTTATCCACACCTACAAAAACATCCTCCGCGATACCTACGGGGTAAGCTATGGTTCGGTTGGCTAACTCAAGGGTCATCCTAGTGGGAGTGAGCTCGGGAAGAGAGAGTTTTTTCCAAACCGATAAAGGCATGAGGTTTATGCTTGCCCTAGATCCGCCTAAGCCATGCAATTTTCCACACCGGGAAAATTACAAGGTATCAAGAAACGCCCCAGATCTCCAAGTTTTGTTGGTAAGGTTTTAAGTAGCACGGCGGAACAATTTTCATTAAGGGATGTGTTGGGCAAATCAACCAATTTTTCCTTGTTTGAGAGTAAATCCTTGAACATCTTAGCAAACTTTGGCATATAAGCAAGAGCTTCCGCAAAGGATATGTTGATGTTGAGTTGCTTGAACATCCTTAAGAAATTTGAGACTTGGATGTCATCCTTGTTCTTTAACTTGTCCTTTTTCAACCTTGAAGGATATGGAAGAGTTGGTTTAGGTGTAGGTGTTGTAGTGGAAGATTTGTCTTTGATAGCTTCTTCATTGGGAGTTGTGGAAGATAGAGGAGAAGTAGGAATAGGTTGAGAAGGTGTGTTTGATTGAATGGGAGAATTTTGAGGTGGTGAAGTAGATGTAGAAGGCTTGTCACATGTAGGAACAAAAGTGGGTTTAACAATAGGAGGTTGAGGAGGTGAAGGATCCTTTGTTTACTTTCCACTTCTTGTTGTAATAGCCTTGACATTTGCCCTTGGATTTGCTTGTGTGTTAGATGGTAAAGCTCCTTGTGGTCTTTGATTATACATAATTTGGTTGTGAAGAAGAGCAAATTTCTTGTTATTTTCCTCTTGAGCATCTTTCATTTGTTTCTCATAAGAAGTAAGCTTTTGAAGGATCAAATCCATGGGATTAGGTTGCACATTCCCTTGATAAAAACCTTGTTGTGGATAAGGTGGAGGTGGTGCATTAAATCCTTGATTTGGTGGATAAAAGTTATTTCCTTGATGTTGAAAATGATTGGGTGCCTTGTAGTTATTCCCTTGGTAGTGTGGTCTTGGGCCTTGATTCCGTTGTAACAATTGAGGAGGATTTTGTTGAGGTTGGGTGGGTGGTTGGGGTGGAAATCCCGATGGAGTAAGGTAATTTTGGGACTTGTAAGAAAGGTTATTGGGATTGATATTTGGCTTGATGTGTTCACGATGTTCCTCATGGTAAGCATAACATTCCCCTTGATAACCTTGCACCTTATCACATTGTTCATAGGAATGGGGACCTCCACAAGTCTCACATGAAAGGGTAATGGCATGCACATCATTTGTAGAATTGTTCAATGAAAGGCTCTTAATAGCTTGGATCAATTCTTGATGTGCCTTAAAACTCATCTCATGATCCCTATCTATCTTTTGAATGATCTATTGGTGATACTTGAGGAATTGGTTATCACAAGGTGTTTGAGAATTGTTTTGGATAACATGAACCTTTTCTTCAAATTGAGTGTTTGTTTGTACCATTGCTTTGGTCTCAATAATATCCCAAGCCTCTTGAATGGATTTAAGAAGAATATTTCCTCCCGCGGAAGCATTGAGTGAGTCTTGGTGATGAGGTTTAAGGCCATTGTAGAAAGTATTGGTTTGGTGAACTTCATCCAATCCATGGTTAGGGCATCTCCTCAATAACTCTCTAAACTCCTCCCAAGCATCACTAAAGGTTTGACTAGGTTTTTGTTGAAAGCCTATAATTAAGTTCCTCAAAGCCGTAGTCTTAGATGGGGGAAAGAACTTATTCAAAAACTTAGTAGTGAAACCATCCCATGTGGTGATACTATCGGGTGGTTGTGTATCTAACCAATGCTTAGCCGGACCCTCTAGTGAAAATTGCACCAATATCAACTTAATGGCATCATGGGGAACTCCATTGTACTTAATGGTATTGCAAAGAGCAAGAAATCTCTTAAGGTGATCATGAGGATTATCATTCTTATTTCCATAGAAAGGTGTGTTTGAAACCAAGTTAATCATAGCCGTTTTTAGCTCAAATGAATTTGCGAGAATATCGGGTATCTTGATAGCATCGGCATATCCTTGAACATTGGATTGCAAACGTTCCATCAAAGAACGAGTATCAACTCCAGCCATGGCTTCCTGTTGTGGATGAATCAAAGCACGATTCTCGTGATCGGCTTGATGGACGGTGGTGTTCCTACTCTTTCTCTTTTTCTTCGTTTTCGGAGGAAGGGGTTGTACACCAATCGGTATTTGTGCACGCCCACGAGTGAGCATGCAACTCAATACGAGGAATGAGAGAGAAGCTCTCGTGTGACTTTGAAGAGAAAAGGATTATCCCCTTCGAGTTTCAATTTGAAATATCCACAAGAAAATAATAATATACGTATGTACTACTTGGGTGCAAGACCCCCAATGAAGCCTTCCTTCTTAGAATACTCACAAGTGAACGGGGGGTTAGGTGGCGCGAAGCACTTAAGTACCTATTGACCCTTAGATGGCATTTTATAGCACATCGCCTTTCTATTCACTTAATTGTTCGTATCCTTCGAATTGTTGCTTATTGGAAGTATTTATCTATTCTTGCTTTATTTTGTTTGATCGATACACGTGTCAAGGACCGGAACGCCCCTCAACACAGTGTATTGCCTTGGCAATACTTATGGAGAATATGTGAATTGGTTGTTCTTATACGTATACGTATTTACTTATAATAATATATGGAAAATATTTTTGTATTTATGAGTTTTTAAGAGAAAATACTATATGTACATAAAAACCGAGAGAATCCAATAATATATATTTTTGGGTGCAATCTCTTAGGAAAAAGATTGCTTTTTGGATTTTTTAATTTGTTTGGTCAATTCTTTAGGAAAAGAATTGTTTTGTTAATTTTTTAGTTTTTATATATTTTTATATTTTTGATTTTTTTATTTCTTTTTGATTTATGATACAATAACGTTCACTAGGTGAACGGATCCCAAAAGCCAATGAAAACCGTCAATCGATAGTCTCTCGTAAAGTCAAAGAACCGGCAGCGGCGCCATTTGAAATGTGTATAGTTGAAGTTCGTTTTCTCAGTTCTTAACAAATTGAAAGTCCTAACAAGATCGAGTTTTTAATTGTTTTTGGTTGGTAAAGTATTTGGATATTCTATAGCTAATTCAAACAAATCCTTGCTAAAATGAAAAATACAGTCTACTTATATGTAAAACAAAGTGCACAAACCAAGTATTTATTCAATTAAAATGCTCAAATGTAAATTCTACAAAATATAAGGACTGAAAATGTAAATTCTATGAAAATTAAATGCCAAAAATACAATGTCAAAAAGTCTAGGGACTATATGTGCAAAAAACAGTTAACTAAATGGACTAAGTGTCAAAATTTATCAAACAAAGTAACTAAATTTTAACTAATTTGAAAACTGACTAACCACTTTTTAACAAACTTGGAAATACAAGGACCTAACTTTTGCAAAACCTAATTAAATGGAAGTTTAGCCTGAATTAGAAACTGTTTAATCCTCAAGGGACTAAAAGGCAATTTTTAAAACTTTTAAACCAAAAACGGGTTAAGGAACAAAATAAGCTCGTTTGAGCTCGTTTCTTAACCAAATAAGCTCAAACCACTTTCAAAAGTCTTAAAATTGAAATTAAGCTAGACTTGTGAGAGGAAATAAGCTGAAATTGGCTAGAACTCTAATAAGCAATTTCAAATAAGCTCAAAATAAGCTATCTAATAAGCTACTCATGCACAACTTGATTTTATTGAAGAAACTTGTTAGACAACTCACAAGAAGAATGGGAAATCCAGTTTCAAAGAAAATGATCCAGTAATAAGCTCTAAAACTGAAAATAAGCTAAAATGAGCTTATGTTGACTTCTGTTGACCAAAATTTCAAAAAGCTCAAAATTTCAGAATCTACTCAGGAACACTTTCTAAATGGAAATATGAAAGAAAATTAAGAAGTTTCTGAAGTAGAATTGCTTGTATGAGAAATCAGGTTAGCTCAATATTACAGAAACTGACATATGCTCAACACCTTGATGATTTGCTTATTTCTCACTCAAATCAAGATACTGTATAATTTCCTTGAATAAGCTAAAAGTTCAGATGTTAAGTGAGAGATGAGAACTGGTTTCATACAATTTCATCAAGAAACAAAGTAATGCTAAATGATTGAAATCAAGGACTTTTCTGAATACTCTTTTACAAAGACTGACCCAGACTTTTTTGTGCCAATTGCCTTTTTGACTTAAGAAATGAGTTGAAAACTACTAAACCTGGTTTATTATGACTCAATGACTTGAAATTAACTAAAATGAACCAATTACTAACACTTGAAAACAACTTGCAAGCTAATCTCAGACAGTACTTTACTGAACTCTAACAAACTTTTATGAAAGAATTTTAAGCAATTGGCTAGACTGAGTAAAAGGTAATATCAGACTAAGTTTTATGACTAGAATGAAGTGCAAATTACCCAAAAACAAACAGTTTAACAAGCTAGAACTCAATATGATCAAATAAGCTGAAATGACTGATAAAGCTGAAAACAGGACAAGAATAAGGCTAATGAGCAAGTATTAAGCTACAATTAAGCTACTCAAACACTAAAATCAGATCAAATACTAGCTAAACACATTTGATCATGCAAGCAATTTCATTTACACTAGGAATTGAGCATACAATCAACTTTTTAGTGGAACAAAAATAGGAAAATTTACACCTTAGCAATTGAAGCCTCTATTGTAGGAGAAGGCAGGCGCTGAGCCTCCTTTAATCTGCTAAGAGAACACTAAACCACCACTAATCACCACCATTTACCATCTACAATCATCTACAACCATTATCATCATATCAACTACAACAGCTACTCAACTCTGCAACTATGGATTCTGAATGGAAAGAACAACTTCAGTCTTCAAATTAGCTTTTAGTGATCAAGTTATGATCACTAAAAACAACAGATATCAATAGAGATTGAACAGTAGAACAGAACAGTAAGAAGATTGAAGGAATTTGGGAATTTTATTGAATTGTAATGGAAAAGTTGTTACAAGATTGTTATAACTACCTAACAGACTCTCAAGTGTGTGTCAAGCACTTGAGAGTTGTTGCTATCTATCTTTCTAACAGGAATGAGAGAAAGAAACTAAGTGTGTGTGTTATCACACTTAAGCTACGTATCTATAAATGAGAACTCCTATGCCTATTTATAGAATGGAAATGTGAAGTAGTTGGGGTTGGTGACGTGTAAGAGCCAATCAATTGCTTCCACGTGGACAATTCTGCTTGATTGAATTTTGCAGGTGAAGAACACTTTTGGGGATTTTTGATTGAAATGATTTCATGTTGATTAAATTGTTGGGAAAGATTCGTCTCTTGATTTGGATCAACTTTGATGTTTATATCATCTTCAGAAATGCATTCTATCTCAATCCCGATCCTGGCAATTTTGTTTGTAGAAGATGACACGTGGCAGGTTGTGATTTGTCTTCACTAGCTCACACGGATTGCTATCCAAATTGGATAAAAGAATTATTGAGTGGCGTAATATGATTGGTGAAGAACTAATGAGTGGAGGACACTGTTGGGATTTGATTATTTATTGTTGGCGGCTGTGAGTGGCCAGGTGTCAATGATTTGGCAATCCTGGTGAACCCCTTCTTGCATTCTGATTGGTTGTTTACTCCTTCACACGGATTAAGCACAAACTACTTTCCAAAGTTGGCAGAAAAGGTCCTTGTACTTGGCAGTTTGGTATTTTAAGCTAGAATCTTTATTCCTTTGGTAATTTCAGTCCTTCCACTTGCACACTTGATCAAATAGCTCCTTTGACTGAGTTGACTTGAAGGTTGACCTTTTTTGACTTTAATCTTGACTTTGACAATTTTGCACTTTAGCCCCTCAACTTTGTAAAGTTGTCAAGATAGGTCCTTGCACTTCAAAGTCTTGTCACTTTTGATCCTTCTTTGTCTTTTTCATCCAATTAAGCTTGATTTCTTCTTTTTTGCTTAAAATTGTATCCTTCTTACCTATTTGAGCATAAACAGAGAACATACCACATAATACTGCTTTTATAGCACAAAAGTTAGGTAATTTCCTTGTGTTTTAGGGTGTTTTTGTTGATTAATTGATATGAGTTTTTGCTCATATCACTTTATATCCGTTCACTAGGCGTTATGTCCAGCCGTTACTTTCCTTTCATGTTCCAAATGGTAGGTACACATGGACGCTCTTAGGATTCTGAGAGAGTATGTGCATTGGATGGAAGCTATCCAGACTTCTTTACGTTATGCACTCCATACATTACTTTGCTTGTTTGGACATTTTTTATTCCTTCCTTTCAGTACTTAATCATTTATATTTGAGCTTATGTTTGGATTACCGATGTTTGATTCCGGTATTTCTGTTATGGTCAGTTAATGTTTTTAAGACATTGCCTTGTATGCTTTGATGACACGCAATAAATACACGTAACGCTCCACTTATCCAAGTGAGGTGTTACAGTAACCGTAATTCGATTAATTATAATTTTGTTAATTATGATTTTATTAAATCGCTTCCGTTATACGTGCTTTGATCTTGTTTAAATTTTTAATAGTTGTTATGAATAATAAACCTTCACATGGCACACCCGTTATGAACATGCAATAAAAGGTTAGTTGTGTATATAATGCCAATGTTTAAAACTTGAAAGTTGGTTACGTGCTATGCATACAGGGAAAAAAAAAAATACTGTAGCCCATAGACAAAAAAAGAGTAAGGACATGTTAAATTTTGTGATATACATATTTAAACTTTTATTGTTGTTGGATTAGTCAACAATTTTACATACTGATATGATGAGTCGGAATGTATACATGAAGCTAATTATACATTAGTGTTGAAAAGTATGATGCATAAATGATGTATTGTATTTAATGACACAATTGTTGGAAGTACTAGACTAAACTAATGGGAATAATACTAAAACGGAAGCATGAAAATGATGGGCGCAAGTGCCGTTTAGGATATTAAAATGTAGTTGTTCAAATGACGTTTTCATTTGTATTCTTTGTTTAAAAAACTAATTATTCACGTCCAACTTGGGACAAATATACTACTCATCATTTAAGTCGGAAACTTTGCACAGGGTAAGTTAAAAGTTTTGGAAACAAGTTTGGAATTTTTCTAGCAATGGGTTGTATATAAATAGAAGAGTAAATTGCACTGTTTGTTTTTCTAGTTTAGGGCTTTAGGCCAAATCTTTGACCTCGTTCCTCATGAGTTTTTTTAAATAAATTTTTTTTTTAATTTTGAAACTATGTAATATTGTTCATTTTAATCGTTGCGTGAAACTATGCAACAAAATATAAGGTTGAACGATGTTATATAGTTTCAAGACAAAAACGATTCATGTAAGAAAAAATCGTAAAAGGCGAGGTTAGGTACTTAGGCTAAACCAAAAAAAACAAACGGTGCAATCTTATTTTATTATATTATCAAGTATTTGGAACATTTCTATTTTCAAAAAGTTTAAAAATTAAGGGGCTGTTTAGTTGGAGAAAAATTTTCCACTTTTCTAGAAAAATTTTCATTTGAAAAGTGAAAAATAGAAAACCTGTTTAGCAACATCATTTTTCAATATTTTTCAAAAATTACAAAATTTTCATTTTCTAAATTTTATATAGAAAATTAGAAAACTCCATTTTACCCTTTTCTAAATTTTCACCTCATACCCACCATTGTTTTATTTAACCCATTTCAATAACACGTTACTCTATTCAGTATTCACCGTTCATCATTATTTTAACGTTTTCGTCAGAAAATTTACGTTTTCGTCAGAAAATTAGAAACAGAAAATTATGAAAATTTTTCCACAACTAAACAGCCCCTAAGACATTTAAAATTGACTTTTATGAAAATATTCATTTTGTAATTGATTATATCTTTTTTTAACAAACTTTTGTATCAACCTTATTAAAAGCTATAGTTATCTTTAAAATTAAAATATCTTTTTATCTAATATTTTTTCATAATTTAATTTCATCATATTTTATAAAATTTTATTATCTTTGATTCAATATTCATTTTGATATATTTTAATTAAATTTTAGTTTTTCTCATTTTTGTCGGTTTTTTTTTTTGATAATCTTTTTACAACTTTAATCTTACACACTACAAAAAATGGGTATTTTCACACCTTTTTTTTGTACAAACTTCAAATAAATGTGTAAAATATTTTTAGTTTGTTTACATTTATAATTGTGTAAAAATTAGTTACATAAATAAGTGTGAACATATTTTAAAAAACCACACATATAATAGTTGCAAATAAAAGTCTACAATAAAAAGTGTTGAATATTACATAACTTATTCACACTTTTAAGTGTGTACCCTATTTTGTTACACCTATATTTTTCACACACCTTATGTTTTGGAAGCGTGAGAAATATTAGTGTAATAAAATGGGGTCCATACTTAAAAGTGGAGAAGTTATTAATTTTCACACTTAAATGTGTGGACTTTTATTTGCAACTATTATATGTGTCATCTTTCAAAATTTGTTCACACTTATTTTATATAATCAACTTTTTACACATAAATATTTGTTAATAAATTCAAAATATTATCCATAGTATTCAAAAGTGTGTAATAAAAAGTGTGATAAATAGACAATTTTTTGTAGTGACAGTTATCACCTCAAAAATTATCACAGGGTACCCGTTGCTACATTGCGCGGATAGTTTATTCTAAATGAAATTAAAGTTTTTAATACTAATGACGTTAATAAATTTCTTATTATTTTATAAAAGTAAAATGATTTTTTCCTTAAATAAATGTATATATTCAGTTATTTAAACTCGTGCCTTCATTGAACAACTTAAAAAAACTTATATGCGAAACTTTGAAAAAAACAAATAATATCAAACCAAGCAAAAACAGTTCATGAAAAGCCTAAATCTTTAATACAAAATGATTCACGTATAGTAGTCAGTTGGACTACTCGACCTAACCCACGTATGATATTCATATCCAATCCTACACGAATGGGTTGGAGTACCACGGCCAGCCCAACGGGTTTGGTTTAGGGTGAGTCGCACGCGGTTTCAAGCAGGCCGCGGCGTAAAACACACGCGGCTATTATTAGACAGAATCATAGTTTAATAAGGAGTATGATTCGTCCAAGTTAGAAACGGGTATATATTCCTTCTTTGCAGATAAGGATCCCGGGTATATCTTATAATGTTGGGCAGCAACTTTCGGAAACCCTAATTGGGTTTCACCGGTTATTAAAGGAACCCTCATGGTTCCTTTTCAAGCTACGAGATCCTATCCAATAATCACTATGCGATTATAAACCCTATATTGATTACTTACTCTCACGCTGGAGGTTAATCATGGGAAACAATCTCACGATAAGCTTAACGGTATTTTCCTTTACGCAGAGTCCTCACTAAGTTCACTTGGTGCAAGAGCCAGAACTCCAAACATCTGAATTACCTCTAATTTGGGTTAAATAGGTCCAATCCAACTTTAGATATCAACAAATTGTTGCCCTCCGTGGGACCATACACTAAACTCTACGATGAAAAAGACGTCACCAGGGTCTTCTCACCATCGTACTCTGTTGGGGGAATAAGGGCCATCTGAATGACACTCCCTCAATCTCATCTACTCCTATCATATGCGGAAGGCAAAACTTTAGACAAGAAATTACCCCCGTGGATCTAAACGTCTGAAACACAAGAGCGAAACAACCACAACAAGAGGCAATCACACTATTGGTAGCAACTCCAAAACCAATGGTAGCACCATAACAAACGAGGCTGCCACAATAAGAGACTCAGTCGCAGCAGGAGGCGCGACCAGAGGGCAAAGTGAATCCACCTGCCATTGAAGTAAATCTTCAATACTTCATAAGCTAAAACTACGACAACATCTTTCCACTTATGGTGGAAAAAATGAGGCAAGAGAAGCGAGAGGAAGTTAAGACCCGTCTCTTCTTCGCTCACAATCTCGTTAAGGACGAAAGAGCTGAAAATTCACCCCAATCCTCTTTGAAAAGAGAATGTCGCAACAATTCTCCTAAACCCAGAAGAAGACGTAGCATGAAAGACCGTCTCAAAAGACCTAGAGTCCACGATCAATCCAAAGGCCACGCGCCACGGATTGAATCTAGAGGCCACATGCCTCAGAATGCTCAGGGATATCCGAAGGGCGAGATAGCTCAACACTTCCGAGAAAAGATAGCCATCGCGACAGAGAAAACTCTAGTATCTTCGACATGCTATAAAAAAGGAAAATAAGTCCGACTCCAGATTCACGAGGATCCAGACCCAAAAGAAAGGAATCTCGAGATTAACCGGGTTCCCGTAAGAAAGGATCATCAGCTGGATCGTATTCTAGAAGGGACGAGTGATGAGACTCTAATTATACATCATTTTATGCCTTAAAACGGACTTAACATACGTAAAATATCATTAAAAATGTGCCATATACCCTTGTTTTCTTTGTTTGTGTATGTGTAGACACAAATATTGATAATTTACATAGAAATCACAAAAACAAGATGATAGGTGTGTAAACACCCATCTTTTCTACCACTTAATTACAATAATAACCGGACCAAAACGTGTATTTTATGTCTTTTATGTCGGAATTATGCGTGGTTTGTGTTTTTGTTGTGATTCAGGATGAAAAGGTGAAAAGTGGAGAAAACACGGACATTCACGGGCATTTACGGACTTTTTAGACGAAGTCAAGAAGTCAAGAGTGCAAAAAGAACGGAAGTTCACGACCAATTCTGAAGATTTATCGAATAAAAAGTCAAAAGACGGAAGTTTATCAAAAGCCGAAGAATTCAAGTCTATTTTATTGAAGAATTTAAAGACGAGTTCAAAGAAATCCCGAAGCCAAAAGTCCCTTAAGTCCAAGTTTAAAGAAGATTAGAAGAAAAGGACTAATGGTGTAATTAATGAAGAATTAAGAAGAAAGAGGCTTAATCTTGCAATTAACAAGAAATGAAGGAGGGGATGAAGCTTCCTAATCCTCCCCTATAAATAGTCATTAGTTGTTTACATTTCATTCTTGTTGGCTAAGTGTGACAATTAGCTCTTCCACCATTTAAATACCTTGTCATTTACTTTTCTTGTCAAATTTAAATACCTTGTCTTGCACCTTAAATTCATTCAATTTCAAGTAAGTTTTCATTTAATTATTGTCAATCTTTACTTTATCTTGTCAATCTCTTATCTACCTTTCTTAATCTTTGATTTATGTGTTTATGTTTATGTTCATGTTCATGCTTTTATTTTGATCCAAGTGATTGTTGATTATTGTGGTTAAAGTTGTTAAATTTCTTGTTTTTAATTGTTTGTTGATGTTACTGTTGATTCGTTACTGTTTAGATTAATCTTTGTGTTGATTTTGGTTGAATTTTGTGTTAGATCGTGTTTGTCTGTAATCCCTTGTTCTTCGGGGGAGTTTGTTGTGTATCTGATCTTTCCAGGTGAAATCTTCCGAATCAAGACAAGGGAGTTGGTTCATTCGGAACTTCCAAAGTTCCGAGTCAAGGTTTCATCCGGAAGATTTGGGATTAGCAAAAGTTCCGAGCCAAACTTGTTCATCCGGAACATTCAAAGTTCCGGACGAAGGATAACTTCCGAACCAATAGTCATTCATTCGGAACTCAAAAGTTCCGAACCAGAAAAGCTTCATTCGGAACTCAAGAGTTTCGGATCAAGCATTGTTCATTCGGAACTCCAAAAGTTCCGGATCAGTGATCATTCATTCGGAAGTTTCCAAAGTTCCGAACCAAGAGCTGTTCATTCGGAACTTAAAAGTTCCGAATAAACTTCCGGATCAAGGGGCAAGTTCCGATTCAAGAGGTGTTCATTCGGAAGTCTGAAACTTCCGAATCAAGGGGCTTCATTCGGAATCTTCCGAATCAAGGGTGACCAAAAAGTTCCGAATCAAGGCAAAATTTAGAGTTCCGAATCAGTAAAGTTCCGAACGAAGGATTGTTTTGGATAAGTGACATATTCAGATCAATTTGTTCTGGATCAAGGATTTTGGCAATATTCCAAGCAAAGAAGAATTATTTCAACCGAAGGTGACATTCCGGACGAGTGATTGTTCCAAACGAAGGTTTATTCCGAATGATCTGTATTCAGGTTCTTATTAGTTTTTGTCTTTGATTTTTATTTTCAAGCTTTATTTTTCCTGCCTTTTATTTAATTGCACTTTAAGATTATTTGCCTTAGCTTTATTTTAGTTTTGCCTTAGTTTAAGTTTTAGTCGCGTTTTAAGTTTGCCTTAGATAGATTTAAGTTTACGTCATTTACTTTAGTCACGTTTTTAAATACTTGCACCTTTATTTTAATTAGACTTAGATTTACTTTAAGAGCACCTTTACTTTAATTGTCCCGCACTTTTTTTTTTAACACTACAACGACACATCTTTGTTCCACCAAAAACAATAGAGTCACACATTAAACACAAGTTTTTCAATTCGAAGAGATTGGTACAACGAATATTTTTAACCTGGGCAAAAGCCTTGTATCAAATGGCGCCGCTGCCGGCTCTTTTCGTTAAGATTGACGGTTTTCTGTGATAGACAAGTTGCTTTTTGGGATCCGCTCACTTGTGAACGTTATTTTTCTTGCATAAAAAATTCAAAAAATCATAAAAAAAAATTAAAAATTGATAAAAAACCATAAAAATTAAAAATTTTAAAAATCCAAAAAGATTTTATCTTTATTGTGTATATATATTGTTTTTGTGTTTGGTTTCTTTTTCTTTTGCATTTTCAGGTGTATGCGTACTAGATCTTCTAATTATCAAGAGCCCGAGCCTCAAGAAGATTTAGATATGGCAGGTGTTAACAACAATAACATTCCACCGCACCTCAACAATAATAATAATAACAACAATGCTCTTCCACAGCCCGATCTTCGGACCATGGAGGAACTTTGTCAACCAACAATGTTTGGACGAGGAGGACCGATTGCGCCGATGCAAATCAACACTCCTGAGTTTTCGTTGAAGCACCACATGATTCAGCAAGTACAAACAAACCCATTTAGAGGATTGCCTGATGATGATGCCAACAAACACCTCGACAAGTTCATTACAATCACTCAAAGCATGAAGTTGCCTGGGGCCACAATGGATGTACTTCGCCTACAACTCTTTCCACATACTTTATCACATCATGCCGAGAAATGGTTTGATCGTCTCCCGAAGAATTCTATTCACACTTGGGATGACATGACTCAACGCTTTCTTTTGCGCTACTTTCCACCATCCATGGTCACAAGCCTTCGCAATCAGATCAGCGGTTTCATGCAAGACCCTGATGAATCTCTTTTTGATGCTTGGGAGAGATATAATGTCTTGATCGATAGATGTCCAAACCACAATATGCTCCCTGTGACATTAATCGATACTTTCTACAACGGTTTGACTTTTCGAGATCGTGATACGATCAATGCAGCCGCCGGTGGCACATTCATGAAAAGGAGACCCGAGGAGTGTAGAGAGCTAATAGAGAACATGACTACTCATCACAAGAACTGGGATTCCTCTGCTTCTTCTAGGAACAACCCGAGAGTCAATGTCTCTTCTACCTCAGCAAACCCTGAGATGACCGAACTCACCCGCATGATGGCCGAAATGAGCAAAAGTATTACGCTTCTCGCTTCAAACCAACAACAACAACAAGTTAAAGCGTTTGCTAATCCTTGTGAAACATGTGGCGGTCCTCACTCATACACCGATTGTCCTTCGACTCAAGGAAATTCGGAAACTGTGTATGCAGCTTATGGTAATTATTCACCGTAAAATTACCAAGCTAGACAACAAGGGGATAGAAATCTGCTGAGTTACCGCTCCAACAACTACCTTTCACCCGATTTTTCTCCTCAAAACCAAAACCCCGCCAACAACTACAATAGAAGCAACCAAATCCCACCAAGAGCTTCTAACCCTTATCAACCACCCACCCAACAACACCCACCCATTAATCCCGATGTTGACACCATCATGAGAACTCAAGGTGAGCAAATCAAGAATCTACAGAGCCAAATAATCAATTTGAAAGGAGATATCTTGAAGCAAGGAAATGACATCAGAACCGAGGTTCGTGATAATATTCAATCCTCCTTCAGCACTCAAACGACTGAATTAAAGAATCTGTTGGCTAGTTTCTTGCCCGAAGCTCAACCTTCTTCTTCTGGTTCTCTACCTTCAAACACCGTCACTAATCCGCGAGCTAATGTGAGTGCTATAACTACGCGTAGTGGAATTACCATTGTCGATCCACCTATCCCACCACCATCATCTACACCTCCTCCACCACCATGTATCCCTACTCCTCCTACACCTAGTAGTAGTGCACCATTACCGTCTCCGCCTCGTCATGACGATGTATATCGGAAGGACCCTTCAACATCACAACCTTCACCAACTACACCTTCACCGTCTCCCTATCAACCTAGAATCCCGTGCCCTTCTCGCATAGGCAAGACCAACAGTCTAACCAAGAATGACTGTCAAGTATCGAAATATGTGGATATGCTATCTAAAATGACCATCAACATTAGCCTTGTTGAAGCACTTTGCCACATGCCGAAATTTGTCAAAGCATTCAAGGAATTGCTTAGCAAGAAGGAGAAGCTGATTGAACTCGCCAACACACGCTTAAATGAAAACTGCTCTGCAGTTCTTCTTAGAGAACTTCCGGAAAAGCTTGGAGATCCCGGTCGTTTTGTGTTGCCTTGCGTGTTCAACAAAACTGAAGAATTTACTGCCCTTGCTGATCTCGGGGCTAGTATTAATTTGATGCCACTGAGTGTTTGGAAAACACTATCATTGCCCGATCTCATTCCAACAAAGATGACTCTCGAACTTGTAAATCGCACTCTCGCTTACCCCGTTGGTATAGCCGAAGATGTGTTTATCAAAGTTGGCACATTTACTTTCCCGGTCGATTTTGTCGTAGTTGATTATGAAATGGACCCTCGTATTCCTTTAATACTTGGTCGGCCATTTTTGAGAACCGGACGTGCTTTAGTAGATGTGGCCGAAGGTGAGTTAATCTTACGAGTCGGGGATGATTCAAAAGTTTTTAAAATGGGGAAGCTTACAGGCAAATCCTTTGGAAGCCGAGAATCAGTGAATATGATAAATGTGCTCGATAACTTTACCGTCTATGACAATCCTCTATTCGAGTCTTCCACTGATAATCCACTCTTTGAAGATAATGTGGATGATTCTCGCTCCACTTTGGAACCTTCTACCATTTATGATTCGCCACCAATCTTCGATGCTTATGATGATGATGATTCTAGCTCAGATTCGGATGATTTTGATTGTACTTCTGAGTATCCCGAGCTGCCCACTTTCGATGATTTCGATGAGGCTGATACTCTATCAAGCGATTCTTCACATGATGAAGATCCTCCACCATCACTCGATCCTACTTTGGACGATTATTCATTTGAGGAAGATTTTTCTGAATTTCTTAACACTTACTTCCCTCATGAGAGTGATGCTCCTCCTTTGGACTTTGAAGATTATCGTCTTAATCCTACTTTGGATTTGAAGAGCATTCTGTCAAAGGAGAAGAAACCGGTCGACACCGAAATCCGTTGCACTTATGATTTGACACCTCACGAGGTTGTGCTTCTTTGCGGATCTTCGTCACACTCGGCTGCGCCTGAGTGCTATTTTCCCCTAAAGGAAAAGCTATTCGACCCCGGTATTGAAGTCTTTAAGCCATCTCAGTATCCACCTGATGAAATAAAAGGAAAACTCTTTGGAAAATTTGAAGACATGCTTGCACTTTACCCTTGCTTACACCGTGCTCCATCGCTGCTTAAGGGAACCTTGCCTACTCTTCTTTGGCTTGCCTTGTTCGCCTTAAGCTTGTGTTATTTTCTCGATGAAAACTATCTCTTTAATCCTGGTGGATATGTTTCATGCTTCTTCCGTTGATGATCAAGGTCGAGTCAGGCTCACGACTCGGTTAACAAAAATCAAGCGCTTCTTGGGAGGCAACCCATGCATCTATCTTTTCGCTTTCTTTATCATAAGTGTAGGGGATTTTGGTATGGATTAGAGTTCATAGCCAAGGCATAACTTATTGAAGCGGGACGCGAAGATTGGCGAGTCCGAAAAGGCCCTAACAAGGCATGAGGGCTATATTTTGTTGCTAAAGATCCAAAGTGATGTGAAGAATCATTTATCGAAAATCAATATGAAGGATCGAGACACACGACGTAAAGCAAAACTCCCCAAAAGTCATGGAGAAGTGTATCCGAAAAGACCCTAACAAGGTATGAGGATAAATAGATCCAAGTCATAAAAGGATGCGGATCGTTGTATATCAAAGTCCAAAATAAAGATTGGAGAAAAATGAAGAATTCGTGGTCCAAGTATGAATCTCTCAAAACTTCAAAGTGAAGAATTCCATTATGAAGAGAAGACCATTATTTCATGAACGTCTCTCAAGATTTGAAGTATGAAGTCACTGCCAAATATCGGTCCGAGAAAGGTCTCAAATCGCGAAGCGAGTTATGCCAAGATATGAACTTTATGAGGTCCCGAGAAGCAGTTTTAAAAGATTTGGTCCTTTATCTAACTATTGATTAAATCGTTCACTTTATTTTCAGACTAAATAACTATCGAAATAAGTCAAACAATGCATCCTCGTGATCATTTAAGACAACAATAAAATATAAGAGATACACCTAGGAATAAGGGAGTCTAAGTGAATAATTGGCCCACATGAATTCGTGTTAGTCTACTAACTTATAATAACAATGATCTCGTTTTTAAGCTTGGTTTGGAGAAAGTGAAAACTTGAGGATGATGATTATTCATAACATTTCCAAAACCCAAGTTATGCTTTTGATTTCTTTATTTTGTATGTCTTTAATTTTCTATTTCTTTAATAAAGGCCAACATGGATTGATTATGATGAAAAGTGTAATCTTGCTTTGTAACTAATGCATTGCATGAGGACATTGCAATGGTCAAGTGTAGGGGATTTGATAGGTGTGTCAACACCCATCTTTTCTACCATTTAATTACAATAATAACCGGACCAAAACGTGTATTTTATGTCGAAATTATGCGTGGTTTGTGTTTTTGTTGTGATTCAGGATGAAAAGGTGAAAAGTGGAGAAAACACGGACATTCACGGGCATTTACGGACTTTTTAGACGAAGTCAAGAAGTCAAGAGTGCAAAAAGAACGGAAGTCCACGACCAATTCTGAAGATTTATCGAAGAAAAAGTCAAAAGACGGAAGTTTATCAAAAGCCGAAGAATTCAAGTCTATTTTATTGAAGAATTTAAAGACGAGTTCAAAGAAATCCCGAAGCCAAAAGTCCCTTAGGTCCAAGTTTAAAGAATATTAGAAGAAAAGGACTAATGGTGTAATTAATAAAGAATTAAAAAGAAAGGGGCTTAATCTTGCAATTAACAAGAAATGAAGGAGGGGAGGAAGCTTCCTAATCCTCCCCTATAAATAGTCATTAGTTGTTTACATTTCATTCTTGTTGGCTAAGTGTGACAATTAGCTCTTCCACCATTTAAATACCTTGTCATTTACTTTTCTTGTCAAATTTAAATACCTTGTCTTGCACCTTAAATTCATTTAATTTCAAGTAAGTTTTCATTTAATCATTGTCAATCTTTACTTTATCTTGTCAATCTCTTATCTACCTTTCTTAATCTTTGATTTATGTGTTTATGTTTATGTTCATGTTCATGCTTTTATTTTGATCCAAGTGATTGTTGATTATTGTGGTTAAAGTTGTTAAATTTCTTGTTTTTAATTGTTTGTTGATGTTACTGTTGATTCGTTACTGTTTAGATTAATCTTTGTGTTGATTTTGGTTGAATTTTGTGTTAGATCGTGTTTGTCTGTAATCCCTTGTTCTTCGGGGGAGTTTGTTGTGTATCTGATCTTTCCAGGTGAAATCTTCCGAATCAAGACAAGGGAGTTGGTTCATTCGGAACTTCCAAAGTTCCGAGTCAAGGTTTCATCCGGAAGATTTGGGATTAGCAAAAGTTCCGAGCCAAACTTGTTCATCCGGAACATTCAAAGTTCCGGACGAAGGATAACTTCCGAACCAATAGTCATTCATTCGGAACTCAAAAGTTCCGAACCAGAAAAGCTTCATTCGGAACTCAAAAGTTCCGGATCAAGCACTGTTCATTCGGAACTCCAAAAGTTCCGGATCAGTGATCATTCATTCGGAAGTTTCCAAAGTTCCGAACCAAGAGCTGTTCATTCGGAACTTAAAAGTTCCGAATAAACTTCCGGATCAAGGGGCAAGTTCTGATTCAAGAGGTGTTCATTCGGAAGTCTGAAACTTCCGAATCAAGGGGCTTCATTCGGAATCTTCCGAATCAAGGGTGACCAAAAAGTTCCGAATCAAGGCAAAATTTAGAGTTCCGAATCAGTAAAGTTCCGAACGAAGGATTGTTTTGGATAAGTGACATATTCAGATCAATTTGTTCCGGATCACGGATTTTGGCAATATTCCAAGCAAAGAAGAATCATTTCAACCGAAGGTGACATTCCGGACGAGTGATTGTTCCAAACGAAGGTTTATTCCGAATGAGCTGTATTCAGGTTCTTATTAGTTTTTGTCTTTGATTTTTATTTTCAAGCTTTATTTTTCCTGCCTTTTATTTAATTGCACTTTAAGATTATTTGCCTTAGCTTTATTTTAGTTTTGCCTTAGTTTAAGTTTTAGTCGCGTTTTAAGTTTGCCTTAGATAGATTTAAGTTTACGTCATTTACTTTAGTCACGTTTTTAAATACTTGCACCTTTATTTTAATTAGACTTAGATTTACTTTAAGAGCACCTTTACTTTAATTGTCCCGCACTTTTTATTTTTTTTAACACTACAACGACACATCTTTGTTCCACCAAAAACAATAGAGTCACACATTAAACACAAGTGTTTCAATTCGAAGAGATTGGTACAACGAATCTTTTTAACCTGAGTAAAACCTAGTTATCACAAGACAAAATAAACACGGGAAACAAAGTCCTACAAGAAAACCGAAGGCCGGATGTGAAATTAGCAAAATATCCTTGAAGATTTAAATAGTTACAAGAATGGTCCCTCAAGTTTCAAAAATTGACACTTTATACCCCTAAGATATCTAAAATTACATCAGGGCCCCTAAAATATGAAGACTTGACAAGAATAACCCCTCAAGATTGAAAAAGTTGCAAAACTAGTCCTTAAATCCATTTCACCCAACCACAAGGATTAGTTATGCCATTTCCCAAAGATAAATACAAAGGAAATGGACCAAACTATTTTTTTATCAAGTCCAAGGACCATTTTATCATTATCCAATAGTTGTACATAAGGACTAAACTTGCCAAGCTGCTCAAAGTTACAACAAATACATGTTTACACAAGTTCTATGGGCTGGGAGTCATTTCTCAAAATTTCATTTCAAAGGAAATAAGGCTTATTCGTTTCAAAACAAGAGGAGGACTGAAGTTATAATATTCTAAAGTTTAAATTACTTAAACGTGGGAAACACTTATATTAATCCTAAAATGGGTTAAACCTAACTAAACACCAAAAACTTTACCTAATCCCATCCTAGATCCAATTGAGCAAGATTAATGAGGCAATGTTAAATTAAGTTCGGCGTTTTGAAGCTGAGACCCTTCTCAACAATCCCACATGGAGATATATCTTCTAGCTCATATTTTGGACCCTAACCAGTCACAAGATGTTGGGTCAGTATTTACTGACCCTGAAGCAACTCTAGGATTTGAATATAAAATCCCCCTAAGTGTTTCATGCTCAGTAGTAAGGCCAGTCTACTAAAGGATGACAAGAGGAATAAAGTTCCTACTGAATACTTTAAAGCTGAAGAAAGTTCAACACTCCCCTTCTAATGAACTTAGAAGACAAAGAAGTCTTCGCTTCAAATACTAGGCGGTCTAGTTGCTGTAGAACAAGGACCGAAGAAGGGATTTCAGTTCAGTTTGGTTTGACAATACCAAACTGAATGATGTCGATCTCCTCTAGGATACTGAAGACTCTCCAGTATTCTGATGGTTTGCATTAGGCGGGAAAAGATAACTTTAAGTCAAAGTAGGTTGCTTGTATACTTAGATATAAGTACAACCTTTTTCTTTTCTAGAATAGTTTAATATGTACTTTGTACTATTTATCCAGCATGGGCATCAACTACCTACTGGATAAACCCATGCATTGGTACATGCAAAATGAAAACCCTAATTTACACTGCCTATATAATGAGTGTACATTGGGAGAGAAAGGTTAACCAAGACAAAAGCTTAAACTCTGGAAAAACATTTCTCTCTCGATACCAACTAAACCATATAGCCAAGATGCATATGAACGTTTATATTGGAGCTTAGACTTTAACTTTGGTTAGATGTTTAAGTAGAGGAGATCAAAACCCATTGTCATTCAACCACTTGGTTATTCCGCAAACAAAGTGGGTTATAGATTCTTTATTTGATTCTAATAAAAGTCTATACGTTGAAAAGTATATTGGTATTGTTGTTTTAATCTTTCATAGTTCTTATCTCTTGCTAAAATAACACACTTGAGTCGAAGTAAGAGTTATTACTTAAGATAATAAGTAATAACGATTTACTAGGGACCAACAAGTGGTATCAAAGCAGTTTGATTAGTTAAACTCTTATTTTATTAAACTGCTCATTTAAAAGTTTTCAAATCAAGATCAATAATGGCTCAAGTTATACCACAAACCCTAGAATATAGGGGTGGCCAACTCAATGTTGCTCCTGTACTAGAGGTAGCCAACTTTACAAATTGGAAGAAGAGGTTTCTTGTCCACATGGTTGGAATTGAACCTCAATTCCTTAGAATCATTGAAATTGGTCCTTTTGTTCCCATGGTAGGGGACAATAAAAAACCTGAAGCACAATGGACTGTTGATGAGAGAAAAGCTGCTGACCTAGATCAGCGTCTCAAAAGTCTCATCATGTCTGTGCTCCCAGATGACCAAATGAATTCTGTTGTAAATTGTAAAACAGCCAAAGCAACATGGGAGGACCTTATTCTTTACCATGAGGGACCCTCTGATGTAAAAGAAACCAGAATCATGGATTTAAAGCTTCAATACAACACTTTCAAGCACAAAGAAGGGGAAACCCTCACACAGACATTCACCAGATACAAAGCACTGATGAATGAACTTGTGAATGATGGTGTTGAGCTTTCAAAACTTGAAATCAACACAGTTTTTGTTAATGCATTGCCAACGAAGTGGCTCAGTTTCTGCCAAAGCTTGAGAAATGCTAATCACATTAAAGATTGTGGTCTAGCCTCTCTTTTTGGTAAACTTAAATATGAAGAAAACCTAGTTGATAGGATTTATGAAGGCTCAAACAAGAGTAAAGCATTAACCATTGCTACACCCTTGTCCACAGCCTTCTTCAGTGAGGCTGGCATTCAAGACTACCAAGATAGTCCTGATGATGAGGAAGATACTAGATCTAGTGAGGAATATCTGAATGACCTCAAAGAGGAATTTCATGAAAGAGCACTTCTGGCCAAGTCTAGAAGGTTCTTTAAGAAAGGAGGCAAGTTCTCCAGCACCACAAAAGCTTAAGCTGACACTGAATGCTACAAATGTGGGAAGACTGGTCACTATACTAGGGATTGTTATTCAAAAACATCTCTCCCTTCATATTCCTCACCAGCTCAATCAAGAAAATCTGGTCAATCATCATTTCAACCAAAGCAAATTGCTTCTTCATCATTTCAGCAAAACAGGGTTGAACTCAGACCTACAAAAGACTTTGAGGCCAAGTACAAAGAAATCAAGGCAAGATTGGCCTTAATGAGTACTGAAATCTCCTCATCCAAGACTCCCAAGCAGGACAAGAATAAAGGGCTTGTTCTTGAAGCCTATGAATGGGATGAAGAAGACGTTTCTTCAGATGATGATGAAATGGTTAATGTGAAAGTGCTGATGGCACTTGCTGATGATGAAGGGGCTAGTTCAAATTTTGTAACCAGAGAAAGTGCCAGAAATGGTGAATGGGTCAATGTCACAATCAAAAAGGTACAAACTCTTCTAGGAAGATAAAGATGACATTAAATTTGTCTTTGATTACTTGTGCATTGATCTTAAATTTGTTGAAGGGCAAAGAACCAATTTGCTTGAAAATTTTCATAAACTTGTTCTAAAACTTGAAGATTTTGAAAGTAAGCAAATAGAGCTAAAAGAAGCTGTTAGCCTCAAAATATTGAGTCAAACAAGAATGCTCGGTCATAGGTTATTATTGTAACATTAGTTAGAACGTTGTAATAGGTAGTTAATTAGTCGTGGTTTACGGGCTTGGATTTAAACTAATTAAAGTCCAAAAGACAAGCCCGACCCAATATATAGTCCATTAAAACCCGCATGTGGGTGGACTATATATACTACCCTCCTAGCATGTTAGGAGGGTTGGTTGTTCAATATTCTCACTTCTAATCTAATATTCCCAAAGTTAATCATCTCTCTCTCTCTCTCTCTCTACTTTCTCTCACTACTTTCTCTCTCTAGAATTCATCTTCTTCATCTATTTTCTTTCTTTAATTCGTGCTATATCACCTAAATCTATGGGACAACAATTGGTATCAATCGCCATGAGGTAGATATGTGATTGGTTGTGTTTTTTATTTGATTCGTAAGATTTAATCTCTATCTCATCTCACGAATTCATTTTTTTGTGTGTTTTCCATGCTCTAAATCTTGATCTAAATCTCCTACATAGTTGTGGTAGGGATTTGGTTGCTTTGGATTGGTTAAAATCACGGATTTCTTGTCAAAAGTCTCATTTTTTTAGCAAAAATCTCGGAACAGCCCCTTATTGCGATTGGAAACCATCGCAAAGGAAAAGGGTTTCTCTTTGCGATCCATATTCAGATTGAGATTGCGATTGGCTATCATTGCGATTGAAGATTGCGATTGAAGATTGCGATTGGTTTCAGATCGAGATTGCGATTGGCTGTTATTGCGATTGGATATTACGACTGTCATTGCGATTGGATATTCCCATTGAGATTGTGATTCACTATTGCGATTGAGATACATTGCGACAGGGGTTATTGCGTCAGGGTTATTGACAGGGGGTCATTGCGATAGGATATTGCGACAGACATTGCGGCAGACATTCCGATGGGACAACATTGCGATGGGACAACATTGCGATGGGATATTGAGATCTGTTTAGCCAAATTTTGTTCGAGTATTTTTTAGACTTAGCCACCATCTAGACTAGTTTCGGAATATCGTTTACACGAAGATTAAAAAAAAGAAAAAAAAAGAGTTAAAATTTTTCCGTCAAGTAAATTCAAATTTTTTCCATACTAGTTTTTGGACATTTCTAGCTCGATTTCAAAATTTGGCGATCACAAAATTTTTTGGTCTACCGTTTTGTCGGACTGGGGAATTTATTGTCGGACTGAAGAAATTGCAATTTTCAGAATTTTAACCACAACAACAATCACAACAAATCTACTTAAGATCCCTATTCACTTCATCATTTCAGAGAATATTGAGATGGATTCTACTGCCGAATATCGTGTGACGAACAACAACATAATGGTGGCAGGTAACAAAGAAAGACCACCAATGCTTGTGTCTGGTCGGTATGCTCAATGGCAATCACGGTTCATACGATACCTTGATACAAGACCTAATGATGATGCCTTGAAGAAATGTATTACTCATGGACCATATATATTTAAGAAGATCTCAATTCCTCCAAGAGCAGCCACAGATACTACTGATCCAATACCTGCAAGTGAACGTGATGAAACAAGAGCCGATCTCACACCTGAAAATTGTGCTTGGCATGATGCGGAGAAGGAAGCCATCTATATGGTTTTAAGTGGGATTGGAGATGATATATACTCCACGGTTGATGCATGCCCGACAGCACATGAAATGTGGACTGCGATTGAACGCTTGCAACAAGGAGAATCACTCAACAAACAAGATGTCAAAACAAACTTGTTTTGGAATTTTGGCAAGTTTACTTCAAGGGATGGAGAATCAATTGACTCTTACTACTCCAGGTTTTATAAGATGATGAATGACATGACAAGAAATAATCTGCAAGTCTCCACCGTGCAAGTCAATGTTCAATTTCTTCAACAACTTCAACCCGAGTGGACACGGTTCGTCACTTTGGTGAAACAACAAGAAAAGTTAGACGAGGTCTCATATCATCGACGCTTTGACATCTTGAAGCAATTTCAGAATGAAGCAAATGAGATTCGAACTGAACGTGTTGCAAAGACGGCTAATCCACTTGCTTTAGTGACTACAACTCAACATGTTCAAGATCATCACTCTCGTGCTCCTAAGTCATATTCCACTACATCATCTTCACCACGATCTTCCACATCATCTAAGTCTTCATCATCCACAAAATCTCGAGGTAAAGTGCCAAGAGCACCATCACCACCATCTGAATCATCATCTGAAGAAGATAGTGATGAAGACCAAGCTCAAAATAACCGAGAGATGAAACAACAAATTGATTTCATAATGAAGACTTACAAGAAAATCTACAAACCCACCAACAACAATCTTCGCACATCATCTAACACAAAGAACCGATATGTTGAGAGTCCTCCAAGGTATGACACACGTCGACGTGGTGAAAGTCCTTCTAGGTATGATCGACATAATCCAACGCATGTTGAGGGTTTTGCAAGGTATGATCGACAAACTGCCAAGTATGATACTCAGAGGATTGCTGCTACTACTGGGAATAGGGAAACGGTTGGAAGTCAAGTGGTTCAGCAAAGTGGGATTCAATGTTTTAATTGCCAAGGTTATGGGCATATGGCAAAGGAATGTAGGAAGCCGAAAAGGGTTAGAGACTCCAGCTATCACAAGGAAAAAATGCTGCTATGAAAGAAAATGGAAGCAGGGGTTAAATTGTCAGCTGAGGAAGGAGCAATGCTTGATGATACCGATGATGAAGATTCTGATCAAGAGCTCGATGCACATTACTCGTACATGGCAAAGGTTGAAGAAGTTCTCAAAGTTACTGAAGATGACAATGGCCCTATCTTTGACACTGAGCCAATCGATAAGGTACACACTACTGATGAATATAATGTGTTTGGTGATATTCCTGAGCATAGTGATCTACCCAATGCCATTAATGACACGTGTATGATGGAAATGGTTGATAGCAATACCACACCCGATTCATCAGACATGTGCAATAATGAGTCTAAGGATGATCAACATGCAAATGAATATGATGAAGAGGAACGTATTGCGCTTGCTAATTTAATTGCTACTTTACAAAAAGATGTCACTGAAAATAAAAAGAGTCAAAATCAATTAAAGAAGGCAAACGCAACGCTCACTCAAAATTTTGAAGACTGCAAAGCTGCTCTTATCAAATCTACTGAGATGACTGAAAGCTATAGAGATGAGCTCCTTCAGAAAACCAAAGAGCTTGAGGGGTACAAGAGAAGTGCGTTAAAAAGTCAAAAGGACGATTTTGAAAACAAATATAATACAACTCTTGAGTTATTAGCCAAAGAGAAGCGTCAATATAATGTTTTCTTAATGGATAAACGTCAAAAAACGTACCTTGCCAATACCAAAGTAAATGAACTTGAACAAAAGCTCTCTATAACAACTACCGATTCTGCTAAAATTCTTGAGGATAAGAAACAAGAGGTAGATGCGTTAAAACAAGACTTCAAAAGTAGATACGATAAAGAAACTGAAAAAGTAACGAAATTAGAAGAACAAGTCGAATTTTTGAAGAAAGTTGTTTATAAAACGTATGATTCTATTCAATCCGTAAGAATGCTAGCACCTCCATCAATGTTTAAGGGTCAAGCTAGCTTTGCAAGTCCTGCGTACCTTGCCAAAGCTCAAGCTGCGAACCCGTGTCTTTATCTTGATGAGACTGAAAGGACTGATCTTGATTGCATGCCTGTAAGTGCCGATAGTGAAGAGACTGCCCTTTGGGATGATGATAGTCAACCTCTTGTCAATAAGGAGTTTGTTAAACCATATAATTATGCTTATGAGAATATTCTTTATGGTCTTTTCAACAAACAAACTCAGAAAACCCGTGAGGAAGTGTTTTTAGAATGCAAACAAAAGAGAATTCAATGGAAGAAAGCATTTGACCCTAAGAAATCTAATGTTTACAAATACATAAACTACCTCCCTCTAGATGAATCTAAATGCAAGAGTAGGAAAACATTAGGTATTCTTAAACACCACATAGATAATATTAAATCTATTGTTGAAAGAGACTGGGCAAAACGTGAAAATGTTGAGTGGACACGTCTGATTCCTCAAGATATTACCTTGCTTGTGAAAGAACTCTTAATTCCTAACACGACGTTGATTAAAGAAACTGTTCTTCAACTTGAGGAGTTCATTCGGACTGAAATGTATGATGACTTAAAATATGTTGAATCGCTTGAGAAACACATTGAAGATCTTCAAATGGAGAAGTCTGATTTTTCAGATGAATATGATTTACTATTGCAAGAATGTGTTTCTAACGATGTTATGTGTGCTTATTTTACATCTCGTGTTGATATTGATGAATATTCTAATGTTGCATGCAAATATCTTGATAAGCTCAAAGAATGTGAGCGTCTTGAAATTGAGCTTTCGAAACATAAAGAAAATGTTGATAAAAAGGCTTTTGAGTTACTTCAACACAAAACTGATTTTCTTAAAAAACATTGTCATTCTCTTGAACTTGCTTTGCAAAAAGACGTTGGTAGTTTTCCACAAGATAATAAATAGCAAGAAAAACTTTCCCAAACGTTTCGAGAAATGAATGAACGGAATTTGGAAATTAAAGGGTTGAAAGCTCAGTTACAAGACAGGGACAGAGCGATAGCAGAATGGCAGAAACTCGTTGCTAAAATGGGTGGGAAAGTCGTGGAACCTAGCATTAAGAAACCTGTTGTTAGACAACCCAATGCTTCTAAAGTGAATAGATCCTCTATCTTGGGAAAACCATCTGCTTTATCAAATTCCTCGTTTGCAAAACCTGTGTTTGCCCCCAAGATGGACGGAAAGGAAAGGTTACCACAAAATCAACCCATAAGGAATACTATAGCACCAAGCGTTAAGCATAATAATGTGATTAAACCAGGGATGTATAGAATGCCCACTAAGCCCACAAACAAAGATACTCAATCGCCTCAGACTTCTAGAAACACTAATATTCGTGTGTCTTCTACTATAGGAATAGTCTCCACTACTAGTGTTAGCCGGCCTCAGCTTAAGAGCACTCAAGTGAATGATAAGGTCTGGAAACACAAGAATCAAGCGAAGATGAAGGAAGTAGAAGAACACCCTAGGAATTTGAATGTTTTTAAGAATAAAAAAGTCTGTTATCGCATTTAATGACGATTTGAATGCTGTGAATGATTTGAATGTTATGAATGTGAAATTTGTTTGTGTCAAATGTGGAAAGTGTGCTAATGCTAATCATTCTATGTGTGCTATGAATAAAGTCAAAGGCGTAGATACTAGAACTAAGAAGCAAGTTGATATGCCTATTAGAGCTAGTCAACCCAAACGCAAAGTGAACCATTCTGGTGCCACCCCCACTAAGAAAAGTAATGCATCAGACTCCACCATTAAGAACCCTAGAAGCAAAATTAAGGAATTATATGAGTCTGCTAGTAAGTCTTGGAAATGGTGGTTTGCTAATCAATGTCCTCCCAGATATAAATGGATGCGTAAAATTAGGACAGAAAATGTGACTACGAGTGTTAGTATGCCTTTAAATGTTGCTAAGGACACTAATGATTCTATAATCACAAATACTGTGGTATCCAATTTAGCAAATGCCCCATCGTGTTCTAATTCTTTTGTAGGTGATACAAATAATTCTCTTCATACTGGACTCCGGATGCAGGAAGCACATGACGGGGAATCTCAAGCTTCTAATTAACTTCGTGGAGAAGTTCCTAGGTACGGTCCGATTCGGAAATGATCAATTTGCACCGATCCTAGGATATGGAGATTTGGTTCAGGGGAATATCACGATCAAAAGGGTATACTACGTCGAAGGGCTCAATCACAATCTATTCTCGGTTGGTCAATTCTGTGATGCGGATTTGGAGGTTGCTTTCAGAAAGAAGACATGTTTTGTTCGTGATTATGATGAGAATGACTTACTTACCGGTACACGGGGTACTGATCTTTACACAATTTCACTTCAAGACACAACTTCATCAACTCCAATTTGCTTCATGGATAAAGCTTCAACGACTCAGGCATGGTTATGGCATCAACGTTTATCTCATCTTAATTTTGATACCATCAACTTGCTTTCCAAGAAAGATATTGTGAGGGGCCTTCCAAGTTTTAAATTCATCAAAGATCATCTTTGTTCTTCTTGTGAACTTTGTAAAGCTAAACGAAGTAGCTTCAAAACAAAGACCACACCAAGCTCTAAAGGACGGTTAGATCTTCTTCACATGGATCTGTTTGGTCCCATGCGTGTTCATAGTATCGATGGAAAGAAATATATTCTGGTAATTGTCGATGATTACTCAAGGTACACATGGACTCACTTCTTGAGGTCCAAGGATGAAACACCCGAAGTTCTCATCAGCTTTCTTAAACTGATACAACGTGGTCTTCAAGCTCAAGTTAAAGTGGTTCGTACTGACAGAGGTACAGAATTTTTGAATTCAAATCTGAGAAAGTATTTTGAATCCGAAGGGATTGAACATGAAACATCTATTGCTCGAACACCCGAACAAAACGGCGTTGTTGAAAGACGAAACCGTACTTTGGTTGAAGCTGCTCGAACATTACTATCAGCTTCAAAAATTCCACTATACTTTTGGGCCGAAGCCGTGTCAACCGCATTCTACACACAAAACCGCCCCTTAATTATCCCAAGACACGAAAAGACACCATATCACATAATTCATGATCGAAAACCTTCACTCAAACACCTTCGTGTTTTTGGGTGTACTTGTTACATTATTCGAGATGGTGAAAATTTGGATAAGATAAAAGAAAAAGGTGATGCATGTATTCTTGTGGGATATGCAACTCAGTCTAAGGGATATAGAGTGTACAACAAGAGAACAAAATTGATAGTCGAGACTATTCACATCCGATTTGATGAATTACAAGAAATGGCACTTGAACAAAACAGTTTAAGTCCCGATCCACAACGACAAACGAATTCCGTCCACAACCGCACGGAACTCGGAACTCAGGACCACAGCAATGAACCGTCAAGTTCAACGCTGGTTCCAGAAAATGTTCCTAGAGCTGATATGACAGTCGACACGACAATTGAAGAGTTGGAAATGTTATATGGACCAATGTATGATGAATATTTCACGGGGGAGAAACAAGTTGTATCGAAGTCTTTCGCTGTCACTCATGATAAGAATGATGATACCGATCATCGTCAACAACCGAATACAACTTCATCGACTTCAACACGGGTAGCTCCAGAGTTACTTCCTCTGAATATCACTTCAACAATCGATCCTACAACATCCACAACTACTGTCATTGCTCCAGAGAACACAAATCAAGCAGACAATGCATTATCTGACGAAGACGAATTTATCAACCCATTCGGTACACCGGTACACGAAACTGGAGAATCTTATACTCGCCATGTTGATCCGTCAAATATGTATACATTCTATCAACGACATCCTTCAACACATCACTGGACCCGAGATCATCCTTTGGTTCATGTAATTGGAAACCCTTCACAGCCCGTTCGTACAAGACGGCAACTTCACACTGATGGTGATGTTTGTATGTTCGCACTTGCAGTGAGTTCAGCTGAACCGAAAAACATCAAAGAAGCTATGGCTGATCATGCTTGGATTGAATCGATGACGGATGAACTTCAACAATTTGAAAGACTTAAAGTCTGGGAACTTGTTGACAGACCATACGATGTAACACCATTAAATCTTCGATGGATCTGGAAAAAACAAGATGGATGAAGAGAACACGATCGTCAAGAATAAATCTAGGCTAGTGGCTAAAGGGTATGGACAGAAAGAGGGTATTGATTTTGAAGAATCATTTGCACCAGTAGCTCGAATGGAAGCGGTCAGGATTTTTCTTGCTTATGCTGCACATAAGGGATTCATTGTCTACCAAATAGACGTAAAGACGACATTTCTTAACGGTCCTTTGAAGGAAGAAGTCTATGTCACGCAGCCAGAAGGATTAGTCAATCCTCATTATCCTGACAAGGTGTATCGTCTCCACAAAGCACTATATGGACTCAAGCAAGCTCCAAGGGCGTGGTACGACGAGCTCTCGAAATTTCTGGCCTCCAAAGGTTTCTCAAAAGGTTCCATTGATTTAACTTTGTTCACTTATAAATATGGGGATGACATTTTGCTTGTGCAGATTTATGTTGATGACATTATTGTCGGGTCTACAAACCCAAAACTTTCAAAATGGTTTGAAAAAGTAATGCACAACAGATTTGAAATGTCTATGATGGGCGAACTAAAATTCTTTCTAGAAATTCAAGTTCACCAATCCCCAAGTGGTATATTCATTAACCAAGCTAAGTATTGTTAAGAGATAATCACAAAGCATGGTATGACATCATGTGACCCCGTTGGGACACCATTATCAACCACATCCCTAGATGCTGATTTGGAGGGATTACCCGTAGATCAAACGAGATATCGTTCCATGATCGGGTCCCTCATGTACTTGACAACAAGCAGACCTGATATTCATCATGCTACATGCTATTGTGCACGATATCAAGCACGACCCACTGAAAAGCACCTCAAGGAGGTTAACGGATCTTTCGGTGCCTTAAGAATACCATTCACATGGGTCTCTGGTATCCGAGGGAAACCGGTTTCTTTCTAATGGCCTATTCAGATTCTGATCATGCAGGGTGTCTTGATACACGAAAAAAGTACTTCTGGTGGTGCATAATTTCTAGGTCAAGATACGCTTATGGGATGGTCTTCCAAGAAGCAGGATTGCACGTCACTTTCATCAGCCGAAGCGGAGTATGTGTCTCTATCTGCGTGTTGTGCTCAAGTTCTTTGGATGAGAACACAACTCACGGATTATGGCTTCCACTTTGATAAAGTACCTATGTACTGTGACTTAAAGTCAGCCATAGCCATCTCCTGCAATCCGGTACAGCATTCCCGCACGAAGCACATTGATGTCAGATATCACCTCATTAAGGAACAAGTTGAAAAGGGTATTGTTGAATTATACTTTGTTGGAATGATTACCAATTAGCTGAATTGTTTACAAAAGCTCTTTCGAAAGAGAGGTTTGCGTATCTTGTTCGGCAAATTGGTATGAGATATTTGACTCCAGCAGAACTGGAGACTCTGGCAAAGAAGCCTGCTTGATTCATCTATCAAACATCTACCTGTAAATATTAATGAAAAAGAAAAATACAAAATTAAAAAATCTTTGATAATCCAAAAATATTCTTCTCGACATGTCTTTCAGTATCGATAATATGGACGTACCTAGAAATGTCGCTCAATAACGACACGGGTGTGTACATAAAGCTCGAATGAAAGTTGTAAATATTTTTCAAAACATGTCATTTCTATCTTTTTAAAGGAAATTGTCTCTTTTGGACAATATTTCCAACAACGGGTAGAGCAATCTATCTCGGGTTGAGCTTGTCTCAAAACATTCAACGTTTTGAGCTCAACACAATGGCTTGTAATCACTTTCAGATTGCAACCCGGCTCTAAATTCACGGGGGAGTGTACACTTTTGTACTCTTACCCTTAGCAAAAGAAGTTAAATCTTCTTACACTTGAGTGGATTCTTCAAGACATTCAAAGTCTATGAACTCAAGTTTATGCTTTAGAAAAACCTTTTCGTCAAAAAGAATTGACTTTTCAAAAAGCGTTGAACACATTTTTTTTCAAGAATTTCTCAATGATATTCAAAATCTTTCAAAAAATGTGTGTTCAACAACTCCTATCCTCAAAAGTTTAATGTGGATCAAATCCTCGTAATGACAATTCCATTGGATCAATTTTTGAGGGGGAGCTTTCCAAAATTCATGCTAAGTTTGACACATCTTTCTCCTGAAGATTTCCAAGATTATTTTTCAAAATATATTTTAATCAAATTTGGTATCTATAATATCAAAAGATTTAATATATTAGAGATATGGGAGAAAATGTGATTAAAATGTGATCTTATATAAGACTCAAGCACTTTAACTCTTACCTACATGTGCGAAACACTTTCGATTATCGATGCACATGTGAAGGGGGAGCATTTCTGAAACGACAAAACTAGCAAGGTGTTAAATGTTTTTCAAACACTTTGTTAGAATTTAAAGTGGTTTTAATGGTGACGATCAAATACCCATAACATCTTTAATTCACGACGTTATTGGTGTCAAAAGGGTGGTTAGGTTTAAGTCCTATGATCGAACCAGAACCGGAGGGATCTTCCCAGGGACAATCCAATAGATTATTAGAAGTCCTTAGGAAAGATGGAGTAGAATGTGAACGTAGCTGAATGTCGACTAAGTACTGATGCTAGTACTGGAACAATCACAACAAGGTGCTAGTAATGATGTCTTGGTAAGCATTCAAGGGGTTGAAGAATGAAAAAGAAATGTAAGGATAAAGGGTGTAAAGAAAGAAGCCCTTCATGCAACTTAGGCAGAAACCGGGTCAACACATCATGAAGACAACTCATCATGGACCCGGTGATGTGAAGCACAACCCTTTCCTAGCTACTCAGGCTTCTCTCAAAAGAAGTTTGTTTTATTGTCACGGAGATCAACACGACTTCTATTGACTTTCTCACTCCGAGATAGTTGATATTGAATCTCTGGCATCTGCTCCAGCCTCTGACCACAAAGTGCACAAATCGAGTCTAGAGCCAAGAGATCAATCAAATCTCGTTAAGACACACGGATGAATATCAAGAGAGTCCTACGCTATATCCTTGCGATATTGCTAGAACACTCAGAGTGATACTACTTAGTATTCACAATGATGAGTGGAAATCCTTCCAGTGTTAACATCAAACAGCACTACGGTAGGTCATATGCAAGATTCTTTATGAATTGAACATATAAAAAAAACTGAAAAGCAACAGTGGTTTGATTCTAAATTGATTCAAACTCGTTTCAGGTCTCTACGCAATATCTTTATGGTCTTGCCAGAACATTCAGAGTGATATTCATTAATATTCACAGTGACGAATGGAAATCCTTCTAGTGTCAACATCAAACAGCGCTACGGCAGGTAACTTGTGAGATTCTTATGAATCAACTTGTGTCAACTTGAAAGCAACAATGGTAAGATTCTTAATGAATCAAACTTGTTCCAGCAATTTGAATTGACGACTTTAATCAAGCGGATATTTATCCAATTGATTCACTCTTTATGTTCGCAGTCTTGCTTTGAGACGATCGAGTAAAGAGAACGGCTAGTACAGCCGCGAAACCCTGTCAAGGAAATTCTTAATTGAATCTACCTAATCACAGGTACGGTATTTAATATCGTATAACGGTCTTCACCGACCGGAGGTAAAACGCTACCGATTTAGGACGAATGTCAAAGCCATTCAGTCCGTGTCTATGTTTTGTCTCGAGAAGGTGGCGTCACGGTGTACTCAACAAAGTCAAAGATTCATAACCACATATTCATGCCCAAAGACTTATCCAACAATTGATAGTGTGAGCATGTGGATAAAGACACAAGATCGCAAGATGGCAATGACAAGTCAAGGATGATTTGAAGATCTCAAGACTAAAAAACAAAGTCGAAAGACAACAACAAAGGCTCAAAGATCACAGCATGAAGGAACAAAACTACTGTTACACGTTCAAGGCTCATTTATGACGAGATTCGTAATCTCCATTGATCTACAAATATCAAAAGGGTATGACATCACATTGGGGGAGATTGTTAGCCTCAAAATATTGAGTCAAACAAGAATGCTCGGTCATAGGTTATTATTGTAACATTAGTTAGAACGTTGTAATAGGTAGTTAATTAGTCGTGGTTTACGGGCTTGGATTTAAACTAATTAAAGTCCAAAATACAAGCCCGACCCAATATATAGTCCAATAAAGCCCGCATGTGGGTGGACTATATATACTACCCTCCTAGCATGTTAGGAGGGTTGGTTGTTAATTATTCTCACTTCTAATCTAATATTCCAAAAGTTAATCATCTCTTTGTCTCTACTTTCTCTCACTACTTTCTCTCTCTAGAATTCATCTTCTTCATCTATTTTTTTTCTTTAATTCGTGCTATATCACCTAAATCTATGGGACAACAGAAGCTAAACTTGATATTCTTACTTTTCAACAAATGAACAAAGAAATTTTGGAGGAAAATAACTGTAACACCCCCACATTTATACGATTCAATACAGCGAAAGACTCGTTGGTGTTACGGGATAGCACATTACTCACATCATAGACAACGCTTAAAAATCGCGTCGTTTATTAATAAAGCATTTCCATTCATAAATATCAAATTTACATAGGTCCCAAGTCATATTATTTCATACAAAGTTTTACAAAGCATTTGAATGGAAATTATTGTTTAAGTGCGGGCCATGAATTCTTGTCGTCTTCCCGAGAATTACTTTCAAGTACCTGAGATAAAACATGTTAAAAGAAAAGGTCAGCGATAACGCCGAGTGAATTCATAGAGTTTAATAAACCATCAATATATCATCGGTATATAATTATTACCGAAAATCATTTTGTACAAATCATTTTAATAGGCCATAAAATAGCCAAAGTCATTTTATACAATTCCTTATCAAAATCATAATATAGGCTTTCGCCTCCTAAATCATTATACGAGCCAATGTCGTAAAAGCATCATACAATACGTTTTATAACGTTGTATAAAGTTAAATAAAAACCGTTATATGAATATGGTTATGAAAAACCAAAACATGAACATAATATCAATAGTAAGACCCCATATTGCTAGTCAGGCAATATCTCGTAATTCGGTGCGTATAACAGTATTTCGTTAATTGGATTATTATAAGCCGCATGACATTGTTACCTTACTAAACCAAACAACGGGTAGCTAACACGATACTCAATTTGCCCATCTAAATTAGTGTGTCGTCACAAAGGTCACGCTATGTAAATCTTCTCATACATAAATTCGCTTACCAATCAATGTGGCACGACGGGGATCAACCGTCAAGGCGCGAACTGGGGTGATCTTCCCCAAATAGTAGTATTATATGCATAAGCGTCTACTAAATCCCGGTAGTTTACAATTCATGCTAATGGGACTTTTAGCGACATAACCTAACTTTAATAATCCATTTTATTTCATCTGTCGGGTCATTTAATCTTTCATCGGGTCATACAATCATTCGGGTCAAAATTAATAAACAGACAATCGGGACAAATAGTGTCCTATTTCATAAAAACTAACATGTTATCTCCCTGGCAGGTTTATAAAATATTTCATAAAAGAAAATATTTAAAAGAGTGCGAGGCTATGAACTCACGTTGATGTGGGAAGGCGGGTTATCGGCAATTCGGACGTACGGTACGTGCTTCAATCACGGAAACCTAGAAAAATAATACTCGTCTTAGACTCTTGTCCAATGACTTTATAAAAATAACAATTATGTATACATATGATGATTATATATATATGATAATCAAGTGGGTTTATATATTCTCATTCACTCATTTTTGTGTTTATGTATTGGTAATTTCTTACTAGTTTACTAGTTTTACCTATTTATGTGTTTTAGGTCCAATAAGCCTATTATAAGTTTATTAACTTGTATTAATCCATTCATACTTGTATTATCAGTATTTATACTTTACATGTTGGGCCCAAATGGGTTAAGCCCAATAAATAAGTTTATAAGTGTTTTAGCCCATTTTGTTGTATTATTAGTCCAATAATCATTAACTTAGCCCGTTAATGTCCGTATGTTATATAGTTCGGGAATTATCAGTTTTTACTTGTTATATATGTTTATATATCAGTATATGAGTTTATAAAAGTTTACATTAGACGGGTCCAACCGTCTAAGTTTTATTTAACAAAAACGTTAATTTTACGGTAATAGCCGAAAAAATCGTAAAAATCATGTTTATAGTTTTATAACTTATAAAACTTACCAAACTACAATTTTTATATAATGTCCATTTATTTATCCTTACACATATTTATATAAATGTATTATATAAGTTAGTGGGTTTTAATTCACATTTATACTATTTTTATTTGAGTGCTTATATAATACTATTATACTTTAATTTCCCAAAATCTGATTTTTACTTTCACTTTCACCATTTTTACCATATCTTGAGTTCTACAAGGAGATAGAAGCTCATTTTTGGACACCATAAACTACATGATATGTGCTACAATTAACGTAGCTTTAGCTACTGCTCAATCCAATTCTAAATATCCTTAACAGTCCGTCCAAAACTGACTATTCAGATTGGTACTCTAAATTTGTTTTGGTCATATCTCACTCATTATAATGATTCCATTGTATGGCCAATTCTCACATGTGTATGAAATCTTATAATTACTGTATATTTATTCTACTTTGCCATTTTATCAGTTTAACATGTTTTAGTTACTGTTTTTATACAGCCAACAATTTAAGCAAGATTTTAGCCTTGTTTCTTATAGTTTTTCATCTTTTTACCCATGATTATCAACACCAAATCCTCACACAATATTTTTATCATCATATATTCATCATATACATATACAATAGGAAAGAAAATACATGATTACATAATCAAAATAACAAGAAGATGGGAAGAACAATCTTTATACCACCATGATGATGTAGGTTGTGATCAAGACATGGATTTTGATCACACAACTTATGATAAACCAATATCATCTTCAAGTCCACCAATCTTCAAGTACTCCTTGTGGCAAATCAGCCCTAAGACTCTATAGAAACTCCTCCTTGGATGTTATAATCACCACCATTTAATAGAGCTTCAAGAGGGCATCATCATATATGTAAATAACATAGGATTTGTAGTTGAATCAAGATCAAGTGATGGTGTTTTTGGGGTAAAGTGGACGGCACAAATGGAGCTAGAGAGAGATTTTGGTGTGTTTTGCATGAATGAGAAATGGTTTTGTTTGTTCTAGTGGTTTTGATGGAAAGTTGGCTTAACTTGTAAGCTTAGCTTACAAGTGTAAGCATTGTTGTTACAAGGGTGCCACATCAAATGATGTGGTGTCCCTTTAGCCGTCCCTTTTAGTTAGTGGGGTGGGATAAACTTGTTTTGTCCCATCCCGCTAATTTACGGGTATTCCTCGATTCTAGTTTCTTCGATTTGCGTGCCCTCGGGTCGTTTTACGAAAAACGTTTTTATAAATTATGAATCAACGACACAAAACGAATCTAATAAAAATTGTCTCATCAAAAACAGAGTTCGAAAACGTAAATACGTAATCCTAAGGTTTCCGGTTTAGTCGTAAAGGACGTTAAATTATAATCGTAAGTCCTAATCTCTTCTCGTAAATTTGTGAGTTTATGAACCATCACAAATTTAAAATTCCAAAATAATATTCACGGATAAATTTATTTCCTGAAATGTTGGACTGTCACCAAAACAGTGTATGTAAACGTAAGCACGTAACGTAGAATCCTCCGGTTTAGACGTAGTCGATGCTACTTCAAGATGTAAATCCAAATTTCTTCCCAAAAATAAGTGAGTTCATAATATAACATTAAAATAATGTTTTTAAATAAATATTGAGAATAAAATATAAACCATAAATTGACGGATTGTCACAGCATTTACCCCTAAACATGATCTTTGTGCTCAAAGATCATCTTACCTTACTACTCGCTTCTTATTGAGTTAAAAGCCATGTGGGAATTTCCTCCACATTCAGTCTTTTCTCACAAGTGTAATTTATTACAATACGCGAGTTTCATCAAACATAACTACGGGAATAAGATCAGGCTTAATGTCGACTTACTTTCTCTATCCATGATGTTCATGGGTTTTTGATGAATGAAACTTTTCGCCGATCTAAACTTTATCAAGAAGAATTCAGATTTTCACTTGATAGATATTTATCAAGTTCGATTTACGAAACATAATTCACGCAGCTCTTGAAGTCCTAGGGTAGATCCAGCTTATATGCCTTTCAAACCAATCTTTTACATCATCTCAATGGTCCCATACAACGGGGACTTATATCCCATGATCTTCTAGATCATCAATTCATTTTTCCATGGTTAAATTTTTTGGCATAACTTCGCTACCCATTTGGCACTTCAAGATCTACATTTCATATTCACATAACCTCCTGCCCACTACCGGCTGTCAATAATCAGATCCTAATTTCAACAATCATTTCAGGTCTCGCGGGTCGAGTATTTTGTAAGGTTAGGTTCGCCATCATAGGAAACCTTAAACCTAAAAGACATGTCCAACTCACAATGGGTGTATGCCGGGTGTCTTCATCCCAACTCCTGCTTACAGATGCTCTAATATATAAATCTTAACAAGGTTCGATCTCGATCCTAATACGATGATTATCAATGATAATCTCTCCAAAGGAAAACGATTTTACAGTTTATTACCAAAGGTCATTCATTCAAACATAAAACAACACTTATATTACTTTGTATCGTTACTTTACCTCGTCCCTTCGATTGGGGTGGTACACAGTACTCTCATCAAGATTCGTTCTCAATGACTTCTGAGCAAATCTCTAGACATTCGGTGCGAAGCGAGGATCTTGATAGAGATGATCGATATAGGCACACCATGTTTACACAACTCCTTTAAATACAAAAGAGTCAATTTCTTCATCAAGAATCTATCATTAACATGAATGATATTAGCAGATTTGGTCAGTCTGTCGACGATGACCCAAATTGAATCAAATTCAGATGATGACCTTTGCAATAGCTAGACGTTTACTAATGTAAGAAGCAATTTCTGCCTTCATAATTTGCCATTAGTACAACCTCTTCAGATAAAGATACATTAAATCAGAAATGACAGGAATAGAATACTTATACTTACAAGATTCCAACATAACTATATCTCACAATCCTCCATATTTAGACAATCACAAGTGGTATTTAAAACATTTAACGCCATCGGCTCCTCAATTCTAATGGTTCATATTAGCCGCGAACCACTTTTATTATCTATATTATCCTTTTTATAAGCATCGGCTATATTTTAAATTGTTCGGCAATTTATTTTGCACATTCATTATTAAGAAATACATCGTAATTGATTCTTCATATTTTCTACATAATGTGTCAGTAATTACGTTCACCTTCCTTCCTATTTTCTAAGTTTCAGTTTCGTTTCAGCTATCATTTTTATCAGTTTTGCTTAATCCGACGTTTAAAGCGTCGATAATTATTACAACTAATTAAATAATAAATATTTAATTTTTATGAAACATAACGTAAAAATTTTAATTTTTCTTAGTTCGACCAATTATAAAAATGATCAAAATAAATTTGAATTTAATTAACAAGACTTTTGTTGATTTATCGAAAATAATTAAAATAATTAATAAAATCCGTAAATGTTCGAAAAACCTTCGTTTATTCTTTGGTAAAAATTTTCTTAGTTGAAAAGCAAAAATTGTCATTTCAAATTTTAAGTCATGGTTTAACGGTTCCCTCAATCCCTCTTAGGTTGTCTTGAGGTATACACGAACATTTACCCCTAAACAGGAGTTTAGTTAAATGTTCTGGGTATAAGGGAATAATCCCTTAAAAATCTTTTGTCAAAACATTTGTCAAAACACATTTGCACTTTCTTTTGGTAAAACCCAAAATCTTAAAATGGCTCTTAATTTTTGAAGAGTCAATATAGATTCCATTATCTTTTAATCACACAGTCAAATAATGTAAAGGATTAAGTCTTTGATCACATGTTAATTGTTCAAGGTACATGTTTTTATTGTTCGGCCAATTCAGGGCAATCTATAAATAATTATTAACTCATTCTTATTCTTATAAACAAACAAATGGTCCTTAATGATCGCAAGCATGAATTTATCAAATTACAGCCTTCACACGTGATTCACCAAATTTATGAATGCTACGTGTGTATTAGTCAATCCAAACGACATCATGTGAAACTCATAATGTTCATTACAAGTTCTGGATGTAATGATTGGAATAGATAATCTTTTTCGCAGATGCGAAGTTGATGATAACCATGCCATGGATCAAATTTTTAAAACATATACTAGAACCTTGTAAAAGATTGAACAAATCTTCCATTTCGAGTCATGGATATCGTTTTCGATTGTCAATTTACTCAGTTCACAGTAATTAATAAATATAAGAAATAATAACACCATAGCTCTTCATAATGACGAGCTCGGTAGAATAAAATCTTTCTCCGACAACTCCCTCAGTTGTACGGTAATTCTTTTAATTTAGATGGTGCTGACGTACAGTGCACAAGCCACAAGTAAAGCACCGGAAATATAATCAATACCAATTTCAACTTGCCTTAATGGCAAAAGTCTAGGTAATTTACCAACAAATATCTTCTAAAATTTCAGATAACAGAAACATCTTTTAATAAATTCATATTAGGTTCTTTCTAGATTATAATATCTATGACTAATTCACAACCATTCATGGTATAATTTCAAGTCTAAATGCAGGATATGGTCATCCATCAAGAATTATTTAGATCACTTTTGATAATCAACATCTTATCATTTAGGGGGAATTCTACTCGAGTTCCCATCAATTAAGACAATGTCGTCATGTCATAATCAATCAATCCATTCTACTGGCACTATCAACTTTTCAGTTTTGTTGCCGTTGATAAGATGTGAACTTCTCCAATAGACTAATAATAATTCATAATCCTTCACAAATTCAAGGATATCAGGAGACATAACTAACCTTAAAAGAGTAAGGTCAACGCATAATCTACGCGAGAGAATTTCAAATCAGATACAGACGAAAACATTTAATGAATATGAATATATCCCATGTTTTCATAATTTGAGTACGCATTCGAAAGCTCCTCGGATCGTTACCCAGGTCATTCAAATGAAATCTAATCAAAAGAAATGATAGGAACGTCGATACATCCAGTCGGGTATCAACACTCGGTAATCAGATACTTTTCCAAAGAATCTCACCATGGGAGAATTGGACAAGAAGGGAATATCAATTTGTCAAATAAGACAATTTCCACAGATGAGTAAATTCGACTCAGAAGAATAAATAGTACGGGCACATATGTAGGTGTCCCTAATAATATGTCCCTATTTTGCACTTTTTGCAGATCTCATAAAATTTTAATCTTCCACAATCTTCAAAGAAAATTTAGCGTTTATTAATCAGTTTTATGGTGACTACTAATCAGCCTTGCATGGTCCATTCCAAATTGTATGTAGGTGCGCAACTATATACAATTTCAAGATTAAAGATGCAATACTCAGTTCGTCAAAATTTTGTCATCATGTTTATAATAAAAACATTTTCATGCTTAATTCTTAAATAAGAATCAAAAATAAATATACAAAGATTTTCTTTATTATGAAAACAATTAAGTTTTTCAAGGTGTTTTATAAACAACTTCATTTCGATAACGATCACTTATAAATCTCACTTTGAATAATCCTTATAGTGATGAAAATTCAATTTTCTCAAAGGATACTGTTTTAACTTTATAAAAACAATGAGTGATCTGCAAAAGAGTGATGAAGAGTTGTTCACAGAGAACTAACTACAATATGATAGGAAATGAGCTTAGCCAAATAATCATGAGGTTCATGACTTCGATGGCACTCAGGAATAATCCACAACGTAACTCAATTCGAGATGAGTACTTGTTCAATGGTTGAATCACTAATGCGAGCATTAGGAAGAAGCAAGAAAAGATAGATATCATCGATACATGTAGGATTTAGCAATCAAAGGTAGTCTTTTTCATTAATCACAAACAAGTCAAAATTGTACCGTAACACATTACGTGTCACTATGTCATATAATTTCAAGAACTCATCCTACCAACTGATGTCTCAGTTAAGTTAGGGATTTTTAAAAGATACCACAATGAATACTAAACTACAAGAGTCATTAGGTGTCCCACCTGTCTCAGAAGATCCATCGGTCCCAATTTAGAAGAAGATTTCTTCAATTTATTTCTTGGACACTGGGCATCCTCGTTAGTGGACAATGGCCTAGGAACAACACTTAACACGAATCAACAATCAATTAAAACCTTATAATTCAATCTCAGGGCTCAACAACTTCCTCTTAACAATCTCATATTCCTTAAAAGTTAAATTTTACTTCACTCAAGTTTCAATCAACTTATACTCAATGCGACATCCTACCTCATTCTTCAATACTTTCAATCTTATTCTTAGACCTTCAAAGTGCAATAAAAGCTCGATATGAACAACACTTAATTTCCAATCCTATAACTCCTCAATAGTTATCAAATGAGTCACTAGTATGAAATGACTTGATCATTCAACTAGACTTCTCGGAAAGGTACTAGTGGCATGAGGCTTTTGGGTAATGGTTCCAAGGACAGCCTCAAGTGCAACATTCACCCTTTCGATTTCAATTTAAGAATTGGGTGACAACGAATCAGATGACACCTTTCCAGGTGGTAATGTTTTGTCAAACTCCACTCTATAAGGAAAGATCGTCGTGACATCGATATCAGTTTTACCGCCAATTCTTCTTCAATATCACAATCAACTAATATTAACGTTTCTACGGATATCAACCATTTTGTTGGGATCATAAATATCCACAACTTGGTTTGGGTCTAGGATAGCTAGAATTCCTACGGGAATAGCTTCGATTGATTTACTAGGGGATTTAGGGTTCCTTGTGACAATCTACGTCGTATAAATACCTCGTATAAATATAGAAATAATCATTAAATATTCATGTAATCAAATTACATCATATATATATATATATATATATATATATATATATATATATATATATATATATATATATATATATATATATATATATATATATATATATATTAAAATAACACTTCTCAGTCTGGCCTTGTCGGTAACTCGGGAATTCTTCGGCACCGTTATATTCAAAAGATTTTTAGACATTTTTAGAAAAATGTTTATAGTTAAAAGATTTTGAAATGTTTTATTCAAAACCTTGGTTTTTAAAAATCTTTCATTCTCTATAACGAGAGCTCTGGTACCAAACTGTAACACCCCCAAATTTATACGATTCAATACATCGGAAGAATCGTTGGTGTTACGGGATAGCACATTACTCACATCATAGACAACGCTTAAAAATCGCGTCGTTTATTAATAAAGCATTTCCATTCATAAATATCAAATTTACATAGGTCCCAAGTCATATTATTTCATACAAATTTTTACAAAGCATTTGAATGGAAATTATTGTTTAAGTGCGGGCCATGATTTCTTTTCGTCTTCACGAGAATTACCTTCAAGTACCTGAGATAAAACATGTTAAAAGAAAAGGTCAGCGATAACGCCGAGTGAATTCATAGAGTTTTATAAACCATCAATATATCATCGGTATATAATTATTACCGAAAATCATTTTGTACAAATCATTTTAATAGGCCATAAAATAGCCAAAGTCATTTTATACAATTCCTTATCAAAATCATAATATAGGCTTTCGCCTTCAAAATCATTATACGAGCCAATGTCGTAAAAACATCATACAATACGTTTTATAACGTTGTATAAAGTTAAATAAAAACCGTTATATGAATATGGTTATGAAAAACCAAAACACGAACATAATATCAATAGTAAGACCCCATATTGCTAGTCAGGCAATATATCGTAATTCGGTGCGTATAGAAGTATTTCGTTAATTGGATTATTATAAGCCGCATGACATTGTTACCTTACTAAACCAAACAACGGGTAGCTAACCCGATACTCAATTTGCCCATCTAAATTAGCGTGTCGTCACAAAGGTCACGCTATGGAAATCTTCTCATACATAAATTCGCTTACCAATCAATGTGGCACGACGGGGATCAACCGTCAAGGCGCGAACTGGGGTGATCGTCCCCAAATAGTACTATTATATGCATAAGCGTCTACCAAATCCCGGTAGTTCACAATTCATGCTAATGGGACTTTTAATTACATAACCTAACTTTAATAATCCATTTTATTTCATCTATCGGGTCATTTAATCTTTCATCAGGTCATACAATCATTCGGGTCCAAATCAATAAACAGACAATCGGGACAAATAGTGTCCTATTTCATAAAAACTAACATGTTATCTCCCTCGCGGGTTTATAAAATATTTCATAAAACAAAACATTTAAAAGAGTGCGAGGCTATGAACTCACGTTGATGTGGGAAGGCGGGTTATCGGCAATTCGGACGTACGGTACGTGCTTCAATCACGGAAACCTAGACAAATAATACTCGTCTTAGACTCTTGTCCAATGACTTTATAAAAATAAAAATTATGTATACATATGATGATTATATATATATGATGATCAAGTGGGTTTATATATTCTCATTCACTCATTTTTGTGTTTATGTATTGGTAATTTCTTACTAGTTTACTAGTTTTACCTATTTATGTGTTTTAGGTCCAATAAGCCTATTATAAGTTTATTAACTTGTATTAATACATTTCATACTTGTATTATCAGTATTTATACTTTACATGTTGGGCCCAAATGGGTTAAGCCCAATAAATAAGTTTATAAGTGTTTTAGCCCATTTTGTTGTATTATTAGTCCAATAATCGTTAACTTAGCCCGTTAATGTCCGTATGTTATATAGTTCGGGTTTTATCGGTTTTTACTTGTTATATATGTTTATATATCAGTATATGAGTTTATAAAAGTTTACATTAGACGGGTCCAACCGTCTAAGTTTTATTTAACAAAAACGTTAGTTTTACGGTAATAGCCGAAAAAGTCGTAAAAATCATGTTTATAGTTTTATAACTTATAAAACTTACCAAACTACCATTTTATATAATGTCCATTTATTTATCCTTATACATATTTATATAAATTTATTATATAAGTTAGTGGGTTTTAATTCACATTTTATACTATTTTTATTTGAGTGCTTATATAATACTATTATACTTTAATTTCCCAAAATCTGATTTTTACTTTCACTTTCACCATTTTTACCATATCTTGAGTTCTACAAGGAGATAGAAGCTCATTTTTGGACACCATAAACTACATGATATGTGCTACAATTAACTTAGCTTTAGCTACTGCTCAATACAACTCTAAATATCCTTAACAGTCCGTCCAAAACTGACTATTCAGATTGGTACTCTAAACTTGTTTTGGTCATATCTCACTCATTATAATGATTCCATTGTATGGCCAACTCTCACATGTGTATGACATCTTATACTTACTGTATATTTATTCCACTTTGCCATTTTATCAGTTTAACATGTGGTTAGTTACTGTTTTTATACAGCCAACAATTTAAGCAAGATTTTAGCCTTGTTTCTTATAGTTTTTCATATTTTTACCCATGATTATCAACACCAAATCCCCACACAATATTTTTATCATCATATATTCATCATATACATATACAATAGGAAAGAAAATACATGATTACATAATCAAAATAACAAGAAGATGGGAAGAACAATCTTTATACCACCATGATGATGTAGGTTGTGATCAAGACATAGATTTTGATCACACAACTTGTGATAAACCAATATTATCTTCAAGTCCACCAATCTTCAAGTACTCCTTGTGGAAAATCAGCCCTAAGACTCCATAGAAACTCCTCCTTGGATGTTATAATCACCACCATTTAATAGAGCTTCAAGAGGGCATCATCATATATGTAAATAACATAGGATTTGTGGTTGAATCAAGATCAAGTGAGGGTGTTTTTGGGGTAAAGTGGACGGCACAAATGGAGCTAGAGAGAGAGTTTGGTGTGTTTTGCATGAATGAGAAATGGTTTTGTTTGTGCTAGTGGTTTTGATGGAAAGTTGGCTTAACTTGTAAGCTTAGCTTACAAGTGTAAGCATTGTTGTTACAAGGGTGCCACATCAAATGATGTGGTGTCCCTTTGGCCGTCCCTTTTAGTTAATGGGGTGGGATAAACTTGTTTTGTCCCATCCCGCTAATTTACGGGTATTCTTCGATTCTAGTTCCCTCGATTTGCGTGCCCTCGGGTCGTTTTACGAAAAACGTTTTTATAAATTATGAATCAACGGAACAAAACGAATCTAATAAAAATTGTCTCATCAAAAACGGAGTTCGAAAACGTAAATACGTAATCCTAAGGTTTCCGGTTTAGTCGTAAAGGACGTTAAATTATAATCGTAAGTCCTAATCTCTTCTCGTAAATTTGTGAGTTTATGAACCAACACAAATTTAAAATTCCAAAATAATATTCACGGATAAATTTATTTCCTGAAATGTCGGACTGTCACCAAAACGGTGTATGTAAACGTAAGCACGTAACGTAGAATCCTCTGGTTTAGACGTAGTCGATGCTACTTCAAGATGTAAATCCAAATTTCTTCCCAAAAATAAGTGAGTTCATAATATAACATTAAAATAATGTTTTTAAATAAATATTGAGAATAAAATATAAACCATAAATTGACGGATTGTCACAATAACTCCCTTAGAGTGGAACTAAAAGAAGCAAAAGAAATTGTTAAATCTTGGCTTAGAAACTCTGATAGGGTAAATCAATGCATAAGTGAACAAATACCTGCTCAAAAGAGGAAAATGCTTGGTGTTGAAGGATCCTCCAGCACCAAATCTATTGTCTTTGTCAAAGCCTCAAATGAGGATGGTAGCTCGATCCCTGACATTGAAAGGTCAGGTGAAGAGAATTTACCCAATCATGACACTGGACGAATCCTTATTCCTGAGTTTCAAGCAAGTGTTGACACTTCAGCACCAGTTGAGTCCTCAGTTACTGAGGATGACTCAGATGATGATATAGAGAATGAAGTAAGTACCCCACTTCCTCCTTTGGAAAAGCTGGCTGGTGTTGAACCCTCAACTGGACCCAAACATATCCAGTCTATCATCAAGTCACACACCACACACAAAGGTAGTTCTTCCAAACATGTCAAAATTGACACTTCAAAGAACTCTTCAGCTCCTGCTGAAGGTTCACATATGGGAACTACCTCTTCAGTTTCAACAAATAAACTGAAGAATGCTAGATCTAAGGAAGACGAGAGAATGTCTCTTGTCATGCAAGAGATCAATGATCTTAAATTACAACTCAGGCAGCAGCAAACACCAACACGATTCAGAGATGAACCTTCAGATTCTCCTCATCTCAAGTACAAGACACAATTTAAAAGGGCTTGTGATCTATGTGGTCTAAATAACCATCTCACTGAAACTTGCCTAAGAGTGATTTATTGTACAAAATATGAAAGGACTGATCATCGCACTTGTGAACGCACTCAGTATATGCTGGCCAAAACAAGTGCTGATGCTCACAAATCTGAAGCATCTCATTCCAGGCGAAATATGCCTTTCACACCATGCATTCATTGTGGTATGGACAATCATCACTCTGATGACTGCCACTATTACCCTGTTTGTAATATTTGTGGAAGTTATGACCATGACACTCATGGACATAATCGAATCATCTCACTCAGAAGAGGTATTAAACCAAGAAACCCAAACTCTATTACCAAATGTTGTGAGACTTGTGGAAGCGATGCCCACACTACATCTGATCACAACCATATAGAGTGGTTCATAAGAGGTGAAGCCCTCCAGGCTAAGAAAGCAAGAGCTGTTCAGACCTCTTCTTCTTCTGAGCAATCACACATACCCTCTACAAGAGGACCCTTTAGATCTAGAACACCTTCTAGATCTAAAACCCCCACCCAACAATGGTGGGTTTCAAAACAAAACTGACCATTTCCTTAACTTGTACAGTGTGATCTCAGGAAGCCTATTTGGTACCTAGATAGTGGCTGCTCAAGGCATATGACTGGCACCAAAAGTTATCTGCATAAGTATAGGGAGGAACAAGGTCCTAAAGTTGTTTTTGGTGATAACTCATCAGCTACTACTAAAGGATTTGGTTCAGTAAAATGCAATGGTATAGTTTTCTCAAGGGTAGCATATGTAAATGGATTGAAGCACAACCTCATCAGCATAAGTCAACTTTGTGATGCAAAGTATCTTGTGCTGTTTGATGACAAAAAAGGTACAATCTTCAACTCCAATCATGAAATTGTGATGATTGCTCCCAGAGTCAAAGATGTTTATGTCATGAACATGAATTCTACTCAGGAGACATGCTTCTTTGCTAAAGCCTCCAATATTACCAATTGGCTTTGGCATAAGAGGATCTCACATCTCAAATTCAAAACAATAGCTCTGCTGGCAAAACAAAATCTTGTTATTGGTCTTCCTTCACTTGTCTATTCCAAGGACAAACCATGCTCAGCATGTGAAAAAAGAAAGCACCATAGGGCCAGTTTCAAAACAAAGCAAACTTTCTCAATCAAAGAAAGTCTTCATTTGCTTCACATGGACTTATTTGGCCCAGTATCACCTAGGGCCATTTGTCATGAAAAATATACACTTGTCATTGTTGATGAGTACTCTAGGTACACCTGGGTATATTTTCTGACAAAGAAAAGCCATGCACCAGATGCCATTATGTCATTCATCAAAAGAGTTAAAAATCAAAATGACACTCATGTCAAACAACTCAGAACTGACAATGGTACTGAATTTAGAAATCACTCACTAATCAAATTCTGTGATGACAAAGGAATTTCCCAAAATTTCTCATCTCCTTACACACCTGAACAAAATGGTGTGGCTGAAAGAAGGAACAGAACTTTGATTGAAGTAGCAAGAACAATGCTTGCTGGATCTGCTCTTCTAAGCATTTTTGGACTGATGCTGTAGCCACTGCTTGCTACACTCAAAATAGATCCATCATTGTAAAGAGACACATGAAGACTCTCTATGAAGTCTTCAGGGGGAGATATCTAAACATTTCATTCTTACATGTGTTTGGGTGTCCAGTATTCATTTATAATCACAAGGATCACCTTGGAAAGTTTGATGAAAAATCTGATGATGGATACTTTCTTGGATACTCCCTAGTATCTAAAGCATATAGAGTCTTCAACACAAGAAGACAATGTATTGAAGAAACTTATCACATCACATTCAATAAAAGTTCTGAAGCTCTCACTTTTACAAATCCATCAGATAATGAACTTCATATTCATGAATCTCACAATCATCCATCTGATGAATTTCAACATTATGAGCCTTCTAAAAAATATCAAACAAGCAAATCAGTCCCTCATATTGATCCATTTGAAGATATGACAAGTCCTACAAACGGAAATCCTTCAGTATCACATACTGGTTGTCAATCAAATAATGATCAATCTCAAAATGATCAAAATGATCAGCAAGGAAACACAAATGACCAAAATGGCCAGTCTCAAAAAAATCAGCATGCTGACACACATGATCAAAATGATCAATCATATGCAGTTGCTGAAGAACAATCTAAGCCCCTCGCTCAAAGCTCTCCTATCATCTCTAGGGAATTAGGTCTTGGATATGTTAATTCTGACCAAGAAGGAAGCCCTCCAATGATTGAACCTTTGTCCATTGAATATCCTTCAGTAGACACTAGAGACATTCCAAGTCCAAGTCCATGTCATGGACTTCCAAGCTCTATCTCTAATCATGATACCGGTACCTATTCTCCAGCTCCACAAAAATCTTGGACTCAAAATAGTCACATACAGCTGGTGAACATAATAGGTAATCCTGGTGAAGGTAGAGTCACTAGATCTATGGTAAAGAAACTAAGGTGCTGCTTCATCTAGAGAATGCCTCTATGCAAATTTTCTTTGAGAAATTGAACCTACAAAGGTTTCTGAAGCACTCACACACCCTGGATGGGTGGATGCTTTGCAAGAGGAACTCAATCAATTTGAAAGAAACATAGTCTGGAAATTGGTTCCTCTTCCATATGGTAAATCTACCACTGGCACCAAATGGGTTTACAAGCTCAAAAGAGATTAAACCAATGCAGTGACAAAAAATAAAGCTAGGCTGGTGGCCCAAGGATTCAATCAAGAGCCTAGTGTTGATTTTGATCAAACCTTTGCTCCAGTTGCACGTATGGAAGCCATACGAATCTTCCTTGCATATGCCACTTACATGAACTTCACCATCTACCAAATGGATGTCAAAAGTGCATTCCTAAATGGTGACCTAAAAGAAGAAGTTTATGTTACTCAGCCTCTTGGCTTTGAGAGTAGTAAATACCCAAATCATGTCTACAAGCTTTGCAAAGCTTTGTATGGACTGAAGCAAGCTCCAAGAGCATGGTATGAAACTCTCTCAACATTTCTCATTGAACATAAATTTGTCAGAGGAAAAATAGATAGCACCTTGTTTATCTATAAATCTAAAACTGACACCATTCTTGTACAAATTTATGTAGATGATATAATCTTTGGTTCTACAAGCTTGAAACTTTGCAAACAATTTGCCAAGCTTATGACCAGCAAGTTTCAGATGAGTATGATGGGAGAACTCACATACTTCCTTGGTCTTTAGATTAAACAATCTGACCAAGGCATCTCCTTCAATCAAGAAAAATATGTCAAGGATATGCTAAAGAAGTATGATATCAATTGTGCTTCAGTGAAGACTCCAATGGTACCCCCTAACAACTTAGGACCTGATCTCACTGGATAATCAGTAAATGAGACTCAGTATAGAGGTATGATTGGGTCACTCATGTACTTAACTACAAGCAGGCCTGGCATTCAATTCTCTACATTCCTTTGTGCATGATACCAAGCAGCTCCAAAGAAATCACACCTTACTGCTGTTAAAAAGAATCTTCAGATACCTAAAAGGTACACCAAGTCTAGGTCTTTGGTACCCCAAATCCTCAGGTTTTGACCTAAAGGGGTATTCAGATTCTGACTATGCTGGATGCAATTTGGACAGAAAAAGCACTTCTGGTGCCTGCCAATTGCTTGGTGGCAAACTTGTGTGTTGGAGTGCTAAAAAGCAACAAACAGTTGCCATGTCCTCAACAGAAGCTGAATATGTGGCAGTTGTTGGATGTTGTGCCAATGTTCTTTGGATGAAAAAACAACTGGCTGATTATGACATAGAATATGAAAAGGTACCAATCTTTTGTGATAACTGATAGGTGTGTAAACACCCATCCTTTTTACCACTTAACTACAATAATAACCGAGCCAAAACGTGTATTTTATGTCGTAAATGTCGGAATTATGCATGGTTTGTGTTTTTGTTGTGATTTAGGACGAAATTGTGAAAAGGGGAGAAAACACGGGCATTCACGGGCTTTTATCGAAGAAAAAGACGAAAGACGAAGTCAAGAAATCAAGAGTGCAAAAAGAATGGAAATCCAAGACCAATTCTGAATATTTATCGAAGAAAAAGTCAAAAGACGGAAGTTTACTAAAAGCCGAGAACTCAAGTCTAATTTACTGAAGAATTACAAGACGAGTTTAAAGAAATCCCGAGACAAAGTTATTAAAGTCAAAGAACTAAGAAGATTAAGGACTTAATGATGCAATTAAAGAAAGAAGAAAGAGGGGAGGAAGCTTCCTAAGCACCTCCCTAATCCTCCTATAAATAGATTAGATTTCATTTTTTCTCTTGTTGGCTAAATGTGACAATTAGTCTTTCACCATTTTAATTACTTGTCATTTAAATACATGTCATTTACTTAATTGTCTTGCACCTTAAATACCTTTTATTTCAAGTAAGTTTCCTTTTAATTATTGTCAATCTTTACTTTTATTGTTCATCTCCTATCTACCTTTCTTGTCAATCTTTAATCTTTATGCTTATGTTCATGTTTATGTTTTTGATGTTTTATTGATTTGATTTAAGTGGGTTTTGATTATTTTGATTATTATTGTTGGTTTGATTGTTTTGGATTGTTTGTTTATAATTAGTAGATGTAATTGGATTAGTCTTGTTTAATCTTTTGGTTTATTTTGATTGATTTTATCTAGATTCGTGTTGTTTTTGTATCTCTTGTTCTTCGCTGTTACTGTTTTTCCCAGGTACACTTCAGATCAAAGCCCAATATTCCGAGTGAAGGAATTGTGTTGTGATTGTTCCGAACCAAGGTACATTCCAAGTGAAGAAATTGTTCCGAATCAAACACCTTTATTCGGAATATCATATATTCCGGATCAAGGGTTCATTCGGAACATTCCGAACGAAGGGTGTTCATTCGGAACATTCCGGATCAGTGCAACATTCCGAACCAGCAACATATTCCGAATCAGACAACTTCTTCCGAATCAAAGATTGTTCATTCGGAACATTTCAAAGTTCTGAATCAAGGAGGTGTTCATCCGGAATAACTTGTATTCCGGATCAAGGTCTTCATTCGGAAGATTCAAAGTTCCGAATCAAGAGGTGGTTCATTCGAAATATATTCCGAATCAAGGCATTCACTCGAAATATTCCGGATGAAAGGTTTTGGTCTTGTTATTCCGAATGAGAGTGTTTTATTCCGCATGAAGAATTATTCCGAGTAAAGAAGAAATTATTTCGGACGAAGGTGACATTCCGAACGAGTGATTTATTCCGAATGAAGGATTATTCCGAATGAGCTGTTTTCAGGTTCTTTTAAGTTTTAGTTTATTTTAATTTTCAAGTTTTACTTTTCCCGCCTTGTTCCTTAGTTGCACGTTAAGTTTACTTGCCTTAGATTTATTTTAGCCTTGCCTTAGTTTAAGTTTTAGTTGCGTTTTAAGTTTGCCTTAGTTAGTTTTAAGTTCGCGTTATTTACTTTAAGTGCCATTTACCTTTTAAATTCTCGTCACACTTTTAATTCTCGCCATTTATTTTAAATTAGATTTAGATTTACTTTAAAGTTTTGCACTTTTTAATTACTACAACGACACAACTATTTGTTTCCACCAAAGAACGACTGAGTCACATAGTAACCAATTATCAATTCGATTAGACATACATCAACGAACTTTAACTTTTATACGGGCAAAAACCTCAACATTAAAATGGCGCCGCTGCCGGCTCTCTTCGTAAAGATTAACGGTTTTCTGTGAGAGACGCGTTGCTTTTTGGGATCCGTTCATTCGTGAGCGTTATTTTTCTTGTTTAAAAATTTTCAAAAAAAGAAATCCATAAAAATTAAAAAATTGTTTAAAATCCATAAAAATTAAAAATTTCAAAAATCCAAAAAGATTTTATTTTTATTGTGTATATATATTCTCTTTGTGTTTGGTTTCTTTTTATTTTGCCTTTGCAGGTGTATGCGTACTAGATCTTCAAATTATCAAGAGCCCGAGACTCGTGAAGATTTAGCTGTGGCAGGTGTTAACAACAACAATAATCCACCGCACCTCAATAATAACAACAACAATGTTCTTCCACAGTCCGATCTTCGGACAATGGAGGAGCTTTGTCAACCTACCATGTTTGGACGAGGAGGACCGATTGCGCCGATGCAAATCACAGCTCCGGAGTTTTCGTTGAAGCACCAAATGATTCAGCAAGTGCAAACTAATCCATTCCGCGGAATGCCTGATGATGATGCCAACAAACACCTCGACAAATTCATTACTATCACTCAAAGCATGAAGTTGCCCGGTGCTACAATGGATGTTCTTCGCCTTCAACTCTTTCCACATACTTTATCACATCACGCCGAGAAATGGTTTGATCGTCTCCCGAAGAATTCCATTCATACTTGGGATGACATGACTCAACGCTTTTTGTCGCGCTACTTTCCACCATCCATGGTCACGAGCCTTCGCAATCAAATCAGTGGTTTCATGCAAGAACCCGATGAATCTGTCTTTGATGCTTGGGAAAGATATAATGTTTTGATCGATCGTTGTCCAAACCACAACATGCTCCCTGTGACCTTATTGATACTTTCTACAACGGTTTGACTTTTCGTGATCGTGATACGATTAATGCAGCCGCTGATGGCACATTTATGAAAAGAAGACCCGAGGAGTGTAGAGAGCTTATTGAGAACATGACTACTCATCACAAAAACTGGGATTCCTCCGCTTCTTCAAGGAACAACCTGAGAGTCAATGTTTCTTCTACTTCAGCAAACCCCGATATGACCGAATTCACCCGCATGATGGCCGAAATGAACAAAAATATCTTGCTCCTCGCCACAAACCAACAACAAGTTAAGGCGGTAGCCAATCCTTGTGAGACATGCGGTGGTCCTCACTCATACACTGATTGTCCTTTTACTCAAGGAAATCCGGAAAACGTGTATGCGGCTTATGGTAATTATTCACCGGAAAATTACCAAGCCCGACCTCAAGGGGATAGAAATTTGCTAAGTTACCGGTCCAACAACTATCTTTCACCCGGTTTTTCTCCTCAAAACCAAAACCCCAACAACAACTACAATAGAAGCAACCAAATCCCACCTCGAGCTTCTAATCCTTATCACCCACCCGCCTAACAAACCCCACCCATCAATCAAGATGTTGAAGCTTTAATGAGAACCCAAGGAGAGAAAATCAAGAATCTGCAGAGCCAAATTATCAATTTGAAAGGGGATATCACCAAGCAAGGGAATGACATTAGATCCGAGCTTCGAGATAATATACAATCCTCCTTCAGCAATCAAACGAATGATTTGAAGAATATGCTGGCTAGTTTCTTGCCCACCACTCAACCCTCTACTTCGAGTTCTCTACCTTCAAACACCGTCACCAACCCGCGAGCGAATGTGAGTGATATTACTACCCGTAGTGGAGTTACATTAGTAAGACCACCTATTCCACCCCCATCATCTACACCTCCTCCACCACCATTTATCCCTACTCCTCCCACACCTAGTATTAGTACACCATTACCATCTCAGCCTCGTCATGACGACGTACCCACCTAGAATCCTCCACCAACCCCAACTTCAACATCTCAACCTTTACCTTCTACACCTCCACCACCCAAACCCAATATTCCTTATCCATCTCACTTAGGCAAGGCCAAAATGCACACCAAGGATGACATTCAAGTGTCAAACTATTTGAAGAAAGTTTCGGAAATGACCGTCACTTTTCCCCTTGTTGAAGCTCTTGCACAAATGCCTAAATTTGTCAAGATGTTTAAGGAATTGCTTAGCAAGAAGGAGAAGATGGCCGAGTTTGTTAATACTCGATTAAATGAAAATTGTTCTGCCGTCCTTCTTAAAGAACTTCCGGAAAAACTTGGAGATCCCGGTCGTTTTGTGCTTCCTTGTACTTTTAATCAAACCGACAAATTTACTGCCTTAGCCGATCTCGGGGCAAGTATAAATTTGATGCCTTTAAGTGTTTGGAAAAAGTTATCATTGCCCGACCTTACACCCACCAAAATGACTCTTGAGCTAGCCAATCGCACTCTCGCTTACCCCGTTGGTATTGCCGAAGATGTGTTCATTAAAGTTGGCACATTCACTTTTCCGGTCGACTTTGTCGTTGTTGATTATGAAATGGGCCCTCGTATTCCGTTAATACTTGGACGCCCATTTTTGAGAACCGGTAGAGCTTTAATAGATGTGGATAAATGTGAACTCATATTAAGAGTTGGGGATGATGCACAAGTTTTTGAAATGGGGAAGCTTACAAGCAAATCATATGGAAGAGAATCCGCGAATATGATTAATGTGCTCGATGATTTTGTCGTCTACAACAATCCTCTATTCGATTCTTGCAATGATAATCCACTTTTTCAAGATGATGTGGATGATTCTCTCTCCAATTTGGAACCTTCACCCATATATGATTCTCCACCGATCTTTGATGCTTATAATGATGATTCTAGCTCTAATGGAGATGATTATGATGATTTTACTTCTGAGTATCCCGACATGCCCACTTATGATGATTTTGATGAGGCCGATACTCTTTCGAGTGATTCTTCTCATGATGAAGATCCTCCGTCTACCATGCTTAATCCTACTTTGGATGACTACTCATTTGAGGAAGACTTCTCTACTTTTCTCAATACATACTTCCCTCATGAGAGTGATGCTCCTCCTTTAGACTTTGATGATTATGGTCTTGATCCTACTTTGGATTTGAAGAAAATTCTTTCAAAGGAGAAGCAACCGGACGACACCAACATCCGCAGCACGTATGTTTTGACACCTCTTTGTTCACCTTCTGAGGACGAGGTTGTGCATTTTCTTAGCGGATCTTCTTCAAATTCTGTTGAGCCTGAGTGCTATTTTCCGCTAAAGGAAAAGGTGTTCGACCCTGGTATCGATATTCTTAAGCCATCTCAGTATCCATCCGATGAAACAAAAGGAAATATTTTAGGAACTACTGAAGATATGCTTTCACCTCACCATACTTGCTTCCACCGTGCTCCATCTTTGCTTAAGGGAACCTTGCCTACTCTTCTTTGGCTTGCCTTGTTCGCCTTAAGCTTGTGTTACTTGATGGACGAAAACTATGTATTTGAACCCGGTGGATGTTTTTCATGCTTCTTCCTATGCTAATCAAGGTCGAGTCAGGCTCACGACTTGGTGAACAAAAATTAAGCGCTTCTTGGGAGGCAACCCATGTATCTATCTTTTAGCTATCTATATCCTAAGTGTAGGGGAGACCCGTTGGTGTTTGCTATTTCCTCTCTTCTCATATTCAGGGATTCGAGCGCTCAATGATCCACTCTTGATGATTTTTGACGACCCGTGATTCCGTGTTTCCGTCTTCCCGGTTCTATCCTAAACTCTTTTCGATTCACTATTTTATATTTCTCAATATTAAAATAGGAATCTCGTTAGTTGTCTTTTCCTTAGCGAGATTTAAACAACGTGCACAATGTCCTAAGTGTAGGGGAGTTTACTCCCACATGCTTAAACATTGAGGAAAATGTTTATATTAAGTGTAGGGGGACTTCTATCGAAGTTAAGTGGCCTTTTCCTTGTAATTGTCTTCATTTTAACCGGAAAATCAATTTTTCGACGTTTTTCAAAATTTTGATCTATTTTGGCCTATTAGTTTTTCCTTTTGTATAGTTATTTTCTTTCTTTACTAGAATAAATTTTGAATAAAGTGGTTTGAATTTTTAAACGTTGTGAATCTTTTGACTCAACCCTAGTTTACTTATCTAAGTTTACTCTAGCTAGTATCCTTAACGTGTTTAAGTCAAGTTTTGCTAGGCTTTTATATAGGGAGCTATAAAACGCGAAAGTCTTAACTCTCACGGGTTAAGAACAAGAACTTTTCGCAAGTTCCTATAATTGATCCTAGAGAGTTGTTTATCAAGGGAACTTTAAAATGCGATTTCTAAACTTGAAAAAGTCTAAGAGTTTGCAAGATCCTATAGACGACTCGAAAACCCAAAACTTTGATTTAATAGGCTAAGCATCCACGAGTCTCATTCCTTGAGATTTTATACTGTGGAGAACGAGAGATGATAGAGTCAATTATAAGTTTGGTATTCTTTCGTGAATTTATGTGAGTTAATTATAAGCCTATTCTCCCATCGCTTGCTAATAAATTTATCTGCAATAAATAAGGTTGTACGATTTGAAAAGTTGCTTAGCTTCTAGCCCAAGATCGTTTAAAAGTTGCTCGGTATGGATTAGAGTTCATAGCCAAGGCATAACTCATTGAAGCGGGATGCGAAGATTGGCCAGTCCGAAAAGGCCCTAACAAGGCATGAGGGCTACATTTTGTTGCTAATAGATCCAAAGTGATGTGAAGAATCATTTATCAAAAATCAATATGAAGGATCGAGACACACGACAAAAAGCAAATACTCCCATAAAGATCATGGAGAAGTCTATCCAAAAAGGCCCTAACAAGGTATGAGGATAAATAGATCCAAGTCCTAAAAGGAGGCGGATAGTTGTATATCAAAATCCCAAATAAAGATTGGAGAAAAATGAAGAAGTCGTGGTCCAAGTATGAAGAATCTCTCAAAACTTCAAGTGAAGAAATTCCTATTATGAAGAGAAGACCATTATTTCATGAACGTCTCTCAAGATTTGAAGTATGAAGTCGCTGCCAAATATCGGTCCGAGAAAGGTCTCAAATCGCGAAGCGAGTTATGCCAAGATATGAACTTTATGAGGTCCCGAGAAGCAGTTTTAAAAGATTTTGTCCTTTAGCTAACTATTGATTAAATCGTCCCACTTTATTTTCAGCCTAAATAACTATCAAAATAAGTCAAACAATGCATCTTCGTGATCATTCAAGACAACAATAAAATATAAGAGATACACCTAGGAATAAGGGAGTCTAAGTAAATAATTGGCCCACATGAGTTCATGTTAGTTTGCTAACTTATAATAACAATGATCTCGTTTTTAAGCTTGGTTTGGAGAAAGTGAAAACTTGAGGATGATGATCATTCATGACATTTCCAAAACCCGAAGGTATGTTTTTGATTTCTTTACTTTGAATGTTTATAATTTTCTATCTCTTTAATAAAGGCCAATATGGATTGATGATGATGAAAAATGTAATCGTGCTTTGTAACTAATGCATTGCATGAGGACATTGCAATGGTCAAGTGTAGGGGATTTGATAGGTGTGTAAACACCCATCCTTTTTACCACTTAACTACAATAATAACCGAGCCAAAACGTGTATTTTATGTCGTAAATGTCGGAATTATGCGTGGTTTGTGTTTTTGTTGTGATTTAGGACGAAATTGTGAAAAGGGGAGAAAACACGGGCATTCACGGGCTTTTATCGAAGAAAAAGACGAAAGACGAAGTCAAGAAATCAAGAGTGCAAAAAGAACGGAAGTCCAAGACCAATTCTGAAGATTTATCGAAGAAAAAGTCAAAAGACGGAAGTTTACTAAAAGCCGAGAACTCAAGTCTAATTTACTGAAGAATTACAAGACGAGTTTAAAGAAATCCTGAGACAAAGTCATTAAAGTCAAAGAACTAAGAAGATTAAGGACTTAATGATGCAATTAAAGAAAGAAGAAAGAGGCGAGGAAGCTTCCTAAGCACCTCCCTAATCCTCCTATAAATAGATTAGATTTCATTTCATTTTCTCTTGTTGGATAAGTGTGACAATAGTCTTCCACCATTTTAATTACTTGTCATTTAAATACATGTCATTTACTTAATTATCTAGCACCTTAAATACCTTTAATTTCAAGTAAGTTTCCTTTTAATTATTGTCAATCTTTACTTTTATTGTTCATCTCCTATCTACCTTTCTTGTCAATCTTTAATCTTTATGCTTATGTTCATGTTTATGTTTTTGATGTTTTATTGATTTGATTTAAGTGGGTTTTGATTATTTTGATTATTATTGTTGGTTTGATTGTTTTGGATTGTTTGTTTATGAATAGTAGATGTAATTGGATTAGTCTTGTTTAATATTTTGGTTTATTTTGATTGATTTTATCTAGATTCGTGTTGTTTTTGTATCCCTTGTTCTTCGCTGTTACTGTTTTTCCCAGGTACATTCCGGATCAAAGCCCAATATTCCGAGTGAAGGAATTGTGTTGTGATTGTTCCGAACCAAGGTACATTCCAAGTGAAGAAATTGTTCCGAATCAAACACCTTTATTCGGAATATCATATATTCCGGATCAAGGGTTCATTCGGAACATTCCGAACGAAGGGTGTTCATTTGGAACATTCCGGATCAGTGCAACATTCCGAACCAGCAACATATTCCGAATCAGACAACTTCTTCCGAATCAAAGATTGTTCATTCGGAACATTTCAAAGTTCCGAATCAAGGAGGTGTTCATCCGGAATAACTTGTATTCCGGATCAAGGTCTTCATTCGGAAGATTCAAAGTTCCGAATCAAGAGGTGGTTCATTCAGAATATATTCCGAATCAAGGCGTTCACTCAGAATATTCCGGACGAAAGGTTTTGGTCTTGTTATTCCGAATGAGAGTGTTTTATTCCGCATGAAGAATTATTCCGAGTAAAGAAGAAATTATTCCGGACGAAGGTGACACTCCGAACGAGTGATTTATTCCGAATGAAGGATTATTCCGAATGAGCTGTTTTCAGGTTCTTTTAAGTTTTAGTTTATTTTAATTTTCAAGCTTTACTTTTCCCGCCTTTTTCCTTAGTTGCACTTTAAGTTTACTTGCCTTAGATTTATTTTAGCCTTGCCTTAGTTTAAGTTTTAGTTGCGTTTTAAGTTTGCCTTAGTTAGTTTTAAGTTCGCGTTGTTTACTTTAAGTGCCATTTACCTTTTAAATTCTCGTCACACTTTTAATTCTCGCCATTTATTTTAAATTAGATTTAGATTTACTTTAAAGTTTTGCACTTTTTAATTACTACAACGACACAACTATTTGTTTCCACCAAAGAACGACTGAGTCGCATAGTAACCAGTTATCAATTCGATTAGACATACATCAACGAACTTTAACTTTTATACGGGCAAAAACCTAACATTAATAACACTAGTGCTATTGCAATATCCAACAATCCAGTCCTTCACTCAAGAACAAAACACATTGATATCAGATATCACTTTATCAGAGATCACATTGTGAAAGGGGACATTGAATTACATTTCATCCCCACTCAATACCAATTGGCTGATATCTTCACCAAACCACTGGATGAACCAACTTTCAAAAGATTGATAATGGAGCTTGGTATGCTGAAAATTGATGATACAAAACCTGAACCTTCAGCATTTACTGAAGAAGCTTGAAGGTTCAGCATTTCTTAAAAGATTTTGATTAATGTTAAGTAGCATTGTCTGAGTAAAGGAGTGTGCAATGTCATATGTCTATTTCACCTTATGTGATTGTGTATATGATGTTTTGTCGCCTTATCTGATTCACTGAAGCTGAACAAATAATCACTAGTCATCAAAAGGTTCCTTCAGCAATGCTGAACAAATTTTTAATACATCTGAGTTGCTAGGCCTGAGTAGAGGAGCGTGCAACGTCATATGTCTTGTTCACTTATGTGTACATGTATATGGGGTTTTGCCGCCTCATCTGACGCGCAGAAGCTCACAAGTATTGCCATCAGCTTCAGCATATCTAAGCAACAACATTTAAAACATATCAATCATGTGATTCAAAAAGGTTAATGGCATTAAATTTCTTGTGAATAAAACAAACATTCTTTAAAAAAGGTGTCATTTGTTAATTAAGGAAATTTCAAACGTCTCCATCCACAGTCAACAACTCCCTGACACATGGGGCGTTTCACTGTTCAAAGCAACAGAAAATCATACCTTTTTGAAGATGGTGGTTCATCGCAAAAATTTCAATTCTTAAGCCAATGAATGTATGAAACTTCCTTCGCCAAGGGGAATATGTCTAATAATCAACTAATGGTTATAGTAAGACTACATTGTAAAATATATCCACACAAAATAAGTTCAGAAGCCCGAATATAAGGTAAACCAAACACCATGATAACTTATTATGATTACATGTACTTGATCATTTCAGGAAACACGACAACTCGCTTCCTTCAGCTTCTCCTTGGTACCTTTTTACTTTTTAGGTGCTTGTTTGCTAAAAAATTATCCGGTTGGTACCTCTTGACTTTTTAAATGCGTGTTGTAAAAATAAGCAAATAAGCAGTTTGGTCCAAACACTCCAAGTGTATCTGCTTTGTGCATAAGTAAACAAGAACTTAAATAAGCAATGCCAAATACCCTCTAAAAGGGTATGGCGATAACTAACAATAGGATTTCTATAACTCGAACACCAAAAACAAACAAAATCCAGAACACACATAATTAAATTGCATAATCATTTTACTTAGTAGTGGTAGTCTATAGTGCTGAGAATGCCTGGACAAAATTTCACATAACTAACGTTGTAGAAACTAGAAGGGGGGTTGAATAGTTTCTCTTCGATTAGTCACCTGATTAAAATTACTTTCAATTGGGTTTGTATCAAAACTATCTTTTTCTTGAAGCTAAGTTGCATAATGATTAGGTTCAATTCAAGTGCATTAGCAATGGTAATAGGTAAGTGTAATGATAATGAAATAAGTAAAGAGTAAGGAAAGAGACAACCTAATAACAAGACACCAAGATTTATAGTGGTTCGACAACGAGGCTCTATCCTCGTTTCTACTCCACTCCTCGAGTACACCTACTCGAGATTTCCACTATATCCACAAGCTCCCTTCTTGGCGGAAAAAACCTTACATCGTCGCTTACATTATTTTCCGACACTAAGCTAAATGTCGAGACCTAATCTTTAGCTAGGACCAATCTACACAACGTTTCCTACTTCACAATTTAACGACACAAGGCTAGATGTCGAGTTCTAATCTCAAGGTAGAACCAATCTTTACGACGTTGCCTACTTCACCATTTTACGACACAAGGCTAGATGTCGAGTTCTAATCCCAAGCTAGAACCAATTTTCACGACTCTTCACTTTGGAGCTAAGTGAGAACTTCACACAACACAACTACTAATCACTTTCAAGTTTAGTGAGAACTCACAAGATACAACCACATCATTTTGTAGTTTAGGGAGAACTACTACACAATCTATTACAACTCAACTAGACATATCCAAGTACACACATATAGCTTGGATCTACACAACACAAATCCAAGCAAACACATATGCAATGGGTGTACACAACAAATCCAAGTATTCACAAATAGCTTGGATGAACACAACTAGTCCAAGTATTCATAAATACAAATGGATCAACATAAAACAAAAAGGCTAACATGATGAACATGACTAATTCATGGATTCATCTTTATCACAACACTAGTGAGTGAGTGATATTCTCTTTGGACAAGGTAAAGGAGGGGATCAAGAGGATAATCATATGTAAACATACTTAACACATTAAGTGATCATTTACTAATGATTATGCTATAGAAAAGAGAAAGGGGGCTGAGAAAAACGTCCAAGAGGGTTATTGGAAACTGAGATTTGATCCATTATTTATAGAAGACAAAGTGCAACGGCTAGCTGGGTAATACATGGTTTTTAGCCAAGTATAAAATAATTTTGTTCCAAGTATTTTCGAATTGACTATTGGTTAATGTGCGACTCAGTCGTTCTTGGTGGAATATAAAGGAAAAAGGTGGTTATCTATTTTGAACTACAATGAATGAAAATGTCGTTGCGTAAATGGTAAAAATAAAGTAAAAACAAAAGCGATAAACTAATTAAAACTTAAATAAAAGTCTTTAAAAGAAATTAAGATAAAAGCTTGAAAAGATTAAACTAAAATAAGACTTTAAAAGAAATTAAGTAAGTGACGAAAATATAAAAGCTTTAAAAATAAATGACGAGAAATTAAAGTTTAACAAAACGTAAATTTAAAAACTTTAAAATAAAATAATTTAAAAATGAACTAAGAACAACAAGTAAAAATTAAGCTAAGTAAAAATAAGACAAAACAATTAAACTAAAGTTAAGTAAAAATGGCGAGAAAAATAAGTTTAAAAATTAAATTTGAATAAAAAGTAATTAATTTCGCAATTATAAAAAACTGAATTATTTTCGCAATTTTAAAACAACACAAATCCTCAATTCAAAGAACTTAACCTAATTCCGCAATGCTTAAAATGGAAACAAGATTGCGCAATTATACTAGGGCAAGAATTCGCAAATAGAATCTTAAGATTTCGCAATGGAGAAATGCTCAAATCCGCAACTCATAAAATAAGCATAATTCCGCAATTGATTGAGGGGAACATTTCGCAATCAGGAAAGAAGTTCAATTCCGCAATTGTGTATAAGGTTCAAATTCGCAATGCACAAGTATTGCAAAATCGAATCAGATATTCCTAAAAACTAGGAAAATGTAAAAGTACGAAAATAAGCACTAAAATCTTAACTTTTTAAGGACAATAAGCAAAACAAAACACCAATAAGCTAACTAAAAAGCCTAGATTAATGCTAAAACTTATAAAAACATCAAAAACAAGCCAAGAAAATTACAAATATTTAAACTTTATGTAAAAAGTTGATGAAAAAGAGTAAGATTAAGAATAAACCAATAAGAAAAGTAGAATAAGATTAATAAAAAGCTTGAAATTAAAAGATTAAAGATTAAAGATTCAAAACAAGATTAAAGATTAAAGCTTTAAAACATGAAATAAAACTAGAGAGAGAAAGTACTTACCTACTCCTAATACATAAAAATAAAACTAACTAAAAATTATCTAACTATCTAATCAACCCCCTAATGACATATTAGAAGGGTATTTATAGGAGGAGTGTAAGTTAACATGTGTTGCTTCTTTCTTTCTTCTCTCGCCTTTTCGTCTTCTCTTCGACTTTTTCGACTTTGTCTCGGGATTAATTAAACTCGTCTTATAATGTCTTCATTTATTAGACTTGAGTTCTTCGACTTCATTAAACTTCCGTCTTTATACTTTTCTTCGATAAATCTTCAGAATAGGCCTTGGACTTTCGTTCTTTTTGCACTCTTGATCTTTTGACTTCGTCTTTTGTCCTTTTCTTCGATAAAAGCCCGTGAAAGATCGTGTTTTCTTCCCTTTTCATATTTTGGTCCTAAATCACAACAAAAACACAAAGCACGCATAATTCTGACATTTACGACATAAAATACACGTTTTGGCTTGGTTATTATTATAATTGAGTGGTAAAAGGATAAGTGTTTTCACACTTATTAAATCCCCTACACTTGACCATTGCAATGTCCTCATGCAATGCATTAGTTAAAAAGTAAGATTTACATTCTCCATCATAATTAACCCACCTTGACCTTTATTAAACACAAGACATAAAAGAGATAGAAAATTATAAAATATTCAAAAGAAGAAAACAAGTAAAAAGATCAAAAACATACCTTGGGGTTTTGGAATGTCATGAATGATTATCACCCTCAAGTTTCACATTCCCTATTACCAAGCTTAAAAACGAGATCATTGTTATTATAAGTTAGCAAACTAACTCAAACTCATGTGGACCAATTATTCACTTAGACTCCCTTATTCCTAGGTGTATCTCTTATATTTTATTGTTGTCTTGAATGATCACGAGGATGCATTGTTTGACTTATTTCGATAGGTTATTAGGCTGAAAATAAAGTAGGACGATTTAATCAATAGTTAGCTAAAGGATAAAATCTTTTAAAACTGCTTCTCGGGACCTCATAAAGTTCATATCTTGGCATAACTCGCTTCATGATTTGAGACCTTTCTCGGACCGATATTTGGCAGTGACTTCATACTTAGAATCTTGAGAGACGTTCTTGAAATTATGGTCTTCTCTTCATAATAGGAATTTATTCACTTGAAGTTTTTGAGAGATTCTTCATACTTGGACCACGAATTCTTCATTTTTTCTCCAATCTTTATTTTGGATTTTGATATACAACGATCCGCCTCCTTTTAGGACTTGGATCTAGTTATCCTCATACCTTGCTAGGGTCTTTTCGGATAGACTTCTCCATGATCTTTAGGGGAGTTTTTGCTTTTCGTCGTGTGTCTTGATCCTTCATATTGATTTTTGATAAATGATTCTTCACATCACTTGGGATCTTTAGCAACAAAATGTAGCCCTCATGCCTTGTTAGGGCCTTTTCGGAGTCGCCAATCTTCGCATCCCGCTTCAATAAGTTATACCTTGGCTATGAACTCTAATTAATATCGAGCAACTTTTAAACGATCTTGTGCTAGAAGCTAAGTAACTTTTCAAATCGTACGACCTTATTTATTGCAATTAAATTTATTAGCAAGCGATGGGAGAAAAAGCTCATAATCAACTCACATAAATTAATGAAAGAATACCAAACTTATAATTGACTCTATCATCTCTCGTTCTCCACAATTTAAAATCTCAAGGAATGAGACTCGTGGATGCTTAGCCTATTAAATCAAAGTTTCGGGTTTTCAAGTCATCTATAGGATCTTGCAACTTCTTAGACTCTTTCAAGTTTAGAATTCGCATTTTAAAGTTCCCTTGATAAACGACTTTCTAGGATCAATTATAGGAACTTGCGAAAAGTTCTTGTTCTTAACCCGTAAGAGTTAAGACTTTCGCGTTTTAAAGTTCCTGATAAGTGTGAAAACACTCATCAATAATGATCCAAATACCACTCAAAACACAGTCAAATACCTTATATTAAACTGTAAAATATCAGAATTACGTGTATATTTTGTGTTTGTGTATTTTCAGGTAATATAGGTACATTTGAGACAAACACGAGCTTTCAACGAATTATTTGATCAAAAGACGAAGAAAAAGACGAAAGATGCTTTCGAGGACTTTATTTGCCAAGATTACAAAGGTCGAGGGCTTAGCATGCAATTTTCATTAAGATAAAGGATGGAAAAGAGATTATTTAAAAGTCTTATACACTTTTGGAAATGAAATGAGAATGGAAGGACTAAATGGCAACTTTAATGAAAAGTATTATTTACTTGGTCAATTTGACCAAGACCGGTCAAAATAAACACACAAACCTAAAACGCGTCTTCTCCATTGTGAAGAGAGAGAAAGAAAAGGAAAACCAACTTTATCTACCACCAATACCTGCAATCCATTTTTACGAGAGATACATGAGGTTTCAGCCAAAGTCTTCAACAGCAAAAATACTCCCCTCCTTCTCCTCTACATGAAGATACAAGTCAATTAGATCAATAATGAAGAACGAAGAAACCCCCAAATATCTGATTGAAGATGATGAAGGACGAGTTCTATTTATCCTCGTATTTTCCACGTGTCGATTGCTTATTGGATCAACCACGTCACTCCACCACCACTAGACGCCTATATAAAGAAGACGAGAGCCTCATTTGCAAGCGGTTAGCTTAGGTGTTTTTACACATAGTTAGTTAGATAGGACTAGTTAGTTAAAGCTTTTGTAACGAATTCAGTTTCTTTTCAGTTTAAACTTTTGTAACCGTTTCTAGTTTTCTTCCATTAATGAATCTTTAAAAGCTTCATATATTTTCTTCTTTCTCATCTTTTCCTGTTTATTCCTTTTCTAAGTTTCTGTTTTTCTTTACTGATACTGTTCACGAGAATAGGTATATTTGATATTCATAGCTTTTTGATAAACTGTCATGTTACATCCATTATTCATTTTACTTGATTTGTTTGATAGTACTGTTACGGAAAGTTTTAGACTGATTAGAATCGGTTGACTTTTTTTTTAATATACATCTCTGTATCACTTAGATATTGATAATAGTCCAGTTTATGAGGTTTGTTTGTGATTACAGTAAGTCGATAAGCGAGTTGATATTGGTTTAGTTTTTCTTTAAGTGATATCTGTTTTCAGCTTATTCTACCATAAGCTCTAATGAGCTTATGAGATTTACTCATTTTTCTTTAAAGCTTTTAACATTCACTTTTCCATTCCGTTTTAGTTTCAAGCATTCAAAGGAAATAAATAAAAAGTTCGTAAGGTTTCGGTTCGTAAGGAAATATTAGTTTGTTCAATTTAGAGTAAATGTAGTAGTGGCTTAGTCGAAATCATTTCTCACCAGTATAGCTCCTAATAATCAGTTTTCAGATTCAGTTAGATCGTATTAAGATTACTTAGTTAAAAAATTCAAGTTTTAAGCTGATAAAGCTTATTGATAAGCTGATATAGTTGATATAACAAGTTTGGTTTTGTTCGATGTATGTGCAGGTTTCTTATTTGAGGGATCTGTTTGGTTTTTCTTTGTTTTATTTCAATTTTGCAGGTTTTGGATTTGCCATATGGTGGTAGCAGGCATTTGTTTCGATTCCAGCTTATAGTTGTAGCTTCGTTTTCGAAATTAGTTACAAGGCAACTCAGCGTTGACCTTCGACAGCAACGGGCAGGCCTGGATGAAAGAGGTCGCACTTTCGTTTAATTTTCAGCAATATTTTTAGTATAATTTTGTTACTGTAATTTGTAGTGTAGAACTTATTAACTGCTTGAACTAATTGCCTGTTATATGATTGTAATCAGTTTTTTAATTCTTTACCTTGAATCATGTTCTTCTTATTTCCTAATTCTTTAGATCTTCATTCAGTTTAGTTTGATTTGTGCAAGTTTGTTAAAAGGAATTTAGATAAAGGTAGTAGTGATTTCTATTTTGCTCATATAGAGAATAAAGATTCGGGGTGTAAAAATGAAATTCGTACTTAATTCTGTTCACTGTATTAGCATACGGAAGTTACGTTAGTTGTGTAGACTCAAACTCAATTTTGTTAAAGCGAATTTTTCTTTTAGTTAGATTGGACTGTTAGTTTCTATTTTGGGCTTTGATGTTCCTTTTGGGCATGTATAGATATCAGATATTAGTTTTTTAATTGCAATTTAGTGTAGGACGTTTATTTTTTTACATGTTGATTTTTGTTTTAGCTCAATTTGTTAAAGACATTTGAATTGTAGTGTCAAAATAAAGATTACTTTTAGTTTTTTTTATAGAATTTACTTTTACTTTTATATTTTGTAATTTTGCATTTTGTATTTTTGCATAAATTTGTATTTTACATTTTTAGATTTTGTGCATTTAAATGTTTACTTGCAACATGTTTTAGAGTAGTACATATACGTAGTATTATAGCTATTTTTACCTTTTTAGATGCTTTGTGCCAATTAGACATAATTTCCAAACAAATTTGTATAACCAAAAACAATTAAGTCTTTGCTAGAAAACGTTATATCAATTCGAATCGAGCTGAGAAGACAACTAAACTAAAAACGAAATATTAAATGAACTTCCAAAGATAAAGGGCTTAAAGTACAATGTCTACAAAGATTAAGGATGAAATGGAAATGAGATAAAAGTTTTATACACTTTTGGGAAAGAAATTGAAAAAGAAAGGACTAAAAGGAAAACTAGTGAAAAGATTTATTTACTTGGTCCATTGACCAAGTCCTGGTCAAAACTAACACAAACGTGTACACATAAACACGCTTCTTCTTCAACCTTGAAGAGAGAGAGAAAGGAGATAAACGGTTTCTTTCTTTTCATCCACCAAACCTGCAAACGCGAATCAAGACAAATCCAAGGGGTTTCAGCCAAAGATCAAAACTACAAAAGTGTTTCTCTCCTTCCCCTCTACATGATGATGGCAATCAATTAAATCAATACTCAAGAACGAAGAAAGCCCCAAATGTGATGAACTTGAAGGACGAGTGCAATCCTCGTATTAAACACGTGTCCAATCCTCATTGGATTGAACACGTCACAACACCTCCTTTCGCTGGCTATAAAAAGAAGACGAAGTTCTCATTTGCATTCAGTTAGACTAGGAGTAGTTTACACATAGTAGATAGTTAGGATTAGTTAGTTAGTTAAACTTGTTAGTTTTTCTTTCAAAGCTGTTAAAGATTTTCAGTTCAGTTAGTTGTAACCGAATGATATTCAGTCTTCCATTAATGAAAATCAAGCTTTTGGTTTCAAACTCTGTTACTCTTTTCTCCTTCTTCTGTTTTTGTGAATCTGAATTTGATAAGTAGACATTGCTGTGAAAGAAAGTTGAAATCCGCTTCAAATCCGTTATAGTTACTTGTTATTCAGTTAGCAGTTTAATCACATTTCACATGGTTGAAGAAATACAGTTAGTAGTGGTTCAATAGGTTGATAATCTGTTATGAATTCGGTTAAGGCTCACTTTTCTTCACAAGTTTCTTAAACGCAGGAGTCTTACCAGCTTTTGAGCAGTTTTTTACTTCCTGTTATAGTGCATTCGAGTATCAGTAGGAGTGTTTGTTTTTGGTTGCTTTTATAAGCTACTCAATAGTTTTCTTTTCAAGTCTGTTATACGGTTTGTTAAGCTCACAGCCTATAAGTTTTAGTTCCAAAGTTCTCTTGCCCATGATTCTTAGTCTTTGAGTACTTTTGTTATTGTTATAGCTTATCCTGTTAGCATAGTATTTCGTTTCAATTCTTTTGCAGGTTATAGTTTTCGAGCTCATGAAATTTCCAGCCACTCATATAAAGCAGAACAGTTGGTGATTTGGTGTTAGTCGATTCAGACATGGCAGTTAGCTTAGTTGATCAAGAAGTTTTGGATTAGATGGATTGCCACTGATTTCAGAGTTCGAGTTCAGCAGTAGCTTACTCGACGAACATGCAGACCAGTAGAGTGTAGGTGTGTTTTGATCTAAGCGAGCTCAGCGCTCCGCTTCGACATCAAAGGACTTACTTCGGATGAGATGGTTAAGCACGTTACGTTTTCAGAATAATAGTGTAATTCAGTTAGGAGTTTTATTTTAGAGTTACTTTTGATGCTAGTTGTTGTATCTGATTTGTTTGTTATCTGTTATTGTTCTTAGATTCAGAGTTACTGTTTTTGCTCCTTTATTCTTGCTGATATAGTTTTTAGTAGTGTTTGAAATAGGATAGTTTAAACTTAGGCAACTTAGATCCAACTTATTACAAAGTGAATGCCAACTAGTTAGTAAAAATTGATAGGCTGCCATTAAAATGAATGGGTCAAAATAGGTTCCTGATGATCAATATTTGCAAATCTGATGTCTATTAACTCAATAGCATTTAGAACAATGACTGTTGTGCTTTGTAATCTTTAGTCAATAGGTTTTTAATGTTTTCATAACATTGTCACTATGGCTTTTGAGAACAGTAGGTACAAATAGTAGAATAGTACAAATAAGCTAGATTGTAAAAGTGTAGTGTACTTTTACTTTTAAAGTAAAGATTCAAATCTTTGTTTGAAGACTTAGTCAAATAGGGGAAATAGGTTAAAAAAATATGTAGATAGGTAGAATCGTAGATAAATATGTTACTTTCAATTAGTAATGGTCAGTTTATTAGATCCGTTTTCTATTACTTTAGTTCATTATTTTTGGGCCGTTGATGGATTTATTCTAATTTGGGCTTTTGCTTGATTTGATCTTAACTGAATTTGCATTGAAAGATAAATAGCTTAATCTTGTTAATTCATTATAGTATAAAAATAGAATTTTAGTTTTATAAAAGTAATTGATTTAGTTTTATAATTTGTATGTTGTATTTTGTATTAGTAGTGTAAATTTGTATTTTACATTTTTATATTTTGTACATTTAAATGTGTAATTGCAAAATGTTGTAGAATAGTACGTATATGTAGCATAATATAGATATTTTTACCTTTTTAATTGATTTGTGCCAAGTAGCTTAGATTCCAAACAAGTCTTTTTCACCAAAAACAATTAAGTCGAGCTTAAAATTGTTATATCAATTCGAATCGAGCTGAGAAGACAACTATACACTAAAAACGGAATATTAAATGGCGCCGCTGCCGGTTCTTTTCGTGAAGATTAACGATTTCGAGTGAGACGATTGGATTTTGGGATCCGTTCACTTTGTGAACGTTATTTTTTACGTATTATAAATCAAAAAGTAAAAAAAAAAAAAAAATCAAAAAGATAAAAAAAAAAAAAAAAAAATCACAAAATCAATTCTTTTCCTAAAGAATTGAACCAAAAAAAAATAAAAATCCAAAAAAAGTAATCTTTTTCCTAAACGATTACAACAAAAATATATATTATATCGATTTCATCGCTTTTTACGTACATATAGTATTTTTCGTAAAAAACAAATAAATACAAAAATATTTTTTATATATTATTATATGTAGATACGTATACATATACGAACAACCAAGTTACCTATCTCCATAAGTATTGCCGAGGCAATACACCGTGTTGAGGGGCGTTCCGGTCCTTGACACGCGTATCGATCCAATTTAATTAAGCAAGAATAGATAAATACTTCCAATTGGCAATAATTCGAAGAATACAAACTACTAAAGTGAATAGATAGGCGACGTGCTATAAAATGCCGTCTAAGGGTCAATAGGTACTTAAGTGCTTCGCGCCACCTAACCCCCCGTTCACTAGTGCGTATTCTAAGAAGGAAGGCTTAATTGGAGGTCTTGCACCCAAGTAGTAATTATATATATACTTTCTTGTGGATATTTTATATCGAACCTCGAGGGAGAAAATCTCTTCTCCTTCAAAAGTCGACCGAGGGCTACTCCCTCATTCCTCGTGTTTACTTACACGTGTACTCGCACACGTGTAAACATACCACCTTTGGTGTATTACTTCCTTCCCCGAGGAAGCTTTTAAACGTCATTATACTTGTATATACATTCGGCCACCTTGTTAAACATGGATACTCGTTCCATGTTGGAGATTTTGCAACAACGATCCGCCAACGCTAATTATTCGACTTGTTCGACTTGTGGAGGTCCACACGATACTTATTTATGTGATCAAAATAATAGTTATTATGGGGAGGGATATGTTTACAATGGAACCGAGAACCCTAATTTTCGACCTAACATTCAAATGGACTACACTTGTAATGACTATATGGGATATTCCAGTTTTTCATCACAACCTCCACCATCATTTCATGATCAACCCTTTGATGAGCCATACCAAAACCAAGATTTTTCAAACAATGAAGGTTTTCAAAATGATGAAAATTTTCCAGGCTATAATCAAGAGACCTTTCATAATCAAGGATTTTCACATTATGAGGGTTTTCAAAATGAAGGGAATTTTCAAGGTTACAATCATGAGAACTTTCATAATCAAGACTCTTTTCAAACCTATAATCCACCTAATTATGGAAATCCACCTCCACCCTATTCTTCGACTTATTCATGTGAGTTTTGTGGAAACGAACCCCATTATGGTTATGATTGTCGACCAAGGGATCCGCCTTCTTATGCTCTTAGTGATCTCAATGAGTTTTCTTTTCTAATCGAGCAACAAGGAAGAGACGCTGGATATAGATTAAAGGCTTTTACACGTATGAGAGAGATGAGTATCGAAGAAATGAGAGAAGAATCTCAATGGTTAAGGGAAGAAATTAAGTTTCTTGAGAATGATGTAAGGAACAAACGGTTTAATATCGAGAAACTTGGTGACATTTATAGAAAATCGGTGAACAATTCATCTCAGTCCCTCAAGAAAGATTTAGATGATTTACTCGTTAAGATTGATAAAAAGGAACGTGAACGCATAAAAACCATGAGCTTTGAGAAAATCGAAAAGGAGAATCTGCGGATAACAGGAGAGATGGTATCTCTTTGTAATATCGTGAAGATGAAAATATTTAATAAAGAGGATAATTGTGACGAGTTGAATATTAGATATCGTCAACTTCAGCAAGAGTTACTTACTTTGCTCTTAGCAAAAGACGAAAAAGTAGAAGATGAAGGCATAATAGACTCATATTTTGCTACATGTAGTCCTTATCCATTATTTTATGATGATGATGACGATCCTTCGATTTGTATGGCACTTAATGATGACACATCTTCATCACCTTTACCTCACGTGGAACCCACCGACTCTTTAACCATGGGGGACGAGCCTCTTAGCACTAATACAAACACCGATTTGGATGAATTAACCTCTTCTAGTGTTGAGAACCTTATCCCAATCCAAAGAGAGCTTGAGAGGGTTTCCAATGAACTATGTGATGAGCTTTGTGTTGATACCTCTTCTCCTCATGATCATATTGAGATTTTATCACATATTGACCTTCATGCTACTACTAGTGATTTTGGTGACTTTGATCTTGATGAATTGTTCAAAGAAAGGGATAATGAGATTGAGGAAGAGTTTGTGAAAGACTTTCCACAAATAGAGGATGATTGTGATTCTAGTGACGCGTCTTATGCTCTATCATCTGATGATTTGTCTTGTCAAGATAACATTGCTAATTTGGATAAAGAGTTTGCTCCTATAGGAAAAGTGGATCCTTCTCCTCTACCACCTTATGATTCTTGTGATGAAACCTTTGATGATCCTTATGATAGTGATGAGTCTTTTACTTCTGATGATGATGACTCCATTTCTTCTATGACTCCTTCACCTATTCCTCTAAGTGATTTTGTGATACATTCAAATCCTCTTTTTGAGACATGTTTTGATAACCCACTTTTTGAGGAGTGTGAAGAACCTAATAATGAGTCTATAGAAGAAGAACCCTTGATTGATATTCCTTCACTGGTTTTTGAGGATACACTTATTGATTTTCATGATCATATCATCCCTTTGAGTGATTCTCTCATTAATACACCTTCTTTTGAGCCTTATGTTCCCACCCTCCCACCCTTGAAGTTGGTTATTGATGAAGATCCTTTCCTCTTAGAGATTGATACTTTTTCACCTAAGGCACCTTTAGAACTCAAAACCTTTGATATGGACTCTTTTATGGAGATTGATGCCACCATAGAGGATACTCTTACACAATTTGATATAGGGGTCTATGATAGTGTTTCTAATTTGGAAGAGGAAGTTCGTTTTATTACTACATTGCTTTTTGGGAACATAGAGACTACACCTCTTCCACAAGACACTATTTCTCTTGATCCTTCTTTTTCTATGCCGTCTATGGAAGATTACCCACCTTTCGATGATGATGATGAGCCTAATATGGACATAATAGTTATGAATGTTTTGATACCTACACCTTCATATTCTCATGATGCTTTGATCACTAAGGGGGAATCTTATATGGTTGATATGAGCTCATCTTCTTATTTTCCCATGAAGGGAAAGGTTTTTGATCCTGGGATACATATGTTTGGAAAAAAATGGTTTTCATCTACTCCACTTAAGAGTGTGCCTTCGATTGATATGGACTTCTTGTATGAGCTTACTTTGTTGATGCTACCTATTTTGGAGTTGTTCGAATGTCGAGATGGAAACTTTGTATTTGATCCTGGAGTTCTTCCTTTATGAGAGCTTTCATATTTTGGACAAACTTGAGACACGTTGGACCGTCCCATTTATCGAGGCAGATTTGGTAAATCTTATAGTAAATGGCAACGTGCTAAGTTTGAGTGTATCATGTGAGACGTGCTTCAAAGTGGATATTCTTTATTCTCCATGATGGTTTCCCCAAGGACAACTTAATTCGGGGCCGAGTCGAGCTAGCGACTTAGGGTTAAAAAAACTCAAGCATTGAATAACTAGGTTAGAAAACGTAGAGTAGATTTTCAATAGGTTAGGTTTAATTAAAAGGATGTTATAGTAGAGTTGAAGTGGAGGGGTGCCTTTCTTCGTCTTTTCGTGTTTGTTTCAAGGGTTGCTCTCTCTCATTTCATGCTTGGAGCTTAAGGAGGAGGCCCGTGTATCTGGTTCACTTTGATTTGTTTTTGCTATTATGATATTCAAAACACTTGTGCTTAAAATGAATATCCTTTAGTTGTCTCTTCCTTAGCTTGGGTTAAGCAAAGTTATCAATGTAATAAGTGTAGGGGAGTTCACTCCAATACTCTTAAACATTGAGGACAATGTTTATCTTAAGTGTAGGGGAGACTTCTATCGAAGTGACCTTACCTAGACCATTGCCTTAACTTCATGATAACTTGGAAAATTAATTTTTCGATCATTTTTCAAGTTTTTGATCTACTTTGGCCAACAAAAATATGCATTCATAATTTTTGCATCTATCATTTTTCATTTGCATAACACATTTGCATTGTATATATTTCTTCTTTATGTTTCACAAAAATATATAAAAGGAAAAAAAATATAATAAAACATGGTTTTAACAAGTTTAGATTTCTTTGACATATTAGGCCCGCCATGGATATTTTGACTCAACCCGAGTTTGCTTATTTTAGCACTCTCTAGCTAGTATCCTTAACCATGTAGTCCTTTATTGGTCTATTAGGCTAAGCATCCACCAATTTCATTATTTGAGATTTTAAATTTGTGGAGAATGGGAAATGATAGAGTTGAAGCAAGTGTAAAAGGGCTAGATAGACTTCATGGCAATTACTTGTGGCTAAACCCTTCTCTTCTCTACCTCTAATTTCTTCGCATGTATATAATTGTTAATAAATAATCAAGTACGGTCTTAATTGGTTTGTAATCTCTTATGCATTTTTGACTAATCATTCATGGTTGATATGAGTACGTCTTAAGATTCTAAGTTAGCACGTTTTATGTGTACTAGACTTATGTCATGCTCCATATTTAGCGGGTGTTTTTTTTTTCCTTTTCTTCTTTTCTAATTTCTTTGTGAGGAATAAAGAAAAATAAGAGCGGCTTGAAAAAAAATGAGTGGCTAGTAAAAAAAAAAGAAAAGAAAAAGAAAGAAAAAAAAAATAATGCAAGACTCCCAAGAGGGGCAGTGTGGTGTTAATTATAGTGACTATTGAGTTCCAATATTACCTTGACGGGTTGCGGGGATTCAATAGATTGCTCCAATCCAATATTACCTTGACGGGTTGCGGGGTTGAAGATCCAAAGTCTCAAAAAGATGGTGGATGTAAATTATTGCGTGAGTTTTATTTTTCTTTCCTTAGCGAGTGTGTAGCTACTTATGAAAGCATGACATGAGGATTTTACACATAAGGCGAATGACTTATTACTCTTAATACGGACTTATATTAATTGTGAGCGGTTTTTCAAGTAATGGATGAGATGATTACTTAGGATTAAAACCGTGCTTCCTTATTTTTGGATTTTACACTTCTTATACTTCACACTTGAATAATGACAAATTTGCCCGCAAGCAATTTGCTCAATTAATAACTGGTTCCACATTTAATTGTCATGAATAAGTTGATGCACTTTTCACTTGTGAATGCAATGATCCCATTTTTAAGCTTGGTATGGGGAAAGTGAAACTTGAGGGTGATAAATGTCCATGATACCAAAGCCCTAATTTAAGTCATTGATTTCTTTATGAGTTATTTCCATCAAAACCATTTATGAAAAATAAAAAAAATATAAAAATAGAATTGTTTTCTTTGCATTGCATTGTAAATATTCAAAATCATTCATCATATAGCATAGTATAGTTATTAAATCATAAAATGGCCAAGGTTGGTTAATTATGAGAAAAGTATAACTTGGTGCTTTAAAATGCTGCATTGCATGAGGACATGGCAATGGTCAAGTGGAGGGGAGTTGATAAGTGTGAAAACACTCATCAATAATGATCCATAAACCACTAAAAACACAGTCAAATACATTATATTTAACTTTTAAATGTCAGAATTACGCGTGTATTTGTATCTTGTGTGTTTTAGGTAAAGAAGATACATTTTGGAGCAAAGACACGTTTTAAGGGATTTATTTGAAGAAAAGACGAAGAAAAGGATGAAAGATGCTACAAGGACCTTATTTGCCAAACTTCCAAAGATAAAGGGCTTAAAGTGCAATGTCTACAAAGATTAAGGATGAAATGGAAATGAGATAAAAGTTTTATACACTTTTGGGAAAGAAATTGAAAAAGAAAGGACTAAAAGGAAAACTAGTGAAAAGATTTATTTACTTGGTCCATTGACCAAGTCCTGGTCAAAACTAACACAAACGTGTACACATAAACACGCTTCTTCTTCAACCTTGAAGAGAGAGAGAAAGGAGATAAACGGTTTCTTTCTTTTCATCCACCAAACCTGCAAACGCGAATCAAGACAAATCCAAGGGGTTTTAGCCAAAGATCAAAACTACAAAAGTGTTTCTCTCCTTCCCCTCTACATGATGATGGCAATCAATTAAATCAATACTCAAGAACGAAGAAAGCCCCAAATGTGATGAACTTGAAGGACGAGTGCAATCCTCGTATTAAACACGTGTCCAATCCTCATTGGATTGAACACGTCACAACACCTCCTTTCGCTGGCTATAAAAAGAAGACGAAGTTCTCATTTGCATTCAGTTAGACTAGGAGTAGTTTACACATAGTAGATAGTTAGGATTAGTTAGTTAGTTAAACTTGTTAGTTTTTCTTTCAAAGCTGTTAAAGATTTTCAGTTCAGTTAGTTGTAACCGAATGATATTCAGTCTTCCATTAATGAAAATCAAGCTTTTGGTTTCAAACTCTGTTACTCTTTTCTCCTTCTTCTGTTTTTGTGAATCTGAATTTGATAAGTAGACATTGCTGTGAAAGAAAGTTGAAATCCGCTTCAAATCCGTTATAGTTACTTGTTATTCAGTTAGCAGTTTAATCACATTTCACATGGTTGAAGAAATACAGTTAGTAGTGGTTCAATAGGTTGATAATCTGTTATGAATTCGGTTAAGGCTCACTTTTCTTCACAAGTTTCTTAAACGCAGGAGTCTTACCAGCTTTTGAGCAGTTTTTTACTTCCTGTTATAGTGCATTCGAGTATCAGTAGGAGTGTTTGTTTTTGGTTGCTTTTATAAGCTACTCAATAGTTTTCTTTAAGTTTTCTTTTCAAGTCTGTTATACGGTTTGTTAAGCTCACAGCCTATAAGTTTTAGTTCCAAAGTTCTCTTGCCCATGATTCTTAGTCTTTGAGTACTTTTGTTATTGTTATAGCTTATCCTGTTAGCATAGTATTTCGTTTCAATTCTTTTGCAGGTTATAGTTTTCGAGCTCATGAAATTTCCAGCCACTCATATAAAGCAGAATAGTTGGTGATTTGGTGTTAGTCGATTCAGACATGGCAGTTAGCTTAGTTGATCAAGAAGTTTTGGATTAGATGGATTTCCACTGATTTCAGAGTTCGAGTTCAGCAGTAGCTTACTCGACGAACATGCAGACCAGTAGAGTGTAGGTGTGTTTTGATCTAAGCGAGCTCAGCGCTCCGCTTCGACATCAAAGGACTTACTTCGGATGAGATGGTTAAGCACGTTACGTTTTCAGAATAATAGTGTAATTCAGTTAGGAGTTTTATTTTAGAGTTACTTTTGATGCTAGTTGTTGTATCTGATTTGTTTGTTATCTGTTATTGTTCTTAGATTCAGAGTTACTGTTTTTGCTCCTTTATTCTTGCTGATATAGTTTTTAGTAGTGTTTGAAATAGGATAGTTTAAACTTAGGCAACTTAGATCCAACTTATTACAAAGTGAATGCCAACTAGTTAGTAAAAATTGATAGGCTGCCATTAAAATGAATGGGTCAAAATAGGTTCCTGATGATCAATATTTGCAAATCTGATGTCTATTAACTCAATAGCATTTAGAACAATGACTGTTGTGCTTTGTAATCTTTAGTCAATAGGTTTTTAATGTTTTCATAACATTGTCACTATGGCTTTTGAGAACAGTAGGTACAAATAGTAGAATAGTACAAATAAGCTAGATTGTAAAAGTGTAGTGTACTTTTACTTTTAAAGTAAAGATTCAAATCTTTGTTTGAAGACTTAGTCAAATAGGGGAAAAAGGTTAAAAAAATATGTAGATAGGTAGAATCGTAGATAAATATGTTACTTTCAATTAGTAACGGTCAGTTTATTAGATCCGTTTTCTATTACTTTAGTTCATTATTTTTGGGCCGTTGATGGATTTATTCCAATTTGGGCTTTTGCTTGATTTGATCTTAACTGAATTTGCATTGAAAGATAAATAGCTTAATCTTGTTAATTCATTATAGTATAAAAATAGAATTTTAGTTTTATAAAAGTAATTGATTTAGTTTTATAATTTGTATGTTGTATTTTGTATTAGTAGTGTAAATTTGTATTTTACATTTTTATATTTTGTACATTTAAATGTGTAATTGCAAAATGTTGTAGAATAGTACGTATATGTAGCATAATATAGATATTTTTCCCTTTTTAATTGATTTGTGCCAAGTAGCTTAGATTCCAAACAAGTCTTTTTCACCAAAAACAATTAAGTCGAGCTTAAAATTGTTATATCAATTCGAATCGAGCTGAGAAGACAACTATACACTAAAAACGGAATATTAGTTCCTTATATAAAAGCCTAGCAAAACTTGACTTAAACATGTTAAGGATACTAGCTAGAGTAAACTTAGATAAGTAAACTCGGGTTGAGTCAAAAGATTCATAATGTTTAAAAATTAAAACCACTTTATTAAAATTTATTCTAGCAACGAAATAAAATAACTATAACAAAGGAAAAACTACAAGGCCAAAATAGATCAAAAATTTTGAAAAATGTCGAAAAATTAATTTTCCGGTTAAAATGAGGACAAATTCATAGAAAAGACCACTTAACTTCGATTGAAGTCCCCCTACACTTAATATAAACATTGTCCTCAACGTTTAAGCATGTGGGAGTAAACTCCCCTACACTTAGGACATTGTGCACTTTGTTCAAATCTTGCTAAGGAAAGGACAACTAAATTGATTCCTATTTTGATATTGAAGAATATAAAATAGTGAATCAAAAGAGTTTAGGATAGAACCGGGAAGACGGAAACACGAGATCACGGTTCGTCAAAAGTCATCAAGAATGGATCTTTGAAAGCTCGAATCCCTGCATATGATTAGAAAGAAGACAACAAACACATACTAGGGTCTCCCCCTATACTTATTATAAAAAACAGATAAAAAAGATAGATATTGCGGGTTGCCTCCCGAGACGCGCTTGTTTTTGTTCACCGAGTCGTGAGCCTGACTCGACCTTGATTAGCATAGGAAGAAGCTTGAAACATATCCATCGGGATCAAAGATATGGTTTTCATCCATCAAGTAGCACAAGCTTAAGGCGAACAAGGCAAGCCAAAGAAGAGTAGGCGAGGTTCCCTTAAGCAGTTGTTGAGCACGGTGGTAGCAAGGGTGATGAGGTGCAAGCATATCTCCGAAAGTTCCAAAAATCTTTCCTTTTATTTCATCAGATGGATACTGAGATGGATTAGAAATTTCAATACCGGGATCGAACACCTTTTCCTTTAGGGGAAAATAGCACTCAGACGCAGTAGACCTTGAAGAGGATCCGCTCATAAATCGCACAATCTCATCCTCAGAAGGTGGATAGAGAGGTGTCAAGACATAAGTGCTGCGGATATCGGTGTCGGCCGATTTCTTCTTCTTTGAAACGGGTTTCTTCATATCCAAAGGAGGATAAACACCATAATCATCAAAGTCCAAAGGAGGAGCATCACTCTCATTTGGGAAGTAAGTGTTGAGAAAAGTAGCAAAATCTTCCTCAAATGAGTAGTCATCTAAAGTAGGATCAAGCATTGTTGGTGGAGGATCTTCATCAAAAGTAGGTGGAAGGTCATCATTTGAAGAATCACTCGAAAGAGTATCGACATCATCAAAATCATCATAAGTGGGCATGTCTGGATACTCTGAAACAAAAGCAGCATAATCATCCCCATCGGAACTAGAATCTTTATCATAATCATCATAGATCGGTGGAGAATCATTAATTGGTGGGGGATCCACATTGGGGAGAGAATCATCATAATCATCCACATTGTCTTGGAAAAGTGGATTATCATGGGAAGACTCGAAAAGAGGATTATCATATAAAACAAAATCGTCAAGCTTAAAACTTTCCAAAGTAGAAGTAAGCTCTTCTTGAAGCACATTAATCATTTTCGCGGATTCTTTTCCATTTGTCTTACTTGTAATCTTCCACATCTTAAAAACTTGAGCATCATTCCTGACTCTTAAGATTAGCTCACCTTCGGCAACATCGACAAGAGTTTTTCCGGTTCTCAAAAATGGCCGTCCAAGTATTAACAGAATACGAGGGTCTATTTCATAAACAACAACAACAAAATCGACCGGAAAAGTGAAGGTACCAACTTTAATAAATACATCTTCGACAATACCAACAGGGTAAGCGAGAGTGCGATTTGCTAGCTCAAGAGTCATCTTCGTTGGTGTAAGATCGGGTAATGATAGTGTTTTCCAAACACTTAAAGGCATCAGATTTATACTTGCTCCGAGATCAGCTAAGGCAACAAATTCTTCGGTTTTGTTAAAAATGCAAGGCAACACAAAACGACCGGGATCTCCAAGTTTCTCTGGAAGTTCTTTAAGAAGGACGGTAGAACAATTTTCATTCAATCGAGTATTAACAAACTCGGCCATCTTCTCCTTCTTATTAAGCAAGTCCTTAAACATCTTAACAAATTTAGGCATTTGGGCTAGAACTTCAACAAGGCTAAAGGTGATGGTCATTCCCGAAATCTTCTTCAAAAAGTTGGACACTTGAATATCATCCTTGGTGAGCAATTGGCACTTGTCTAAGCGAGAAGGATAAGGGATATTGGGTTTAGGTGGTGTAGGTGTAGCAGGTAAAGGTTGAGATGTTGAGGGTTTAGAGGTGGTTGGTGGGGTTGGTGGAGGGTTTTGCTTGGGTACCTCTTCATTAATAGGTGGAGACGGTAATGGAGAACTAGAACTAGTTGTGGTAGTAGGAAGGATAAATGGGGGTGGAGGAGGTGTAGATGGAGTAACGGGAGGAGTGGTAGAAGGTCCTACTAAACTTGCTCCACTTCGAGTAGTAATAGCACTCACATTCGCTCTAGGGTTTGTTTCGGTTGTAGAAGGAAGAGCACCTTGGGGACAAAGGGTTTGTAACATTTGAACGAATTTCCTATCCGTGGACTCTTGCATTTGTCTAGTAGATTCTTGCATTGCTTGCATTATTTTCTCATGTGTTGGAAATACGTTTTTACGTATTTATGAAGGATCGGTCGCTCCAACGATATATTATTGTATTAGGCTCGTGATCCAGTTTGTACTAAATATAGTCCATATAGCCCACATGTAGGGTGGGCTATATATACCCCTCCTAGTATGTTAGGAGGGGTGGTGATTCATTCATTTCAACTTTTTTTTTTTTTTTTTTTTTTTATTTATCGAACTTACAATGGATTCGTTGAAATCAAAAAATCAAGAGGGAGTATCGCTTTCAATACAAAAAAAAGTTAGAAAAAGTGGCATCACTTCATTTCAAATGCTTCAGTCTCATCTTGTCACTCTTTCGGGGATTCAAGGAGGGAGCGAATTTGTGACAATCTTTGGTCAAGATCGTCATATATTCATGGACTCACTGTTCACCACTTTGACCGAACCCGCCGAGCAACTCAACCATGACAACTTTAATCACTCTGCATCGTCAATTGCTTATAAGGCTCTTGTGACACAACTCACGCCTTTCCTTCAATTCAATATCATCAAGTCTGCAAGTTCAGTGATTTGCCAATCGTTTCTTCGAGATACACATACCGAGCTTCGAGTTTTCCGTGATACAATTTTGAAACTCATGTCATCGGTCTCGTCTTCGATTTATGAAATATCTCGACTTCAGCAAACGTATGATAATGGAGTGCAAGAATCAATGCCGCAGATGCAAGAGGAGAATGGTCATACGGTTGACAACTTGGAGCCTAACGATGGCAAGAGCACGGATTCAGAAGGACAACATGATATCAGTGGAACGTCGGGGAATGTTCACGAGATTTCTCTTGATGACACCTTACCCATTTATGACGAAGAGCCTGCAAACATGGTACAATGTGATGTTGGTTATGATGTATATGCTGATGACATGCCGCATATTGAGCATTCTGAACCTAATTATGACAAACATGGGATGGAAAAGAGTGATAGAAATACCACTTCTGATTCATCCGATGTACGTCATAATGGGGGAGAGATTGTTCAGAATGCTATAGTACATCATGAAAATTGTATTATAACTGCTTCATTGTCTGCTTCTGATTCCAAGATTAAAGAGCTCGAAACGATCGTAGCTCGGCAATCAAAAGATCTTGAGGATGCCAAACTTGAATTTTCTAAGAAAACGGTCAAATTTGAAACATACTTTGAAAAACTTGAAAAATCAAACGTTGTTCTTGAAAGAAAATTGGATCAAACTGTTCTAGATTCTAAAGCTGAAAAGGATAATCTTTTGAAATAAATTCAACTGCTTGAATCTAAGTTGGCATCCCAAGATAACTTGCTCAAAGAGAATGAGACTTTAAAGGCCCAAGTACAGGAAAAGGTCTTTGCTATAGCTGCGTTGAAAAATGAGTTAAGGAAAACTAAAGGATCTAGTGTGGACACTAAGCTTGAAAAACCATCAATCTTGGGGAAACCGCCTACAAATCAGTTCGTCAGACAACCGATTGTCAGACAACCTACTGCATTTAGATCCGAGCGACCACAATCCTCGAGACCGCGGTTTGCCTCCCAAGTTGACTTGGGTCATATTTCTAGAACAGTCACTCCACCAACTAGGCCTAATGTGACTAAATCAGTCTTAGCAAGACCTAATCACATGATTGCCTCTAATTTCCCTAAGAATAGTTCAATGAACACGTCTAGAACTAGTTCAAATGATGTGCGCCATGATTTTGGTCAAAGGGAAGCTATTCAAAAGACACAAGTAAGAGATAGGAATTTCAAACCTAGTCAGATGCCTTCTAGTTTACCCAACACTGCTAACCGTAGCATGCCCAATCCTAGGAGCATCAATCAATCATCTAGGGATTCTAGATCTTACTCGGACATTAAATATGCTACTTGTAAAACATGTAGAAAATGTGTCTTTACGGCAAATCATGATTCCTGTATCAAGAAATTACTTAATGAGGTGAACTCCCGTGCTAGAATTAAGTCCCAGTGGATAGCTAAAATCAAACCCGTTGGTAAAGATTGGCGCCCCACTGGTAGAACTTTCACTCTTGTAGGAAACGAGTGCCCTTTAACTAGGATAGTCTCTGATTCTACGAAGACTACTAGGGAGGAAATTGCAAAGGATGATACATCACTTAAGCCTGAACTTAAGATTTTCTATAAAAGGAAACGTTTGCCAGCCAAGACTAGTGAATCATCTACTCAGGTCGCCTCTGAAACAAGTAAAGCCAACTGTGAACCCCCATGTGCTTCTATAATTGATATCGCTAACCCACGTCAAAGCATGCAAATTCCTAATGAGATTGCAGGTACCAAAGTTGATGTTCCAAAAGAACGAAGCGGTCTAATCGTTGTGTACCGTTCAACTAAGGACACTCTTAGAGTTTGGTTGCTGAAGAAGCAGATATCAGAGAAACAAATGTCTCAGGGGATTCATGGTTAAGCTGCACAAAGGACTTATAGTCACATCACAGACTATAACTCGCTCATCAAAGAAAGGAAAGTTTATCGCCGATGATAAACTTATCCTAAAAACGAGAAATTCATTTTTCTCGGGCATGAGCTTATATCAAAAACATTCCAAGTTTTTAAGCTCATGCATTAAGGCTTATAGATAAATGACAGTCTATAACCCGTTCTTCAAAGGCAGGAAAGTTTATCGCCGATGATAAACTTATCCTTACAACGAGAAATTAAGTTTTCTCGAGCATGAGCTAATATTAAAAACATTCGAAGTTTTTAAGCTCATGCACAATGACTTACAGTTAAATGTCAGACTGTAACTCGAACTTAAAATAAAGGAAAGATTATCTTTTTATGATAACTTATCCTCTTAACGAGAAATTCACCTTTCTCGGTCATGAGCTTGTATTAAAACATTCGAAGTTTTAAGCTCAGAAAGGAAAGTGTATCTTTTAAATAAGAGAACTTTTCCTCATAACGAGAAATTAACCTTTCTCGGTCATGAGCTTTCCGTTAAAACAGTCAAAGTTTTCAAGCTCATGAAAACGACTTCTAAGTAAATGTCAGCTTAGGACTCGTTCTTCAGATAAAAGGAAAGTTTATCGCCGATGATAAACTTATCCTTAACAACGGGAAGTTTACAACTTCTCGGACTTGAGCTCGCTTTTAAGATATTCAACATCTTAAGCTCAAGTAATTGGTTTTTCAAAACTTTGAACACAATTTTTCAAGAATTTCTCAAAAGGTTTTTCTAAATCTTTCAAAATTGTGTGTTCAAAAATGTTTTGATAAAAAGAGCATGTCTTCTAGAATCGATAATATTTACGAACCTAGAAATGTCATTCAATAATGACACGGGGTTGTAAATAAAGTTCGAGCAGAAGTTTCAAAGATTTAAAACATGCTCCATATGGTTTGCTATTATTTCCGACAGTAACCCGCTTTTCACTTTGAAGTCAAGCATTTCACCGGAAAGCTTTGACTTCAGAATCCGAAGTTATCAACTCCACAATCCAAAGTTCGTTGCAATTGATATCTACATACTCGACGATGCGACTACTCAAACGGTGACTACAGCTCTTTCAATAGAACACGGGTCAACAATTGAGGGGGAGCAATTGTCCAGCATTCAGAATCCTTGATGCCGAGAGTGCCAAGTTCACATATTGGTGTTAAGACAATGATATCAATCATACACATGGAGTCAAGAGATAACTTCAGAAGTTACGAGGAAGACCAACATTCGTGAACAAGAACCATGTGCTTCTTTCATATGATGTTCTCCATTATTCAGGTCCAACCTCGTAAATTGCTAATATTGTGAATACATTATCATATATGATCTTTGCACGTGTTAAATACCTTACACTTGTGTTTAAAAGGTATTTAATTTACGTTTCAAGTAGACCCTCATTAATTTGAGGGGGAGCTTGTTAAAATCATGAAGATAATTGGATTTGCATTTTTCTTCCCAAATTTTCTTAAAATGCTATTAAATCAATTGATATTAAAAACATCGATTGGGTTAATATTTTTAATATGGGGGAGAAAATGTGATTTAATATGGGATTTGATCAATCATAAATGGTTTGACTTAACGTGGTAGCTCATCCCGACATGTGCGAAATGTTTTCGAATATCGTAGCATATGTTAAGGGGGAGCAAAACTGATTTGCACTTCAAAATGGACTTCATGGTGATTTATACTTACCCGCAACCCGTTTATTTCACGACGATGAAGATTGTGGTGACATAAGGATGGTAGGATAGGTTAAAGTCCAATGATTTCTCTAGAACCGGAGGAATCTTCCCAAGGACATTCCATAGCTAGAAATAGTAGTCCTTAGGAAAGATGGAGAAAGATTGTGAACGTAGCTGAATGCCGACCAAGTACTTAAGTTAGCACTGGAACAATCACAACAAGGTGCTAGTTATGACGTATTGGTAAGCATTGAAGGGGTTGAAGAATGAAAAAGAATTGTAAAGATAAAGGGTGTAAAGAAAGAAGCCCTCCTTACAACCTTAGGCAGAAACCGGGTCAATTCATATGCTATTGAGATCATTTATGATTCTCGATATTGAAGATAGACATCATGGACCCAGTGATGCAAGGCACAACCCATCCCAGCTAACTCAGATATCTCTCAAAAGATATTTGTTTTAATCACACGGAGACAACACATTATCTATTGATTTATTCACTCCGAATAAATTGGTATTGAAAAGGTGGCACTCCTCTCCAGCCTCTGATCACTAAAATCCAAAATGCACGATCGAGTCTAGAGCCATTTGAGATCATCAAATATCTCATTAGGACACACTTTCATATTTACTTGCTTCTTCACACACTGTGAAAAGTAAGAGAGTTCTTAAGAGTCCTACGCAAAATCTTCATGATCTTTCCTGAACATCCGAGTAATACGAAAGTATTTACAATGAAGATGGAAATCCTTCTTGAGCGAATATCAAAAAGCTCATGGTAGGTGACTTGTGCGATTCTTTATGAATCAAACTTGTGATAACTGGAAAGCAACAGTGGTTTAATTCTTAAATGAATTTAAACACGTTCCAGGCCTCTACGCATTATCATATGATCTTGCCAGAACACTCAGAGTGACTCTTTATTGATTACAGTGACGAGTGGAAATCCTTCTAGTGTTAACATCAAACAGCACTTGGTAGGTAACTTGCAAGATTCTATACGAATCAAGCTAGTGACAACTGGAATGCAACGATGGTGCGGTTCTTAATTGAACTTCACTTGTTCCATGAACATGAATTGACGACTTCAAATCATGCGGATATTATTATCCAAATGATTCACTCTTTACGTTCGCAGTCAGCTTTGGACGGTCGAGTAAAGAGAACGGGTTTACCCGCGAAATCTTGTCAAGGAGATTCTTTATTGAAACTACCTGTCACAAGTACGATATTTAATATCGTCCAACGGTCTTCACCGATCGGAGGTAAAATGCTACCGAATTAGAATGAAATGTTCAAGGCCATTTCATCCGTGTATATGGTTTGTTGCTAACTGTCTTATGCAGCGTAACAAGAAGGTGGCATTGCGGTGTATAATCCAGAAAAAGTCGTCACCACATGCTTATACTACATACAATTAGTACTTCAACAAATTCAAGAAATCCCGAAGGTCAAGTCTTCCGCTGTATCAAACTCTGAAGCTTTCAAGAATTTAAAGGTATAAGTATGTGGAACATGAAGTCACGAAGAGGCAAATTTCACAAGTGATGAATGCACAAGGTCAAGGCAAGGAAACATGCTCAAGACTAAAGTCAAAGATCACATCAAGCATATTCACAAGAACAAGATCGAAGACTCAAGCATAGTATGCTAGGTTTAAGATTTTGTAAAATGGTGTGACCTCCCTTAGGGGGAGATTGTTGGAAATGTGTTTTCCCAAAGAAAGTCTCGGTCACATCATTATTAGCATAGATCACGAGCTATATAATATTTAGAACTTTGTAACTTGGAGAGACCTCCCTTAGGGGGAGATTGTTGGAAATACGTTTTACGTATTTATGAAGGATCGGTCGCTCCAATGATAATTATGTAATGGGCTCGTGATCCACTTTGTAAGTGTATAGTCCATATAGCCCACATGTAGGGTGGGCTATATATACACCCCTCCTAGCATGTTAGGAGGGGTTGGTAGTTCATTCATTTACATATTTTCATTAATCTAATCACTTTCTCTCTCTACTTTTCTTCCCTCTCCTTTCTCTCTCTATACTTCATCTTCCTCCTTCCCCATTTCCACCATTAATCAATAGATCCAATCCATCATTTACCAAATCCTTAGAATCCGTAGACCTTCATCATGTTCATTCATTTTTTGCAAAACCAAGTCTATTGGCGGATGAGGTAAATTGAACCCTTGTTGTTGAAAACCTTGGTTTGGGTTTTGGTTATAAGGTGCAAACCCTTGAGGATTGAAACCTTGGTTTGGAAAGCCTCGATTGTGCATTTGGTAATTTCCCTGATTTGCATTTAAGCCCCTCACATTAGCATTTTGTGGAACATTTGCTCTTGGTGGCCCTTGGTTGTTATAGGTGGGTGGTGGTAGTCTTTGCTGAAAACCGGGTGGAGCCAAGTAATTTGTCGAGTTGTAAGACAAGTGATTAACATCGACATTAGGCTTGAAATGAACTCTCTTGGTGTTGTTTTAAGCATACACTTCCCCGTGAGATTGATCATAAGATTTATCACAATTAACATAAGAGTGTGGCCCACCATAAGTTTCACAAGTTATATTAATAGCATTGTTGTTTTTGGCATTGTTAACGGCTTGTAAAGCCAGTGCTTCAACAACCGTAGTAAGCTTATCAAGTCTCCTTTCGGTGTCACTAATGCTAGCACTAGCCACATTAGCCCGAACACTTTTGGTTTGCACTTTAGATTTATTCTCAATAATATCCCATGCGGCATTAGAAGACTTAACCAAAATGTTACCCCCCCCCCCCCCCCCCCGAGGCACTATTTAGTGAATCTTGGTCATTCATGCTTAAACCATTGTAAAAAGTGTTAATTTGATGCACTTTTGTGAAACCATGTTGTGAACACTTTCTTAAAAGTTCCTTAAAACGGTCCCAAGATTCACTAAATGTCTCACCGTACTTTTGTTCAAAGTTAATGATTTCATTCCGCAAAGCGGTAGTACGTGAGGGTGGGAAAAAGTAGTTGATGAATTTGGTCTCTAAATCCGACCACGTAAGAATACTTTGTGGCGGTTCCTTATCAAGCCAACGCCGGTCTTGTCCCTCTAAGGAGAAAGGAAAAAGTTGCAAGCGAATTACCTCTTGTGAAACCCCGTTAAACTTGACCGTATTAGTGAGTTGAAGAAACCTTTTGATATGGTCGTGAGGATCATCAAGTGTACGCCCCAAGAATGGTTGAGCAGAGACCATTTGAATGAAGCCGGATTTGAGCTCAAAGTTGTTGGCTTCAATCTCGGGTATGACAATAGCATCGGTGTTGCCCTCTACGTGCGATTGCAAAAGCTCGATCATTGGTCGATTGTCCATGGTGACAATAGGTTGAGTTTCGACTTCGGCTTGAATTGCTTTCTTCTTACGAACACGGGTACGCATACACATCTACAAAAGGAAAAGAAAGATAGAGAAGAAATATTTTTGGTTTTTTTATGTTTTTCTATTTTTTTTGGATTTTTGAAAATTTATATTTTTTAGGATTTTTGAATTTTTTTTTTTTTGAAAATTGGACAAGAAAAATAACGTTCAAGAGTGAACGGATCCCAAAATCCAACGCTTCTCTCACAGAAAACCGTTAATCTTCACGAAAAGAGCCGGCAGCGGCGCCATTTAATACATGTTTTTTTAGCCAAGTATAAAATAATTTCGTTCCAAGTCTTTTCGAATTGACTATTGGTTAACGTACGACTCAGTCGTTCTTGGTGGAATATAAAGGAAAAAGGTGGTTATCTATTTTGAACTACAATGAATGAAAATGTCGTTGCGTAAATGGTAAAAATAAAGTAAAAACAAAACGATAAACTAATTAAAACTTAAATAAAAGTCTTTAAAAGAAATTAAGATAAAAGCTGGAAAAGATTAAACTAAAAATAAGACTTTAAAAGAAATTAAGTAAGTGACGAAAATATAAAAGCTTTAAAAATAAACGACGAGAAATTAAAGTTTAACAAAACGTAAATTTAAAAACTCTAAAATAAAACACTTTAAAAATGAACTAAGAAAAACAAGTAAAAATTAAGCTAAGTAAAAATAAGACAAAACAATTAAACTAAAGTTAAGTAAAAATGGCGGGAAAAATAAGTTTAAAAATTAAATTTGAATAAAAAGTAATTAATTTCGCAATTATAAAAAACTGAATTAATTTCGCAATTTTAAAACAACACAAATCCGCAATTCAAAGAACTTAACCTAATTCCGCAATGCTTAAAATGGAAACAAGATTTCGCAATTATACTAGGGCAAGAATTCGCAATTAGAATCTGAAGATTTCGCAATGGAGAAATGCTCAAATCCGCAACTCATAAAATAAGCATAATTCCGCAATTGATTGAGGGAAACATTTCGCAATCAGGAAAGAAGTTCAATTCCGCAATTGTGTATAAGGTTCAAATTCGCAATACACAAGTATTGCAAAATCGAATCAGATATTCCTAAAAACTAGGAAAACGTAAAAGTACGAAAATAAGCACTAAAATCTTAACTTTTTAAGGACAATAAGCAAAATAAAACACCAATAAGCTAACTAAAAAGCCTAGATTAATGCTAAAACTTATAAAAACATCAAAAACAAGCCACGAAAATTAAAAAGATTTAAATTTTATGTAAAAAGTTGATGAAAAAAAATAAGATTAAGAATAAACCAATAAGAAAGTAGAATGAGATTAATAAACAACTTGAAATTAAAAGATTAAAGATTAAAGATTCAAAATAAGATTAAATATTAAAGCTTTAGAACATGAAATAAAACTAGAGAGAGAAAGTACTTACCTACTCCTAATACATAAAAATAAAACTAACTAAAAATTATCTAACTATCTAATCAACCCCCTAATGACATATTAGGGGGGTATTTATAGGAGGAGTGGAAGTTAGCATGTGTTGCTTCTTTCTTTCTTCTCTCGCCTTTTCGTCTTCTCTTCGAGTTTTTCGACTTTGTCTCGGGATTAATTAAACTCGTCTTATAATGTCTTCATTTATTAGAATTGAGTTCTTCGACTTTATTAAACTTCCGTCTTTAGACTTTTCTTCGATAAATCTTCAGAATAGGCCTTGGACTTCCGTTCTTTTTGCACTCTTGATCTTTTGACTTCGTCTTTTGTCTTTTTCTTCAATAAAAGCCCGTGAAAGCACGTGTTTTCTTCCCTTTTCATATTTTGGTCCTAAATCACAACAAAAACACAAACCACGCATAATTCTGACATTTACGACATAAAATACACATTTTGGCTTGGTTATTATTATCATTAAGTGGTAAAAGGATAAGTGTTTTCACACTTATTACTGGGCGCGGTTATTTAACTAGCTCGGCGGTTCCATATCGCTAAAGAACCGCCTAACTATTTAAGGTACCGCCAGTAGACTACGCTCCTTTTTTTGTCTTTTAGTGGGGTAGGAATATCTGAGGTTTTTTAAACCTTCAAAGGATATTGTTATGGCATATGGAATATGCCATTTTCAAATTTACATTTTCCATTTTAATAAAACATTTTCTTAAAAAGAAAGTTTATTAAAAAATCTTTTGACATATTAACAAAAGTGAGTTTTAAGGATAATCACTTTGATGATCACTAAGTATGATTAAGAAAAGTTAGTGATATGATTATTAACTTGATGATAGTGTTAGTTAAATAATTCGTTTTGTGTTTTACACTAAATGTGTTGTATAGTTTGTTGTGATCAAAACTAAGAAAGATTAGTTAATACTAATAATATTTTTAGGTATCACTTGCATTAACAATCTCCCCCTTTTTGATTACGACAAAGTATAAACTCATTTACATAGAAACACAAAATATCGAGTTATTAACGAGTTTATCACTATCATTTCTCCCCCTTTGTCGTAGCAAAAAGGTAAGCACAAGTCTTTGAAGAGAAACGGACTTTGCTAGTAGATCCCCCTTAGTGGTTGCCCCTCTTGCTTGGGGCACCAAGTGTATGAGCTATGGTGACATGCTACACAAAGGTTAGTAGAAAGAAAAGAAACACCAATGTATATATGATCACTACCTACTAAGTAACTTGAGAGGGAGAAGGAGAAGAAATCTCAAATTAGAAGCAAGTATTTGCTAAGTATGTCCAAAGAGGTAAATGATAAAATCAAAGTTCAATTGGTGGAATGGAGGTAGAAAAGAAACATCCAACCAATGAAGATGATAAATTTGTCAAGGGGTTAAAATTTAGAATCAATGGAATCACCCATAATCAACTGTAAAGATTAACCACGATCAACTCAAAAGAAAGAGAGAATGATCAAATAAAGAAAACACACACAACACAAAGGTTTCATATTACAAAAATATGAAAGAAACAAACAAGGTAGATAGTCATACACACAATATGAGTATCTAAAGCAAAAGATATGGAAAATAAACCATAAAGCATAAGCTATTCTAATAGTGATAATTTTCCAAGATTGCTTAAAATGTTATTGACTCCAAAACAACTAAAGTATTATTGACTCTAAGAGTGCTTAGTCCTTTAGTTGGAAAAATAAGACGACGAGACATCATTCGAAGTTTTGTCTACAGGAACGAAAACTTTGAGAGGAGGTCGAGTGAGGAGGAATTCAAGAAAATTTAACTTCTCATACACATGAGCAAGTTCAATTTGTTGAAATCAACAACAAGCACACGAGGATCCATGATGCAAAACAAATTCGGTTGATGTGGGAAGGCCATCACACCTAGGGTTTGAAAGTGGTGAGGAGAGTGGGTAGGAAATGTTTTCACAATGCATTGTGAGGTTTGGGAAGGTTGAAAGGTCATTGAGTTGAGGGGTGTCGAAAGGTTTAGGTGGTGGGGGAAGATTTTCCTTTTCTCCGGTGATGGGGTTAATGGAGTAGGTCTCATTCCAATATTTGATTGGAGAGAAGGTGGGGTTCTTGGGTGGTTTGGATGAAGAGGGTTCATTTTTCTTGATCCAAATAGGTCGAACCGAGATCTTTGGTTTCTTAGAAAGCTTAGACGAGGAAGCTTTGGGTGAGGAGGTTTGTGACAATGAAATGTCAAGGTTATGAAAGAAGGAGTTAGGCATTGTTGAGGTGTGAGAATGAAATCTCAAGGTGAGGTATAAGAAGAAAGTAGACAAGGCAAAGGTTTGAAAATCAAATGTAAAGTGTCAAGGAATGTTTAGCCAAATTGAGTAAACATGGAATCTTGACAGGGGATAGGGTGATGAAGAAAGACCAAAAAACGAGCCAAAACTTGGCTATCTATCCGCGGTTCCTTATAGGGACTGGCGATTACTTAGCACTTAAGGAACCGCGTGACTTTAATGAGCCGCGTGCAGTGGACTTGAAACCATGATTTTCCAGGGTTTTGAGAAAAACTAAGACTTTTTCAAAAAATTGCAAATCTTGGAATTTTACCTCTATTAGCACTAAATTATGCTAGGGTTGCATAAAAGCAACACATTCACAAAGAATGTCTTGACAAAGGGTGACAAAATATTTAGATAACATTTTGAACCAATTTTAGTCAAGTTTTAGAGGTTGTGACAGATTTAGGTTCAATTTTAATTTAAAATTAAAGTTGATTAATGTGCACATAAAGATAGAAACACATAAAGATAAATCCATAGATCATCCTCATGAAAAACTCATGTAGGGAAGGAAATACAATAAGGAAATGAAAATCAACTAACTAAGACAAAGTTAGCTTAAAACTAGTTCTTGATGAGTAGTCTTTCTTGGCTTGGTTTTTCTTGAAATTTTTTTTTTAAAGAAAAATCATCATTCATCTCCTAGGAGGAGGCATGGTAAACAAGGTGAGCAAGAAATCCTGCAACCTCCAATGAAGTTCAAACATCTCCATCCTAAGGTTCTGAATGATGTAGTTATTGTAGAGGCAACATGGACAATGAGAACCATGAGCTTCTAGGAACCCAAAGAAGTGAGGATCACCCATAAAGAGGGGAACTGGGACACCCAAAATGGGAGTGTTTGAGGGAGGTGGAGGTAGAGGAGGTATGTTCTCCAAGGGTGATGTGGGTGAGTGTGGAGTATGTTCTCCAAGGGTGAAATGGGTGAGTTTGGAGGGGTAAAAGGTGAAGTAACCAAGGTATCAACAAAGTCATTCACAATGGGAATGCTTTGGATGGGTTGAGGTTGGGTAGTCACATCCAAAAGAGTACTTGGAGTGAAGGGTGAGGATAGCTCATTCATTCTAGATTGGAATGAAGAGAAGGTAGAACCATGAGAATGGTTGGTACCATGGGTTGAGGTAGTCTTGCAAGGAGCAAGAGGTGGTGAGGGTGATGAAGAGATGAGAATTGGAACAATCTCATTCTTGGGAGTGTGAAAGGGTGAAGAGTTAGGTTTGGGCAACTTAATCTTAATCTTAAGATTTTTCTTTGAAGTGGAGGTTTTGGATGAGTTTGAGGTTCTTGTAGAAACCATGGTTGTAGTGAGTGGTTTAAGGGTTAAGGATGAATGATTTGATGTGTGAAGAACATGGCTAACAAGGTGGGTTTAAAAGGGTGAGGGGGTGATCCAAACTAGTAATGGGTTAAAAACATTTTATGTGAATAATGAATTTAGGTAACCTAGTTTAGGAAATGTGCAGGTTTTTGCAAAGAATCAAGCAAGGTTTACACAGATTAAGGAAAATAGTGTAAAGCAAAGATTCTGTCGGACACAGTAGCCGGCGGTTCCCTATCTAGGGTGGGCGGTTCCTTATCAATAAGGTATCGATGGTCGATATGGAACCCCGACCAGAGGTGTTCAAAAATGGCACTTCCTCAAACTTTGGTTAGCCCAGATTTTTACCAAAGGACTATCAAGCCAAAGTTAACTATTGACCAAAATCTAGGAAGTTAACTAACACATAGGATGCACAAAGCTATGCAAATCGCAAACACGATGGCATAGACAATCATTAGGATAAAAATAACAAGTAATCCAAACAAGTAGTATTAGTTAATACACAACCAAAATAAAGTAAAAAGAAGCAAATGTTCAACATCACATTACATGTTTACCAACATATATACTTTGAAACATTTCAAAGTCTTCATCTTCTTTTCTTTCCCAATCTCTTGATCATGTTTCCCAAGTACTTGAATCCCTTCCTTGAATCAACTCGATGATTATGTAACTCACCTTGGGTTCGAAGACTTTGACGGTAAAGTTCCTCCATATTGAGATTATCAGGAACTTCACTAGAGGAATGATGAGGAGGGGAAATAATGTCATCTAAACCATCCACGAATGAGTTTGTGGAGTGGTGAGAAGTACTCGAAGAGCCAATGGGAGCACTTGTGCCAATGCCATCACCAACACTTGTTGGCATGTCAATGTCCTCATCATTGGACTCTTGGTGGTCGGATTTACGATCACATCTTGTCTTTCTCTTATATACCTCTTGAATAGGTAGCATAACCCGTTTGACTGTTTGAAAATGAGAAAGATTAAGATTTGGAAAATCACAGCCAACCCTTTTAAAAAGGCTAGTGAGAAGCATTGCGTAAGGGAGGTTTGTTTTAGGCTTGTGAATAGCATAATTGATCCGTTGAGCGATAAAATATGCCAAATTGTAATTGGTGTTGGTAAAGATACAAAATAACATATGCACTAAACACGCCGGAACATGATCCCGGTTTCTACCAAGATAAAACACATTTTCCCTAAGGATATTGGTCCATTGGACCATATTATCATTAAGGTCGCTTAAGAGAACCTCATGACGTTTCACCGAACGTACCTTAGTATGAAGGCTTCTTTTAACGGGTCGATTACGCTTTTTGGAGACAATGTCAACAATGTAGTCAAGATCAATTTCCGCATGATCATTTGGAGGACAATTGTTGGATTCAAGGAGAGCACTAAGCTTCCATTTATCCGTGAAGCGACAAGTGCCTACAAATGGGACATCAAGAATTTGACCGAAGACTTCGAGAGAGTATTGTATGAGTTGACCGTTCAAGATGAAACTAACAAATATTCCATCATTGTTTTCAATGAAGGAGTATGTGCTAAAGAACTCCAATAGGAATCGAGGATAGATGTCTTCCTTAATGTGAAACAAACAATAAAACCCAATGTTTTCAAACATAGATTTGATGTAGACATAATCCTTAATATCCTTTTAGACAACTCTACCCTCATGAAAACAACGAGATTGAAGGGAGGAATAAGTATGGGCGAGATGTGTTGAGTGACAAAAGTCGGAAAGGTTAGGCATATACTGTTTAGTGAGTTGATGATCCTTTTGGTATTGTGAAGGCATGATTAGTACCTAAATAAACACAAGAAAATATTTTTTCAATCACTCATATGAAAAATAAAATCAAAAATCAAAATATGAGAATGTGTTATATCAATTTCTTGACAAACAAAGGATTGAATCCATATAATTCTCATGTTCACAATGTATCTATTCCATTATTAAAAAAGAACATATGAACTATGTTGGATCAACAATGGACTAGAACATTGGTTTTTCAAAACAAGGTTTTTAGGTAAGCATTAACAATGTAATTACCTATTTGTTCATGGGTTCATCTCAATTCCATCTTTTAACCAAAATCATTTAGTCAAAATTCGGATTTGTTCTACAAGTGGGTTTTAGTAAAATCTTAATGAATATGAACCTAAGTAATCATAGTAAAATAACCATGTCAACCCATATTCCTATTAAAGTTCTAATTCTATTTCAATTTTAAAAATCCCCAATTATGAAAGGATGAACCCTAGAACAAAATAGATGAAATTGAAAGAAAATACTTACAATTAATTGATGTTTGATGAAGGATGAGTGAAACCCACAACTTGGAATCAATTAATTTGAGTGATTGAAGGTTTTTGAAGCTTCAACAATGGTGGAAAAATTGGAAACCATCGACTGTGTGTTTTTGGGAGAGAGAGGGTTTAGTTTGAAAAAGATTAAATTAATAAGATTGGCGCTCTGACGAGTTTTACTGCCCGCGGTTCCATATCGATAGAGAACCGCGGGTTTGAACCGCCAGAGATAAAGAACCGCCTACAGAGGCAGGTTTTTATCAATGAAATACGTAAAATTTTTGAAAACCAAGTTTTCTAAAACACTTAAAAATATATCTTAAACCTTTCAGAATATCATTGGATCATCATAACACTAAGCAATATGTCTTAATGAAGGATTACGAGTTGAATTGAGATCGAAAAGAACCGAAACGGACAAACGAATACTCGTAGCGAAAAAGGAAAGTGGAGAGAAGTAAAGGGAAGTGAATCAAGACTAAGATCAATGCTCAAGGGATTAATGATAATCTTCAAATTGTGGAGACGAAGAGCTTGTGTCATATATAGTGGTTTAAGACGTGCCTTTCCGGCGAAGTGTTAAACGGCTTTGGTAATGAATAAACACAAAGCAAATATTGATGCATAGACTAAGATCATTTTCAATAATAGTCTTAGTCTCAACCAAAATATGAGCAAGGTATTAATTCACTTTCTCTCCCACAAAGGGCCTACTAACCGTATGGGTGAAAATCATGGATATCATGCTTGATACTTTAAGCTACTACTAACTCACTCTACATCACCATAGTGAGTCAAGTATCCAAGCAATGAAGGTGAGAGGATAAAAGAAAAGAATCACAAACCACAAACAAATGTCAAGGCAAGGATGCCAAGAACAAGCACATAGTCAAGTAATGATCAAAAGAATGATCAAAGGGCGTGTGGAAGAACGAAAGCGTACCTTGGCCACAAAGAGTATTCCAATCCATCAAGGAATCAATGCAAAGCCTAACAATGACTATGATGAGTACTAAGTCTTAAAGGACTAGTATCATTCCCAATTATCATGATATCATCCTTCAAAGATGTTGAAGATCAATGAAGATGAGTCTTCTATAAGTGCAAGTAACTCAATCCACAACCAATTAAATGATTGATCTTCATGAGTACCTACACAAAGCAAGATGCAAACTAGTAGATACATTTCAAGAGTAGATCTAAAATGCATAAAAGCTACTAATCTAAGAGGGATGCAATATTACCAATTAAAAGACCAAAAAAATAGTTTTGACCAAAGAGAAACTTTAGTACAACTTGACCTTCTAATTTGAGGAGACAATGGATCGATCCAAGTTTTAAAGTACAATATACTTCAAAGATCTTGAGTGACCATCGCTTTGATACCAATTGTAGAAACTAGAAGGGGGGGTTGAATAGTTTCTCTTCGATTAGTCACCTAATTAAAATTACTTTCAATTAGGTTTGTATCAAAACTATAATGATTAGGTTCAATTCAAATGCATTATAAATGGTAATAGGTAAGTGTAATGATAATAAAATAAGTAAAGAGTAAGGAAAGAGACAACCTAATGACAAGACACCAAGATTTATAGTGGTTCGACAACGAGGCTCTATCCTCTTTTCTACTCCACTCCTCGAGTACAACTACTCGAGATTTCCACTATATCCACAAGATCCCTTCTTGGCGGAGAAAACCTTACATCGTCGCTTACATTATTTCCTGACACTAAGTTAAATGTCGAGACCTAATCTTTAGCTAGGACCAATCTACACAACGTTGCCTACTTCATAATTTAACGACACAAGGCTAGATGTCGAGTTCTAATCTCAAGGTAGAACCAATCTTCACGACGTTGCCTACTTCATCATTTTACCACACAAGGCTAGATGTCGAGTTCTAATCCAAAAGCTAGAACCAATCTTCACGACTCTTCACTTTGGAGCTAAGTGAGAACTTCACACAACACAACTACTAATCACTTTCATGTTTAGTGAGAACTCACAAGACACAACCACATCACTTTATAGTTTAGTGAGAACTACTACACAATCTATTACAACTCAACTAGACATATCCAAGTACACACATGTAGCTTGGATCTACACAACACAAATCCAAGCAAACACATATGCAATGGATGTACACAACAAATCCAAGTATTCACAAATAGTTTGTATGAACACAACTAGTCCAAGTATTCATAAATACAAATGGATCAACATAAAACAAAAAGGCTAACATGATGAACATGACTAATTCATGGATTCATCTTTATCACAACACTAGTGAGTGAGTGATCTTCTCTTTGGACAAGGTAAAGGAGGGGATAAAGAGGATAATCATATGTAAACATACTTAACACATTAAGTGATCATTTACTAATGATTATGCTATAGAAAAGAGAAAGGGGGCTGAGAAAAACGTCTAAGAGGTTATTGGAAAATGAGATTTGATCCACTATTTATAGAAGACAAAGTGCAACGGCTAGCTGGGCGCGGTTCTTTAACTAGCCCGGCGGTTCCATATCGCTAGAGAACCGCCTAGCTATTTAAGGTACCGCCCAGTAGACTACGCTCCTTTTTTTGTCTTTTAGTGGGGTAGGAATATCTGAGGTTTTTTAAACCTTCAAAGGATATTCTTATGTCATATGGAATATGCCATTTTCAAATTTATATTTTCCATTTTAATAAAACATTTTCTTAAAAAGAAAGTTTATTAAAAAATCTTTTGTCATATTAACAAAAGTGAGTTTTAAGGATAATCACTTTGATGATCACTAAGTATGATTAAGAAAAGTTAGTGATATGATTATTACCTTGATGATAGTGTTAGTTAAATAATTCGTTTTGTGTTTTACACTAAATGTGTTGTATAGTTTGTTGTGATCAAAACTAAGAAAGATTAGTTAATACTAATAATGTTTTAGGCATCACTTGCATTAACAAACGTGATTAGAAACTTACATAGATATAAGTTTCACCCCCTCAGTCCAATAAAAGATGGCAAAATGAGTGGCGGACGGGTTAGGTCAGGAGTCAAAACTAGTATGTTTTGTGCAGGCTGTGTAACAGACATAAAACACCTATGTCTTCAGTAAAAGCTAGTGGAAATATTTAATTACAAAATATTGTTTCATTTCATATATAATCTAAGATTTTGAGTAGAAAAATCTACTAGGTTTTATACAATAAAGCATTTACCATGTTTGCTTTTGTGCTAGTTTTCTCGTTTTACCCATTACAAATAGAAAGCGACCTACATTCCACTATTTGTGCATTCCAAAAGTTCCATCAACTTATTTCCCTTCAAATTTTTTCAGCCACAGAAAGGGCTTCTCCATTACTCCAAAAATAAAAAGTGTTCACGTGCGAAGAAAAAATATCTCCTAAATCTTCGCGCCTGAAAAAAAGTTTCTCTTATCTTAACGCGCGAAGAAAAAATATCTCTTATATCTTCGTGCGCGAAAAAAATATCTCTTACATCTTCGCGCGCGAAGAAAAATATCTCCTAAATCTTCGCGCGCAAAGAAAAAATATCTCCTATAACTTCGCGCGCGAAATAAGTATCTCTTATAGAAGAAAAATTTTCTCCTATATATCCTCACGCGCAACCTTAATATCTACACAATCATAGAAATAACTAATTAACAAAAATATCTAATACAATAAATATAATTTACCTCTAATAATTGAATCAAATACTTAATCCATACTTATTGTGTATCTGTGTTTACTAATTCTGCATTCTTCATCTTCTTCATGCTCTTAGCTGAATCATCTTCGTTGATTTCACTTTCTTCTCCGTCGTAATCATCAATTTTTCTATTATCGAATCTTACAACTTTAATTTGACGAATTTATTGTAATAAGTATTAACTTTGAGATTCTTTTTTTGTTTTTGATGATGAGGATGATTGTAATTAACGGTGGTTATTTGTGGTTTCTGGTGATAATATGATGGTAGGTGGATGAGGAAGGTTGTGATGGTCGGTGGTGAAGAAGGAGGTGGTGGTTGGTAGTGAAGACCGTGATTGATGGTGAAGAAGGTGGTGAAGTTGCTGTCACTTTAAGGCCAGAGGTCGCCGTTGAAGGTTGGTTGTCGGTGGTGAGGTTTGGTGGCTGAGTGTGAAAACCACCACTGTTCAGAGAGTTCTGATGGTTTCACCTTAGAAATATAGAGTGTGTGTGTGTGTGTATGTGTGTGTGTGTGTGACTTGAAATACTTGGTGTAATTGTAGATGTATGGAGACCGTAGGATTAAAAAATAAGGTGGGGATAAATGGATGGTTAAGATCTCATCTCATTATTTCACAAAAATCACCCTTCTCACATGAATGCGCCCATATATATATATATATATATATATATATATATATATATATATATATATATATATATATATATATATATATATACATATATATACATATATATATATATATATATATATATATATATATATATATATATATATATATATATATATATATATATATATATATATATATATATATATATATATATATATATATATATATATATATATATATATATATATATATATATATATATATATATATATATATATATATATATATATATATATATATATATATATATATATATATATATATATATATATATATATATATATATATATATATATATATATATATATATATATATATATATATATATATATATATATATGAGCGTTCATGTGAGAAAGGTGTTTTTTTGTGAAATGATGAGATGAGATCTTGACCATCCATCTAAGCTCCCTTCAAAGTTAAATTCAACGTATGAGATTTATAAAAAACATACAACATTTTCATTATTTTATTTTTGTTCAATTATAAAATAAAAAAACACACACACATGTCATTTCAAAGTGTGTAAACCCAAAAAAAACTCTATCGAACATCACACCTCTTACCACCAGCTACCACCACCATCACCGCCGGCTACCACCACCGCCACCGCAGGCTACCACCTGCTACCACCTCTGATCACCTGTTATCACGCCTCCTACCACTTGTTACTACCACCGATCACATCCCGCTTCCACCGCCAACCACCATCTGCTAGCACCTTCGAAAACCACCACGTTTACCACCTTTCACCACCATTAGTCATAATCCTCATAATCAAAAACAATTTTTTTTCCAATTAACACTTACACATGTGAATTCATCTAATTATCTCCATTCTTGTCATTAATTATCGATATGGAAGATTTTTTATTTGGGAAATCAACTATGATAAATCAACCTAGGACATGAAGAAGATGAAGTATACAAAAATTATGAAAAAGATATACATACATGGCAAGTGTGAATTAAGTTTTTTATTACTTAATATTTTTTATTCATATATTATAGGTTACTGTGTTTGTTACTTAGTTATCCGAGATTGAGTTTAGTAAGAGTATCGTCACACAATGTTTAGTGAGGGTATCTTTGCTTGCGAAGATTATTTTACATCAATACCAATATTGTCACCCGTTAAGATTTTTATCAAGGATTTATGCTTTGGTCTTAGTCGTGTTCTACTTAAGTTTTAAAGTAATATCTTCGCGCGTGAAGGGGTTTTAGAATATTATATTAGTTTCATTAAGAATATCTTAACCCGTGAAGATTTTCATCTATGATTGATGATGCTTTGGTCATCGACGCGTCCATTTAAGTTTTATAGGAATATCTTTGCACGCGAAAATGCTTAGAAGATTATTTTAGTTTTGTAAGAATATCTTTGCCCGTGAAGATTTTTATCGAAGGTTAGATGCTTTGGTCTTAGTCGCATTCAATTTAAGTTTTGAAATCGACATGGTTTTTTATTGTTTATGTGATTTTGGTGGCGATGAGGAAGAAAAGAAAAAGCTGTAAGCATAGCGTGAAGTTCATTTTCCTGGACTAGTGGAGCTAAACAATACTTCTAAGTATGATTAGCTCGTTACTTTTCATATAGGCTCAATTATCGTGTTTGATTTTTCCTTAAAAAACCATATTTCCCTCGGTAGAAAGACTTTTATGTCCATTAATGCCTGAGGATGTTGATCCCAAACTTAGATCGATTTAGCTTTATGTATACGAGATTAGATCAAGTAATACACTTAGAGAAACCTTTGTATATGCTTATGAATCTAAGTGTTATGCGGAATTTAACACTTAAACAAGAACACACAATGATATAAACAAACTTTCACTTTGATTAATAATATCAAACTTGCTTACAATGAAAGTAGTTTACGAATGAAAACTTATATCAAACATTAACCTAAAGGTCTTGTTTTATAGACATAAGAAGCCTTGTACAATAATCTACGTATCAGCTATTCTAGGTAAAGATAAATATAGAAAATACATTGTTGTTCCTATCTTTACTAGAAGTAATCTAGAATACAATAAATGCGTAGAGTATATCTTCCCATCAGTGCTTGTCTTCAATGTGTCAACGCTTGACTTTATCTTGTCAACGCTTGAGCTGTCAGCGCTTGTTTTGTTCTTGTCAACGCTTGTTTTACTCTTTTCAGCGCTCAAGTGATCTGGCCTTAATTTATTCCCAACAATCCTCCCCTAAACTTGATATCCACACTTATGATCAAGTTTCTGAATAAGCATTAAGGACTAGGAGGAATATTACAAATCTTCTCATATTGGTAATGAATAAATCTGATCAAATCTTTTGCCACGTCACTTGAATAATCAATCTCCAGCTGAGTGTCCTTCATCTTCTCCAAAATAGACTTGGATATAAAATACTGACCATCCACAAGTAGATACTCAGCAAACTTTGTAGAACTTGATACATTGTTTTTTGTAAGGGTTCAGATTTTGTCTCTCAGTCCTCTCGAATTGATCTTGGTTCTAAGTGGAATGATTGTTTTTGGTTACTAAAAAAGGGGTTTAGTTTTATAATCTACTAAAAGGTTTAAATGCCCTAAAATGTAAACTTAAATTTAAACGTGATTAAATTAATAACAAATAATAAAACTTGAATTAAAATTAAAATTAAAATTAAAATCAAATTTAAGATTACAGTTAAAAGATAAACATGAAATAAAGGAAGAAACAGACAGTAATCCTTAAAAATGCTCAAAAGAAACTGATTCGGAAGTTTAACCTTGATTCGGAACTATTGATCCGGAACTATTGATCCGGAACTTTTCACCCGGAAGTCTTCATTCGGAACTTTGGTTCATCCGGAACTTTGATTCGGAAGTTAGTTCGGAACTTTTCACCCGGAACTTTACGCGGAACTTTATTCGGAACTTTGGTTCATCCGGAACTTTATTCGGAAGTTTGGTTCATTCGGAACTTTGTACTCATTCGGAAGTTTTAAAAGGAAAATTCATTCGGAACTTAAAAATTGATTCGGAACTTAAAAACTTAAACTCATTCGGAGCTTTTCAAAAAGAAGTTGATTCAGAACTTTCTTGTTCATTCGGAACTTTGGTGTTCATCCGGAAGTTTTGGGTTCATCCGGAAGTTTTGGGTTCATCCGGAAGTCTGGGAAACACAAATACAGTAACTAACCCGAAGAATAGGGGAAATCAATTTTAATCCAAAAATCACCAAGTTTTTCACCAAAAACTTAAATAAACTAATCACTAAGCATCTACTAACCATAAACTACAAATCCCATCAACAAAAACACAAAACCCAACAACTTTTAAAGATCAAATCAATCAAATAAGAACTTAAGAACTTGAAAAGAAAGATGATGATGAACAAGATGAAATGGAAAGATTAAACAAGAACTTGTATTGAATGATTAATGTTTTAACAATCACTAAACAAGGATGAAATTACAAGATTGAAAATCAAAGATCAAAATCACCAAACACCCTAGTGGTGTTGGTGATGCTACGAAACAGAAAAGAGAGAAAAAGGTGGAGAAAGAAAAACTAAAACTAACTCAAAACTTCCAGGAAAGTGTGAGGGGATGGGCTTTATATAGCCTTGTCTTTTGGTTGGTGAGTGGGCTTCTCCCGTTCTTCTTGTCTTCTCGTCTTTTCAGAAAAGTTGACGTTTTCGATTCTGATTCAGGATTTGTTGTCGATTAAATTCAACTCGTCTTTTAATTTCTTCGTTTAATAGACTTGAGTTTCTTCGACTTTTGTAAATCTTCCATCTTTGGTCCTTTTCTTCGATAAATCTTCGAATATGCCCAGTGACTTCAAATCTTTTGCATCTCTTGGACAATAGACTTCATCTTGAGTCTTTTTCTTCGATAAATCCCGTGCAATCCCATGTTTTCTCCATTATCCATCCGGTTGGCTCTGAAAACACAATAAACACAAAAACAACACATAATTCCAAACAAATGATATTAAATACGCGTTTTGGTCTCGTTTTAGCCAGAATTAAGTGGTAAAAGGATGGGTGTTTACACACCTATCAAATCCCCTACACTTAACCATTGCCATGCCCTCATGCAATGCTTAGTGATAAAGCAAATTTACACTTTTCTCATAATCAATCAACCTTGGCCTTATTAAAATACTACTTAAACAAAAATAAAAATACTGAGAGAAATTAAAACTTTAAAGTAAACAAAAGGATGGAAATAATCTTGCAAAGAGATCAATGACTTACATTAGGGCTTTGGTGCTGCGAAGATTTATCACCCTCAAGTTTCACGTTCCCCAAACTAAGCTTAAAACGAGATCATTGTTATTATAAGTTAGTTAATCAAACACTTACACACATGGCTTAATTAAATGCTTAAACTCCCTTATTCTTAGGTGTATCTCTTATATTTTATTTTTGTCTTAGAATGATCATGAAGATACATTTTTGGACTTATTTCGATAGTTTATTTAGGCTGAAAGCAAAGTAGGACGATTTGATCAATAGTTAGCTAAAGGACAAAATCTCTTAAAACTGCTTCTCGGGATATCAAAAAGTTCATATCTTGGCATAACTTGGTTCCCGATTTGAGACCTTTCTCGGGCCGATATTTGGCATATACTTCATACTTCATATCTTGAGAGACGTGCTTGAGATAATGGTCTTCTCATCGTTCATAGAGTTTCTTCACTTGGAGACTTTTGAGAGGTACTCCAACTTTGTTGACCACGACTTCATGATTATTTCTTCAATCTCTATTTGGGATTTTGAGATACAACGATCCGCCTCCTTTTCGGACTTGGATCTATTTATTCTCATACCTTGTTAGGGTCTTTTCGGATAGACTTCTCCATCATCTTTATGGGAGTTGATTGCTTTTCGTCGTGAGTCTTGATCCTTCATATTGACTTTGGGAATAATGCTTTTCACATCACTTTGGATCTTTAGCAATAAAATGGAATCCTCATGCCTTGTTAGGGCCTTTTCGGACTCGCCAATCTTCGCACCCCGCTTCATAAGTTATGCCTTGGCTATGAACTCTTATCATTACCGAGCAACTTTTAAACGATCTTGGGCTAGAAGCTAAGTAACCTTTCAAATCGTACGACCTTACTTATTGCAGATAAATTATTAGCAAGTGATGGGAGAATAGGCAAATAATTACACCAAGTGAGCTTGTGCAAGAATACCGACTTATAATTGACTATATCATTTCTCGTCCTCCACAATTTAAAATCTCAAGTAATGAGACTCGTGGACACTTAGCCTAATAAACCAATTAAGGTCTACATGGTTAAGGATACTAGCTAGAATAAACTTGGATAAGTCTATTCGGGTTGAGTAAAAATAAACGCAACGGGCCTAATATGTCAAAGACTTCTAAACAAGCTACACCACTTTATTAAAATTTGACTTTATTGCGGGATATATACATATGAAAGCAACGATAAAAATTTAAAAATTACGACTAAATGGCCAAAGTTAATAAAAAATTTGAAAAATGTTGAAAAATATGATTTTCCGGCTAAATGAAGGCATTTTCATGGAAAAGTCCACTTAAAACTTCGATAGAAGTCCCCCCTACACTTAAGATAAACATTGTCCTCAATGTTTAGGCATGTGGGAAAAGTTTCCCCTACACTTATGACATTGTGCACGTTGGTTAACTCAAGTTAAGGAAGAGACGACTAAAGTGATCAATTTCAAATGTGAGTATGAAGAAAATTGAATCACGATGGTTGAGAGATAGAACCGGATTTCGGATAACACGGGAGCACGGTTCTTCAAAGATTCCAAGAGTACACTTATCCCTGTAATCACATCACCACACAAATACAAACACCTATAGAGGTCCCCCCTACACTTAGGAGGTTAAAACATAAAAGGATAGATACTCGGGCTGCCTCCCGAGGAGCGCTTGTTTTTGATAACCGAGTCACGAGCCTGACTCGACCCAAATTCAGTTCATGGGGAACGTGGTGAGGGATGGAATCACCTCCTGAGAGGTGTCCTCACCAAAGTACAATTTCAAACGTTGGCCATTCACCTTGAAGTTGGGCCCATTTGGCTGAGAAAGCTCAATGGTGCCATAGGGAAAAACATTGGTGATGGTGAATGGACCAGACCAGCGGCTCTTCAACTTGCCTGAGAAGATCTTCAACCGAGAGTTAAAGAGTAAGACTTGATCATCAACGTGGAACTCTCGGTTCTTGATTTTAGCATCGTGGATCATCTTGGTCTTCTCCTTGTAGATCAATGAGTTCTCGTAAGCTTGATTCCTCAATTCTTGTAGCTCGTTGAGTTGAATCTTGCGAAAATCACCGGCTTTGTTGATGTCGAAGTTAGCCCACTTCAAGGCCCAGTATGCCTTATGTTCCAGCTCGATAGGGAGGTGGCAAGCTTTCCCATACACAAGACGATAGGGCGTACAGCCGATCGGGGTCTTGTAAGCAGTACGGAAAGCCCACAGAGCATCATCTAACTTATCGGCCCACGCGGCGCGATGCTCTCCCACAGTACGTTCCAAAATTCTTTTCAATCCACGGTTGGATATTTCGGCTTGACCGTTGGTTTGAGGATGATAAGCGGTGGTAAGACGGTGATTGACACCATACTTCGCCATGACTCTTGCAAATTGATCGTTGCAAAAATGAGTCCCGCGGTCACTGATAATAGCACGAGGAACACCGAATCGAGCAAACAATTATTTCAAGAATTTACAAACCACCCTCGCGTCGTTAGTGGGTAAAGCCTTGGCTTCAACCCATTTGGAAACGTAGTCAACAGCGACAAGGATGTATTTGTTGCCTTTAGAAGAAGGGAATGGCCCCATAAAGTCGATGCCCCATACATCAAAGATTTCACATTCTTGTATGAAATTTTGAGGCATCTCATCTTTATGTGTGATCTTGCCTTGTTTTTGGCAAGAACCACAATGTTTAACCATCTCCTGAGCATCACGGTAAATGGTGGGCCAATAGAATCCCGAATCAAACACTTTTTTGGCAGTGTAGTTGGGACCAAAGTGACCACCGGTGGGTCCTATGTGGAAAGCCTGGAGAATGTCCAAAGCGGCCGGTCCGTCAACACATCGGCGAATAATCAAGTCAGCGCATTGTTTGAATAGAAAAGGGTCATCCCAAAAGTAAGTCTTAACATCGTTCAAGAATTTCTTTTTTTGTTGGGATGTTAACCCTTGGATGAGAACACCACCCGCTAAATAGTTTGCAATATCCGCAAACCACGGGGTGCCATCGAGATTGAGATCTATAGACATTAAGGTCTCAAGGGGGAAAGAGTCATTGATCTCTTTGTTCGGATGATCCCCTTGATATGGATCCTCAAGTCTGCTCAGATGATCCGCGGCCAGGTTTTCTGCTCCCTTCTTGTCACGAATTTCAATGTTGAATTCTTGAAGGAGTAAAACCCAGCGAAGAAGTCTTGGCTTAGAATCATGCTTTGTCATCAAGTACTTCAACGCGGAATGGTCCGTGTATACGATAGTGGTGGAAAGGACAAGATAGGGGCGGAACTTTTCAAAAGCATAGACAACAGCTAAAAGCTCTTTTTCGGTTGTCGTATAATGCAATTGTGCCCCCGTCATAGTCTTGCTGGCATAGTGGATTGGTTGGAAGTGTTTATTGACTCTTTGGCCCAAAACCGCACCAATAGCAAAGTCGCTAGCATCGCACATCAACTCGAAAGGCAGCTCCCAATTAGGGGTAACTAAGACGGGTGCCTTAGTAAGCTTATCCTTAAGCAAGTTGAATGTTTCAAGGCACTCTTTGGAAAAGATAAAAGGAGTATCTTTTTCCAAGAGGTGGGTCATCGGGCGAGCGATTTTAGAGAAATCCTGAATGAATCGACGATAGAAGCCCGCATGACCCAGAAAACTTCTCACACCCTTCACGGTTGAAGGTGGAGGTAATTTGGCTATGACATCTACTTTAGCATGGTCGACTTCAAGACCGGCTTTAGAGATTTTGTGTCCTAGCACAATGCCTTCTTTTACCATAAAATGGCATTTTTCCCAATTTAGAACAAGGCGAGTGTCTTCGCACCGCTTAAGCATACGTTCCAAATTGGCAAGGCAAGAAGAGAAGGAATCCCCGAAGACCGAGAAATCATCCATGAAGACTTCCATGGTTTGTTCAACCATGTCATGGAAGATAGCTAACATGCACCTTTGGAAAGTCCCGGGCGCATTACATAAGCCAAAAGGCATTCTTTTGTAAGCAAAAGTGCCATAGGGACAAGTGAATGTTGTCTTCTCTTGATCTTGGGGATCGATGTGTATTTGGAAATAACCCGAGAAACCATCAAGAAAGCAGTAATATTCATTACCCGCTAAACATTCAAGCATTTGGTCCATAAAAGGTAGAGGGAAATGATCCTTTCTCGTGGCATCATTGAGTTTGCGGTAGTCTATACAAACTCTCCACCCAGTAACGAGACGGGTAGGAATCAACTCGTTGTTTGCATTAGGCACAACGGTGATGCCGCCTTTCTTAGGCACACAATGGATTGGACTAACCCATGGTGAATCCGAAATAGGGTAAATCATACCCGCATCAAGAAGTTTGATAACCTCTGTTTTGATGACTTCATGGATTTTTGGATTCACCCTTCGTTGGCTTTGAATTGTGGGCTTAAAGTCGTCCTCTATGAGAATTTTGTGTGTGCAGAAGTGAGGATCAATTCCACGAATGTCGGAGATTTTCCAAGCGATAGCTGTTTTATGCTTCTTCAACACGGCGACAAGTCGGGCTTTTTCTTCTTCTTTTAGGTCCTTGGCGATGATGACGGGCGACTTCTCGTTGTCTTCAAGGAAAACGTACTCAAGATGAGGAGGTAGGTTCTTAAGCTCAAGAGTGGTAGGATCCTCAATAGATGGTGAAACTAACGATGGATCATCATTAGTCACCTCTTTAGGAGAAGGAGGATCAATAGCAGTAACCGTCGGAGATAGAGGAGAAAGATTGTCTTCTTTGAGAAGGTTATCAATGAGGCGGAGATCTTCATCCCAATTGGTAGTAGAATCATCATTGTCTAAATTCACATCTCCCATGGTGGCTTCCAAATCTTTCCAAAGGAAATCACTTTCTCCAAATAGAGATAGTGATGAGTCGATAGAGGAAACGGTCTCAACATTAGGAAGAGAGGTAGGAATACTTTTACAAGCATCTTTGAAGTGTTCTTCACAAGCCTCATCAAGAACGTCAATACAATTAACACTCTCGTATGAATAAGGCTGTTTAGAAAGCTTTCCCATGTTGAAGACGATCTTATCGTCACCCACTCTCATGATAAGCTCACCGGCTTCAACATCGATTAGAGTGCGACCGGTCCTCAGGAATGGACGACCAACGATCAATGGCACACGAGGGTCCATGTTGTAGTCAACAACGACGAAATCAGCAGGAAAAGTGAATTTGTCGACTCCTACAAAGACGTCTTCGGCTATCCCCACTGGATAAGCAACCGTACGGTTAGCTAATTCCAAAGTCATTTTGGTGGGGACTAGCTCAGGGAGAGATAATTGCTTCCAAACGCTTAGAGGCATTAGATTAATACTGGCACCTAGATCGGCTAGGGCCATGCAATTCTCTACTCCCGGGAAGTTGCAAAGGATAAGGAAACGACCCGGATCACCAAGCTTGGTTGGCAATTTCCTTAAGAGCACTGCAGAGCAATTCTCATTAAGTTGGGTGTTGGAAATATCAAGAAGCTTCTCCTTGTCGTTTAGAAGATCTTTGAACATCTTAGCGTATTTGGGCATGTGAGCGAGAGCCTCGGCAAAGGAGATGTTAAAATTCAATTGTTTAAACATTTTGAGAAAGTTTGAAACTTGAATATCATCCTTGCTCTTTTGCTTCTCTTTCCTCAACCTTGAAGGATAAGGTATATTGGATGAAGAAGAAGGCTTTAGGTGAATAGGATCACTCACAACCACGGGTGGTGGGGAAATGGGGGTAGAAGGTGAAGGAGGCGCAGAATTTGGGGAAGTAGAAGGATGAGGAATAGGAGCAGGTGACTCGTTCTCCTTAGTCACAACCACCGGTGGAGGTATAGGAAGCTCGGGTTCCTTGGTACCTTTGCCACTGTGAGTAGTGATTGCTTTCATCTCCCCTCTTGGATTCGAAACGGTGTTACTCGAAAGAGTACCCGAAGAAGAGGGTTGATTACCTTGGAAGAAACTAGCCATCATGTTCTTCAAATCATTAGTTTGGCTATCCAACGTGTTTCTCATGTCGGCTCTCAAATCGTTTCCTTGTTTGACCAAGTCTGCTTTCAAGTTGCGCACTTCCTGTTGGAGATTTTCCACGATCACATCATTGGTCCTCATGTAGGTTGCAACCTCTTGGTGTAATGCAGTGGGTTGGTTTGGAGGAGCATTGTATGCGGGTGGTTGATAAGCAGGTTGTTGGTAAACTTGGTTGTTACGTTGAGGTGGTTGTTGCTGCTTGTGAGGAGGGATGTATGGTGTACGAGGTTGTTGTTGTTGTTGAGGAGGGCGGTTGAGGTTTTGTTGTTGGTTTGGGTTGGTAGGAGGAAAACCGGGTGGTGAGAGGTAGTTGTTGGAGCGGTAGCTAAGCAAATTACGGTCACCTTGAGGTCTAGCTTGATAAGCAGGTTGAGGATAGGTGCCATATGTTGCATTCACATTCTCAGCAGGGTAGTCTTGGGTGGCGGTACAAGTGGTGTAAGAGTGAGGACCACCGCATATCTCACAAGGTTGGCTGACAGCGTTAACTTGAGCGTTTTTAGCGTTGTTGCTGTTGTTGTTGCTGACGGTGTGGGTGACAAGCGATTCAAGAAGCACAATGATTTTGTCCAATCGCTTGTCGTTGTCACTAGTGCTAGCACTAGCGACATTGGTCCGAACACTCTTGGTTTGCACACGAGACTTATTCTCAATGATATCCCAAGCAGCATTGGAAGTCTTAGCCAAAAGATTACCCCCCGAGGCACTGTTTAGTGAATCTTGGTCACTCATGCTTAAACCATTGTAAAAAGTATTGATTTGATGTACTTTGGTAAAACCATGTTGTGGGCATTTTCTTAAAAGATCTTTAAAACGATCCCAAGATTCACTGAACGACTCATCGTACTTTTGTTCAAAATTTATGATTTCATTCCGCAAAGCGGTAGTTCGAGAGGGTGGGAAAAAGTAATTGATAAACTTGGTCTCCAAATCCGTCCACGAGAGAATACTCTGTGGCGGTTCTTTAGCAAGCCAATGTCGGGCTTGTCCCTCTAAAGAAAAGGGAAAAAGTTGTAACCTGATAACCTCTTGTGGAACACCATTGAACTTGACCGTGTTAGTGAGTTGCAAGAATCTCTTGATATGGTCATGTGGGTCATCAATGGTACGTCCCAAGAATGGTTGAGCGGAGACCATCTGGATAAAGCCTGATTTGAGCACAAAGTTGTTGGCGGCAATTGGAGGTATGACAATTGGATCAGTGTTGCCATCGACATGAGCTTGCAGCAGTTCAATCATCGGGCGATTATCCGGTTGAGGCTCATTGTTGTTATTATTATTCATGTTGTTGAAAGGCGGGTTGTTGTTGTTATTATTATTGTTTGGAGGTGGTATGTTGTTGTTGTTTTGTACACCGGCCATGTCTAAGTGATCGAGAGGCTCGGACTCTTGATAAGACGTGGATCGAGTGCGCATACACCTGCAAAAGAACGAACAAAGAAAAGCAAAGCAAAAATATTTTTGGTTTTTATGTTTTTTAATTAATTTTTTTTTTGTATTTTTGAAAATTTTATATTTTTTAGGGTTTTTTGAAATTTTTTATGAAAAAGTAACATTCACGGGGAACGGATCCCAAAATCCAAGTTCTCACAAAAAACTTTTGATCTTAACGAGAAGAGCCGGCAGCGGCGCCATTTGATACATTGTTTTTTGTAAGGGTTCAGATTTTGTCTCTCAGTCCTCTCGAATTGATCTTGGTTCTAAGTGGAATGATTGTTTTTGGTTACTAAAAAAGGGGTTTAGTTTTCTAATCTACTAAAAGGTTTAAATGCTCTAAAATGTAAACTTAAATTTAAACGTGATTAAATTAATAACAATTAATAAAACTTGAATTAAAATTAAAATTAAAATTCAAATCAAATTTAAGATTACAGTTAAAAGATAAACATGAAATAAAGGAAGAAACAGACAGTAATCCTTAAAAATGCTCAAAAGAAACTGATTCGGAAGTTTAACCTTGATTCGGAACTATTGATCCGGAACTATTGATCCGGAACTTTTCACCCGGAAGTCTTCATTCGGAACTTTGGTTCATCCGGAACTTTGATTCGGAAGTTAGTTCGGAACTTTTCACCCGGAACTTTACTCGGAACTTTATTCGGAACTTTGGTTCATCCGGAACTTTATTCGGAAGTTTGGTTCATCCGGAACTTTGTACTCATTCGGAAGTTTTAAAATGAAAATTCATTCGGAACTTAAAAATTGATTCGGAACTTAAAAACTTAAACTCATTCGGAACTTTTCAAAAAGAAGTTGATTCGGAACTTTCTTGTTCATTCGGAACTTTGGTGTTCATCCGGAAGTTTTGGGTTCATCCGGAAGTTTTGGGTTCATCCGGAAGTCTGGGAAACACAAATACAGTAACTAACCCGAAGAATAGGGGAAATCAATTTTAATCCAAAAATCACCAAGTTTTTCACCAAAAACTTAAATAAACTAATCACTAAGCATCTACTAACCATAAACTACAAATCCCATCAACAAAAACACAAAACCCAACAACTTTTAAAGATCAAATCAATCAAATAAGAACTTAAGAACTTGAAAAGAAAGATGATGATGAACAAGATGTAATGGAAAGATTAAACAAGAACTTGTATTGAATGATTAATGTTTTAACAATCACTAAACAAGGATGAAATTACAAGATTGAAAATCAAAGATCAAAATCACCAAACACCCTAGTGGTGTTGGTGATGCTACAAAACAGAAAAGAGAGAAAAAGGTGGAGAAAGAAAAACTAAAACTAACTCAAAACTTCTAGGAAAGTGTGAGGGGATGGGATTTATATAGCCTTGTCTTTTGGTTGGTGAGTGGGCTTTCTCCCGTTCTTCTTGTCTTCTCGTCTTTTCAGAAAAGTTGACGTTTTCGATTCTGATTCGGGATTTGTTGTCGATTAAATTCAACTCGTCTTTTAATTTCTTCGTTTAATAGACTTGAGTTTCTTCGACTTTTGTAAATCTTCCATCTTTGGTCCTTTTCTTCGATAAATCTTCGAATAGGCCCAGTGACTTCAAATCTTTTGCATCTCTTGGACAATAGACTTCATCTTGAGTCTTTTTCTTCGATAAATCCCGTGCAATCCCATGTTTTCTCCATTATCCATCCGGTTGGCTCTGAAAACACAATAAACACAAAAACAACGCATAATTCCAAACAAATGATATTAAATACGCGTTTTGGTCTCGTTTTAGCCAGAATTAAGTGGTAAAAGGATGGGTGTTTACACACCTATCAGAACTCAAATGGTAAACACCAGCAGCTGAATATAATCTCCATTGAAGACCACTGAGGTCATCTTCAAGATCCTTCCAAACAGCAGGATCCTCATCTTTTGGTCCACACATTCTTTTGAATGTGGACCACAGTTTTATTCCATTAGCTGAAGGTGGTGCTTCAGCCTCATACTTGGTCTCTAGCAACCTCCATAGATCAACCAAGTCTTCTCTATCACAACTTGCAAACAAAGATATGAGAGTGGTAAAAGTGTGTACCTCTTTACCATATCTGCCAATCTTCCAAAACCCACATTCATCTTCTTCATAGCTCACAATTGGGTTTCTGGAATCTAATGGTAACACTTGCACCATATCTGAAGCTTCTAATGGTGAGAGCTTGAGGCTCTTTCTTATAACAGCTTCACTTGGATATAGTGGATCTATATCTTTGGGAAACTCAAGAGAAATTCCCTTCTTCACTGGTCTGGGAACAAACATAGCTTTCTTGAGCTCCATTTCTTCTGCAAGTTCTTCCTTTCTTTCATCAGAAAGAAGTCTGAGAGTGTTTTCTTCTTGCACTCTCACCCAAATGGGATAAGCCTTGCATTCCAACTCATCAAATGTCAATGCCTTCAACTTCTGATAAGTCCATCCAACTCCATGACATCTGAGCAACATGCAGTATAGCTCCCTTCTATCCCTTTTCAATTCTGAGAGAATATTGCTCGCCTTGTGTTTCAAAATTACCTGGCAATCCTTCTGAACTCTAAGAAGAATCTCCAAACCCCATATTTGATCTGAAATGGTCAAGTCTGGATTCTCTATACACCTTTCTTCCCAAGCATTGTACATTTGAACCACCTCTGGCATGTCAAAGTCAACCTGCAATTTCAACTCTCTCAGCTTCTCCTTAGCCAACTCATCACCATACTCAAGTCTTTCTGGTTCTATAATCATCACACTTGAGTCTGAGCTAGCTCCATCACTTCCTTCTTCTGAAGTCACAACAAATGGTGACTCTTCCTTTTTATCTTGTTCCATGATTTGTGCAGCCAATCTTCTATCAAATTCAATTTGAGCTGCATCCTTTGGAACAATCTCTTCTACCATAATTCCCTTAACCTTATCTGATGGTGCAATTGTTGGTAAGGTAGATGGTGATACCTGTGTAGAAACCTCCTTGATGATAGATGATGACTGGGATACATCACCTTCATGTGCAGGTCTGTCAACGCCCAATTTTGTTCTATCAGCGCCCAAAATATTTCTGTCAGCGTCCAAATTCTACTTGTCAACGCCCAAATATCCTGCCTCAGCGCCTTTTGTAACTTCTTCCAACATAGTTGTAAATGAGAAATTCAAGTTGGTAGGAGAAACTAAGGACGTATCAAAACCTGTTTGTTTCTTCAAAGTTGTAAGGGCCTTAGCAACATCCAAGGATTGACCATCATGGTTGCCCTTATCACTCAGATTTATTGGATCTTCCTCCCCTTTAGAAGATTCCTCCATACCCCTCCGTGCACGAGCACTCTCCAAAACAACAATTCTCTCCCTCAATTGCTTGATTTCAAGGCCTTGTGAGCTGACAACTTGTACTAAGTCTGTATTTTGCTTTTGCAAGCTCATACAGACTGCCGTCAATTTCAAAAGAGTCATTGGTTCCAGTCTGCCCTCTTCTAAAATGGGGATTTGACCTCCCAAGTCAGATTCATTGGGCAAGGATGAGGACTTAATGATGGTGGGACTGCCTTGGCCAGCTTCTAAGCCAGAACCAATAGTCCCAGCCTCATCCAGGGCACCAGCCACACTTGTGGTGGTGGTTCTCTCTACTACATGGCTAGGACCACCAGAGGAGAACACTCCAGTAGTCCTTTGGCGTTTCATCAACCTATATTCAGGGGGTGTGGAAGATGGTGTGGAAGAATGGGTGGATGTGGGTTGGTTAAGGGGTGTTTAGGTTTGTGAAGGTTGGGTGTCAACGTTGGAAATAGGCACATTAACGCCAACATTTAATGTGTCAGTGTTGAAGGGATCTTGGTCAAGTTGCATATGTTCAGGTGAAGGTAATGGTTCAGGTATTGGGTCAATTTGTGGTTGGGGGTCAATTTGGGGTTGAGGGTCTGGTTGGGGTTGTGCTGCTGTAATAACAGCAAGCATAGCTTGGGTTAAAGGTAGGTCACGATGGGGTGGTGAGTTCATCTTCATAAAAATAGCTTTCTTTTGCTCAGGGATCTTATAAAAATCATTATGATCCCTTATGCAGTATCCTTGGACATCAAAAACCATTTGTAAAAAACGGGGATAAGCTAAAGTCATTTTGTTCCCCTTATTTTTACACATGCCCTCAAAAATCATTTTAGAATAATTAAATTTTTGCCCTGTTGCAATGCACACAATAGCACTTGCAATGGATCTATTGATCTCATTGTGTGCAGTGCATTTGGGACTCAAACATTGAAGGAGGACATGTATGAGGTACTTCCAGGCTGGGGGAAATTCCTGGTTATGATACTTGTTTAAGGTACCTTCATCAGGAAAAGGATATCCCAAAGCCCTAAGCCCTTGTTCTATCTCATGAATGGGAAGGGTGGCTATACCATCAGCATCATCAAGATGCAAGGCTTGGCGTACCAAAGCCTCAGTAACCACCCAAGGTCTCCCATGAACAATAGAAGTCAATGTAGTCACTCTATTAACTGTTGAGGAACTGACAGTGTTCCAAAACTGCTTAATATGTGTGACTGGAATGAGTGGTGCATGAGAAAGAGCATACCTTAAGGGGGATGCGTTCAAATACGCCACCATTTGTGTGTATTAGGGAAATAGAGTATCATCAGCTTCAAGATACGCGATCATGTTATGTTGACTTCTGAACCCCAATTCCAATTCTGATGGTTTAAACTTTGGTGCCATTGTTGAAAGCTGTTAAATTTAAGTGAGGAAGATGAAGTTGATAAGAGAAAATTGTGTTAGACAAGAAGTATAGATACCCTGTTTAAAAATAGGAGCCAAATTTATAGGAGAAGAAAAAGCATGTGATAGGCCCAAAAATAGGCAAGTATTTTCAAAAAGTAATCATGAAAATATTGAAAAATTATAAGTTTATCTCATGTATTAAATGAAAAGTAACAACTCTCAAAATTACGGCCTAAAAATATGTCAAAAAGTAACAACTGGGTAGGTCCCATTGAGTGTCAACGGTCAAAAATAACCTATCAACGCCCAACGGCTATAATCTTGTCAACGTTTTCCTATAGCCATGTCAGCGTCTAAATTGGTCACAACAACGCTTGGAAATATACTTGTCAGCGTCCAAAAATAAAAATGTTTTAAAAATGAAAAATGACCTTAACAAGTAATTTATCCTAGAGAAGATAACCAAAAAGCTGATAATTATTATAGGGCGGCAAGCACTGTCCAGTTATGCACACTTGCTTAAGCAAGATAGACATAACAGTCATCTAGTGTCTCTTGCTAACCAAAACTCTTAACAACCAAGTTACCTTATAAAATTCCTTGTTACTCCCAGGTAAATCCCATAACAAAATTATTCCCAAGTCTCCCAACAGACCACAACCAATTCTAGGCCAAAAATGTCTTGGCAGCATGCATAGTATAACAACTTTGCATGCTACAGTGCCTCATGATTTAGAAAAACTAACTCATACTCACCTGTGGACACAATCTAGAATTGTGATAAGAGTATCATATGGATACCCAAACATCCTAAAGGTTCCTAAAACCTCCCCTTAAACTATGATACATAAGTTTGCTAAAATCATGCATGAACATAAAAATTTATGTCAAGATAGGAATTAAAAATTCCAACCATCATCCATAAACAAAAACTTGTCCAAATGCTTCTCCATTGATCCATAAGCAACTCTGTATCCAATGGTATACTGCTAACACCATCTGCACATTTAGATTGAAAACCACAAAACTAACATTGTTGCTGACAACGCCCCGATAACACATGTCAGCGTTGAGGGAAGCTTTGTCAGCGTTAGACAATTATATTGCTGACAACGTTACAAAACATTTATCAGCGTTCAACCAACCTTTGTCAGTGTTAGAAAAATATAGTGGAAAATCTAAATCATCAATAAGACCAATAACAATGCATCATCCTGTACATACTTTTTCAAAAATATTCAAAAACACATATTATGTGAGATTGACCATTCCAATACTTGTTACCAAGTATTGAAACCTCCCAGCATCAAAAGGTTTAGTTAATAAATCTGAGACATTTTCCTCAGTGTCAACCCTATCTGGTTGTATTAAACCTTTTTCAAAGCAATCTCTTATAAAATGGTGTCTAATTTCTATGTGTTTAGTTTTAGAATGATGTACAGGATTCTTAATGATGCATAAAGTGCTGTTATTATCAACAAATATCTTGGTATGCATGAAATTATACCCATAGTCCAACAGCTGGTTCTGAATCCACAAAACTTGTCCACAACAAGCAGCTACAGCCACATACTCAGCTTCAGTTGTAGAATTAGCCACCACTGTTTGTTTCTTGCATTGCCAAGATATCAACCTGCTCCCAAGAAACTGACATCCACCAGTTGTGGATTTCCTATCAAATTTATCACCTCCATAATCACTATCTGAATATGCAATCGGCTCCAATGGTGAATCCTTTGGGTACCACAAACCAAGACCAGGATAGCATCTTAGGTACCTAAAGATCCTCTTCACAGCATAAAGGTGACATTCTTTGGGAGTCACTTGATGGCGTGCACAAGCACACACAGCAAACATGATGTCAGGTCTGGAGGCATTAAGATACATCAAGGATCCAATCATGGATCTATAGTGCCTGACATCAACATCTTTCCCATCTCCAATCTTTCCCCAAGGGTGTTTGATATGAGCTTAAATACTCATATCATTTGTAGCTTAAAACAATAAAATATTGCACATAATGTATCAAATATGCCTTGGATATGCTTGTTTCTTGTTTTCATGTGTGTAGGTACCAAGTTCACGAAAACCGACGAAAACCGACACGAGAATGAAGAAAAAGATCAAAGAGCCAAAATCGAGCTCGACTTTGGAGGATTTAATCATTTATCGAGAAAACGGGCCAAGTGGGTCCTACTATGGGGGAAATGGGCTCAAAAGCCCATTTAACATTCAAGTTATAAAAATAAGAGGTTGTTGATAGTCCATTTATGGCCCATTGAATTATACTCGGAAGGAAATAAGGGGAAAATGGGCCTCAAAGCCCAATGTTTATTAAAGAAAAGTAAGAATATGCTTAGGGTTTGCTTTTGTATAAAACACGTCCACCATTTTCCAAGTAAATAATACTCGTTTTTATTTTCATCCACTTAAATTCCCTCACACATTTTAATCCCACCCACACGTCACTTTCTTTGACTTATTAATAAAACCCGTTCCACTCACCCACCCATATTAATCCTTTCACACGTTTTTTTTAATCTTTCCACACACACTTATTTTATTCTTTCGATATTTCCCATGAAACACTTTCTTCTTCACTCCATCTCACCCCAAAACCAGTAACTTTTAGTTACTGTACCAAACCCTAATTACCCCAAAACATGAGTTTTAAATGGGGCTTTTTATTTAAAGATTTAATTCACACCAAGGGGAATAAAACCCCCATGGTTTAAGGAAGAGAAATCATGGAGAGAAGAGGCTACGTGGCGTTTTCCTATAGGATGCAACACCTCAATTCCCCAATCCCACCAATCATAAGCCTCAAAAGAAGCACAAGTAGCACAAATCAGTGCCACTTTGGCAATCCGCGTGAACAAGATTGATCCTCAACCATCCGATTAAAGCCAAAGAAGAGAGAGAATAAGGAATTAAGATCCAAAGGTCAAGATTGAAGAAGAATATCCAGAAAAAGATCCGAATATGCTCTTCATCAACAGCCTTGGGAGGCTATAAATACCCCCAATTTATCTTGTAAAATCATCCCTTTTCTTATTTTTACTGTTATTATGCCATTTTAGATTTAGATTAATGTAATTTCTTTTTTATAGTATTGTAATGAATTTAATATTTTAATGAAAAGTTTGATTTTTAGTAAATGCTTTATCTCTTCTATTCAAACTATTATTGTTTTATGAATCAGTTTTAAGCAATAATCTATGATAAATTGGTTATATAATAGAAAAAATATATTTGATTAAGCTTACTCTATAGCTTAATTAGATATTTGAAGGTAAGATTTGGGAATAAATCAAACCCTAATGGTTTGATTAAAGTTATTGTATGGTTCGAATGTTTGATAATTGAATGGTGGTATCGGTTCATTGGTAATGGTGAATGGTGGTTTGCGGTTCGGTTCTTAGACTGCTCAGCGCATGTCTACTTCTCAAAGGGTTCTTCAAAAGGTGCCAAGTCCTTTTCATTGTTGTGATAATTTGTTTTCCTGTTGATGGTTCATGTTTGTGACGTTTTTATTCTTTTCTGACTGATTTATATCTGTTAGTGTTTTATAATGTATTATTATATGTGGTATTTGATATTAATATTTCTGTTGTGTCAAGTTTCATAGCTGAGATTTTGTGCTTACAAGCTATAGTTTCTGAGCATTTTGGGTCTGATTGTGTTAATCTGCCTAGGCGTTATTGAAATAATGATGTTATATTAAGGTTAGTGAGTTGTTTAGTTTGATGGTATGCTTAAATGAATGTCTAGTTTAATTGGTAGATCTATTAAGTTTTGAGTTCGCATGGAATCTGCTTATGTTATCAGTGATGTACTGCTTGATTTCGATTGGTAAAGCTTGAACTGACTCGATTAGAGGATTGTTATTAAGATTTGAACGATTTAGATGAGTCTGTTTATGATATATATTTGAGTTTTTTTGTACATTTGGTTTAAACTGTATTGCTATACCTGAGTTTGGGGATCTATTTTTTTTTCACTTTGAGTTAGCTGATAAATAGGCAATTTATCCAAACTTTGCTAAATATGGATTGATTTAATATCAGTTTGTATCTGGTAGTGTTTTGTTGAATAATCTGCTTAACTGGAATTTCGATTTTGACTGCTGAATCTTGTTTTTTTTATTTTGTTTTGTTGTGTTGAAATTTCTGTTTAATAGTTCATATAATAGCTTATCAGTTCAATTAACTGTTAAAGCTCAATAAGCTGTATCCTTATCAGCTTAAGCAAATAAGCTTCAAAATTCACTCTTGTGACTGATTTTACTTTTCTGTCAAAAAGAATTATTCCAAAAAAATTATGTCATGTGTGGGATTCGACCTCGAGACCCCCTGCCTGAATGTCCAACATTTTTAGTCTATTACTTTAACAAAAACATTTTTATCTAAAACATTTTTTTAGATAAAAATGTTTTTGTTAAAGTTTACTTTAGATAAATAAAAATAAATAATAAATAATAATAAATAATAAAAATAATAATAATATAAAAATGTTTTTATTTTAAAAGTTTAATTAGTCTAATAATTAGATTTTTATAATAGTGAATTTAAAATAGTTTTTAATTAAACTTGTTTTACAAGTAATTTTTAATAAAGTTAAGTAATTAGTTTAAAAAGTCTTAATTAGATTATTTTAAAAATAGATTAAAAGTTATAGTTTTTAAATAGACTTAATTTTTTATAGTTATTATATTAGTTTAATTTTTAATTAGTTTTATTTTTAAATAATTAATTGTTTGAAGAATTTTAAATAGGCGGGGTTTACGATTCATGCACTTTAGGTTTATTTTAAATAGCTTAAAATTTGTAGATTTAATTTGTAGTTTAAAAACCGAAAACCAATTCAAATCGATTGTCCAAATCAAAGAAAAACGTCTCAAATTCATAAGATCTTCGTGTACAACGAACTCGACTCACTCACGTGTTTAATTGAATTCGTCATTGGTATTATTAGTCTATTACTTTTTCCTAAAGGTAATTTTCTAATTTACCCTATAACTTATCTAATTATCACTATACACATCACGACACATCAAAAATTTTGGCGCCGCTGCCGGGGATCTTGTCTACGATTCGTCTTTTGTGGAGATTTGTTGATCGTGGATTTGAAGACCCTTTCCATCCTCGGAAAGTTTTGTTATTTTTCTATTATATAGTATGTATCGATTTTCTCATTTTTTGTGAATAATATATTGTATTACGTAGCACAATAAATTTAAATATCTTTCAAATAAGCCTTAGTTGGGATTTCATCACCTAGCTATTGTATTCGAATCCAAAACAAAAATAAAGGCAAAATAGATAAATACTAATAAGAAGTTTGAACTCGATTTATACAAACTATAAGGTGGGTATAAGGCGACGTGCTATAAAAAGCCGTCTAAGGAAAAAGGTTTTTAAGTGCTTTGTGCCACCTCGTTTCCCCGCTTGCTTGTGCGTATATTGAGAGGGACGACCTATTATTGGTTTGCCGATCAAGTAGTATTAAATCTTATTTTTGTTGTTTACTTATTGAACCTCGAGACGTTTAGTATTTCACCTATCGTTTCAAAGTCGACCGAGGGTAATTTACTTCCATAGTAGTTATCCTTATTCCTTGTTTTTTTCATCGATCATTTTTTATTGAGCAATACCAAATAAAATACCAAAAATAATCTTCTTCTTGTCTAATTTCTTTTCTTCAATCCTCTAAATTATCGTCTTTGAAGTGTATGCAATTACGTTCTTCTCGTCTTGTGATTGATTTTAATAGGCTTGAAAATATTCCTCGTAGAAATAGAAATCGTCAACAACGAATAGTGGAACCCGAGCTTCCATCTATTGTTGTAGAGATGGCCGATAACCGAACAATGGAGGAATTGCTCCGTGCACCCACTGAAGGGTATGGGGAAGCAATCGTTGTGCCGGCTATTTTGGCGGATCATTTTGAGATTAAGACGGGTCTTCTATCGCTCATTCGTGCCGACCAATTTCGTGGCAATGAGACTGATAGCCCGCATTCTCACATTCGGAATTTTAATCGAATTACCTCGACTCTCAAGTTTAGAGATGTGCCGAATGACGTGATTAAGCTCATGCTTTTTCCGTACTCGCTCGAGGGTAATGCTGAGCTTTGGTATGAGAAAGAACCACCGGGTTCGATTTTAACATGGGATGATTTAGTGTCAAAGTTCATGAATTATTTCTTTCTAACTTCTAAGACAACACACTTTAAAAACGAGATCACTAGATTTGAGCAAAAAGTGCATGAATCGTTTGGGGTTGCTTGGGAAAGATTTAAAGATTTGTTAAGACAATGTCCACACCACGGTTTCTCGGAATTGCATCAAATTAATACTTTCTATAATGGGCTTAATATGATTGAACAAGATTCTTTAAATGCCGCCGCGGGTGGTAATCTTTTAAGAAAAACTCCGAGAGACGTGTGGAGAATAATTGAGGATAAGTCTAGAGCACAATATTCACGAAACACACCGGTTGTTTCCAATGTGAATTCATCTAATCACGAGATTGCTAGATTGGACTCTAAGATTGATAGTGGATTTGCGACTTTGTTGAGTGAGATTAGGAAGAATCCTCATGGATCGATTAATATGATTGAGAATGTTTGTGTATCATGTGGTGGAGCACATCCTAATTATGCTTGTTTAAACACGGGGTTTAATCAAGCTAGTGCTTTTGCCGCGATGGGAACTTATGGCTCCAGCGGTCAAGTTTCTCGTCAAAATCATGTTGCTCCACCGGGTTTTCCACCGGTTCAAAATAGGTACAACAATGGTAACAATGGTAACAATGGGGATAATTTTAACCGTGGTAACCAAGGGAATTTCAATCAAGGAAATGGGTTTAATGCTAATCAAAACAATCAAGGTTTTCAAGGGAATAATCAAAATGATTTGTCAAGCTACATTAAAACGAATGAGGCAAATTTGAAAGCTTTCCAAAATAATCTTCAAGGACAAATGGCAACTTTGAAAAATGAGTTTCAAAACACGATTAAAGGGCAAAATAACAAGATTGAGCTTAATCAACAAAGGCTAGAACAAAACCAAAACCGTTTTGAGCAAAGATTAGAGCAAAGTCATAATCGTATGCAACAAAGTTTGGAACAAGGTCAAAATAAATTGCTTTCTATGTTTGAGGGATTCATGTCTAAACCGTCATCTTCTTCAGGTTGCTTACCTAGCAATACTATTCCAAACCCGAAGGGAGAGCTTAAGGCCATAACCGTTTATGATGATTGTGAGAATTTAAATGAAGTTGAAGTGATTGAGTTTAAGCCTCCACCTAAGGAAACTTTTCTAGAAGTCACTAGGGCTACTTTGAATGTCATTAGTACCTCGGTTTTCTTTGATTACTTTCCCGAGAAGTATAAAGATCCGGGTCAATTCTTGATACCTTGTGTTTTCAATGAGCTTGGGGTTTGCAAAGGCCTAGCCGATCTAGGAGCTAGCATTAACATAATGCCCCTAGCCCTTTGGAAGACCATTGATTATGCACCTCTTAGTTCCACTCGTATGATCATTGAGCTTGCTAATGGAACCACCACTCGACCGGTTGGTATAGCGGAAAATGTCATAATGAAAGTGGGAAATTTCTTGTACTTAGCCGATTTTGCTATAGTCGATTATGAGACCAATCCTCGTGTACCAATTATTTTAGGAAGACCATTTTTGTGCACGGCTCAAATTCAAGTTGATATGAGGAAAGAGGAAATTAAATTGTTTTATGGAGATAAAAGCATTGTTTTTAAACCGGAAAAGATTCCAAGATTTGTTCCTAAGAAAATTGAAAGTGTTAAACTTGTTGAAACAATTGAAAGTGATAAGAAAGCTCTTTTTGATAAAGGTGTTTTTCCAATTTTGGAAACTTCTATTTGTGATGAAGGAAAGTTAAAATCAAATGAAGAAGCTTGATTTGTTGAAACATGTTGTAACCTTTCCTCATCTATACTCACTCCACACGAGGATGATAAGATTGAAAAACAAATTGATGATTACTTGAGTGAGCCATTTGATGCTAGTGAGTTTGTTAATGCGAATTTTGATCCCGAGAGTGACATTGCTTTAATTGAACAATCTTTGAAAATGGACTCATTTTCACTCTCTTCTAAGGATCATGTTGATGTTCCTAAGGCACAATCTTCAATTGAAGAGCCTTTGATTCCTAGCTTCACACCGAGTGAGGTTAGTGACTATTCGTTGGATAAGTTCGTCGATGAACTTTTTGCTATCATTGATCCACTTCCACGGGGAAGTGAAGACGTTTCCGATCTCGAGATCGAACGTGATTCTCGTGTTTTACCTACCATTCTCGAGGAATTCGCCGATGAATTGCCTTCTAATGAGAATGATGATCTTGTATCCGAGTGTGACACACTCGATACTTAGTCGGATATTTCTTGTGATGACAAGGATGACGACACTTTTGTGACTTACTCAAATCCTCTATTTGAAGCTTCATTGAACAATAATCCATTGTTTCAAGAGGATTTTGAGAACATCATACCTCCTCCATCTCACACCTTTTGTGATGATGAGTATGTCGACTCGGATGGAGAAACTTACTTTATTCCCAATCTCCCTCCCACTCGCGTTGATCTTAATGTGCGGGTTTTTCATGTGACTCATATTGAGTACCATGACCCCTTTGTTCACGTTCCTAAGAGTGAAAAGGTCGACAAAGTCATGCAAGTTGAAACCACTATGGTTGAGACTTTTGTACCACCATTACCATGTGCTTCATATAACTTAGGATTAGCATGGGGGGACGACACCTTGATGTCTATTCCTTTCTCTACCGAGGACGAGGTATTTAACCCCGGAATTGTTTATTTAGGGAAATCTCGGCCTTTCACCGATGTAATAATTGAAAGATTTTTCGATCATATTGGTGCGAGTTTATCTCGTGGAGCATGCTACATCCATACGATTGTTTGTGACTACCATCTCTTGTTAGAGATTTGTGTTGGAATTTTATCCTTTCGTTTGTCATCCGACAACGAGGATGAGATCTTTGACCCCGGCATCGCGTTTTATGTTGGTTTCTACTCCAATATGCCGGTTTTCACCACTTTCCCTAAGGACCAATGAATGCGGGGATCGAGTCGATCTCATGACTCGGTTAACAAAAACGAGTACTTTCTATCCTCTTTCTATTTTCTAACACTTAATAAGGCTTGATCTTTCAAGCTCGTGCTCGTGATTTGTTGTGTTGTGATCTTAGGTATGACCCTAATATTTGAAGTCTCTCGTGTTCGGTTTTTGCCGGTCCACTTGATCTTCCATTCTTTGAATGCCAAAAAGGGGCACACTTTCTATCCCTTGATTTTTATCGACTAACGTTTTATCTTGAGGCATAATTAATAAACTGCTTATAGATGTGCGTGCTCTTTCCATGCTAGGATTTTGCATTAGACTCTTCGTGTCTTAGCAAGGGGGTGTCACTCTTGAGCTAAGAAACATTGAGGACAATGTTTGGTTTTAGCATGGGGGAGTCAATCGATATAATCGCTTGCAATTGCTCTTGTCGTGTCAAAGCGTGTAGTTTTTCTCATTTTTCAATAAAATTTTAAATTTTTAGTGTTATTTTTAAGTTTTAATAAAGAAAATAAGTGTTTTTGACACGAATGTAGGCTTTCAATAAGAATAGTTTTTGACTCGACTCGGTTTTTAACCTTAGCTTTTCCTTAACGTATTTGAATTAAGTTTTGCTAGGCTATTATATAGGGAGCTTTAAAACGCGAAAGTCTTAATTTATACGAGTTAAGAACAAGAACTTTTCGCAAGCTCCTATAATTGATCCTAGAAAGTCGTCTATCAAGGGAACTTTAAAATGCAAATTCTAAAACTTGAAAGTGTATAAGAAGATGCAAGATCCTATAGATGACTTGAAAACCCAAAACTTTGATTTAATAGGCTAAGTATCCATTGATTTCATTTTTGAAATTTTACAATATGGAGAACAAGAGATGATAGAGCCAATTATAAGTTTGCTATTCTTTCAGGAATTTATGTGAGTTAATTATGAGCCTATTCTCCCATCGCTTGTTAATAAAATTTAATTGCAATAAATAAGGTTGAACGATTTGAAAAGTTACTTAGCTTCTAGCCCAAGATCGTTTAAAAGTTGCTCGGTATGGATTAGAGTTCATAGCCAAGGCATAACTTATTGAAGCGGGATGCGAAGATTGGCGAGTCCAAAAAGGTCCTAACAAGACATGAGGGCTATGTTTTATTGCTAAAGATCTCAAGTGATGTGAAGATTCATTTATCAAAAATCAATATGATGGATCGAGACACACGACGAAAAGCAAAACACTCCCCAAAAGTCATGGAGAAGTCTATCCAAAAAGACCATAATAAGGTATGAGGATAAATGAAGCCAAGTCCAAAAAGGAGGCGAATCGTTGTATATCAAAATCCCAAATAAAGATTGGAGAAAAATGAAGAAGTCGTGGTCCAAGTATGAATCTCTCAAAACTTCAAGTGAAGAAATTCCTATATGAAGAGAAGACCATTATTTCATGAACGTCTCTCAAGGTTGGAAGTATAAAGTCGCTGCCAAAGATCGGTCCGAGAAAGGTCTCAAATCGTGAAGCAAGTTATGCCAAGATATGAACTTTATGAAGTCCCGAGAAGCAGTTTTAAAAGATTTTGTCCTTTAGCTAACTATTGATTAAATCGTTCACTTTATTTTCGGCCTAATAAATTATCGAAATAAGTCAACAATGCATCCTCGTGATCATTCAAGACAATAATAAAATATAAGAGATACACCTAGGAATAATGGAGTCTAAGTGAGTAATTGGCCCACATGAGTTCGTGTTAGTCTACCAACTTATAATAACAATGATCTTGTTTTTGCACTTGGCATGGAAAAGTGAAAAGTCGAGGACGATGAATCTATTTGAGTTTTATGATCCTTAAAGTTATTTTATGTCTTTACAAAATAAAGTGTCTTAAGTTGAATAATGGTGTAGTTATAGTTTTACTTTATCATTGCGTGAGGACACGGCAATTGCTTAGCATGGGGAAATTTGATATGAGCTTAAATAATCATATCATTTGTAGCTTAAAACAATGAAATATTGCACATAATGTATCAAATATGCCTTGGATATGCTTGTTTCTTTTTTTCATGTGTGTAGGTACCAAGTTCACGAAAACCGACACGAGAATGAAGAAAAAGATCAAAGAGACAAAATCGAGCTCGACTTTGGAGGATTTAATCATTTATCGAGAAAACGGGCCAAGTGGGTCCCACAATGGGGAAAATGGGCTCAAAAGCCCATTGAACATTCAAGTTATAAAAATAAGAGGTTGTTGATAGTCCATTTATGGCCCATTGAATTATACTCGGAAGGAAATAAGGGGAAAATGGGCCTCAAAGCCCAATGTTTATTAAAGAAAAGTAAGAATATGGCTTAGGGTTTGCTTTTGTATAAAACACGTCCACCATTTTCCATGTAAATAAATACTCGTTTTTATTTTCATCCACTTAAATTCCCTCACACGTTTTAATCCCACCCACGCGTCACTTTCTTTGACTTATTAATAAAACCCGTTCCACTCACCCACCCATATTAATCCTTTCACACGTTTTTTTTAATCTTTCCACACACACTTATTTTATTCTTTCGATATTTCCCATGAAACACTTTCTTCTTCACTCCATCTCACCCCAAAACCAGTAACTTTTAGTTACTGTACCAAACCCTAATTACCCCAAAACATGAGTTTTAAATGGGGCTTTTTATTTAAAGATTTAATTCACACCAAGGGGAATAAAACCCCCACGATTTAAGGAAGAGAAATCATGGAGAGAAGAGGCTACGTGGCGTTTTCCTATAGGATGCAACACCTCAATTCCCCAATCCCACCAATTATAAGCCTCAAAAGAAGCACAAGTAGCACAAATCAGTGCCACTTTGGCAATCCGCGTGAACAAGATTGATCCTCAACCATCCGATTAAAGCCAAAGAAGAGAGAGAATAAGGAATTAAGATCCAAAGGTCAAGATTGAAGAAGAATATCCAGAAAAAGATCCGAATATGCTCTTCATCAACAGCCTTGGGAGGCTTTAAATACCCCCAATTTATCTTGTAAAATCATCACTTTTCTTATTTTTACTGTTATTATGCCATTTTAGATTTAGATTAATGTAATTTCTTTTTTCTAGTATTGTAATGAATTTAATATTTTAATGAAAAGTTTGATTTTTAGTAAATGCTTTATCTCTTCTATTCAAACTATTATTGTTTTATAAATCAATTTTAAGCAATAATCTATGATAAATTGGTTATATAATAGAAAAAATATATTTGATTAAGCTTACTCTATAGCTTAATTAGATATTTGAAGGTAAGATTTGGGAATAAATCAAACCCTAATGGTTTGATTAAAGTTATTGTATGGTTCGAATGTTTGATAATTGAATGGTGGTCTTGGATCATTGGTAATGGTGAATGGTGGTTTGCGGTTCGGTTCTTAGACTGCTCAGCGCAGGTCTACTTCTCAAAGGGTTCTTCAAAAGGTGCCAAGTCCTTTTCATTGTTGTGATAATTTGTTTTCCTGTTGATGGTTCATGTTTGTGACGTTTTTATTCTTTTCTGACTGATTTATATCTGTTAGTGTTTTATAATGTATTATTATATGTGGTATTTGATATTAATATTTCTGTTGTGTCAAGTTTCATAGTTGAGATTTTGTGCTTACAAGCTATAGTTTCTGAGCATTTTGGGTCTGATTGTGTTAATCTGCCTAGGCGTTATTGAAATAATGATGTTAGAGGTTAGTGAGTTGTTTAGTTTGATGGTATGCTTAAATGAATGTCTAGTTTAATTGGTAGGTCTATTAAGTTTTGAGTTCGCATGGAATCTGCTTATGTTATCAGTGATGTACTGCTTGATTTCGATTGGTAAAGCTTGAACTGATTCGATTAGAGGATTGTTATTAAGATTTGAACGATTTAGATGAGTTTGTTTATGATATATATATCTGAGTTTTTTTTGTACATTTGGTTTAAACTGTATTGCTATACCTGAGTTTGGGGATCGGTTTTTTTCACTTTGAGTTAGCTGATAAATAGGCAATTTATCCAAACTTTGCTAAATATGGATTGATTTAATATCAGTTTGTATCTGGTAGTGTTTTGTTGAATAATCTGTTTAACTGGAATTTCGATTTTGACTGCTGAATCTTGTTTTTTTTTATTTTGTTTTGTTGTGTTGAAATTTCTGTTTAATAGTTCATATAATAGCTTATCAGTTCAATTAACCGTTAAAGCTCAATAAGCTGTATCCTTATCAGCTTAAGCAAATAAGCTTCAAAAGTCACTCCTGTGACTGATTTTACTTTTCTGTCAAAAAGAATTATTCCAAAAAAATTATGTCATGTGTGGGATTCGACCTCGAGACCCCCTGCCTGAATGTCCAACATGATACCCAGTTGAGCTGATAGCTCTTTTGGTTTTGCTCTCTTACAGTTTATTAATATTGTGTATTCTGCTTTGGCAGATTTCTTTTAATTAACTTTTGAATCTATTTACTTGCGTTTTTTTAAATAAACCTTTTTTTAGATAAAAATGTTTTTGTTAAAGTTTACTTTAGATAAATAAAAATAAATAAAATTAATAATAAATAATAAAAATAAAAATAATATAAAAAATGTTTTTATTTTAAAAGTTTAATTAGTATAATAATTAGATTTTTATAATATTGAATTTAAAATAGTTTTTAATTAAACTTGTTTTACAAGTAATTTTTAATAAAGTTAAGTAATTAGTTTAAAAAGTTTTAATTAGATTATTTTAAAAATAGATTAAAAGTTATAGTTTTTAAATAGACTTAATTTTTTATAGATTATTATATTAGTTTAATTTTTAATTAGTTTTGTTTTAAATAATTAATTGTTTGAAGAATTTTAAATAGGCGGGGTTTACGATTCATGCACTTTAGGTTTATTTAAATAGCTTAAAATTTGTAGATTTAATTTGTAGTTTAAAAACCGAAAACCAATTCAAATCGATTGTCCAAATCAAAGCAAAACGTCTCAAATTCATAAGATCTTCGTGTACAACGAACTCGACTCACTCACGTGTTTAATTGAATTCGTCATTGGTATTATTAGTCTATTACTTTTTCCTAAAGGTAATTTTCTAATTTACCCTATAACGTATCTAATTATCACTATACACATCACGACACATCAGTGTTCTCTATCCATAGGAGTAGTAGCCCTCTTTTCATGTGGAGAGAAGCCAAACTTCTTCAAGATCTCAGCAACATATTTATCCTGGGAGATGAAGATACCATCTTCTTTCTGCTGAACTTGTAAACCAAGAAAGAAGTTCATCTCCCCCATAGCACTCATCTTGAATTTATCTGTCATAAGCTTGGAGAAATCCTCACTCATCTTTGGATCAGTAGACCCAAAAATGATATCATCAACATAGACCTACACAAGTAACACATCCTTGCCTTTCTTCTTTGTAAACAGTGTCTGATCTATGGTGCCCCTCTTGAATCCATTGTCCACCAAATAGGTAGACAAAGTACCATACCATGCTCTAGGGGCTTGATGAAGGCCATACATAGCCTTTTTGACTCTATACACTTTATCTGGACCAAAACCAGGAGGCTGCATCACATATACTTCCTCAACAATAGTTCTATAGAGGAAGGCACTCTTGACATCCATTTGATAGACTATGAAGCCCATGCAAGATGCATACGCTAGAAAAATCCATATAGCTTCAATCCTTGCAACTGGTGCAAAGACTTCCTCATAGTCTATCCCCTCCTCTTGTGTATATCCCTGAGCCACTAAACTTGCCTTGTTTCTGACCACAATGCCTCTTTCATCTCTTTTGTTCCTTAGAACCCATCTTGTCCCTATAGGTCTGACATATCTGGGACAATCAACCAGCTCCCAAACATCCTGAATTGCAAATTGGTGAAGCTCATCCTGCATTGCTTCCACCCAACTTGGTTCTTTGAGAGAATCAAATATTTTCTTGGGTTCCTGTTGTGATAGAAAACAGGCAAACAAACATGCTTGCACAAGAGGGGTATCAACCTTCTTATGTATATTGGCAATAAACCCACCAAGACCTTGATGAGATCTTCTAGTCTGAACTGGAGTCATAATATCACCAATGATCTGGGAAGTGGGGTGATTCTTCATTGTGGAAGTGAGAACCCCTCCTTCACCCCTCCTTCAAAAAGTCTGGTGTCCTCAACCTCATGCTCCATGTTGCCAATATCTTCTTTATCAGACTCTCTTTCATCAACATGAGGATGAAACTCTTCATATATATTGGAAGGTTCACCTTGTTCAAAAATGGAAGAGAAAAGATGTGCAGAATTGTTGTCAACGCCTGAATCTTGTTTGTCAGCGCTTGGGCTAACAACGCTTGAACTGTTGTTGTCAACGTTTGAACCATCAACGTCTAAATTGGTCTTGTCAGTGCTAGATTTGCCTTTGTCAGCGCCTGAAGGACCATGCATGTTTGTAGCTGGTGGTGCTTGGAAACCACCATTATCTTTTCCAGCAGCAGCAGCAAAAGCATCTGTCCAAATGGGAATGGTAACATATTCTTGGATAGGAGATGTCTTTTCTGCTTGTGATCCAACCTTTTCATAAACCTGAGTACCTGAAACATCAACAACTTGTTCCTCCATAACATTTGAAGTTACCTTCACTATGTCAGGATTAGTGACAGGCATATAATTTAAAGTTCTAGATAAAGGTTCCAAGTCAAACAACCAATTAGGACCACTTTCAGGATCACTAGGCTTATTTTCTAAAAACCTAACATGTACTCTTTCAAGTATACGTTTTTCTTCTTTAAGAAAAACCCTATATCCCTTGCTCTGCACTGAATACCCCATGAAGTAACCCTCATCACCTTTTGCACTAAATTTCCCTAAGGCATCACTAGTATCTAAAACTACTACATGACAACCAAAAGGTCTGAGAAAGCCAATATTAGGTTTTCTACCCCGAAGTAACTCATAAGGTGTTTTGTTCTGAATTTTGTTAACTAATGCTCTATTTTGAACATAACAAGCTGTATTAACAGCCTCAGCCCAAAAGGCTATAGGAAAATGAGCATCAGCCAACATTGTTCTGGCTGCTTCAATTAGGGTTCTATTTTTCCTCTCAGCAACCCCATTTTGCTGTGGGGTTCTAGCAATACTAAATTGCCTAGTAATTCCTTTCCTGGCACAGAAATCATCTAGCTTCTTATTCCTAAATTCTCCACCATTATCACTCCTAAGCATTTTAACCTCATTGCCAGACCTCTTCTCAATCTGAGTGATAAAATCAATTAGAATATCAGTTGTGTCACTCTTCATAGCTAGAAAGAATGTCCAAGTAAACCTAGAAAAGTCATCTGTGATGACAAAGCAATATGACTTACCATTCAAACTTTCTATATTGGTTGGACCAAAGAGGTCCATGTGTAGCATATGAAGAGGTTTAGAACTAGTATGCACCTGTTTGGACTTGAATGAGACCTTGTGCTGCTTGCCTTTAAGACATGCAACACAAGAGTGGTCATTGTGGAAGGCCTTCTCAGGCAAACCATCAACCAAACCAAGTCTCACAAGTCTATTTATATTTTTAAAATTTATGTGCCCTAGTCTCCTGTGCCACAAATTACTTTCATCTACTGAGGCTTTAGCATAAAAACAAGACATATTATTGTTCATTTTAATCCCATTCAAATTCACATTATATATGTCCTTATGCCTAGGTGTTCTATACTCAATATATTTCTCATCAGGGATCTTATAATCCTTGCTTAACACCAAACACTCAGTATCAGTAAACAGAACTTTATTCTTGTTATCACAAACTTGTGATACACTAAAAAGGTTGTAATCAAGTTCTTTTACCAGAAAGACGTTCTCAAAACGCAAATTCTTGGTGAGAAGGGTTCCTTTGCCTGTGATAGTACCATATCCGCCTCCAAAGTATACCTTATCACCATCCTTAATGGGAGTGAAGTTGGTTAAGTAGTCTTCCTTCCCTGTCATGTGCCTTGAGCATCCACTATCCCAATATCCATAATCATTGACCTGTCTTTGAATGCCCTGCACATAAAGAAAACAAATTAGTTTTCTTTGGGAACCCAAGTCTTAAAAGACTTGGATTCATCTGGTTGTTCAATAAGAACATACTTAGTTCTCACAACAACCCCATTCTCATCCTTCTTAGGATGAAATACCCAGTTAACCCCAATAGGTTTTGTAATGACCTTTGAAATGTAATTAAATCTGTTGTAGGTCATTGAAATCCCATTATCATTAGGGTTTTGATCTTTCTTGGGTCTCCATGTTAAGCTTGAAGAAGCTTTAGACCTCTTACCCTGTGGTTGCAAATATTTAGGTCTGGTCACGTTTCTGTCAGCGTTGGAATTAGTCTTGTCAACGCTGAAATTACCCTTGTCAGCGTTGAACCTAGGGTTTGCTACAGAAACCCATTGCCTATTAGACCAGGTGCTTGTCTTTTGAAATGGTCTTTGTCCATGAGTGTTAGACCCTCTAGTAAAGAATGGGGCATGTCTAATCACTTGTGGACTTTGCTGCACACAAGGTCTGGGTCTGACAACGTTTGACTTCCTTACAACGTTAACTTTGTTCCTGTCAGCGCTGAAATTGTTCCTGTCAGCGTTGGCTTTGGGAGCGTTGACACACTTGTATGCCAAGTGTGAAAAGCTACCACAAGTGTAACAAGCTTTTCTAGACACAACCTTAGGTCTAGAAGAGAAGAAGCATGTTCCATTATTGCTAACTTGGCTCTTGGGTGACCTAGTATTCCTATACATTTCTGCATATTTAATGCTAGGTTTTCTATCAGTGTTTGAGCCTAGGTCAACAGCTTTACCAGTGACTGGGTTTGTAACCTTAATGGGAGTTGACTCATTGGGACTTTCACATAGTAAGTCACCCTTAACAAACAAAGTAGGGTTAGCTTTCTTCCATTCATTCAGGTCAGTCAACTTTTGTTGGTACTCTTCAACTGGAGTGACAACTCTTGATGGAGGAATGAATTCCTCCTCTTGGAATTCTGGCAAACCAGTCAAAGATAAGTCCTTTTGCTGGACACCATAGAAGTCACCAGCTGGTGGTGGAACCAAAGAGTAGTCATTCATCCCAATCCCAGTCATGTCCTTAGGATCCCTTTGTTTACCCACACAGTCTCCTAGGGTTTGAGTGGCTCTATCAAATCTTTGAATTTTAAGGCCAACATTGTCTTTATTCTTAATGGCCTCATCTAATTTAGCCTGTAACTCACCATTAACCCTTTCCATGATGTTTCTAATATCCATACTAGCCTCTAACTCATGTTTTAAGATATTTATTTTATCTTTTAAGTCAAATTCCATTTTCTTGTATTCAGAAACGGTTTTCTCAGTTTGAGTGAGGGCTACTTGGTAATTAGACAATTTGCACTTTTCAGTACTCACATCACTCATTAATCTTAACACTTCTTTGTTAAGTTTCTCAGTGTTTAACCTACAACCTTTACTACAAAAAGCATCATTGTATACCTTATTATCAGATGAAGAGGAGGAGTGTGCCATGAGAGCATATTCAACATGCTCTTCGTCTTCAACCTCAGCAATCAAAGCTTTATCCTCTTCAACATTCTTAGCCAGATAACTCCAATCCCATCCCATACCATCAATTCCTTAAACTACAACCATGGCTTTGGGATCCTGAGCTTTAACAACCTGACTTGAGGGTTTACCAGCATCAGATCTTCTAGGAGATCTGCATTCCCTCATGAAGTGCCCCATACGATGACAGTTGTAGCATTCAACTTTGGATTTGTCAAATCCAGCTGTGTCTTTAGCATTGAAGGTCATCTTCTTCTTAAACCTTCTGTTCAACCTATTTGCTCTTATACTAGCAAGAGCCATGTTCCACTTAATGTCCATCTCTTCCAAGTGCTCATCACTTATCTGCTCAAGGTCCTCATATGTAATCACTGAACCATTGGGCAAAGAAGCAATATAAGCACATACAGTATCCAAATCAAAACCAGCAGGTTTAACTCTTGGGGAGTCACTCTTGAATGTGTCAGCGTCTGAATATGAGACGTTGACAGGACTTGTTCCAGCGCTGACATATGATGATCCAGTAACTGGATGCATGTAAGAGTCATTCTGATTGAATTGACCTTCACTATGAGAAAAGAAGGCCATGTTACTGGTGGTAGACTTGCTTCCATGCTCTAAAAGAGTTTCATCTTCCAGCAGCCTTAGTTTGTTGTAGATGTCATCAAACGAGGAACTCTTATAAGTATTGTTGGCAAGAATAGATCTTGCCTCAATCTTCTATGCCTCACCAAGACTTTTAAGAAAGGTAGCATTAATGTCGACATCACCAAGTTGTGTCCCCATGAAGGACAACTTGCTTGTAATGTCAAGCAATCTGCTTCTCACACTACTCAGTTTCTCATTGGGTTGAGCTTTGAAGACAGCATAATCATGCATGAGTTGCTTTTTCTTCTCTTCCTTAGTGTCTGCATTGCCACCATATGCAACTTCAAGAGCTTCCCAAAGGTTTTTAGCAGATTCATAGCCTCTATATTTATGTTGGTTCTCTTGTCCCAAAGAGACTTTCAGAATATTTAGGGCTTTCATGTCGACCCTTTTCTTTGCTATGTCATCAGCAGACACAGCTCTACCATCTCCAGGTTTTTCTTTCTTATCCTCTTCAGAACATCCAGCAACAGCTGATCTTTGAGCAATAACATTAGCAATCTTTTGGGCTTTATCGAATGTGTTTCCATATTCAATGATCTCCCAGAGTGTGTAGTCATAGATCCCCAGATATTGTTCAAAATTGAACTTCCATAAATCAAAGTTGGTTGCATCAAGCATGGGAATCTTGATGTTTGGTAAAGCTGAGGAGGAGGAAGTTATTGCTTCAGACATGATGTTGTTAGGGTTTTTGAGAAAATTAGGGTTTTTGTAATTTTTAGGGTTCTAGTGTTCTTTAAGATCAAAAGTTCCTCAACAAGCTCTGATACCACTTGTTGATCCCAAACTTAGATCGATTTAGCTTTATGTATACGAGATTAGATCAAGTAATACACTTAGAGAAACCTTTGTATATGCTTATGAATCTAAGTGTTATGCGGAATTTAACACTTAAACAAGAACACACAATGATATAAACAAACTTTCACTTTGATTAATAATATCAAACTTGCTTACAATGAAAGTAGTTTACGAATGAAAACTTATATCAAACATTAATCTAAAGGTCTTCTTTTATAGACATAAGAAGCCTTGTACAATAATCTACGTATCAGCTATTCTAGGTAAACTTATATCAAACATTAATCTACGTATTGCTTGTCTTCAATGTGTCAACGCTTGACTTTATCTTGTCAACGCTTGAGCTGTCAGCGCTTGTTTTGTTCTTGTCAACGCTTGTTTTACTCTTGTCAGCGCTCAAGTGATCTGGCCTTAATTTATTCCCAACAGAGGAAATTGTGCTTATGTTTGTTGGCCTTTGTTTCAAGTGTGACGCCCGTATAATTTTAGGAGGTTCACATATTAAACGGTGCCATTTTAAGAGTTGAATTTCCTTTTCATCATCAGGTGAATCTCTTCCTTATAAGGACACCATTGTGTATTAACACAAACAGACCCGCTGCTAAAAGAAAGTTATACTAGATTAGGTAACGAAAATTCTTGCTAGGATGCCCACAAAATGTTGTCTGGACTTAAGAGTTGGTTTGGTTTTTGAACGTTAAATGGCTGCCATACTATATTGGCATATTAAATCTGAACGACTGAAACTGAATACAGTTGTGTAACAAATGTAGGATGTTTGGTGATATTGATATACATTCTTAGGAGGTAATTCATAGATTTAATCAAATTTTTATGGTTTTGTTACAGAAGTAAAGGAGTTTCGGTTGAGAGGCCAAATAAAACTAGCTTCATCTTTGGGTTGTCAAAATATCCAGTGTCAGAATATGAGCTTGTTGCTAAAGAACTTCTAATGAGTGATTCAATCCCCCACCAGCAAGTTGTGGTAGCAACATTAACTTTCGGTTGAGCAGACTAAGTTGTTGAAGGATCCTTTGTTGGGTCCTTAAATCGTGTATCTTTGCACGATTGACCAATTAACTACTAATAACACCTTCTTGTACTTTTCAACGTATAGACTTTTATTAGAATCAAATAAAAAATCTATAACCCACTTTGTTTGCGGAAACAAAGTGGTTGAATGACAAGGGTTCTCTCTTGATGAACAAGAGAGGAAGAATTCCTAACACTACACTTTGTGTTTTATGTGAAATGGAAAACTTATCTAACTCTAGTAACAACCTATCTATATATAGGGAAAGAAACTAAAGCTTCCAAAGGAAGCTTTCAATAAAGCAAAAGCCCCATGTGCCCCATGGGCTCCCATGTGTTCTTTTCCATCATAGTACAAAAGTAAATAATACTTTTGACTTTCTTATTGGCTGTACAAGTAACCACTCTTGTACTCTTGTCTTCTAGCAAGTTCCCGCCAATATCTTCTGGTCGTATTTCGAGAGTTAGATGAACATCGTTCAGCTTGGTTTGTCACTCCAAGCTGAACTGAAAGGCAACTTCATTCAGGCATGTCCTTCAGATGCTGATCCGCGTCAACTACTGAAGGTGAAGACTTTATCTTCAAAGGACTCTGGAAGTGCTGGTGATGAACTATCTTCAGCTTGGACTGGTGCTGGACCTGGTGCTGAAGTGTCTTTAACAATTCTTCAAGTCTTCAGCATCTATTTTATATTCAAATACTTGTGAGGAAAAATTGGGTCAAATCTTGACCCAACAATCTCTCCCTATTTGGATATAAAAATAGCCCGAGTTGTCGTTTTCTTTGTTCAAGTCTTCTTTGTCCGCTGACCATCTTTGGTCACTAAAGCTTGAAATCTTGAAGACGACAAACTGAGTGTTTTTCACTAAGTACATACACTTAGTCTATTTGTTGTTCAAATCCTAGTCCAACAATCTCCCCCTATTTGGACATAAGAATAGCCTAAGTGAAAATCATCAAATGTGAGTGAGCAAATGCAACTTCTTCTCACATGCTGATGTTACAAAGAGTAAAAATGATAAACAAATTAGTACATACTCTTTGTTGTTGTAGTTGCACGAAAAGTAAACTCTTAAACCTGAAACAATAGCATCAGTGACCCATTTTTTGAAATCACATTCTGGTACAAAGTTTAGAGTTTTGGTAAGTTCAGCAACTTGGGTGTAGTGAAGGGTTTAATGGGTTAACATCGATACCTGGAGGTTTAAACATAAGTTTTTTCAAAGGATAATAGTGGTGATCAATCACTATGTATACACTTAACATCCAACTTTTAGCTTCTCCACAACGTGAGCAAACATAACCCTTTTTCTTAATCCCATCATCAGCTCTATTCAAGGCTGATCAATCACTACCCCTATTATCAACCAACTTCATTCTTTTGACAAAAAACAATATCATACGCCGCTCCCAATACTTCACTTCCTCGACACACCCAATACCATTGCGTTTTACAAACACACCCGCTCCCTCTTCAGGTTGTTTTTTTGTAGGTTTTGAAAGTGTTTTGTTGTGAGATTAGTTTTGGTTTATGGTTTGTTCTTGTAGCATTTGCTGAATGCATCATGGTTTTATTATTCCTGATGCTTTCTGTAAATATTATTGTATTTCTCTCCCTCAAAAATTGCATAACATCAACAATTTTTGAATGTTTACACTAATACTTTAGCAATAAAATAATAGCATCAGGATGTTAACGAAGTTCTTACCTGCTGAAGGTTCAGTTAGGACATGTTGAAGTTTCGTCCAAAATGCTGGAGGTTCACCTTTAGTTTCAAACTTCAAAAATAAGCTTCAGACTTTACTGAAGGTCGGTCACTGTTGGTGGTTCAGGTTCAGTGCTGAAGGGGGGGTCCAGTCTTTGCTGGATGGTCCAAGTTCAGCTTGTGGTGCAGTCTTTGCTGAAGGTCCAACCTAGCTGGACGTTCATAACTGCTGGAGAGGGGTTCAACATCTGCCGATGGTTCGTCCAGTCTGCTGAGAGGTTCGTCCGCTGAAGGCCAGTTCAGTCTACTGGAGGGGGTCTAGAACTACTAAAGGTTCATACCTACTGGAAGGTCCAGACTGCTGGAGGGGTCCAGTCCTGCTGGAGGAGTCCAATATGAACAGTTCGGAACTGCTAACGAGGGTTCAAAATGACTTGGGGGTTCAGGTTCTTCTGGCGGTTCAGTAATAGGGCTTCAGCAGTGGGCTTCAGTTGGGCTTCACGTATTGAGCTCCATTACTACCTTTACTTTATTCAACTTCGCACGTCAGCATATTGGACCAAGAGAAAACTTGCTACTAGAATTTCTTCTCTTCGGTTTTTTTAAGGCTAAAAACACGCTCCCCATAAACTGAACACCCATATTCTCTTCATCAGTTTCAACTTAAAGCTGAACTAACCCATTTTATTAGTTTCTTTTAAAACTGAAAACCAAGTGATTTTTATTACATCGGTTTCATCACACATACCATCACATCAACAACTTTTCTTAAAAAGATGGTCTAAACACCACCACATCCACCAATTTCATCAGTTTCTTTTTAAAACTGAAAGACCACACATCCTCATTTTTTTAGATCAAGACTGTATATCATCACAACTATCCTTTAACCACCGCCACCCCTATATCCCTTTATTAGTCCATACCATGTCAACCACCACCAACAAAATCGATTTCTACATGTAGTCGAGTCCCATCCTTTGGCTAGAGGACGGAATCCACCCTTTGTATTATTTCAATTTTTGTGTGGATTGTGATTTTGAATCTGGGTTTTATAAGTTTGATGTTCTTCGAGAGGTTAAGAGATCTGGATATGGTTTTTTTGTTTGTAATGATGAGTGACGTGATTTTTGAGGAGATGAATGGATCTGTTTTTTGTAAGATGTAAAAGTGTGTGAATCTATGATATCTTTAAAGACGGGTCTGGGTTTTTGATACATCGTCATTTGTTTTTGGATGGATTTGTGATTTTTTTTTCGGTAGTTTTTTATGGATATGGATTTGGTTTTTTTTATTGGTGGGGTTTTGGGTTTTGGTTTTGGATAAGATATCCAGGACAGGTTTGTTCAACATTTATGGTTTTTCTCTCCCTCAAAATTGCATACGCTTCATAAGCAGTAGCAGTTTTGAATAATAACCATAAATTTTAATGATGCTCAAATGCTATTAGCAATTAATATAGAACGGATCTGGATCATAAGAATAATCCACCCGCTCTGATACCACTTGTTGGGTCCTGAAATCGTGTATCTTTGCACGATTGACCAATTAACTACTAATAACACCTTCTTGTACTTTTCAACGTATAGACTTTTATTAGAATCAAATAAAGAATCTATAACCCACTTTGTTTGCGGAAACAAAGTGGTTGAATGACAATGGTTCTCTCTTGATGAACAAGAGAGGAAGAATTCCTAACACTACACTTTGTGTTTTATGTGAAATGGAAAACTTATCTAACTCTACTAACAACCTATCTATATATAGGGAAAGGAACTAAATCTTCCAAAGGAAGCTTTAAATAAAGCAAAAGCCCCATGTGCCCCATGTGCTCCCATGTGCTCCCATGTGTTCTTTCCCATCATAGTACAAAAGTAAATAATACTTTTGACTTTCTTATTAGCTGTACAAGTAACCACTCTTGTACTCTTGTCTTCTAGCAAGTTCTCGCCAATATCTTCAGGTTGTATTTCGAGAGTTAGATGAACATCGTTCAGCTTGGTTTGTCACTTCAAGTTGAACTGAAAGGCAACTTCATTCAGGCATGTCCTTCAGATGTTGATCCGCATCAACTACTGAAGGTGAAGACTTTATCTTTAAACGACTCTAGAAGTGCTGGTGCTGAACTATCTTCAGCTTGGACTGGTGATGGACCTGGTGCTGAAGTATCTTCAGCAATTCTTCAAGTCTTCCACAGCTATTTTATATTCAAATACTTGTGAGGAACAATTGGGTCAAATCTTGACCCAACAAAATGTTCAAAAGAAACCCTTAAAGATTTATAATTTTTTCAAATGGTTTAAAACTTTTTAGAAAATCAGTTAAGTTCTTTATATAATCCCTAACAATTGGATTTCATTCCACGCTCACAAATCTTTTCATCCAAAAACACACATAAACTCTCTCTCTCTCTCTTTCAAAATGTGCTAAAAGAATTTTGGTTTACAGCAGAGGCTTATAACAACAAGAAGTCCATTGAGTTTGATTCTACCATGATTGGGATTCATGGTAGATTTGGGTTAAAGCTATTTAGAAAAGTTTTGAGGTTAGATTATTTGGAAATCCTAATGAGTATGAAGCAGTACCTGATGATTTTATGGTTGTCAAAAATTTCTTTAAAGAGATTGGGTATACTGAAGAAATTACTGAAAGGGGGGGGGGGGGGGGTGGTTAAAAAGAAGTTCTTTACCACCAAGATGGAAATTGTTGATGTCCATTCGCATTGAATGTTTGGGGGGAAAACTGGAGGCCTTGACCAGATCAACCAAAAAGATGCTATTATTTTATACTGTTTGGCCAAGGGTGTCAAAGCTGATTTTGGGAGGCTTATTTTTGAAGATCTCCATGGGAAGCTGGAGAAAAAGACTAGAGAGAAAAACGTTGTGTACACCAGATTTCTATCTATCCTCTTTGCTGACCATATTGGAAATGACTTTTCAAAAATCAATGGAGAGAAACTAATTTTTAAGACCTTTGATCTCACTCGCTGGAACATTCCAGTCAGCACCATTGATCCTCCTCTTACACAACCCATGCTAGACATCTGCTCAGCAGATGGTCCAGTAGTGTACAAATCTCCCAAAGACACTTCTCCAACTGGAGAAGGGGATCAATAAGGCAAAAATCCTGGAGCTTCATCTGGACCTCGTCAGAAGCAAACGTCAATTAATACCAAGAAGGTTAGACGTGAGTCCAGAAAGAGGAAAACCCTCACACAATCTTCCTCAAAGAAGATTCATGATGATTCCCAAGGCCATGCTTTGAAGAAGACCAAGTCCCTGGCCAAGGACAAGAACCCCAGCCAGCCATCACCTTTAGTCTCTGCTGGAGGTGATATGTATAAAGAGGCCCAGCAAGCAACCCATATCTCAACTTCTTTAGGAGAGAAGGGTGAAGATGGAGCTCACCCTCATCTCAGTGTTGTGGAGTCAGCATTGGTAAGTACCTTCATTCTGAATACAAGTCATACTTTATTACCAATTTCTATTACTTGTCACTCTGAGTCTGCATTAGGGAATGATGTGTCAGCAAATCCCACAGCTGATACTGGCCCTGGCCTACCTGTTTCTAATGATGTAGCTCCCCCACAACAGGGTTCTACTGAAGGAACCAAAACCATTATCATTGATCTAAACTTATCGGGGACTCTTTCTCAGGATCCATCAGGTCAAACCAACCCTGGTGGTTAAGGGCTTGAAACTGATCCACACACTCATGGTGATGCTCAAAAGATCCCCAAGGAAGTGCATCTCACCACTGGAGCCAAGGTGGTACACTTGCCTACGTTTGTTGTCAGCATGTCTGGAGATGATTTGGAGAAAGAACTAGGGTTCAATAAAAGAGTTCCAGTCAATCTAGATGACAGTGATGAAGAGCCTGCTGATGCAACACAAAAGCCACCTTCCCCTAGAACTGAGCAGGTAAAAGAATTAACCAATCAAGTGTTGATTCTTCAATCACAGGTGGCCAGACTGAAGGAAGAGAAGGTGCTTGCTAACAATGAAATCTCAACTCTCAAAGCAAGACCATCTCCTCCTTCTACTGAACAAATTAAGGATGTCATCATTGCTGCTTTGAAGCCCTTAGTCCAAGATGTGGCCACCACCACTTCCTTAAAGCACGAGATGTCATCTCTTATGGAATCCATCAACGGTGATTCCATGGAGTTTCCACTAGAATTCACACTAGTTCCTGGCCAAGTTAATACCTTGTGTGATTCTGTGTCAAAGATCAAAGATAGAGTGGCGCTGCTGGAGAAACAAAAGCTGACCATTTCTGATGAGGTTCAGCAGAAGCTACATGCCCTCGAAACTGTTCCAGCCATGCTGGCCAAGGTAGCTACCACTCTTGATCATCTTTGTGGCCTCTTCCCTGCTGGTGGGTCATCAGAAGCTGCTGGGCAGTCTTCTATTGAGGAGGAGAAAAACACAATCCAGCAGCTCTTTCAGAAACATGCCTAAAAGAAGGCTCAGAAATAATCCATTGAGTCACCTATCATTGAAAAGAGCCCAGCAAAGGGTAAGGGGGAGTCATCAGCCAAAGATGATCATATGCAAGGGCTGACCACAAGTGGGGAAACAACTGATAGTGGTTCACCTCCCTTTATACCCAAAAACAAAGGAGACTTTACTCTGAATGACCGTTTGATTAAAGCTGGAGTGGCCACTCAGGAAGAACTTGACAACTTATACAAGCTTCAGCAAGAAGAAAAGCTAAGAGATCTGAAGCTAAGCTTGTATGAACAAATTGGAAAAGTTGAAGTAGAAAGTATCTTCAAGAAGAAAGTGTTATATGAAAAGTTTTGTATAACAAGGCTTAACAGAAGAAATATCTCACCAATCACCAATGTTGACATGTTGACCAGCAAAGGCGACATCAATCTCAAGTTCTATAGGGGTGATGGAACTGATGAGATACTTGAAAACTTTCAAGGAAAAGAACTTTCTTACACTGAATGGATGGAAATGAGTGTGATGATCGAGAAAAGAAAATCCAAGAGATGGGATGAAGTTCGCACCAGAATCGAGCACTATATGAGAAATCATGAAAGACTTGGTGAAATTATGAACATCAACACTCAAGTTTCTCTGGAAGATCAAGATCCAATACTGGAGCTGAAAAAAGAGCAAATCTGATACAACCTGAAGTTGGTGACATCTTTGTCACTACAAAGAAATACAAAGGCTTTGTTCAGTTTCAAAATCATCTCCCTGGTCATGTACTGGACGAACCAGAACTAGGAATGATTATGTTCAATCATCAAGAACGTCAAGACTTTGTGGGCATAAGTGATCTTGACGAAATGAACAATGAACTTCTCTCGAATGTTCAAAGGATCTTTCACTCTCTTCATGGTGGTCCAGGACTTACTAATGTTGCTAAGACCTTCAGCATGTGCTTGCTTGCTATATTGGACCACAGAAACTCAGATCCATTAACTCACACTTCCATCATTGAAGAACTTAGGCCTAAAGAGAATTGAACAATCATTTGTAATATTTTTGTTGTAATTTGTATTGTTATTGAATAAATGATTATCTGATGTTTATAAGTTATTAATTGTTCAGTGCAAGTAAGAAGAAGTTGTTATGCTCACTTACTACTGAGATTAGACTTAGGCTATTTGTATATCTAAATAGGGGGAGATTGTTGGGTCAGTATTTACTGACCCTGAAGCAACTCTAGGATTTGAATATAAAATCCCCCTAAGTGTTTCATGCTCAGTAGTAAGGCCAGTCTGCTGAAGGATGACCAGAGGAACAAAGTTCCTACTGAAGACTTTAAAGCTGAAGAAAGTTCAGCACTCCCCTTCCAGTGAACTTAGAAGACAAAGAAGTCTTCGCTTCAAATACTAGGCGGTCTAGTTGCTGAAGAACAAGGACTGAAGAAGAGCTTTCAATTCAGTTTGGTTTGACAATACCAAACTGAATGATGTCGATCTCCTCTAGGATACTGAAGACTCTTCAATATTCTGATGGTTTGCATTAGGCGGGAAAAGATAACTTTAAGTCAAAGTAGGTGATAGTTGTAAAATCACACTTGTTTAGGAAAACAAGGCAAGAGTTTTTGTACCCTTTAGGAAAAGGATGACAAAAGTGGCAAGTATTAAGCGTACGTTTAGGAAAACGTAAACACTTATGACCCAAAGTAAGAGTTCGTTCTCGAGGAGGCTAGTGTGTTGTGTGATGAATTGATTAATGTTTGTGATTTTATTTGAGAAAAAGAAAATAGAAATGGGGTGAGAAGAGAAAGACGGTTACGAAGACGGATCGAGCTAAGACGAAAAGGCGTTCACGTAAAACCGTAAAAACTACAAAATTAAAAAATTTAAACCTAAAAATTAATTAAAAGCTAAAACTAAGTCTAAAATAATATAAATAAGGATAAAAACCCAATAAAAATATTTTAAAACCTTTTATTAATTAAATATTCAATTTTAAATGCTAATTAAAGCCCTAAAATTAAATATAATTAATCAAAATGTCCAAAATATTATTTTATTGAACTAATAACTTACTTATATTATCTAAAGACTAAAAAGTATTTTTCCTAAATTTTAAAAACTATTTTTCTATTTTTAAATTACTAAAAACTATTTTAAAACTAAAATAATTATAAAAAATAATAAAATATTGCTAAAAATAATTTACCAATTTTAAAAATCCTAAATTACTCTAATGAACAAAAGAAAAATGAAAAAGTTTGAAAAATAATAAATTTACCACTAAAAGACAAAAGCAGTTTAATATTAAACCCTAATTCAACTAAATTAATTATAAAAAATAATTAAAAAGTGAACAGTAAAAACTTTTCATACCAAAAATCTTAAAATGTTTTTCTGAATCTAACAAAAATTTTGAAATCTAAAAATACTAAAATTTTACACTAAATGCCAAAAACAGATTAATAAAAAGTATTTAAAATAGCAATTTAACCTAAAAAATAGCAAATGAACAGTAAAATAAAAAATAATTAAGGAGAAAAATCCTAAATTAAATTAGAAAAATAATGGAACCAGTTTCAAGTCCTAACTCTAATTTTAGACCACAAAAGACAAAATTTCAAACTTACTGAAAGTGACACTTGTTTGGGGTTTGTCTGCTAGTGAAGCAGTACTAACTTGTGTGCTATCAGTGGGAAATTTGTTCCCACTGCTAGTGTAATTTGGTTGGTCAGTTGACCAATAAGCTCAGGAGAGCTTATTTGTGGGCTTATATTGGGCAATAAGGCACCCCTATACTCAGTTGAGTATAGGGAGTCAAAATATGCAAGAAAAACACACAGTCACTTAACAAAATCAACCACAATTAGCACCAAAAGTTTCTGATTAATGCTTAAGAAGGTCTGTGAACAGTTTGCTGGTTTTATATGCACAAAAGCGAATTTCAACAAGCCAAATCTTGCATATAAGCTGACCAATTAGCATACAATCTATTGCAAACCCTACTTTAGCCTACCCTTTAACAATGATCAAGATTGAAGGCACAAATTTTCAGAAAACAGTCACTTAAAGGCACTTAACTGATTTTTACCACTTAAGCCAATTTTATCATGCAAATTTGTTTAAGACTCTACCAAACTGAAAACTAAGCACATGTATCACAAACTAACCACCTAAGAAGTGCTTTTAACAGGTTTTAAAGCAAACTTGAAGTCAATAAACCCATTTTAGGCCTTAATCCAAACACACCTTAACTTTCTGAAAATGATTTTTTTTTCAAACCAAATCACATTAAATCCACACCAAATTGATTCTAATCACTAATAACATGCATATCAATCACAAATCAGCATAAAAAAATTACAAACTTACACTTTAAACAACTTTCAATCACTTTCATTGATAGGTGTGTAAACACCCATCTTTTCTACCACTTAATTACAATAATAACCGGACCAAAACGTGTATTTTATGTCTTTTATGTCGGAATTATGCGTGGTTTGTGTTTTTGTTGTGATTTAGGATGAAAAGGTGAAAAGTGGAGAAAACACGGACATTCACGGGCATTTACGGACTTTTATTGAAGAAAAGGATGAAAGACGAAGTCAAGAAGTCAAGAGTGCAAAAAGAACGGAAGTCCACGACCAATTCTGAAGATTTATCGAAGAAAAAGTCAAAAGACGGAAGTTTATCAAAAGCCGAAGAATTCAAGTCTATTTTATTGAAGAATTTAAAGACGAGTTCGAAGAAATCCCGAAGCCAAAAGTCCCTTAAGTCCAAGTTTAAAGAAGATTAGAAGAAAAGGACTAATGACGCAATTAATGAAGATTAATAAAAGGAGGGACTTAAGCTTGTAATTAAGAAGAAATGAAAGAGGGGAGGAAGCTTCCTTAATCCTCCCCTATAAATAGACCATTAGTGTTTTCATTTGTTTTTGTTGGCTAAGTGTGACAATTAGCTCTTCCACCATTTACTTATCTTGTCATTTACTTTTCTTGTCAAATTTAAATACCTTGTCTTGCACCTTAAATTCATTTAATTTCAAGTAAGTTTTCCTTTAATTATTGTCAATCTTTACTTTATCTTGTCAATCTCTTATCTACCTTTCTTAATCTTTGATTTATGTGTTTATGTTTATGTTCATGTTCATGCTTTTATTTTGATCCAAGTGATTTTTGATTATTGTGGTTAAAGTTGTTAAATTTCTTGAATTTAATTGTTTGTTTATGTTTATCTGTTGATTCGTTACTGTTTAGCTTAATCGTTTGTGTTTATTTTGATTAATCTTTGTTTAGATCTGCTGTTTTTTCTTTAATCCCTTGTTCTTCGGGAAAGTTGGTTCTTGTTTCTGATCTTTCCAGGTAAACTTCCGAACCAAGAAGGAGGGAAGGCTTCATTCGGAACTCCAAAGTTCCGAGTCAAGGTTTCATCCGGAAGATTTGGCATCAGCAAAAGTTCCGAGCCAAGCTTGTTCATCCGGAACATTCAAAGTTCCGGACGAAGGATAACTTCCGAACCAATAGTCATTCATTCGGAACTCAAAAGTTCCGAACCAGAAAAGCTTCATTCGGAACTCAAAAGTTCCGGATCAAGCACTGTTCATTCGGAACTCCAAAAGTTCCGGATCAGTGATCGTTCATTCGGAAGTTTCCAAAGTTCCGAACCAAGAGCTGTTCATTCGGAACTTAAAAGTTTCGAATAAACTTCCGGATCAAGGGGCAAGTTCCGATTCAAGAGGTGTTCATTCGGAAGTCTGAAACTTCCGAATCAAAGGGCTTCATTCGGAATCTTCCGAATCAAGGGTGACCGAAAACTTCCGAATCAAGGCAAATTTTACAAGTTCCGAATCAGTAAAGTTCCGAACGAAGGATTGTTTTGGATAAGTGACATATTCAGATCAGTTTGTTCCGGATCAAGTATTTTGGCAATATTCCAAGCGAAGAAGAATCATTTCAACCGAAGGTGACATTCCGGACGAGTGATTGTTCCAAACGAAGGTTTATTCCGAATGAGCTGTATTCAGGTTCTTATTAGCTTTTGTTTTTGATTTTTATTTTCAAGCTTTATTTTTCCTGCCTTTTATTTAATTGCATTTTAAGTTTATTTGCCTTAGTTTTATTTTAGACTTGCCTTAGTTTTAGTCGCGTTTTAAGTTCGCCTTAGATAGATTTAAGTTTGCGTCATTTACTTTAGTGCCCTTTAATTTCAGTCACGTTATTAAATACTTGCACCTTTATTTTAATTAGACTTAGATTTACTTTAAGAGCACCTTTACTTTCATTGTTTTGCACCTTTTACTTAAAAACAACCAAAAATATTTGTTTTACCAAAGAACGACTGAGTCGCACATAGGACCTAGATCAATTCGTTAAGATACCGAGAATACGAACTTTAATATTTTTATACGGGGTGTCAAAAGCCGTGTATCAAATGGCGCCGCTGCCGGCTCTTTTCGTTAAGATTGACGGTTTTCTGTAAGAGACACGTTGCTTTTTGGGATCCGTTCACTTGTGAGCGTTATTTTTCTTGCCTAAAAAATTCTTAAAATCATAAAAATTAAAAATTGATAAAAAAACCATATAAAATAAAAAATTTCAAAAATCCAAAAAGATTTTAGCTTTATTGTGAATATATATTGTCTTTGTGTTTGGTTTTGTTTTCTTTTGCATTTTCAGGTGTATGCGTACTAGATCTTCTAACTATCAAGAGCCCGAGCCTCAAGAAGATTTAGATATGGAAGGTGTTAACAACAACAACACTCCACCGCACCTCAATAATAATAATAATAACAATAATGCTCTTCCACAGCCCGATCTTCGGACCATGGAGGAACTTTGTCAACCAACAATGTTTGGACGAGGAGGACCGATTGCGCCGATGCAAATCAACGCTCCTGAGTTTTCGTTGAAGCACCACATGATTCAGCAAGTACAAACAAACCCATTTAGAGGATTGCCTGATGATGATGCCAAGAAACACCTCGACAAGTTCATTACAATCACTCAAAGCATGAAGTTGCCTGGGGCCACAATGGATGTTCTTCGTCTACAACTCTTCCCACATACTTTATCGCATCATGCCGAGAAATGGTTTGATCGTCTCCCGAAGAATTCTATTCACACTTGGGATGACATGACTCAACGCTTTCTATCGCGCTACTTTCCACCATCCATGGTCACAAGCCTTCGCAATCAAATCAGCGGTTTCATGCAAGACCCTGATGAATCTCTTTTTGATGCTTGGGAGAGATATAATGTCTTGATCGATAGATGTCCAAACCACAACATGCTCCCTGTGACCTTAATAGATACTTTCTACAACGGTTTGACTTTTCGAGATCGTGATACGATCAATGCAGCCGCTAGTGGCACATTCATGAAAAGGAGACCCGAGGAGTGTAGAGAGTTAATTGAGAACATGACTACTCACCACAAAAACTGGGATTCCTCTGCTTCTTCTAGGAACAACCCGAGAGTCAATGTTTCCTCAACCTCAGCAAACCCTGAGATGACCGAACTCACCCGCATGATGGCCGAAATGAGCAAAAGTATTACGCTTCTCGCTTCAAACCAACAACAACAACAACAAGTTAAAGCGGTTGCTAATCCTTGTGAAACATGTGGCGGTCCTCACTCATACACCGATTGTCCTTCGACAAAAGGAAATCCGGAAAATGTGTATGCAGCTTATGGAATTATTCACCGGAAAATTACCAAGCTAGACAACAAGGGGATAGAAATATGCTGAGCTACCGTTCCAACAATTACCTTTCACCCAGTTTTTCTCCTCAAAACCAAAACCCCGCCACCAACTACAATAGAAGCAACCAAATCCCACCAAGAGCTTCTAACCCTTATCAACCACCCACCCAACAACACCCACCCATTAATCCCGATGTTAACGCCATCATGAGAACTCAAGGTGAGCAAATCAAGAATCTACAGAGCCAAATAATCAATTTGAAAGGAGATATCTTGAAGCAAGGAAATGACATCAGAACCGAGGTTCGTGATAATATTCAATCCTCCTTCAGCACTCAAACGACTGAATTAAAGAATCTGTTGGCTAGTTTCTTGCCCGAAGCTCAACCTTCTTCTTCGGGTTCTCTACCTTCAAACACCGTCACTAATCCGCGAGCTAATGTGAGTGCTATAACTACGCGTAGTGGAATTACCATTGTCGATCCACCTATCCCACCACCATCATCTACACCTCCTCCACCACCATGTATCCCTACTCCTCCTACACCTAGTATTAGTACACCATTACCGTCTTCGCCTCGTCATGACGATGTATCTCGGAAGGACCCTTCAACATCACAACCTTCACCAACTACACCTTCACCGTCTCCCTATCAACCCAGAATCCCATACCCTTCTCGCATAGGCAAGACTAACGAGCTAACCAAGAATGACTGTCAAGTATCGAAATATGTGGATATGCTATCTAAAATGACCATCAACATTAGCCTTGTTGAAGCACTTTGCCACATGCCGAAATTTGTCAAAGCATTCAAGGAATTGCTTAGCAAGAAGGAGAAGCTGATTGAACTCGCCAACACACGCTTAAATGAAAACTGCTCTGCAGTTCTTCTTAGAGAACTTCCAGAAAAGCTTGGAGATCCCGGTCGTTTTGTGTTGCCTTGCGTGTTCAACAAAACTGAAGAATTTACTGCCCTTGCTGATCTCGGGGCTAGTATTAATTTGATGCCATTGAGTGTTTGGAAAACACTATCATTGCCCGACCTCATTCCAACAAAGATGACTCTCGAACTTGCAAACCGCACTCTCGCTTACCCCGTTGGTATAGCCGAAGACGTGTTCATCAAAGTCAACACATTTACTTTCCCGGTCGATTTTGTCGTAGTTGATTATGAAATGGACCCTCGTATTCCTTTAATACTTGGTCGGCCATTTTTGAGAACCGGACGAGCTTTAGTAGATGTGGCCGAAGGTGAGTTAATCTTACGAGTCGGGGATGATTCAAAAGTTTTTAAAATGGGGAAGCTTACAGGCAAATCTTTTGGAGGCCGAGAATCATTGAATATGATAAATGTGCTCGATGACTTTGTCGTCTACGACAACCCTCTATTCGACTCTTGCATTGATAATCTACTTTTTAATGATGATGTGGATGATTCTCTCCCTACTTTGAAACCTTCTCTCATTTATGATTTGCCACCGGTCTTTGATGCTTATGATGATGATGATTCTAGCTCAAACTCGGATAATTTTGATTGTACTTCTGAGTATCCCGAGCTGCCCACTTTCGATGATTTCGATGAGGCTGATACTCTCTCGAGCGATTCTTCACATGATGAAGATCCTCCGCCATCACTCGATCCTACTTTGGACGATTATTCATTTGAGGAAGATTTCTCTGAATTTCTCAACACCTACTTCCCTCATGAGAGTGATGCTCCTCCTTATGACTTTGAAGATTATCGTCTTGATCCTACTTTGGATTTGAAGAACATTCTGTCAAAGGAGAAGAAACCGGTCGACACCGAAATCCGTTGCACTTATGATTTGACACCTCTTTGTCCCACTTCTGAGGACGAGGTTGTGCTTCTTTGCGGATCTTCTTCACACTCGGCTGCGCCTGAGTGCTATTTTCCCTTAAAGGAAAAGGTGTTCGACCCCGGTATTGAAGTCTTTAAGCCATTTCAGTATCCACCTGATGAAATAAAAGGAAAAATCTTTGGAAATTTTGAAGACATGCTTGCACCACTCCACCCTTGCTTCCACCGTGCTCCATCACTGCTTAAGGGAACCTTGCCTACTCTTCTTTAGCTTGCCTTGTTCGCCTTAAGCTCGTGCTTATTGATGGATGAAAACTATGTTTTTGATCCTGGTGGATATGTTTCATGCTTCTTCCGTTGATGATCAAGGTCGAGTCAGGCTCACGACTCGGTTAACAAAAATCAAGCGCTTCTTGGGAGGCAACCCATGCATCTATCTTTTCGCTTTCTTTATCATAAGTGTAGAGGGGACCCTTTGGTTTGCTATTTCCTCTCCTCACTTCTTAATCAGGGATTCGAGCTTCAATGATCCATTCTTGATGATTCTTGACGACCCATGATTCCGTGTTCTACTTCTTCCCGGTTCTATCCTACACTCTTTTCGATTCACTATTTTATATTTTCTCAATATTAAAATAGGAATCTCTTTAGTTGTCTTTTCCTTAGCGAGATTTAAACAAAGTGCACAATGTCCTAAGTGTAGGGGAGTTTACTCCCACATGCTTAAACATTGAGGACAATGTTTATCTTAAGTGTAGGGGGACTTCTATCGAAGTTAAGTGGTCTTTTCCTTGTATTTGTCCTCATTTTAACCGGAAAATCAATTTTTCGACATTTTTCAAAATTTTTGATCTATTTTGGCCTATTAGTTTTTCCCTTTGTATAGTTATTTTCTTTCCTTATTAGAATAAATGTTTAATAAGTGGTTTTAATTTTCAAACGTTGTGAATCTTTTGACTCAATCCGAGTTTACTCTAGCTAGTATCCTTAACGTGTTTAAGTCAAGTTTTGCTAGGCTTTTATATAGGGAGCTATAAAACGCGAAAGTCTTAACTCTCACGGGTTAAGAACAAGAACTTTTCGCAAGTTCCTATAATTGATCCTAGAGAGTCGTTTATCAAGGGAACTTTAAAATGCGATTTCTAAACTTGAAAAAGTCTAAGAATTTGCAAGATCCTATAGGAGACTCGAAAAACCAAAACTTTGATTTAATAGGCTAAGTATCCACGAGTCTCATTACTTGAGATTTAAACTGTGGAGAACGAGAGATGATAGAGCCAATTATAACTTCGGTATTCTTTCGTGAATTTATGTGAGTTAATTATAAGCCTATTCTCCCATCGCTTGCTAATAAATTTATCTGCTAATAAATAAGGTTGTACGATTTGAAAAGTTACTTAGCTTCTAGCCCCAGATCGTTTAAAAGTTGCTCGGTATGGATTAGAGTTCATAGCCAAGGCATAACTTATTGAAGCGGGACGCGAAGATTGGCGAGTTCGAAAAGGCCCTAACAAGGCATGAGGGCTATATTTTGTTGCTAAAGATCCAAAGTGATGTGAAGAATCATTTATCGAAAATCAATATGAAGGATCGAGACACACGACGTAAAGCAAAACTCCCCAAAAGTCATGGAGAAGTGTATCCGAAAAGACCCTAACAAGGTATGAGGATAAATAGATCCAAGTCATAAAAGGAGGCGGATCGTTGTATATCAAGGTCCAAAATAATGATTGGAGAAAAATGAAGAAGTCGTGGTCCAAGTATGAATCTCTCAAAACTTCAAAGTGAATAATTCCTATTATGAAGAGAAGACCATTATTTCATGAACGTCTCTCAAGATTTGAAGTATGAAGTCGCTGCCAAATATCGGTCCGAGAAAGGTCTCAAATCGCGAAGCGAGTTATGCCAAGATATGAACTTTATGAGGTCCCGAGAAGCAGTTTTAAAAGATTTGGTCCTTTAGCTAACTATTGATTAAATCGTTCACTTTATTTTCAGACTAAATAACTATCGAAATAAGTCAAACAATGCATCCTCGTGATCATTCAAGACAACAATAAAATATAAGAGATACCCCTAGGAATAAGGGAGTCTAAGTGAATAATTGGCCCACATGAGTTCGTGTTAGTCTACTAACTTATAATAACAATGATCTCGTTTTTAAGCTTGGTTTGGAGAAAGTGAAAACTTGAGGATGATGATTATTCATAACATTTTCAAAACCCAAGGTATGCTTTTGATTTCTTTATTTTGTATGTCTTTAATTTTCTATCTCTTTAATAAAGGCCAACGTGGATTAATTATGATGAAAAGTGTAATCTTGCTTTGTAACTAATGCATTGCATGAGGACATTGCAATGGTCAAGTGTAGGGGATTTGATAGGTGTGTAAACACCCATCTTTTCTACCACTTAATTACAATAATAACCGGACCAAAACGTGTATTTTATGTCTTTTATGTCTGAATTATGCGTGGTTTGTGTTTTTGTTGTGATTTAGGATGAAAAGGTGAAAAGTGGAGAAAACACGGACATTCACGGGCATTTACGGACTTTTATTGAAGAAAAGGATGAAAGACGAAGTCAAGAAGTCAAGAGTGCAAAAAGAACGGAAGTCCACGACCAATTCTGAAGATTTATCGAAGAAAAAGTCAAAAGACGGAAGTTTATCAAAAGCCGAAGAATTCAAGTCTATTTTATTGAAGAATTTAAAGACGAGTTCGAAGAAATCCCGAAGCCAAAAGTCCCTTAAGTCCAAGTTTAAAGAAGATTAGAAGAAAAGGACTAATGACGCAATTAATGAAGATTAATAAAAGGAGGGACTTAAGCTTGTAATTAAGAAGAAATGAAAGAGGGGAGGAAGCTTCCTTAATCCTCCCCTATAAATAGACCATTAGTGTTTTCATTTGTTTTTATTGGCTAAGTGTGACAATTAGCTCTTCCACCATTTACTTATCTTGTCATTTACTTTTCTTGTCAAATTTAAATACCTTGTCTTGCACCTTAAATTCATTTAATTTCAAGTAAGTTTTCCTTTAATTATTGTCAATCTTTACTTTATCTTGTCAATCTCTTATCTACCTTTCTTAATCTTTGATTTATGTGTTTATGTTTATGTTCATGTTCATGCTTTTATTTTGATCCAAGTGATTTTTGATTATTGTGGTTAAAGTTGTTAAATTTCTTGAATTTAATTGTTTGTTTATGTTTATCTGTTGATTCGTTACTGTTTAGCTTAATCGTTTGTGTTTATTTTGATTAATCTTTGTTTAGATCTGCTGTTTTCTTTAATCCCTTGTTCTTCGGGAAAGTTGGTTCTTGTTTCTGATCTTTCCAGGTAAACTTCCGAACCAAGAAGGAGGGAAGGCTTCATTCGGAACTCCAAAGTTCCGAGTCAAGGTTTCATCCGGAAGATTTGGGATCAGCAAAAGTTCCGAGCCAAACTTGTTCATCCGGAACATTCAAAGTTCCGGACGAAGGATAACTTCCGAACCAATAGTCATTCATTCGGAACTCAAAAGTTCCGAACCAGAAAAGCTTCATTCGGAACTCAAAAGTTCCGGATCAAGCACTGTTCATTCGGAACTCCAAAAGTTCCGGATCAGTGATCGTTCATTCGGAAGTTTCCAAAGTTCCGAACCAAGAGCTGTTCATTCAGAACTTAAAAGTTCCGAATAAACTTCCGGATCAAGGGGCAAGTTCCGATTCAAGAGGTGTTCATTCAGAAGTCTGAAACTTCCGAATCAAAGGGCTTCATTCGGAATCTTCCGAATCAAGGGTGACCGAAAACTTCCGAATCAAGGCAAATTTCACAAGTTCCGAATCAGTAAAGTTCCGAACGAAGGATTGTTTTGGATAAGTGACATATTCAGATCAATTTGTTCCGGATCAAGGATTTTGGCAATATTCCAAGCGAAGAAGAATCATTTCAACCGAAGGTGACATTCCGGACAAGTGATTGTTCCAAACGAAGGTTTATTCCGAATGAGCTGTATTCAGGTTCTTATTAGCTTTTGTTTTTGATTTTTATTTTCAAGCTTTATTTTTCCTGCCTTTTATTTAATTGCATTTTAAGTTTATTTACCTTAGTTTTATTTTAGACTTGCCTTAGTTTTAGTCGCGTTTTAAGTTCGCCTTAGATAGATTTAAGTTTGCGTCATTTACTTTAGTGCCCTTTAATTTCAGTCACGTTATTAAATACTTGCACCTTTATTTTAATTAGACTTAGATTTACTTTAAGAGCACCTTTACTTTCATTGTTTTGCACCTTTTACTTAAAAACAACCAAAAATATTTGTTTTACCAAATAACGACTGAGTCGCACATAGGACCTAGATCAATTCGTTAAGATACCGAGAATACGAACTTTAATATTTTTATACGGGGTGTCAAAAGCCGTGTATCATTCATGCAAAATCACAATAAACTGAAAACTGAAAAAGGAACAAGGTGGTTACCTTGTGGGACCCACATCCAGGTCCCACCAAGGCTGCTACGCCTTCTCCAAACAGACCCGGGTCTGTGCAGAACTCTTGGACAACAATCACTTAAAACCTGCTAAGAACAAATGAAGAACACAATATGCACTTTCTGATTTTTTTTTCTTCTCTTTTTAAAACCTCTTTCCACAAACAGTAAACCTTTTAACCAATGGATACGTTTTAGAAAACAAGTATAAAACTCAGAAATCCAATTCCAAGTCCACTTTCACTTTCTTGGACCTTAAATTTCTGAAATTTAAAACCCTTTTTTAAAACCTCAAAAACACAAAGTGTTTAAACAATTTTAATGGAACTCAGATCAATACTCATCAAACATATACCAACTTTTAAAACTCATAAAAGGAATTACAATTTTCAAACAAACACCAACTTTATAAATAATTAAAAAGGGATTACAAGTTTTGAGTAAAAATCTGGAACAAGCCCTATCACATGTTGATAGGTGCTTTATATAGATACCAATAGAACTATCTAGATACTGGAACAAAGAAATAATAAACTGAAAACCCTAATGCATAAAAATCCGAAAATGCCCTTGTTCTTGACTTGGAATCTTGGTCAAATTGGAGCATGTGATGTTGCCAGCTGTTGGGGATGATCAGGAGCGTTTATTAAGCCTTTGGGAACAAGTTTGGATGAGAACCCTTGATGCTGTCTCCTTTGGGATTTTGTGAAGAAAGGGACGGGGCAGGGGATGGTCCCACTGCCCATGTGGTGGTGTTGGGGTCATGGTTTTAGTGTGGGTTTAGGTGAGGATGGGGTGAATCAAGGATCTGGAAGGTTACAACAAAAACCCCTTTGATTATAAGTTAATTGTGCCTGGGATTATTAGGGTTTATGTGGGTGATTAAAGGTGGGTTTAATCCGGTTTGGGGTTAATGGGTTTTTAAATAAGTGTTTGGAGGGAAGTGATATAACTGAATTAATCAGTTATATTAATTAAGGGTGGTGTGGTGGAATGCAGACGTGGAGGAGATGGTGAGGTGGTGAGTTGTGAGTGGTGGAGTGGGGGTGATGTGGAGGTTTGGTTGGCTGGGAAGGGTTTCTGTGTCTGGCAATTTTAGTCCCCCAAAGTTCTTAACTCCTTCACTTTGTAATAAACAGCAATAAACTCTATTTCATTTATAAATAACTTTGACCAAGTTGTCATTTTTGGCACAAGTTTTATACAAACTTTTAACAAGGACTTTAAATGCATAACTTGCATTCTTCAAGGGCCATTCTTGTAATATCTTCAAACATGGAGGACCTTTGTTGCCAAATGATGATTTCTTCAAGGCCTTATCTTGCCAAATCTTCAAAAATGAGGGACCAATGTTGACAATCTTCAATTCTTCAAGGACCATTTTGGAAATTCTTGATTCGGGTCTGGTTCATTGTGCGGCTTCGTTTCCCGTGTTCGTTTTTGATTGATTCTTGTGATCTTTTTGCCTTTTCCTCAATATCTGTGCCTAAAATACACAAGCAACAAACACGAGCATATATTTGGTAGTTTTAATGATATTTTATGCATTTTAAGCCCGATTTGGACGATGAGACTATGTATAAAAGCAATCTCATCACTCCCCCATACTAAACCATTGCCGTGCCCTCACGCAATGCTAGAATAAAGTATCGTAGCATCTCTAAAATTCATTTTTATTCACTTTATTGAATGATAAACTAGCTACACTACTACTATTGCTACTTACTTGTGTTATAGACATAATGTATGATTTTCATCGCAAAATGGGACGTTTAGGTTCATAGAATAAGAACACGTGAATGCTTCGTTAGAAATAATTTCATCGTCCTCGATTTTTACTCCAATTCCATGCCAAGCGTGCAACGAGATCATTGTCATTATAAGTTAGTAATGCTAACACTACTCATATGCCCTAATCACGTACTTATCCTCCCATTATTCCTAAGTTGTATCTCTTATATTTTATTTTGTCTTGAATGTTTCACGAGGATACATTGTTTGACTTATGCGATAATAGAGATTTAGGTCTAAAAATAGAGTCCTAACGGTGTAACCAAGACCATCAAATCAATAACCCCTCCTAATAGACAACGATGTCAAAAAATTAAGTTGACAAGAAGAATCGATAAACACGGTTTTATAACGGTTTTGAACATGAGACTTATTACCAAGACTTTTATACGCCCCCTAACGGAAGGGCCTTATTATCTTTGGTTTACCTCCATCTTTTATTCAACTTCGCCATAAAGCTTTTATTATGACTTCGGTCTTGCCTTGCCTTTTATTATCCGCCTCATCGGTGGTTTTATTAGCCAAAGACGTATATCCTCACGCTAAAGCGAATTTTGGATCTTTAAAGCTTCGAAGATTAAGGCTTGATTCACTTTCAATTTTGCATAGATTTTTCGGCCTTGTGGGGCTTCAAATTGTTTGCTAGATTTAGGTGAGCACTTGAAATCTTATTATTGGGTGAAGCTTTCGATTATTCGGGTGCCAATACTTCAAAACCGTGACGCTGGCGATACCTTAATGTCTTCCCAATTTAATTACACGGAAGCTACTAGAAAATACTAGAAACCCAACAATCCTAACTAAACCGCTAAGTCAATATTTATTAAGCAAAAAATATTTACATGCGAAGGGAGAATAAGCAAACAACGAGAACACATGAGTTTTTGAAAGTATACGAGTACTCTACGTTTAGCATAGTAACTTATAATTAACCCTAACATTTCTCGTCCTCATTTAAGAGACTTAGCCTAATGTGTAGTTAAGGAATCAAAGCTAAGTGCTCAACACGCACGGTCGAGTCAAAAATTACTCTCATTCTCGCCATCGGAAAATCTACAATCGTGTCTTCAAACACTTATAAAACATGAGAAAATTTTAAAATTTGGCCATTTTTAGCCTTATTTTGCAACAAAAACGATAAACAAAAAGATAAACTTTGGAAAGCGTGAAGGTTTGGCAAGGCAAGTATCTATTCACCCCCCCCCCATACTAAAGTTAAACATTATCCTCAATGTTTCGAGTCTAGGGGTGCAAACACCCCCATACTAGAGACGTAGTCGAATGCCTAATCTAGCATGGAAAGGGTGTAACCAATAAGTAATAGCCGTTTATGAAGTGTGCTAAAAACCGAAGGTTAGAACATCAAAGGATATATCATTTGGATATTGAGAAAGTCTTCAAAGCAAACGATCGAGTGCTCCCATAAAATAAACACGAGAGGCTCCAATCGTGAAGATCATGATCTAAAAACCATAATGCACAAACAACCACGGAACAAAGGTTGGAAGGGCACAAATCCCCTCACATTAATCTAATTAGAAAGCAATAATATGTACATGGATAAGCATGGGTCTCCCCCACGAGGCACCTTGTTTTTGATAACCGAGTCAAAAGCTCGACTCGAATCCCCATAAATGTGATCATTTAGGGATTATCATGGTGTGGTCAATTTTTGGTGGGGCTTACATGATAAACAAGGCCCAAAAAACAACCGGTATTAAGGACTAAGTCCTTTGATGGTGCAAAATACCGGGATCGAAGATGGCGTTCTCGTTTTCATTGGAAAAAAAAAATCAACGCCACTTCATCGTGTGCCAACACAAACCCAAAGGGTTTCAAGAAAATAGATGAGAAGAAATAGAAGGGTGGGACAATAGGTAAGTCATAAAAACATTGAGCTACTCGAGGTAAACTCGCACCAATCAAATAGAAAGATTTTCCATTTATTGCATCGGTGGAAGACCGAGATTTCCCTTTATAAGCAATTCCGGGATCAAATATCTCGTCCTCGGTGGAGAAAGGGGAGGGAACATAAGGGTTTTCCCCCACACTAAGTGCACACAAAGCATCGTCAAAAGGAGAAGACGAGCTTGTAGTACTCAAAACACGTGGTGATGACGGAGTTAGAGTTGTAGAAAAATCTTTTAAATTCAATTTAAAATCTTTTCCTTTTTCATCTTTTAAACTCTCCTTATGAAAACCCGACTTAATTATGTCAAAAATATTTGGTGTTTCTAAAGCAATGTTAGTCACACTAAAAATTCTCACATTTGAAAACCGTTTTGGTAAAGGTGGTGGTAAGTTTTCAAAACGTTTGTCGACAAAGAAAACTTCCCCATCGGGATCAACATATTCATCATCCAAAGAATCATTCGAGATTGGAATCGTAGGCTTAACACTCTTAACCTCCACCGGCGGAGGGGACGGAACTTCATTTTTATCAACAACTCCTAAAACTCTTTTTGAAATCTTTTTGCAAATGTTTTTATGGGATTGACATTGTACAAAGACGTGATACAATACACATGAGAAAGTGTGGAGTTTTGGGTTGCATTAATGACGAGTTCTTCCTCATTGAAACGAAGAGTGATTTTCCTTGCATGCACATCGATAAGTGCTCTCGAGGTATCCAAAAATGATCGACCTAAAATTAGAGGAACTTTAGGATCGATGGGAATGTCAACAACAATAAAGTCTACGGGATAGTAGAACTTTCCAACTTTCACGATGACGTCCTCGGCAACTCCACAAGCTAGAATCGTAGAATGATCGGCCATCTCGATTGACATTCTTGAAGGAGTGAGATTGGGAAGATTGAGCGATTTAAAAATCTCAAGAGGCATCAAATTAATACTAGCACCAAGATCGGCCAAGGCGTAGCATTCTTCCATGTCTTGTATAGCACATGGGATTAAAAAATTGCCGGGATCACCGACTTTTTGAGGTATGCGGCTAAGAAAAACCGAAGAACAACTAGACGATTTTTGCAATTTCTCTTTGTTATTCAACATACTTTTGAAGTTTGCGGCAAATCGAGGCATCATGACCAAGGCATCGGCAAAACTTATATTAAAATGCAAGTCACGAAAAATTTTCATAAAAAGTTCAAATTGATAATTATTTCGTTCTTGTGCCTTTTCCTTGTCTCGTCTTGAAGGGTAAGGTAAGGGTGGTGTGGGTTGGGGCATAGGCATAGGCATCGGCCTTGGAATCTCGGGTTCCATGATTGGTGTGGGTTCAACCGTAGGTGTGGTTTGAGTGGTACTTCGTGGGCTTAGAATTTGCTCCTTTTCGACCACCACCTCGGGTTCTTTCTCTTTTTCCTTCTCCATAGAAGTACTTGGACGAGAAATGGGTTCTTTGAAAGTTTTACCACTACGAGTAGTAATAACCTTCAATTCTCCTTTCGGGTTCACGATGGTATCACTAGGAAGACCACCCGAAGAAGAGGGCTTACACATGATAGCTTCAAACATTTTTCCCATTCGGTCTTCAAACTTAGATTTCCTAGCATCCGCTTTTAACAACTCTTGCTTAATCTCATGTTGACCTTGCTCCATTTTTTGTTGATTTTGTTGGAGTCTTTGAACATTTCCTTCCATTTTATTAGCATGAGTTTTAAGTTCATTAGCAAGTTCGTTTTTAAGCTCGTTTTTCAACTTGGATCTTAAGCTAACCATTTCACGTTGCATGTTATCAAACTTAGCATCGTTTGCTTTAGCATAATTCAAAAACTCTCCTTGAATATTTTTGGTGTGATCATTTTGAAAACCTTGTGTGGTAGTTTGAAAATCACGGTTTTGGTTTTGGTTTGAAATTTGCCCATTTCCACTTTGATAATTACCCTTATTGTAGTTACGTTGATTGCCTTGATAATTACCACCTTGATTGTTGTTTCGATAGTTATTAGCATTTTGATTTTGTGGAGCTTGATTTTGGCGGGAACCTTGGCCGTTTTGGTTATAAGTTCCCGTGGCTACATAAGCATTCGAAGTGTTACCATCCGCGGTAATGCACTCGGAAAAATCATGAGCTCCACCACACGAAATACAACTCTTAGCAACCGCTTTAACCGAAGCGGAATTTGAAGCTTCTTGAGCTTTCCAATGGGATATAAGAGTCGAAAACCTATAGAAAAACCGATTCTCCTCATTTGCTTCATCTTGCAAGGCATTAATGCTACGAGACGATGACGAACCCAAGTTGGCAACACTCGGTGTGTTACGAGGGCTATAAACCTTAGACCTATTTTCAATGATTTTCAAAGCCTCTTCGGTTGTTTTGCACAAAAAATTACCACCCGCGGCGGCATTTAAGTAATCTCGTTCATGATCATTAAGCCCATTATAAAAAGTGTCAATTTGATGCAATTCGGAAAAATCATGGTGTGGACATTCATGTAACATTTCTTTAAACATTTCCCAAGCCATTGAAAAACTTTCATTAGATCTTTGTGTAAATCGTGAAATCTCGTTTTTCAAATGTGTTGTTTTAGATGGTGGAAAAAATTGATTCACAAATTTAGACACGAGATCGGCCCATGTCAAAATCGAATTTGGCGGTTCTTTCTCAAGCCATATCTTGGCGGGTCCATCTAACGAGTAGGGAAACAACATCATCTTAATGGGATTGTGTGGTACATCCTTAAACTTGCTTGTCGCGGTGAGACGATTAAATTGCCTAATGTGATAATGTGGGTTGTCTTTTTCGTGTCCGCGAAACTTGTTTGCTTGAAGCATAGACATTAAACCCGTCTTGATCTCGAAGTTCTCCGCAAGGATGGCGGGAATCACAATGGCCTCTCCAAAACCCTCGGTGGGTGCTTGAAGCAACTCCATCATAGTACGATTAGCCATGATAGCTTCTTGTTCTACAATAGGTTCCTCACTTGGAGTCTCTTCACTAGAAAAATTAGGAGTAGGTGTTGCCTCCTTTCGGTTTCTACGTTTACGTGCACGTTTTGCTTGATTGCGAGTAAGCATAAAGTCACGTACAACGAGGGGATGAGCAAAGAAGATTCTTTTTGGTGTTTTGTATTTTTCAAATTTTTTTGTGGTTTTTGATTGTATTAACCTTTTTGGAACTTGGTGAAATGTATTAAGTAGACACAAATCCACAAATCTCCTCCTTAATCAAATCTCTCGATTAAAGAAGCCTCAAGGAATGAAAACGATCACGTGAAGTGAACGCCTTCGATGACTTTAGAACGATGGTGGAACACCAAATCGTTCAAGAGGGTTTAATCAATGAAACCAAGAAAATATATATGATACTTAGTAATACTTTGGGCGGCAAAACCCTCGATTAGCTCTCAAAATCAAATACTCACAAGCAAGCGGAGGAAACGAGGCAAGAGTTTTTGTACCCTTTAGTAAAAGGATGACAAAAGTGGCAAGTATTAAGCGTACGTTTAGGAAAACGTAAACACTTATGACCCAAAGTAAGAGTTCGTTCTCGAGGAGGATAGTGTGTTGTGTGATGAATTCATTAATGTTTGTGATTATATTTGAGAAAAAGAAAATAGAAATGGGGTGAGAAGAGAAAGACGGTTACGAAGACGGATCGATCTAAGACGAAAAGGCGTTCACGTAAAACCATAAAAACTACAAAATTAAAAGTTTTAAACCTAAAAATTAATTAAAAGCTAAAACTAAGTCTAAAATAATATAAATAAGGATAAAAATCCAATAAAAATATTTTAAAACCTTTTATTAATTAAATATTCAATTTTAAATGCTAATTAAAGCCCTAAAATTAAATATAATTAATCAAAATGTCCAAAATATTATTTTATTAAACTAATAACTTATTATATTATCTAAAGACTAAAAAGTATTTTTCCTAAATTTTAAAAACTATTTTTCTATTTTTAAATTACTAAAAACTATTTTAAAAATAAAATAATTATAAAAAATAATAAAATATTGCTAAAAATAATTTACCAATTTTAAAAATCCTAAATTACTCTAATGAACAAAAGAAAAATGAAAAAGTTTGAAAAATAATAAATTTACCACTAAAAGACAAAAGCAGTTTAATATTAAACCCTAATTAAACTAAATTAATTATAAAAAATAATTAAAAAGTGAACAGTAAAAACTTTTTATACCAAAAATCTTAAAATGTTTTTCTGAATCTAACAAAAATTTTGAAATCTAAAAATACTAAAATTTTTCACTAAATGCCAAAAACAGATTAATAAAAAGTATTTAAAATAGCAATTTAACCTAAAAAATAGCAAATGAACAGTAAAATAAAAAATAATTAAGCAAAAAAATCCTAAATTAAATTAGAAAAATAATGGAACCAGTTTCAAGTCCTAACTCTAATTTTAGACCACAAAAGACAAAATTTCAAAGTTACTGAAAGTGACACTTGTTTGGGGTTTGTCTGCTAGTGAAGCAGTACTAACTTGTGTGCTATCAGTGGGAAATTTGTTCCCACTGCTAGTGTAATTTGGTTGGTCAGTTGACCAATAAGCTCAGGAGAGCTTATTTGTGGGCTTATATTGGGCAATAAGGCACCCCTATACTCAGTTGAGTATAGGGAGTCAAAATATGCAAGAAAAACACACAGTCACTTAACAAAATCAACCACAATTAGCACCAAAAGTTTCTGATTAATGCTTAAGAAGGTCTGTGAACTGTTTGCTGGTTTTATATGCACAAAAGCGAATTTCAACAAGCCAAATCTTGCATATAAGCTGACCAATTAGCATACAATCTATTGCAAACCCTACTTTAGCCTACCCTTTAACAATGATCAAGATTGAAGGCACAAATTTTCAGAAAACAGTCACTTAAAGGCACTTAACTGATTTTTACCACTTAAGCCAATTTTATCATGCAAATTTGTTTAAGACTCTACCAAACTGAAAAACTAAGCACATGTATCACAAACTAACCACCTAAGAAGTGCTTTTAACAGGTTTAAAGCAAACTTGAAGTCAATAAACCCATCTTAGGCCTTAATCCAAACACACCTTAACTTTCTGAAAATGATTTTTTTTTCAAACCAAATCACATTAAATCCACACCAAATTGATTCTAATCACTAATAACATGCATATCAATCACAAATCAGCATAAACAAACTACAAACTTACACTTTAAACAACTTTCAATCACTTTCATGCAAAATCACAATAAACTGAAAACTGAAAAAGGAACAAGGTGGTTACCTTGTGGGACCCACATCCAGGTCCCACCAAGGCTGCTACGCCTTCTCCAAACAGACCCGGGTCTGTGCAGAACTCTTGGACAACAATCACTTAAAACCTGCTAAGAACAAATGAAGAACACAATATGCACTTTCTGATTTTTTTTCTTCTCTTTTTAAAACCTCTTTCCACAAACAGTAAACCTTTTAACCAATGGATACGTTTTAGAAAACAAGTATAAAACTCAGAAATCCAATTCCAAGTCCACTTTCACTTTCTTGGACCTTAAATTTCTAAAATTTAAAACCCTTTTTTAAAACCTCAAAAACACAAAGTGTTTAAACAATTTTAATGGAACTCAGATCAATACTCATCAAACATATACCAACTTTTAAAACTCATAAAAGGAATTACAATTTTCAAACAAACACCAACTTTATAAATAATTAAAAAGGGATTACAAGTTTTGAGTAAAAATCTGGAACAAGCCCTATCACATGTTGATAGGTGCTTTATATAGATACCAATAGAACTATCTAGATACTGGAATAAAGAAATAATAAACTGAAAACCCTAATGCATAAAAATCCGAAAATGCCCTTGTTCTTGACTTGGAATCTTGGTCAAATTGGAGCATGTGATGTTGCCAGCTGTTGGGGATGATCAGGAGCGTTTATTAAGCCTTTGGGAACAAGTTTGGATGAGAACCCTTGATGCTGTCTCCTTTGGGATTTTGTGAAGAAAGGGACGGGGCAGGGGATGGTCCCACTGCCCATGTGGTGGTGTTGGGGTCATGGTTTTAGTGTGGGTTTAGGTGAGGATGGGGTGAATCAAGGATCTGGAAGGTTACAACAAAAACCCCTTTGATTATAAGTTAATTGTGCCTAGGATTATTAGGGTTTATGTGGGTGATTAAAGGTGGGTTTAATCCGGTTTGGGGTTAATGGGTTTTTAAATAAGTGTTTGGAGGGAAGTGATATAACTGAATTAATCAGTTATATTAATTAAGGGTGGTGTGGTGGAATGCAGACGTGGAGGAGATGGTGAGGTGGTGAGTTGTGAGTGGTGGAGTGGGGGTGATGTGGAGGTTTGGTTGGCTGGGAAGGGTTTCTGTGTCTGGCAATTTTAGTCCCCCAAAGTTCTTAACTCCTTCACTTTGTAATAAACAGCAATAAACTCTATTTCATTTATAAATAACTTTGACCAAGTTGTCATTTTTGGCACAAGTTTTATACAAACTTTTAACAAGGACTTTAAATGCATAACTTGCATTCTTCAAGGGCCATTCTTGTAATATCTTCAAACATGGAGGACCTTTGTTGCCAAATGATGATTTCTTCAAGGCCTTATCTTGCCAAATCTTCAAAAATGAGGGACCAATGTTGACAATCTTCAATTCTTCAACGACCATTTTGGAAATTCTTGATTCGGGTCTGGTTCATTGTGCGGCTTCGTTTCCCGTGTTCATTTTTGATTGATTCTTGTGATCGTTTTGCCTTTTCCTCAATATCCGTGCCTAAAATACACAAGCAACAAACACGAGCATATATTTGGCAGTTTTAATGATTTTTATGCATTCTAAGCCTGATTTGGACGATGAGACTATGTATAAAAGCAGTCTCATCAGTAGGTTGCTTGTATACTTAGATATAAGTACAACCTTTATCTTTTCTAGAATAGTTTAATATGTACTTTGTACTGTTTATCCAGCATGGGCATCAACCACCCGCTGGATAAACCCATGCATTGGTACATGCAAAATGAAAACCCTAATTTACACTGCCTATATAAGGAGTGTACATTGGGAGAGAAAGGTTAACCAAGACAAGAGCTTAAACTCAGGAAAAACCTTTCTCTCTCGATACCAACTAAACCATATAGCCAAGATGCATATGAACGTTTAGATTGGAGCTTAGACTTTAACTTTGGTTAGCTGTTTAAGTAGAGGAGATCAAAACCCGTTGTCATTCAACCACTTTGTTATTCAGCAAACAAAGTGGGTTATAGATTCTTTATTTGATTCTAATAAAAGTCTATACGTTGAAAATTATATTGGTATTGTTGTTTTAATCTTTCATAGTTCTTATCTCTTGTTAAAACAACACACTTGAGTCGAAGTAAGAGTTATTACTTAAGATAATAAGTAATAATGAATTACTAGGGACCAACACAAGAAACCACCAGTCACTATTAATATGTAGAGTTTGATGACCAAATCAATGAACCAAGCTTCGAACGTGTTCCCCAAAACAAAACTAAGGGCTGAGATCATTTTGCAAGCTGTCAAATCACATAGGTTCACCAAAATCTACTAGAACTCAAGAACTCAAAATCGACATCATGGCATATTTCAAAGCATCATAGAGGATATTCTTGGAAGTTTACAAAGTAGGTTTAGGGATTATGAATTTTCCTTCCTCATTATATATATAGGCAGAGTAGTGTAGCTCTAAGAGTTGTTCCAAATTTTGACTTGAGTTTTTCTTGTAATCAATAAAAGTTTTAATGAAATTTCAGAATTTGAGTTCCATTTTTATGTTTCCAGTCTTTACTTTATTTGCACATTTACTTTTCTATTAATCAAAAAGTTTTCAAACATATTTTCTAAACTATTTTGAGAACCAACTCTGAATAAGCTAGCTTATTGTAACTTATTGATTGTTGTTACATTTTTCTGTCTCTTTTAATTTATTTGCAAAGTTAATTTCCTTATTTATAAAAAAAAGGAAACTAGTTCTGCTACTTTTGTTCTCTAAGATCCACTATCAAATAAGCTACCTATTAGCTTGTTTGACACATGAGCTTATAGGTTAGATTATTTGAAAGTGTTAATTTCTTACAAACTTTATTTACCTTGCAACGTTTATTTTCCCAAGTCTTTTCTGAAAATCAAGGATTTTGGTTTATTTTCAATTAACTGTACAATAAGCTTGCAATAAGCTTGTCTGACAAACAATCTTATTGCTAAGCTTATTGTGCTTGTAGTATGTTTATGGTGCTTGTTTCAGTATAATTTAAGGATTCAAGAACCTCATTTCAATTCATTTGCTTTCATTTGGGGACTGTTGTAGTCCTTTTGAAGATATAAGCCCATTCTCATAAGCTCACTTAGCTCAAACAAGTTCATAAGGCTGGATCAGCTGCTCATAGGTGGTTTAGATGTAAATCACCCATTTGTAAGCTTTGAACTGTCCTTATCTATTTTGTTTTGCCCTATTTGAGCTTATCTGCTTATGTGCTCATCTTTGCTTATTCTCTAGTTCAAATTTGCTTAACTTAGTTTAATTTTGCTTATGTTCATGTTTGATGCTTTATACTTGCTTTTTTTTTACTTTAGTTTCAACCATCCTTTGTCAAAATTGTGTTGTTTTGCCCAAAAGGGGTGTTTTGGATTAGCTCATAAGCTAGGCTCAACAGCTTTTGGTGGTTTGAATGTTTTCTATCACATTTTCTAGGCTAGGTTTAGTTTAAAATCAGCTTTTGTTTCAAGTTTCTAAAGTACATATCAAAATTTTGTTTCTTTGCTATTGCATGTCTTGATTAATTCAGTTTTAATTGATTTTGGTGTATTTAATGTTTTCTGGTGTACTTTGTAGCTAATACCTCTTTGTTATCTATGATATGAGTTGTCTGATAGCTCTAAGGTAGAGTAGCACTCACTTAGGCCCAAATCTATGCATCTAAATTGCCCTTTTTGTTCTTTTGAGTCGTCAAATGCATCAGCAACATTAGATGCTTAAGTTTTAGATTTTAGATCTTCAAAATTAGGAATATAGATAAATTACGTAATTATCTTGATCTGTCTTAGGTTAATTTAGGTTTTTAGCTTATTATGTATTTATAAATAAGCTTGGAAGTTGGTCTTAAGACCTCTAAAAACTTAGATAAACTATCCATTATAGCATTAGATTTTTATTGCACTTATTTGATTTTTGCTTTTTGTATGTGCTTGTGTGGTGTTTTTGTGTGCTTATTGAGCTTTTAAATTGTAGTGGCACGCTTATAACCAACTAGCTTATAGGTGGTTTAATACCTGTGACAACCCTGGTTTTAAAGGTTGTCAATGCGTCATATTTTTTACTTAGTAGCGTATTTTACGTGATCATACGTTGTTTTATGTGGTAATAATTTGTTATATGAGTTATGAGTTTTTATGAGCCACTTTATGTGTGATGGTCGATCTTAACGTTGATTGAAGTGTCTATGTTCACTTGATAGTGATCTTATGGGGGTAGAATAATTTTATGTATACGTATTTTGTTTGTATAAATATTAATAAATGTGTATGTAATATATATAACTTTGTAGGATTATATGCGTTTATACGTAGATTATAAGTTGGACGTTTGTAATAGCTTAAGAGTTATAAGCTAGAAATTAGAAGAAAGAATTTACCTTGAAATGAAATTTATGTAGTTTTAGTTTAGTAATATATAATTAACTAGTTAGAAGGTTTAGATTTAATTAATTAATTAAGAGATTAATAAAAATAATAAATAAATAAATAAGGAAATAAATAATAAAAAAACGAAATTAATTAATAAAAAAAGAATTTTGGTAAAAAAAAAATTGTATAGTCGGTGTAAAAAAAAGGGCTAAAAGCCCACTAGGATTTGTGTTATATTAGGAAAAGGTAATTTATACAAGTATAAAAACAACACTACAAAGAACAGTTAGATTTTTTAAAAGAAAAAAAGGGGGAACCGGTCGGAGTTTAAAAAAATTAGGATTTTCCAAAAAAATTGGTTTGGATCAATTCAAGGTATGATTTCTTGATTTAATACTTGTTTTAATTATCAAATCATGTAATTAATTTATATGATGGATTGTGGTTTTAGTTTTCTATAACTAATGATATTAGGGTTTGAATTGGGTGATTAATGATGTTATGATTGGGATTAATGATGAAGTTAGGGTTTATTTATATTTAAATTCGTCATGTAAAACTGGGCAGATTTTGGGTGAACTTGTTTCGATCATATCTTGGTCATACCAAAAGCTTTTTGAGTGCCTCAAAAGCCTAATGTAATATATAGAGAGTTTAGTTTTCAAACATGTAAGGTTTGTAGTCATCGGAGGTCTGTAGGTTGGTCGAAACCTTTGTACAAGATTTGGAGTCAAAATTGTTTTCGAGATAGTGGGTTTTCGATTTAAGTTTTGTGATGTTTCAGGTACTTAAACATTAAAATAGACCGAGGGATCATTACTAGGATTTAATCATATGTTATGTGAGTCTCGATTTAAAGGAGAAGTCAAATGGAATTGGTTAAAGTTATATGCTACAGTGAAACTTTGATGTTAAAAATTGTATATTTTACAAAGATTTTTTTTAGAAATGGTAGTAATGTTTGTTAAATTATTTAAATTTGTAATATGAATAAGTTTATTATATGGTACTGAAAGCAACCCTATAAAAAATGCGAATAACTTAGCTAAAATAAGTAAATGAATATGAGTTAAATTTTATATAGAAAGTAAGTAACGTGATGAAACATATAAATTTAAGTACATTTTCATTAGGATTTCCCGACGTTATGATATGTTTATTGTCAAGCTATCAACTCTTCCAAGCAAAACGGGTATGAATCTATCGGTTGTGCAAAGTAAATATTATTAGATTATTTGTTGACTTTGAACTCTATAGCTTCTTGAATGACTTTTCTAATTTGATCCGTGTTAGTTACGTATCTGGGTGCTTATCATATGTTGACTTTCACTTTGTAGTTTATCTAGCTGTCCATTATAAAGTTGATGAAAATGTGTTCCTACCTAACAACTCATTTTAATGCCCGATCATAAGATACCAAGTTAAATACTAAGAGATAAGAATATAGTTTTACAATCTTCATAAGAATAGCTTGCTAAAAAGAATAGACAAAAGCTATAGATTCGTAACATATATTCAAAAATTTATAGTTCTCGCTAATGTAGTATGTAAACAACCAAACTCGCTAATATACATTCAAAATATGTTAAATTTCACTAACTTCTCGAATGAATTTACTAAATTAACCATGTGCTCTTACATTTTTCATTTATTCTTCAGTTTGTATATAATTAATTTATAATATTGAATGAATTAAAAAAAGTTTATTTCAAAAAAAAATTCAAAAACAAATAATTTCGAAAAAGATTCATTTTAAATTCGAAAAATAATTCAAAAGAAATTTGAAAAGGATTTCAAAAAATTTAACTTATTTTCGAAAATAAATCATTTAAAAAATCATTTCAAAAGAAATTAAATTTCAAAAAAAATATGAAATTTAAAAAATTAAAATATTAGAAAACTTTAAAAAATTTAAAATCTCCCTTTTTTAAATAATTTTTTTTAAATTAGACGTTTTTAACTAAAAATATTTTTTTAATATTTTTTCGAAATTAAATTTTTGTAGTAATTAAATTTTCCAAAAATAAAATAATTTAATTTACTATAATTTTCTTAATGATGTGAGTTTTCAAAATTAAAAAAAATTCAGTTAGAGAAAAAAAAAGTAATTTAGTCAGATCCATTAAAGATGACCGGTTAAAGCGGTCATATTAGCGAGATAGAAGATATTTTTAAATATATATTAGCGAGCTTGGTTGTTTTGCATACTACATTAGCGAGACTTATCATTTTTTGAATATATGTATACATATCTATAACTTTTGTCCAAAAAGATTCATAAGAATAACAATGTAATCTTTTTACCAATGTTAGTCATAAGAATAACCCAATGTAAACTTTTTTTTGTCTGATTTGCCCATTGCTCATTTGGCCCATTGCCTAAATTTGCTCGACCCATATATTTTGACACCTAAATAACTCTTGCTCTGGACAGTTTAAAAAATATGTCGGACCTCGCTCGGGTGGGTCAATTTTGAATTTAATGGAAGAGCTTATAAATGTTGGGCAAACAATGGGATATAACATGGAGGGATGCATGAATAATATGACACGCATAATCGAATCAAAAGGAGAGGCAGAGGTTCATCGATGAATTTTATTTCCTTAAACACTCAAGGCCTTGCCCAAAAGGCTAAAAAAGATTGGGTTAAGGAGTTATGTCTTAAACATAAGGTGAATTTTTTGGCGTTACAAGAAACTAAAATGGAATCGATAGATCTCTCTACTGTTAGGGTGTGTTGGGGTAATTACGGGTTTGAATTCGTTCACAGTGATTCGGTAGGTAATTCTGGCGGCATCCTATGTGTTTGGGATCCTTATTCTTTCCGGAAAACAAGTCATACTGTCTCGGATTACTTTGTTATTACACGTGGTATATGGCTTAAAACTGGAAATAATCTTTTGATTATTACGGTTTATGCTCCCCAAGACATGAAGGAGAAATCTATATTGTGGGATTATCTTAATCATGTTATTCAATCTTGGGAAGGTGATGTTGTGATCATGGGTGACTTCACCGAGGTGAGATTTAAATCTGATAGGTTTGGTTCGATTTTCAATAGTCAAGGTGCAAATGCTTTTAATTCGTTCATTGCCAACGCGGGGTTGGAAGAGGTCCCTCTTGGTGCTAGTTCCTTTACATGGTGTCACAAGTCTACAACAAAGATGAGCAAACTTGACAGGTTTCTCATTTTGGTTAACTTGCTTATTTCTTCTCCTAACATAACAGCTATTACTTTGGATCGTTTCCTTTCAGATCACAGGCCCATTCTCTTACGCGAATCCAATTTTGACTATGGGCCAATCCCATTTCGGTTTTTTAATCATTGGACTGAAGTGGAAGGTTTTCATAAGCTGGTGCAAGATATGTGGAGCATCGCCCCTGGTAGTAACAACAACGCTATTACTAGTTTGATGTCTAAGCTTAAATTTATCAAAACCAAGATCAGGGAATGGGATCTCCTCAACACGAGAGATACTAAGTCTGGTAAAAAACAGTTTAAAGCTGAATTAGATAAGTTGGACATGATCATTGACTCTGGTGGAGGAACAACTGAAATGGTGGTAAAGAGAACAGAACTCATGAACTGCATTCACGAAATTAACAGACTTCATAGCTTGGAACTGGCCCAAAAAGCAAAGATCAAGTGGAGTATTGAAGGAGACAAAAATTCTTCCATGGATTGTTGAACAAAAGGCGCAGCCAACAAAACATTCGTGAAATTCAGATCAATGGTAGTTGGATTGAAGACCCCTCAAAAGTCAAAAGCGAATTTTACAACCATTTCAGCAACAGATTTGCCAAGCCATCTGTTCAACGTGCTACTATCAGTATGGAGTTTCCGAACACACTTTCACTTGACCAACAATCAGAATTGGAACGTGATGTGACTATAGAGGAGATAAAACAGGCAGTTTGGAGCTGTGGTACCGACAAATCTCCCGGTCCGGATGGATTTTCTTTTGGGTTCTATCGCAAATACTCGGGAATCATTGAAAAAGATGTCTTCGAGGCTGTTAAGTTCTTCTTTAACAGCGGGATTATTCCCAAAGGATGCAATTCTTCTTTCATTGCGCTGATTCCAAAGATCCCGGGTGCTAATGTGGTCAAATATTTTCGTCCAATAAGTTTAATTGGAAGTGTTTACAAGATCATCACAAAAATTCTTGCCAACCGGCTTACTTATGTGATCGGTGATATTGTCAACGAAGTGCAATCTGCCTTTGTGGCGGATAGACAGATCCTAGATGGTCCTTTTATCCTCAATGAGGTGCATCAATGGTGTCAAACTAAGAAGAAAAGCTCCTTGATCTTCAAAGTTTATTTTGAGAAGGCGTTTGATTCAATTCGTTGGGATTTTCTGAATGATGTCTTAAAAAAATTCGGTTTCGGTCATAAATGGTGCAGTTGGATTCATAACTGTCTTCATTCATCAAGGGGCTCCATTTTGATAAATGGAAGTCCGGCAGAGGAGTTCAATTTCCATAAAGGTTTAAAACAAGGGGATTCGTTATCCCCTTTTTTGTTTATCCTTGCAATGGAAACTTTACATCTTTCATTTCAACGAGTGGTGGATGCGGGCTTATTCAAAGGAGTTCAATTAACTTCATCTTTAAATCTTTCACACATGTTCTACGCAGATGATGTGGTTTTCATAGGTCAATGGTGTGAGAACAACATCAAAACTCTTACACGGGTTCTTGACTGTTTTCACCGTTCCTCGGGTCTGAAGATTAACATGTGCAAAAGTAAAATCATGGGAGTTTGTGTGTCTGGTGATAAAGTTAGATGATGAGACTTCTTTTATTCATAGTCTCATCTTCCAAAAAGGGCTTAAAATGCATTAACTATCATCAAAATACCCAAATATATGCTTGTGTTTGTTGCTTGTGTATTTTAGGTACGGATATTGAGAAAATGACAAAAGATCACAAGAATCATGCAAAAACGAACACGGGAAATGAAGCCGCACAATGAACCAAGCCCTAATGAAGACTTCCCAAAATCAACCCTTGAAGATTTGAAGAATTATGAAGAAGGGTCCTCCAATTATGAAGAATTGACACTTTATACCCTTGTATCCTTATAATTACAAGTTTGGTCCCTAAAGTTTGTCAAAATTACAAAAAGGGCCCTCCACTTTGAAGAATTGGCAAGTTTAGCCCCTCAACAAAGCTAAATTGTCAACCAATACCATCCACAAAGTCAAATACATCATGAAGTCCTTCAAAGTACAAGAAATGACAAGTTTGGTCCTTTGAAAAATCCAAAATTACACAAAGGACCCTCAACTTTCAACATTTGGCAAAAATGGTCCCTCAATCATCAAGACTTGGCAATTTTAGTCCTCCAAAGTATCAACTATGCAAGTCTAGACCATTATCATTGAAGAAAATATCAAGACAGCCCTTGAAGAAATCAAAAATGGCAAGAATTACCCCTGATTACACTTTGTAAAAGTTTTGGGCCAAAAATGCAAAAGTGCAAAAGTTGTTAAGGCATAAATGGGCGTTGATAGGGTTTTATACTGAAAAGACAAGGAGTAAAGAATCAAGGGGTTAAAGCTGGCCAACATGAAAGATACCTAGACCAGTGACAAGCTGCCACGTGCCCCACTAAATCAAACCCACCAATCACCACATCTCCTGGCGCCACATCACCAATCCACTCACACCATTTAACTAATTAACTATTTAGTTAGTTAATAATGGCGCCTAACACGTTTTTAAATCCTTAAACAGATCAAATGGCTTTTTCTTCATGTTCTTAACAAAATTGGGCTTTTGTTATTTACTCAAAATTAGACCTTAATTGTTTCTAGAATTATGATTAAGGATATTGTTAACTAATCCCAACCTTAATATATGCCACCTCATCAACCAAGGGTGCACATGAAAGGTGCCCTGCTACACCTTTAAGCATGAAGACAAAACCATAGCAGGGAATCTACAGCTCACAATCCAGCTTTCATCCTAAGCAAAATATGGACCCTTTGATCAACTTTTCACCTTGGACACCTCACACAAACGTCCAAGAATCAGTCACATGAAGCAAATGAGTTCAAATTCAAGAGGGCATTTTGGGGACTTCAGCAACTTAGGGTTCACGTTTTTATTCAGTAACTTAGCTCATTGTATGCCTATATAAAGGCTTAGGGTTCCAACACTTAGCTTTTGCTTTTGATTTTTCCTTGGTTCAAGTTTCTGTAAATCCTATTTCTAAATTAATGAAATTGAGTTTGAAATCTTGAAGAAAAGTCATTGGCCAATCTTATTTACTGCTTTCATTTGTTATATGCTTGTTAGTTTATGAAGTTCAAAACCTGTCTTCAAAAGAGGAGTGTGCAAAAGTTTGCATATTTCCTCATTTTCTTGATATTTTTCTAAGTCTTGTTCCAATCTTGGAATTCTTGGGCTATAGGGCTGATCATAGCATCCTAACCGAGTTGGTTAAGGTGTGGTGAGGCTTATAACTTGGGGATAATCAAGTGTGGGGTAACAAGTTTGCATTAATCAAGTTTTTCAAAGTTTTTGATTTTTATGATATTGTGCTTAACCCTTGTTCAATCTTAGCAGGCTTATTGTGGAAGCTTGTGCTTGTTCTTGCTAGCACATAAGCTCAAAATTCGTGGGTGTGGATGTACATCCATGAGGTTTGCATACTTAATCTCCAAATCTGCTTAAATTGTGATTTTTGGTGATATTTGTATGAAACTTGTGTTCTTGTGAATTTTGTGGCTTGATCTTGCTTGAATCTGTTTAATATACTTGTTTTAGTGTTAATTGATGCTTGGTTGGCCTGAAATCTCATTGTGCTTTTGAAAATTTTGATTTGAAAAAGTTAAAGGGGTGTTTGGGTCTACTGGTTTATGCTTGTAACTTGTTATTGTGTTAAGGGAAGTTGTTGTTTATGCTTTGTATCTGCTATACCTTTGTTTGAGAGTGTTTTGCTGCAAGTTTTTGGGTTTGAACACTTGAATTAAACAATCTGCTATATAGACCTTGTTTCTGCTTGTTTTGACCTAGGATTTTGGGAACACTTAGTGTGTATGCATGCTTAGGGATAAAAGTGGTTTAAACAAAGTTAATATAACCTGTTTGAAAGATTTAAGGTGATGAAATTGGCTTGTGTGTCAAATACATCAGCAAAAGTAGAAAACTGCATGTGTTAGTGTTCATCAGTAACTTTCATTGCTTGAATCTTGCTTAATTCTTTGAACCAGTGCATGAAACCTGTTTAGACTTGCTTATTGGAGTTTATTATAGCTTGTGTGTGCATTTGGTTGAATTTGACTGGCTGATTTGTGCTAAAACTGCTCTTAAGTGCTAAACTGCTTATTGTTCATGTCTGTATCATGTCTGATGAATGATTGATTAAACTGTATTAATTGGTCATTAGTGCTTGGTTTTAAGTTTTAGAATTTTTTATAATTTTTGGATTTTTAATATTATTTTAATATTATTTTATTATTAAAAATTAAAAGTCTGATTTTCTAGGTTTTATATTTTTCCTAGGTTCTAAACACTTAATTAGGATTTTTGCAACTTTCCAATTATTTTTTAGGTATTTTAATTATTTGCTATAATTAATTTAAGATTTAATTGATTTTAGGAGTTTTTAATTGTTTAAAAAAAGTTTTAATTGGTTTTAATTTTTTGAAAAATAGTTTTTAGCTTAATTAGAGTATTTTTGAGGTTTACAAACTTGAAAATCTTGTTTAGGGCTTTTTAATAATTAATTTTGATTTTTAGGGCTTTAATTAGCATTAAAAAGTCATTATATAATTATATAAAAAGGTTTTTGCAAGTTTTGATTTTTTGTAAACTCTTAGAATATTATTAGGGATTTTTGGTAATTTTTAGAAATTTTTAGGTTAAGATTTTAATTTTGGTGGTTTTTACGACTTTACGTGTACGCCTTTTTAGACTTAGTTTAATCCGTCTTCATAACCGTCATTCTCTTCTAATCCCTTTTCTATTTTTCTTTTCTCAAATATAATCACAAATTAATCCATATCATTACACACATAACACACTAGCCTCCTTGAGAACGAACTTACTTAGGGTCATTCACACACGGTTTTCCTAAATCGTCGTGCTCACTTGCCCTACTTTGTGCATCCTTTTCCTAAAGGTGTACAAAAACCTCAACATCATTTTGGCGCCGCTGCCGGGGAGGCGTGTTGTGTTTTGATTTGGCATTGTTGTTTTTATACTAACCATAATTAGTATTTGTATTAGTAGCACTCTACTAATACGTATTATCGTTTTTCAGTTTTTGTGTGAATATTATTACTATATTGTATACGTAGAACAATAAATATACAAGTACTCCAAATACGTAAGAAATCACAACCTTGACTTGGGAGGTCATTACCCAATCATTGTATTCGAATCTCAAACCAAAGAAAAAAAAGGCAAAAATAGATAAATACTTTCGTGAAGCTTAATCTTGATAATACAAACTATAAGGTGGGTATAAGGCGGATATTATAAAATATATCCTAAGGAAAAAGGCTCTTAAGTGCTTCGCGCCGCCTCGTTTTCCCGCTTGCTTGTGAGTATTTGATGGTGAGAGCTAATCGAGGGTTTTGCCGCCCAAAGTATTATTACATATCATATATATTTTCTTGGTTTCCATTGATTAAACCCTCTTGAACGATTTGGTGTTCCACCATCGTTCTAAAGTCATCGAAGGCGTTCACTTCACGTGATCGTTTTCATTCCTTGAGGCTTCTTTAATCGAGAGATTTGATTAAGGAGGAGATTTGTAGATTTTTGTCTACCTAATACATTTCACCAAGTTCAAAAAAAGGTTAATACAATCCAAAACCACAAAAAAATTGAAAAATACAAAACACCAAAAAGAATCTTCTTTGCTCATCCCCTCGTTGTACGTGACGTTTATGCTAACTCGAAATCAAGCAAGACGTGCACGTAAACGAAAGAACAAAATTCCCACTCCCAACAATTCTAGTGAGGAGTCTCCTATTGACAAACCCATTGTAAGAGAAGCACCAACCATGGCGAATCGAACTATGATGGAGTTACTTCAAGCACCCACCGAGGGTTATGGAGAGGCTATTGTGATTCGCGCTATCCTTGCGGAGAATTTTGAGGTTAAGACGGGTTTGTTGTCCATGATTCAAAACAACAAATTCCGTGGTGATGAGAAGGACAATCCACACAACCATATCTGCCAATTCAATCGTCTTACCGCTACTTGCAAGTTTAAGGATGTCTCTAACGACTCGATTAAGATGATGCTTTTTCCGTATTCCTTAGCGGGGCCCGCAAAAATTTGGTTAGAGAAAGAGCCACCCAATTCTATATTGACGTGGAAGGATCTCGTGTCTAAGTTTGTGAACCAATTTTTTCCGCCCTCTAAGACTACGCACTTGAAAAACGAGATTTCAAAGTTTTCACAAGAATTTAATGAAAGTTTTTCAACGGCTTGGAATAGGTTTAAGGAAATGTTACATGAATGTCCTCATCACGGTTTTTCCGATTTGCATCAAATTGACACGTTTTACAATGGACTTAATGATCATGAAAGGGATTATTTGAATGCCGCCGCGGGTGGTAATTTTTTGTGGAAAACGGTTGAGGAAGCTTTGGTGATAATTGAAAATAGATCTAAGGTGTATAGTCCTCGTAGCACGTCTAGTGTTCGTAAGGCTTCGTCTTCGGCTTCACCTTCTTTGTCTAATACCATCGATGCTTGCCAAATTGAGGCGAACTTGGAAAACAAGATTTTTGATAAGTTGAAAGGACTTTTGATTGAGTTTAAAGTTGGTGAACCAAGTGCTCCCGCTACGGCTAAAGCGGTTGAGGTTTCTTGCATGTATTGTGGTGGAGGTCATGATTTCTTCGAGTGCATTACCAACGGTGGTAACACTTCGAGTGCCTTTGCGGCCACGGGAAATTACAACCAAAACGGTCAAGTTTCCCGCTCCAATCAAATGACTCCACCGTGTTTTGGTTCAAATCAAAATGCTAACAACTATCGCAACAATCAAGTTGGTTTTAAGAACAATTACAACAAGGGAAACTATGGGAATCAAGGGGCTAATAATCAAGTTTCAAACAAAAATGATTTTCAAAATAACAACAAAAGTTTACAAACATTGAAAGATCTTCCAAGTGAGTTTGTTGAATATGCTAGTGGGAATGATGCTAGGTTTGACAATATTCAAAGAGAAATCATTAGCCTAAGATCCGAGTTTAAAAACGACTTGAAGAAAGAGTTGAAAAATGAGTTAGCTAATGAACTTAAAATCCACACCAACAAGATGGAAGGAAATGTCACTAGGTTGCAACAAAACCAACAAAAAATGGAACAAGGGCAACATGAGATTAAACAAGAGATGCTTAAGGCCGAGAAAAGGCAAACCGAAGCCGTATTGAGGCAATCTAATTTTGAAGATAAAATCTCGTCTATGTTTGAGGCAATAATGTGTAAACCGTCGTCAAGTGGTCTTCCTAGCAACACCATATCCAACCCTAAGGGTGAGATGAAAGTGATTACCACACGTAGTGGTAAGACACTTAAGGAGCCGATTCCTCAACCAATTGCTCCTACGGAGGAAGCAATTGAGGAAGAACCCGAGGTGGTGGTCCAAAAGGATCATGTCCCAATCCCACGAAGTACCGCTCATGCCACACCTACGGTCGACCCATTACCATCATTGGAACCCGAGATTCCAAAGGCTATGCCTACTATGCCTCAACCCACACCACCTTTGCCCTACCCATCGAGACTTAGGAAGGAGAAACGACAAGAGCGCGACAACTACCAATTTGAGCTTTTTATGAAAAAATTTCGTGATTTGCATTTTAATGTGAGTTTCGCCGATGCTTTGGTCATGATGCCTCGATTTGCCGCTAACTTTAAGAGTATGTTGAACAACAAGGAGAAATTGCACCAATTGTCTAGTTGTTCGTCGGTTTATCTTAATCGCATACCTCAAAAAGTCGGTGATCCCGGTAAATTTTTGATCCCTTGTGCAATCCAAGACATGGAAGAATGCTTCGCCTTGGCCGATCTTGGTGCTAGCATTAACTTGATGCCACTTGCAATCTTCAAGTCGCTTAATCTTCCTAATCTTACTCCTTCACTAATGTCTATCGAGTTGGCCGACCATTCCACAATTCCCGCATGTGGTTTGGCGGAAGACGTTTTTGTGAAAGTGGGGAAGTTCTACTATCCCGTAGACTTTATCGTTGTTGATATCCTCACGGATCCTCAAGTTCCTCTCATTTTAGGTCGTTCGTTTTTAGATACGTCTATGGCTTTGATTGATGTTCATGCTAGAAAGATTACCTTACGTTTCAACGACGAGGAACTTGTTATAAACGCAACTCAAAACTCTCAAATTTCTCATGTTTATTCCGTTGCAACCATAAACCTCGTTGACATGATTGACGTGGTTTGCGAGGAATTTTCACAAGAAGTTCTAGGTTTTGGTGATGAAGAAACTAGTGGCAATCCCACTATGTTGGATCCAATTCTTGATAATTCGACACCAACCTTCACTCCTTTTGAAGGTGGTGGTTTTACGTTGGAAGAATGCAATGTTCCACGTACTTGTGACTAAGACCTCGACAACGATGAGGACTTCTCGATTATCAAGGATTTTCTTAACGATTTCCCATTTCCTCCACCCGAGGAGGTTATGAGTATCGGACCCAAATCTTCACTTGAGGAACCACCTATCCTCGAGTTGAAAGATTTACCTCCTCACCTCGAATATGTCTATTTGGAGGAGGACGACAAGTTGCCGGTTATTATTGCAAAGGATCTTTCGAATGATGAAAAAACCGCACTTGTCGATGTTCTTAAGGATCACAAAGGGGCGATTGCGTGGAAGTTATCCGACATTAAGGGGATCGATCCCAAATTTTGTACCCACAAAATCTTAATGGAGGAGGATTTCAAGCCAACAATCTAAAGTCAAAGGAGGGTGAACCCCAAAATTCACGACGTCATCAAAAAGGAGGTCCTTAAACTCCTTGACGCGGGAATGATTTACCCTATTTCCGATAGCCCTTGGGTGAGTCCTATTCATTGTGTCCCTAAAAAGGGAGGGATGACCGTTGTGCCAAACGATGCCAACGAGTTGATTCCCACTAGACTCGTGACCGGATGGAGAGTGTGCATTGACTATCGTAAGTTGAATGAAGCCACTCGAAAAGACCATTTTCCCTTGCCCTTCAAGGACCAAATGTTGGAGCGTCTTGCGGGAAACGATTTCTATTGCTTTTTAGATGGTTTTTCCGGTTACTTCCAAATTCCCATCGATCCTCGTGATCAAGAAAAAACTACGTTTACGTGTCCATATGGAACGTTTGCCTATCGTAGAATGCCATTCGGACTTTGCAATGCACCGGGAACTTTTCAACGATGCATGATGGCTATTTTTCATGATATGATCGAGAAGACGATGGAAGTCTTCATGGATGACTTTTCCGTGTTTGGTGATTCTTTCACTTCGTGTTTGTCGAACCTAGAGAGAATGTTAAAACGTTGTGAGGAAACCAACCTTGTGCTCAATTGGGAAAAGTGTCATTTTATGGTTAAGAGTGGAATCGTCTTAGGGCACAAGGTCTCGAAAGCGGGGATTGAGGTAGATCAAGCTAAGGTAGACGTCATCGCCAAATTACCTCATCCCAAAACCGTCAAGGGAGTTAGGAGTTTCCTAGGCCACGCGGGCTTTTATCGACGATTCATCAAGGATTTCTCGAAGATTTCTCGACCCATTACACATCTTCTTGAAAAAGAGGCACATTTTGTCTTTGACGAAGATTGTGTACGAGCCTTTGAGATCCTTAAGAGGAAACTTACCGAAGCTCCCATTCTTGTTGCTCCCAATTGGAACCTCCCCTTTGAGCTCATGTGTGATGCTAGTGATTACGCTATTGGGGCCGTTTTGGGGCAACGTCATGATAAGCACTTCTTACCTATTCACTATGCTAGCAAGACGATGACCGAGGCTCAACTTAAATACACTACAACGGAAAAGGAGTTCCTTGCCGTGGTGTATGCATTTGAGAAATTCCGACCTTATCTCGTTTTGACGAAATGCATAGTGTATACGGACCATTCGGCTATCAAGTATCTCATGGCAAAGCAAGATGCTAAGCCGAGATTACTTCGTTGGATTCTCCTCCTTCAAGAATTTGATCACAAAATCGTTGACAAAAAAGGAGCCAAGAATCTAGCGGCCGATCATCTCTCTCGTTTGGAAGATCCTCACCAAAGTGTTTACGAGCCCAAGGAAATCACCGAAACATTTCCGCTCGAGACACTTGGTGTAGTGAATTCTAAGCTTGATTCTTCTACCCCATGGTTTGCGGATTTTGCAAATTACCATGCGGGTAACTTCATCGTTAAGGGTATGACGACTCAAGAAAAACGAAAATTCTTTCGTGACGTCAAGTTCTACTTTTGGAACGACCCTTACTTGTTTCGAACTTGTGCGGATCAAATCATCCGACGTTGTGTATTTGGCACCGAAGCTTCTAACATCCTTAGAGCTTGCCATGAGGGACCCACGGGTGGTCACCACGGTGCTAATCTCACGGCTAAGAAGGTGTTTGATGGCGGCTTCTTTTGGCCTACTATTTACCGAGATGCACAAGATCTTGTGAAGTCGTGTGATGCATGCCAACGACAAGGAAAAGCCTCACAAAAAGATGAAATGCCACAAAATATCATCCAAGTGTGTGAGATCTTTGACGTTTGGGGCATAGACTTTATGGGGCCGTTCCCATCATCTCGTGGTAACAAGTACATTCTCGTTGCGGTTGACTACCTTTCTAAGTGGGTGGAGGCCAAGGCCTTGCCCACCAATGATGCTCGTGTGGTAGTCAAGTTTTTGAAGCAATTGTTTTCTCGGTTTGGAACCCCTCGTGCTATCATAAGCGATCGTGGAACCCATTTTTGTAATGACCAATTTGAAAGGGTTCTAAGGAAATATGGGGTTACACATCGTCTTTCTACGGCTTATCACCCACAAACGAGTGGGCAAGTCGAGGTTTCAAACCGAGCTTTGAAGAGAATCTTGGAGAGATCCGTAGGAGAAAACCGACAATCTTGGTCGGATAAGTTGGACGATGCTTTATGGGCCTTTAGGACCGCTCATAAGACACCCATTGGGTGCACTCCCTATAAGCTTGTGTATGGAAAGAATTGTCATTTGCCTATCGAGTTAGAACACAAGGCTTATTGGGCCCTAAAGCATTGTAATGATGACATGGAGACCGCGGGAAAACACCGGAAAATGCAATTAAATGAATTGGATGAATTGAGAGACATTGCTTATGAAAATTCATTGATTTATAAAGAGAAAACTAAAAAGTTGCATGATTCTAAAATTAAAAACCGGGTTTTTAACATTGGGGATCAAGTTTTACTTTTTAATTCAAGACTAAAAATCTTTTCCGGTAAATTGAAATCCCGTTGGTCCGGTCCATTCACCGTGACTCAAGTGTTTCCGTATGGGACCATCGAGCTAGCTCAAGATGATGGTCCTAACTTCAAGGTGAATGGACATAGGTTGAAGCACTACTTTGGCGGGGAAGTTACATCCTTGAACTACCTCGACCAAGTCACCTTCCCCAATGATAATTAGTATTGAGGGGATCGAGTCGAGCTCATGACTCGGTAATCAAAAACGAGGTGCCTCGTGGGGGAGTCCCATGCTTATCCTATGTACATATTATCGCTTTCTAATGTAGCTTACGTGTGGGGATTTGTGCCCTTCCAACCTTTGTTCCGTGGTTGTTTGTGAATTGTGAATTTTAGATCATGATCTTCACGATTGGAGCCTCTCGTGTTCGTTTTATGGGAGCACTCGATTGTTTGCTTTGGAGACATTTCTCAATATCCATGATATATCCTTTTGATGTTCTAACCTTAGGTTTATAGCACACTTCATAAACGGCTATTAATTTAATGGTTACACCCTTTCCATGCTAGATTAGGCATTCGACTACGTCTCTAGTATGGGGGTGTTTGCACCCCTAGACTCGAAACATTGAGGACAATGTTTAACTTTAGTATGGGGGGGGTGAATAGATACTTGCCTTGCCAAACCTTCACGCTTTCCAAAGTTTATCGTTTTGTTGCAAAATAAGGCTAAAAATGGCCAAATTTTAAATTTTTTCTCATATTTCATAAGTGTTTAAGACACGAATGTAGGTTTTCCGATGGCGAGAATAAGAGTAATTTTTGACTCGACCGTGCGTGTTGAGCACTTAGCTTCGATTCCTTAACTACACATTAGGCTAAGTCTCTTAAATGAGGACGAGAAATGATAGAGTTAATTATAAGTTACTATGCTAAACGTAGAGTACTCGTATTCTTTCAAAAACTCATGTGTTCTCGTTGTTTGCTTATTCTCCCTTCGCATGTAAATATTTTTTGCTTAATAAATATTGACTTAGCGGTTTAGTTAGGATTGTTGGGTTTCTAGTCTTTTCTAGTAGCTTCCGTGTAATTAAATTGGGAAGACATTAAGGTATCGCCAGCGTCACAGTTTTGATGTATTGGCACCGGAATAATCGAAAGCTTCACCCAATAATAAGATTTCAAGTGCTCACCTAAATCTAGCAAACAATTTGAAGCCCCACGAGGCCTAAAATCTATGCAAAAATTGAAAGTGAATCAAGCCTTAATCTTCGAAGCTTTAAAGATCCAAAATTCGCTTTAGCGTGAGGATATACGTCTGTGGCTAATAAAACCACCGATGAGGCGGATAATAAAAGGCAAGGCAAGACCGAAGTCATAATAAAAGCTTCATGGCGAAGTTGAATAAAAGATGGAGGTAAACCAAAGATAATAAGGCCCTTCCGTTAGGGGGGCGTATAAAAGTCTTGGTAATAAGTCTCATGTTCAAAACCGTTATAAAACCGTGTTTATCGATTCTTCTTGTCAACTTAATTTTTTAACATTGTTGTCTATTAGGAGGGGTTATTGATTTGATGGTCTTAGTTACACCGTTAGGACTCTATTTTTAGACCTAAATCTCTATTATCGCATAAGTCAAACAATGTATCCTCGTGAAACATTCAAGACATCATAAAATATAAGAGATACAACTTAGGAATAATGGGAGGATAAGTACGTGATTAGGGAATAAATCGAGGACGACGAAATTATTTCTAACGAAGCATTCACGTGTTCTTATTCTATGAACCTAAACGTCCCATTTTGTGATGAAAATCATACATTATGTCTATAACACAAGTAGTAGTAATAGTAGTAGTGTAGCTAGTTTATCGTTCAATAAAGTGAATAAAATGAATTTTGGAGATGCTTTGATACTTTATTCTAGCATTGCGTGAGGGCACGATAATGGTTTAGTATGGGGGAGTGATGAGACTGCTTTTATACATAGTCTCATCTTCCAAAAAGGGCTTAAAATGCATTAACTATCATCAAAATACCCAAATATATGCTTGTGTTTGTTGCTTGTGTATTTTAGGTACGGATATTGAGAAAATGACAAAAGATCACAAGAATCATGCAAAAACGAACACGGGAAACGAAGCCGCACAATGAACCAAGCCCTAATGAAGACTTTCCCAAAATAAACCCTTGAAGATTTGAAGAATTATGAAGAAGGGTCCTCCAATTATGAAGAATTGACACTTTATACCCTTGTATCCTCATAATTACAAGTTTGGTCCCTAAAGTTTGTCAAAATTACAAAAAGGGCCCTCCACTTTGAAGAATTGGCAAGTTTAGCCCCTCAACAAAGCTAAATTGTCAACCAATACCATCCACAAAGTCAAATACATCATGAAGTCCTTCAAAGTACAAGAAATGACAAGTTTGGTCCTTTAAAAAATCCAAAATTACACAAAGGACCCTCAACTTTCAACATTTGGCAAAAATGGTCCCTCAATCATCAAGACTTGGCAATTTCAGTCCTCCAAAGTATCAACTATGCAAGTCTAGACCATTATCATTGAAGAAAATATCAAGACAGCCCTTGAAGAAATCAAAAATGGCAAGAATTACCCCTGATTACACTTTGTAAAAGTTTTGGGCCAAAAATGCAAAAGTGCAAAAGTTGTTAAGGCATAAATGGGCGTTGATAGGGTTTTATACTGAAAAGACAAGGAGTAAAGAATCAAGGGGTTAAAGCTGGCCAACATGAAAGATACCTAGACCAGTGACAAGCTGCCACGTGCCCCACTAAATCAAACCCACCAATCACCACATCTCCTGGCGCCACATCACCAATCCACTCACACCATTTAACTAATTAACTATTTAGTTAGTTAATAATGGCGCCTAACACGTTTTTAAATCCTTAAACAGATCAAATGACTTGTTCTTCATGTTCTTAACAAAATTGGGCTTTTGTTATTTACTCAAAATTAGACCTTAATTGTTTCCAGAATTATGATTAAGGATATTGTTAACTAATCCCAACCTTAATATATGCCACCTCATCAACCAAGGGTGCACATGAAAGGTGCCCTGCTACACCTTTAAGCATGAAGACAAAACCATAGCAAGGAATCTACAGCTCACAATCCAGCTTTCATCCTAAGCAAAATATGGACCCTTTGATCAACTTTTCACCTTGGACACCTCACACAAACGTCCAAGTATCAGTCACATGAAGCAAATGAGTTCAAATTCAAGAGGGCATTTTGGGGACTTCAGCAACTTAGGGTTCACGTTTTTATTCAGTAACTTAGCTCATTGTATGCCTATATAAAGGCTTAGGGTTCCAACACTTAGCTTTTGCTTTTGATTTTTCCTTGGTTCAAGTTTCTGTAAATCCTATTTCTAAATTAATGAAATTGAGTTTGAAATCTTGAAGAAAAGTCATTGGCCAATCTTATTTACTGCTTTCATTTGTTATATGCTTGTTAGTTCTTGAAGTTCAAAACCTGTCTTCAAAAGAGGAGTGTGCAAAAGTTTGCATATTTCCTCATTTTCTTGATATTTTGCTAAGTCTTGTTCCAATCTTGGAATTCTTGGGCTATAGGGCTGATCATAGCATCCTAACTGAGTTGGTTAAGGTGTGGTGAGGCTTATAACTTGGGGATAATCAAGTGTGGGGTAACAAGTTTGCATTAATCAAGTTTTTCAAAGTTTCTGATTTTTATGATATTGTGCTTAACCCTTGTTCAATCTTAGCAGGCTTATTGTGGAAGCTTGTGCTTGTTCTTGCTAGCACATAAGCTCAAAATTCGTGGGTGTGGATGTACATCCATGAGGTTTGCATACTTAATCTCTAAATCTGCTTAAATTGTGATTTTTGGTGATATTTGTATGAAACTTGTGTTCTTGTGAATTTTGTGGCTTGATCTTGCTTGAATCTGTTTAATATACTTGTTTTAGTGTTAATTGATGCTTGGTTGGCCTGAAATCTCATTGTGCTTTTGAAAATTTTGATTTGAAAAAGTTAAAGGGGTGTTTGGGTCTACTGGTTTATGCTTGTAACTTGTTATTGTGTTAAGGGAAGTTGTTGTTTATGCTTTGTATCTACTATACCTTTGTTTGAGAGTGTTTTGCTGCAAGTTTTTGGGTTTGAACACTTGAATTAAACAATCTGCTATATAGACCTTGTTTCTGCTTGTTTTGACCTAGGATTTTGGGAACACTTAGTGTGTATGCATGCTTAGGGATAAAAGTGGTTTAAACAAAGTTAATATAACCTGTTTGAAAGATTTGAGGTGTTGAAATTGGCTTGTGTGTCAAATACATCAGCAAAAGTAGAAAACTGCATGTATTAGTGTTCATCAGTAACTTTCATTGCTTGAATCTTGCTTAATTCTTTGAACCAGTGCATGAAACCTGTTTAGACTTGCTTATTGGAGTTTATTATAGCTTGTGTGTGCATTTGGTTGAATTTGACTGGCTGATTTGTGCTAAAACTGCTCTTAAGTGCTAAACTGCTTATTGTTCATGTCTGTATCATGTCTGATGAATGATTGATTAAACTGTATCAATTGGGTGTTAGCGATTGTGTTATTTTGATTGTGATTGACTCCTTTTGATCCAAAGATCATTTGGGTGCCTTTGTGAAATCTGAATCTCCAATAAAGTCACTAAAGACAAAAAGTCAAAATAGTCAAGCAGTGGAAAAAGTTTCCACTGCTCAACATCCAAAACTAGCCCCTGCTAGTGCAATTTTGTCATCAGCTTATCATTAAGCTATTCTAGCTTATTCTTACTTGCAACAACTTATTTTTTGTAATAGATCTTTATTATTTGACCCATTTAAGTGAACTAGAGCTTATGAGACTTTGACTTTGACTTTTTACTAGAAAACCAACTTGTTTGACTTTTAACATAAGTGCTTATTTGATTTTCCAGCTTATTGAGAGTGCTTATTGAGTAGGTTTTTTATTATTAAGCTTAGTCTTGTCATAAGAAACATTTTGCAACTTGAATCAGCTTCTGAGGTGGTCTAGATCATAAAAACGACTATTTTGTCGTTTTGTGAATAAGTTTGTGACTTGTTTCTGGCTTATTAAGTAGGCTTATTTGAAAATTCTTTTTGCAGAAGTCTTTGTTAGGTCAAAAGAAGGTTGTGTGTTAAATTTTAGCTTATGGCATCAGCTTATGGCTTAATGGGCCAAAAAGCCCATTAAGAATAAGCTGCTTATTATAAGTTAGCTTATTTCACATTTTCAGCTTTTGAGCCTTTGGAAAAAGTTGTTTAAAATCAAATTTTGAGTCAACCTGTGCTTTTTGGGCTTATTTTGAATACTTTTTCTTATTGGGCCTTAATTAAGCCCAATAAGGGACTGTTTTGGGTTTGGCCCATTTTCTAGGCCCAATAGGGGTATTTAGGTAATTTCACTTTCATTTCTGAGTTATTTAGGTTAAATTAAGCTAGTTTGCAAGTTTTAGAATTTTTTATAATTTTTGGATTTTTAATATTATTTTAATATTATTTTATTATTAAAAATTAAAAGTCTGATTTTCTAGGTTTTTATATTTTTCCTAGGTTCTAAACACTTAATTAGGATTTTTGCAACTTTCCAATTATTTTTTAGGTCTTTTAATTATTTGCTATACTTAATTTAAGATTTAATTGATTTTAGGAGTTTTTAATTGTTTAAAAATAGTTTTAATTGGTTTTAAATTTTTGAAAAATAGTTTTTAGCTTAATTAGAGTATTTTTGAGGTTTACAAACTTGAAAATCTTGTTTAGGGCTTTTTAATAATTAATTTTGATTTTTAGGGCTTTAATTAGCATTAAAAAGTCATTATCTAATTAATTAAAAGGTTTTTGCAAGTTTTGATTTTTTGTAAACTCTTAGAATATTATTAGGGATTTTTGGTAATTTTTAGAAATTTTTAGGTTAAGATTTTAATTTTGGTGGTTTTTACGACTTTACGTATACGCCTTTTTAGACTTAGTTTAATCTGTCTTCATAACTGTCATTCTCTTCTAATCCCTTTTCTATTTTTCTTTTCTCAAATATAATCACAAATTAATCCATATCATTACACACATAACACACTAGCCTCCTTGAGAACGAACTTACTTAGGGTCATTCACACACGATTTTCCTAAATCGTCGTGCTCACTTTCCCTACTTTGTGCATCCTTTTCCTAAAGGTGTACAAAAACCTCAACATCATTAGACGTGCAGCCGACACATTGGGATGTCTTATTCTTAAGTTCCCATTCTCATATCTTGGAACGAAAGTGGGCGGTGTAATGTCCCGCTCAAAATCATGAGACGATGTCATCGAAAAGGTACGCACTCGTTTATCTAGATGGAAAATGAAATCCTTATCTATAGGGGGCGACTTACTCTTCTTAAATCAGTGCTTGGTTCCATGCCAATATTTCATATGTCCATCTTTAAAGCCCCTCTTACTGTTCTCCGATCTCTTGAGTCTATATGAAGCAGTTTTTTCAATGGTCATGATCAAGCTATGAGAAAGGCCACATGGATTAAGTGGGACAATGTTCTAGCATCCAAAGAAAGCGGTGGCCTTGGGGTATCTAGTCTTTACGCTCTTAATCGAGGCCTCGTGCTCAAATGGGTCTGGAAATTCTACACTCAACGAGACTCTTTATGGACTAGAGTCATAAAAGCTATACATGGCGATAATGGTCACAACGGTTCCAACCTTAAGGCGTGTACAAAATCTGCATGGTTATCAATTGTAAGTGAAATGAATTCTCTAAAGCAGCAAGGTATTAACTTCCTGGACTTAATGAAGTTGAAGTTGGGAGATGGCACTTGTATATCTTTCTGGGATGATACTTGGATTGGAGGTATGGCCTTTAGACATTTATATACTCGCCTATATGCTCTTGAAGTGGACAAGAATTTGACGGTTCATTCAAAGCTGGCTGCTCACAATCTTGCTGATTCCTTCCGTCGTATGCCAATGAGTGGCGTGGAGGAAGCACAATTCGTGGATCTGTATAATAAGGTGCACTCTGTCACCCTAACTCCAATGAAGGATAGGTGGACATGGTCTATGAGTAGTAAAGGTACTTTCTCTGTTGCTTCTATCAGGAAGGTTATAGAAGACAAACGGCTCATGGCTGCGGATTCTAAGACCAAATGGATTAGGTCAGTTCCTATTAAAATTAACGTTCATGCTTGGAAGGTGAAGCTGGATGGTCTTCCTACTAGATTCAACATATCTAGACGTGGTATTCCGATCAATTCCCTTTTGTGTCCCATCTGTAACAATGGCGTGGAAACAAGAGACCACCTTTTCTTCAAGTGCAGTTTGGCCTCCCAACTTTTCTGTAAAATTCTTCTATGGTGGAACGTTCCTCATACAGATATCAATACATATACTGAATGGAATTCCTGGATGGTTTCTGTAGGTCTCAATCTCAGGCACAAGCTTATATTTGAAGGAGTTTTTTACATATTGTGGTGGCGGCTATGGTGTTTTAGGAATAAGAGCCTTTTTGATTCAAAAATTCCATCGAAGGCTCTTCTATATGACGAGGTCACATCTAGATCATTTTATTGGTGTAAGTTTCGTTGTAATGTTTCTTTTTCATTTACCGTTTGGCTTAAAAACCCACATCTTGTAACTTTGTAATCTAGCTCCTTGCTAGTTATCTCAAAAAATGGTTGTTCAAAAAAAAATAGTGGCGGTTACATCGTGCTTTCACTTACTGTAAGCAACATAAGTTGTTTTTTTCCTTATGTTGGCGCTATGTTAACCGAAGCAGCCTAAAGAAACCCACTATTGCGGCATTCTTGTAAAGCCTTTTCAATAAATTTTCATCTTCCTTTTAGACTGATGCTTTGACTCAGCTCACACAGCAGCCACCCATAGTTGAAGGTTCTCCTGGTTCCTTTTTCTAGCCATTGTGAGCACTGCGCGAACCTTATTCATGCCACTCATTTTTACTCCAAGATTTGCATGTTAGAGCCAAAGGGGAGTTGAGTGTCTCAAAACCAACTCATATACCTCTTTTGATTTCGGTAAACGGCCTTGCCTTTCTCAACCCCTCATCAAGCAGATTCCTTTCCTCTTCACCATTGCCCAATTCTGTCTCAACAATTGCATATTTCATCCAAACTCTTTCTCCTCCCCATTCACAAATTTTAGCAAGAAACGTTTGGGCAGTTTCATAAGCTTCTATTTTTTAAGCTCAAACTCGAAATACTCCTAATAAGATATTTACATCCTAGTGATTCAGTTCTAGAATTCGATAAAAGACAAAATAATAAGATTAAATAATAAAATAGAAGCAATGACAACATAACATAAAATTCATTACTTTTAAGGCACTTAAGCCAGTACATTTGTATTTTTTTTGTGTTGTCACAATGTTACAATTCATATCCAGAGTTATCTACTACCAGAATGTTATACTATTCGAGTCATGAAAGATGGTCGTAAACCCTATCGCTAACACCATCTTAAGCCTATAACCTTTTAAGATTAAAACCAAATCTAACCTTAGGATGCCCAACATTTGGATTTAATACAGAATCGTCAAACGTATATATGTATATGATTATACTTGTTTACTTGGTGCATAATACTTCTTGCTCGAGTCTCTCTCAGACGTTAAGGCATCCCAAATACCATCATAAGGAATTATAAGTCTTCCACCTAAATTTAATGATATAAAAACGTCTAAAAGAACAACGCCCTAAATTATGTGACTGAGTAGAGCAAGTCAATTTTAGTACAAATTGGGTCATGAAGTTGCATATTCCAAAAGTCAAAACTATAGAGTTCCTCAAATGTCCCAACAATATAAATAATATGTCTAATAAGGAGGTCGCAAATAGATACATATTAAAAATGGTTTAACTAATAGTTTAAATGTAATTTGCAAATAAATAAGGCTCTTACTGATCTCCCGTGGCTAGTTCAAGTGTGTAGCCATCTCTTTCCCGCAACAATGATTAATAAAAAAATTATAAGGTATATCTCAAAGAACCAACCATAACATCAATAAACAATCGGAATGAAAACAGATTGCCTTGTCGGTCTCGGTTAAACAGAAACATCCTGAAAGATAGGCACACAGTCGTTGTACCTGTAAAAACAATTTAAACATCTAATATTTAAGGTATATCTCAAAGAACCAACCATAACATCAGTAAACAATCAGAATGAAAACATATTTCCTTGTCAGTTTCGGTTAAAGAGAAACATCCTGAAAGATAGGCACACAGTCGTTTTACCCGCAAGAACAATTTGAGCATCTAATATTAACCTTTTATATGACAAATAATACTTCTATCTCGCGTTCAAGTGGAGTAATCTCCTACTTTAGTTGAATATATATAAAGATACCCTACTCTTACACTCAAGAAAATTTTCACTGATGTAATTATAAATGACACATAATTATACTTCTGCACATACCTTACATCAATAGTGGACTTTAGTTAAGGCAACTTGGCATGATCTGAAATAGCATCACAATTACTTCTTCCATCTAAACTTTTTATGTCATCTGAGTCGAGATATAGACCACACACGATAAGTTTATTAATCATATTGAAAATTGAAAAGAATAATAACAGCATAAAAAATCAATTCCGAAACAATACTCCTGTTGAAGTTCCTATCCTAGATTGGGAGTTTTCTTTGCACGAATGCAGGTAAAGCCTAGAAAGACACCTAGCTGGCGTATAAAATTTATTAATTGAACTCCCATGCTCTGCAACTATTGAGTAAAGACCAACTTTTAGTAGCAACCAACTTCTCTAAGTTCACCTTCAAGACTATGTATTTTCTCTTCCAATTGTGGTACTTTGCTAGACCTTAAAGATATGTTGTTATAGCACAATTCTAATGGGGAATGGGTATAATTCACCTTTCTAAATCTATCACCTGTCAAAACGTTAGACTCGATAGCTTTTAGGTTCAACTTTTCTATTTATCTAGACTTTCGTTTGTATTTGATAGTATTGATACTGACATATATGATTGTTGTTCACCAGGTTCATTGGCATCAGATCGCACCTGTTGGACAAGCTCTTGAGGTCCACTTTTTTTAGCTGCATCTTGTTCAGAGTCTTTCATCTCGAGGTAAGTGAAGTTAAAAGCGCCATAATGCCTTGAAAGCATCCGAACAATGGAGATGCTAAAAGGGTTTCTGGATATAAAACAATGCTAACTGTTACTCCAATTCATAAATAGAGATAAAGTTAAAAACATGAATTTTTCCTCTAATTTCTAAAAAATTCCTACTAACCATAGACAATGAATTGGTAAAATAATGTTAGAAACCTTTGTGCATCCATTTTCCTGACCTGCAAAAATAGTGTGGGTATGACCATCAAGAGAAAAAAATAAGGCCATGAATTGGAGCTTCTTAACCCAACACTGCTAACGGTTACCCGAGTCTTCTTGTTTAAGTAGATGGATGCTTGCCACCAATGTAACCCTCTCGTAGACATTCAATTAGGCATTGATCAATCGGTAAATATGAGTCGATATGTAGTATCATACTTTTTCTAAGTTTAAATAATGAATTTAGATTTTCTTGAAAAAACATATCCATTAAATCCATATCAACTACAGAAAAACGCCTTCATATTATGTACATAAAAAAGACTTTTGAAGTCTTTTGGGAAAAAATACTTTCGACATAATTGAATAGATAATTATATTCGACAAACAATAACTATATTAACAGATTATATTCGACAAACAATAACTATATTAACAGATTATATTCGACAAACAATAACTATATTAACAGATTATATTCGACAAACAATAACTATATTAAACAGGTATTGGAACAGATAATTACTTCGAGGGTGTTTGGGATTACAATATTAAACAGACTATAATCAGAGATAAACAATAACTATATTCCACATAATTGAACAGATTATTCGACCTATTATTATTAAATACACTACACTAACTATCTATTTATACTAATAGGTTGATGATCAAAGTACCTGATGTGGGAGGTTGCATGCGCGAAGTAGAGATGACATCGAGTTGATTTGGGATCGACATTAAAAGCCTTTGTAATTTTTGTTGTGGTTACATCTCGGAATCGGTTTTGGTGGAATCAATTTTGGTATTAGGATCAATGGTTATGGAGACATAGGATATTATCCTATGGAATAGATTATACATAGTAACCAAATTTTTTAAACAATAGAAAACGTACATATACTTTGATCGCAAAGAAAAAAATTATATATAGTAACTAAATTAATATATTGAAAATTTAAAAAAACAAAAAATAAAATAATAATAGAAAGTGATGACGTGGATTATGATGTGGCATAGTTCTCCTCTTATATATACTGAAATTTTTTTTGACTATTACAGGTTTCGAGCATATGACCTCCCCCATTCATATCCACTTAGCTTTAGCAACTATGCTGGACTGCTATTTGTGATTTCATATCCAAAACCAAATTAATATAAACATCTTAAAATCATTTATCTCTCAAGTTCAATTTTTTTATATATGGATTTAGTTATACAAATCTATTAGGACAGATTACACAATAAACTTACGTAACCAAAATAATTACGCTTCGTCTTCTTTCTCAAACCCTAACCTCAAACTTTTCTGAGTTGTATCAATTCTTCCTCAAAATGAGCAACCAACCAGAATCATCATCATCAAATGCGTAGGAATTATCAAACCGTAACTAAATAATAATTTTTAAGTTATTCTAATGTAAAATTTACTCCATTTATTACAGGAAAGGTCTGAGCAAAAATGACTTTTTGATGTCCGGTCTCAAGAAGGTTAACCATTTTATCCATCTCTTTCCTTCCCTCTCTGTACATTGAGTTCTGGGATACCGCTCCTAAATCGTGTTGTTTATTCCATGATATCCTTCTACATTATGAAATAAATTGAACGAGAATGATGATAGACAAAGGATATATTAGACCAGTTGATTGCAATACATAAGTAGACAATTTTCTAGGCATTAAATTACATGACTTAAACTACATTTTTCTTTGTTCCAAGGTTCCGTTTAATAATGTTTAAAGGTTTGGTTTTCTGTGGGTGTCGATTAATTTTTTGTTTTTATGGTTGCAGGAGGGTTGTGAAGTTGTAAAATGAATGTGGAAGATCATAATATGCATCAATGCGCTTTCAGTTGGTGGTCAGTAGGTACTTTCTTTGCTAAATTGGTTAATTGTCATAATTGATACAAAGAACTAAATCGAAGAGCTCGAATTTTTGCCTGTTAGTGGGGAAAATGCGATTTGGTCTTTTTCCTGTACCGTATCACCTTTATTTATGTGTTCTAAGCTTAAATAACTATAGGTGTATCACCTTTATTTGGGTTACTAATTCACTAGAATGGAAAGGACGGTGATACTAATGTATTAGGCTACTACAGGATCATAATTGTCCTTTAATGTTGAGAATCTTCATCCTACGGATTTAGCATCTTTTCTTGATAAGCAGGTATCAATTCAGACACCAACTTCTTCACTTTTTTGAGTTCTCTATGCATCTTAGATTGCATTTTCTCCTAAAAACATCGAGTGCCAAAATGGGTTGGTAGGATAGCAGTTACAACTGGTAAGTTTTCGTACATATCAAAGCCTCATAACCACTTTTTCTGCATCAAATATGATTACACAATATATGTGTTGTTGCAAGTATTACTAGTGATATCACAACTAAAGTTAAAAAAGAGCATACAATATCACATACCATAGTTATAGTTAAAGATGAGAATGCAGATTTACTAAACGGAAAAGTTCAATTATAAGCATTTTTTTCTTTTCCTTTCCTATTGAGAGTGAAGCTCATCATAAAAGGAGTTCAATACTTTAATCCCGTTTACTTAAAGCTGAGGAACATAGCTGCTGTTGTACTGCTCATCATCATGGATGTAATTTTCGGTTATAATAAGTTGTTGTCATGTGTTTAAAATGTGCTTTCATATAAGTGTAATTGTTGTGTTTGTCATCACCGTAGCTGCTGTATCATTATGGTGTTTGATGGAACAAATAGTATATGTCGAGGTTATACGTGGAATATGAATAAAACGTTACTTAATACAATAAACATACATTACTCTGTAATCTGTATCATCTTATATGAAGGTACACTAAAAGGGAACCAACTAAATTGTTGCAGGGAAATGCCATGATAGTAAAATAAACTTCATACAAATTTGATAACAGACGTTTTTTGTCTTCCATATATAATAAAAAAAATTATGCCAGATTTAAAACATACCCCTCTGGGTAGATTGGGCGCCAGATGCTGTGTATCACATTGTCTTCTACAACCTGACAGATAACAACACATGATACTGTGATCTATGGGATATCTTAGGAAACAAACTGAGAGAGTACTAAGACTAAGGTAGATATATTTACATTCTTTTTGGACAACGAGAGGCTCCCTCTCAATTTTTGTTCGTTGGTCCAGACCCTTGAAAAGTCAACTACGTGTTTCACAAAACTCCCATTGTCAAAAGTAGACCTTGGGGACAAGAAATCGCTCGAATTCAAAAAGGTTTCGGCCACGAGAGTTTCTGGAGTCATTCAAAATATATTGGAGACTGTTAAAAAATGTGCAAATCGTGTTTAAGTTCATTAAAGGGTGTTTGGGTAACTGTTTTGTTGCTACGGTTTTGAAAGTGTAGGCTGCCTATAATTCATTTTCTATCAAAACATAGGTTGTCATACTCGCGGTTGTCAAAAGCAACACCTTTGTTGTAAAAACCGACTGTCAATAGCTTTCGCTGCAGGCACTGTTGTAGTATTGCTGTCAACTTTTAGTTGTTGCCACAGTAATTAGTAGTTGTTGTCCAAGTAATTACCGGTTGCTAACAAAAATATAGTTGTTGTGATCAAACGTTTCGCTTGCTGTTGTGCTTCTGCACTGCTATTATTGTTGCTGTCAACGGTATTGGTTGTCTTAAATTACTTTCAAAATCTTTTCTGCCTTAGCTCAGTTGCTGTGTTAGAATCTTTCTTGTATCTGTTACGTTTTTACCGTCGACCGAAACATTTGTTGTCAAAAAGTTTGCGGTCTAAATCCTTTCTGTCAAAGCGTTTTCTGTCAAATTCGTCGCATATTCTTTATGCCTGCTGTTTTGGAACTGTAGTATATCTTAGTTTATATATTGAATCTGTGGGTTTAATACATCTATGGTTGGTAACTATTAGGTAGGGTTTGAAGTCGGTAGCTGTTAGTTAATGTTCTCTTAGCAAGAGAGATATGTATTTAGTTTAGAACTTTTATATCAGTTAGATAGTATTTAGTCATAAGAGTATTAGTTGTTAAAGAGGAAGCTTTTTAACTTTGGAGGAAGAAGAAAAAAAAGTTAGTTTGAACTCTATAATTTCCTTATGCTATTGCATGATGTATTACTTCATCGGTTTTTTGTTGCAGATGTGTTTTTTTGTGCATCATCTCTCTGATAATTAATAGGTTTATGGTTGAAGTTTTTGATATGTTTAATAAGCTGTTGGCAAGTGTAGGTTCTAATTATGTGGACGTGAGTCAGTTCATACTCAACCAGGATCTAATCAAACAATAAGAAACTATGTTTAACGAGCTTTAAGACCTTTGATAGCGAGATTTACTGATTTGCCAAACGCATTCCAAAATTTGGTATATTGGCCTCTCTCTTTTCATCGTTATCCTTTAATTCGTCGGCATCTTTATGTTTCAGTAGGCTTGCATCCTGTTATGAGTTCGAAATACTAAAAGTAATTGCCAGCGATTTGCAAACACAAGGTAATCCTGACCGGCCTTATTTAGAGGTTACTAACAAGTACTAAAAGGATAAATTACACCGTTATTCACAGTTACTTAGATTTGGGTATTTTGTATATCCTAATATATAAGTATGACATATAACATTTGGCACAACTACTTAACCTCGATGTACTATGTTATGATCAAATTTAGAAAGCTTATTCTTTGCCTTACTATTATGTCCTACAGATCAGGAGTGGCCCGTGGAAGAGGTGTTTCGGCTCCTACTAATCGTGTATATGGGTAGGAACCCCGTGACAGTTGTTTGTCTTACTTTTTTGTGAGACGGTCTATTTTGCAACACCAAACTGTTTTTATATTTAATTTTTGCCTTCGCTTCAATAGGAATAAGGTTCACGACACTTGAAAATAGCCATTCTTGCTCAAGCTCGGCCCACATGGCTTCCTGGTATCGACCCTCATTTGGACTTCTTTTTTCTTCTAATGTACAGGTGGTGATATTATGATCATCAACTCTATGTTAAGATCTTATTTATTTACTTCTGAACTAATTACTACAACTTACTATAACATTACAGGTATGGAACCCCTATAATAAATCTCAAACGGCATAAAACTCTGTTTCTTAGCAAGGTGTGTTTCGACTTTCTTCTTTATAGCATTTATTCTTCAAAATAAGTACTTATGTCTTGAAAATGTTCTACATTTTAGTTTCACTACAGGTGGCAATATGAATGGGATGGAATGTTGGATAACGGGTCAAAACCAATATAGCAATCTTTGTGGCAGTTACATCCGAATTGGAAACCATGTTCACAGAGTTCAAGTCCAACTCCCAGGTCTCTTCCTAGAACTCCTTCAAAAATTTTGTGAGAAAAACATCGAATTTGGAGCACACAATGCTCAAGAAGATTCCGGTTCCTTTTTGTTTAATCTAATCGAAAATCTTGCATTTCCTTTGGTTTTGATCGGTGCAAGTTTCACATCTTTATATGCTAAAGTAATAAATTAAAAACTTTAAATATCACATAATAGTAGACTAATGACTTTACCATGTATATATCATGTATGAGCGAGAGGCCGGACTTTTGACACTTGAAGGTGTTGATTTCTTTGTGAGTACAGTGGATCATTTAAATGAACCTCCTCTAATTACTGCCAATACTGTGGTTCTCTCAAGAAAAAGGCCAGATATAGGTTCTGTCATCTGGTTATGGATTCATTTGGACATGGTCAAAGACTTCCAACATCAGTGGTGGGTTAGTAACATATTTGGCTTTATCCCTGGTGCATTTAACATATCATGTTTTATTCAAACCATGAAAGTTTGTAAATAACACTACCTATCAGGTTTTTCTTCTTTTTATCTTGTGTTTGAAAGTTTGTAACATATACCCCTAAATGATGAAAGTTTTATGATTTTATTAGCTACGCAAGATTGTATCTTAGTTGTGAAAATATAGCGATGATGATTATAACATACTTCTTGCTCTTTTTGTGCAGTACTGGACTGAAAGTTTGGTGCAGTGGTCTCCCTTGGGGACATACTTAACAACTCTCCATCAACAGGGTGTTGCGGTGTTGGGATGAACGTACCCTGATCAAAATTTGTTTACTATTATTCTTATAATTGAAATTTTAGTATTAATATATGATAGAAGCCTCATATTGTAAACATTATTGCAGACTATGACAAAATCCTTCGAGGTTATAGAATTACCAGGTAATACATATTCTTGTACATAGTTTTTGCATAATTGAAATTTGAAATCGGTATCTGATGCTTACGATATGTATGTATTACAGTCCGGTCAACAAAGTTTGTAGCTCGCAAGCAGTGGGTTGTTGCTGGTGCGGATGACATGCGTATCCGTGTGTACAATTACAATATAATGGACAAGGTCAGAATATTTGAGGCACATACCGAGAGTATCTGATGGTTCTCTCTTTTTTTCTTGAGTAAACTGTAAAGTGTTGATGGTGGTGGAATTGGTGCATGTGGTTAAAGGATGGGAATGTGGGATATTGTACGAGTCGAAATATTATTTCAAAAATCTTGCCTATTGAGCCTTTTTGCGGGTTTATATTACCTGTCAATTTTTTGTCTGATTTTGACCCATCAGGAATTATTTGTCAAAAAACTGGAACAAGTAACATAGCTTTTTAACATACATTTCGAAATCTGCCAGCTTATCACATAGTTCTGCATAGGTACACTTTTAACATCTTTTGTACGCTTCATACGTTTTCTAAGCATACAACACTTATTTTAAACATTTTTGTAACTGTATGTCATACCAGCCTCTTTGTGCAATATTTATTTCATACGCTTTGCTGAAGAAAGAAAACACAAAGCTCAACAAGTTGCACCAGTGTCTAAAACAGCGAACTATACCAGTCAGTTACAAAAGCAATTCAGTCTTTTAAATGTTAACTTTATTATCTAATCGGAGTACACGGCTTTAAAAAGAACATCTAAATGTATAAATTTAGATAGCCACCAAAACTGATTCATAGAAAGAGCAAAGATATAGGGTTGTTTTAATATAAAGATCAAAGTTTTTGAGAATCATTCCAGAAGATCTTGTGATTTAAACAGTGGGATTGTCATTCCTCCGAAAACTTTGTCTTCTTTAATTAGCTTGATATATTTGCTCAAATATCATCAAGTGGTCAAGAATGTGTGTGATTCACATGGATCTGCAAGCTAATAACATTATTTTAGATGAGAGTAGGAATGTGTGTCGTTTGATGATGGTAAGTTTATAATTTTTGTTTCCCGTATTTACAACTTGGTGAATAATACTTGATGTATCGAGAAAGTGTCGGTGTATTTTAATTAGATACGTTATAGGGCAAATTTAGGAAATTATCCTTAGGAAAAGGTAATAAGCCATAAATAAGCCAAAGACGAATTCAATTAAACACGTGAACGATCCAAGTTCGATGTACACGAGGATCTTGTGAATTTGAGACGTTTGTTTTAATTTTGGACAATCGATTTGAATTTGGTTTCGGTTTTTAATCTAAATTAATCCTATAATTTTTAAATCCTAAGTGCATGAATCGTACCCCAATATTTAATCTAATAGACAATTATTTAAAATTTAAACTTTTAAACTATTTAAAATAAATCTATTTAAAATTAATTAAAAGTTAATCTACTTAATTAAAAATACGTTTACACTATTAAAAATCTATTTAAAACAAACTTAAAAACTATTTAAAATTGTAAACTAATTTAATCTATTTAAAAATTAACTTTTACTTTTATTTAACAAAATCTATTTAATAACTATTTTTATTAAAAACTAAATTAATTAAAATGTAACTATTTAAAAACTAATTTATAAAAACAATTCAAATTTCTTAAAATAATAAAATAAGATTTTATTTGATTTTATTTATTTATATTTTAAAACTTTATAAAGTATATTTAGATAAATGATTTAAAAATTAATTAGTGAAAACTTGTATTAATTCTTATCTAAAATCTAACAGTCAACTTTAAAGATCTATATTAATTAAAGTAACTATATTAAAACACAAATAAGTAGCTAGTAGAGATGGATAACATGCTCGGTGCTTACCTTTGAGGTCAAGGGTTCGAGTCCCATAAAGGACCTATTTTTGTGAATTAATTTTTTGAACTTTGAAAAATAAATACCAAAGTCACAGGAGTGACTTTATGTGATAATAATATGTTTCTGACAGACAAATTTGCAATGGATCAAGTTATCAGATCCAAAACAAACGTACGGTTTACTTAATATAAGACAGAATAAGTATGCAACTTTTATAACAGTACATGGCATGATAATAAATCAATCTATAAAACAGTTAAACCAGAAACCAGTAACAAACTAAAACAGGTAAATTCAGATTCAGCACTACATACACCAGTTCAAAAGTAGTATATATCTAACTGAACAAACTTAGTTGATCTAATCAGTCAAATGAATCTCATATCAGGTGCAAAACTGATATATAAACTCTACTTAATTCCACAAATCCAACAGACTTAATGCAAATCCCAAACCTATATTAAACAGTGTTAATGAAATAATGCCTAAAACGTTACTTGTATTTTTCGGTCTCGCTTTGTTTTGATTACGACAATATGTAAAAACAAGCATTTACGAAACAACGAAAAACGAATTCTTGAGTTCAAGTATTTTTTCATTTTACCCATTTTCACTTAAGGTATGAATAAACAAGTACTAACCTTAATCAAGTGATCAAGTGATTTAAACTTTCTTAAAACTCACTTTTTATTAAGTGTGACAAGTTTTTAGTAAACTTTCTTTTTAAGAAAATGTTTTATTAAATTAATTATTTGAAATTTGAAAATGGCATATTCTTATTTGGTTAAGAATATCCTTTCAGGATATTTTTTATATCTAGATAAGACCTCCACCACTAAAGGACAAAAAATGGAGCGGAGTCTAGGAAGCGGTTCTCTAGTGCCTAGGCGGTTCCTTATCGATAAGGAACCGCCGGCTGAGCTAAGGAATCGCGACCAGATATATCCGTTGGGCCTTTGTCCTATAAATAGTGGACCATTCTCAGCTTTTCAAATCACCTCTTTTGCACATCTATTTCCAGATTCAAACTCTCTTATTTAATAACTCAAATCTTTGATCATTTGTTTGATTACTACTTGTTTGAAGTGAATCTTGTTCTTCCATCCCTTCCTCTCCAAGTGCAAAGAGAAGAACACTATCCTCGTGAAGTGTTGAGTCCACCATCAAAGATCCATTGAAGATCTACTTTTATACATTTGTTGTTGTGTCTTAGTTGAGAAGATCCAAGTAGTTGTGTCTATTTGGAAGTTGTGTATGTACTAAGTATAGTTGTGTAGATTGGTCCTAGCTACGATTAGGGCTCGACTTTTAGCTTAGAGTCAGAAATTGGTTAAGTGACGTGTACGGTTTTCTCCACCATAAGGAGCTTGTTGTGTAGTGAACTCTCGAGTAAGGAGTACTCGAGGAGTGGAGTAGGAACGAGGAGTGAGCTTCGTTGCCGAACCACTATAAATCCTTGGTGTTCGGTTTGATCTTTCTTTACCCTTAACTCTTTACATTCTTTATTTTTTGTGCATACATATTTGTTAGTATTAGCTTAGTTACACTATCATTGTTCATATTGTGCATAAGAAGATTTCACACATTTCCTCATGTCTAAGTTTTTGAAAAAGGATTTTTGAAAACCACCTTTTAACAAGTAAATTATAAGAAACTATTCAACCCCCCCCCCCCCTTCTAGTTTCTACAATTGGTATCAGAGCATGGTTGCTCAAGAATTTTTAAAGTATATTGTATTTTAAAACTTGAATCGATCTATGGATTCCAACAAATACCTAGAAGGGCAATCTATGCAAAGACCACCACTTTTTGAAACCGATAGTTTTATCTATTGGAAAAATAGATTTGAAACTTATGTGAAATCAAAAGATTTAGATCTTTGGCATGTTATTACTAATGGTGATTTTTTACCTTATCAATTTAATGAAGTTTCTAAAACAAAAGAATTGGTCACTTTTGACAAAGCTAATGACGATACTAAAAAGAAACTTTCAAAAAATAATGAGGCTAAAATGGTGATTTATAATGCTTTACCTAAGAAAGAGTATGAAAGGATTTTTATGTGTGAAACCGCTAAAGATATTTGGAACACTCTTTTAGTAACCCACCAAGGTAATAGCCAAGTCAAGGAAAGCAAAATCGATCTTCTTGTCCAACAATATGAACAATTTGTCATCTTAGAAGATGAAACTATTGATAGTGCATTTGCTAGGTTTAACACCATTATTACTAGTCTAAAAGCACTTGATGAAGGTTTTTCTAGCAAGAAAAATGTTAGGAAGTTTCTAAGGGCTTTACATCCAAAGTGGAGATCAAAAGTCACGGCGATTGAAAAATCAAAAGATCTCTAAACTTTATCACTCGATGAACTCATAGGCAACTTGAAGGTTCATGAGATGATAATTTTGAAGGACTCAGAATTAGTGAAAACCAAGAGTGAAAGGAAATCTCTTGCACTTAAAGCCAAGAAGGCACAAAGTGACCACGATAGTTCCTCGGAAAGCGATGACGAGGAGTATGCATTGGCGGTGAGAGATTTCAAGAAGTTCTTCAAGAGACGAGGTCAACACGTTAGGCAACCCAACAATGACAAGAAACCATTCTCAAAGAATCGGTTTGCCAAGAACGAAAAATGTGATAGGAATTGCTTTAGATGTGGTGATCCAAATCACTTCATTGGTGATTGTCCAAAGCCCGCTCGCGATAAGAACCACACGGCGTTCGTTAGTGGCGCTTGGAGCGATGGCGGTGAAGATGATGATGACAACCCCAAAGAGGAGAAATGTCTTATGGCTCAACTTCTAAAGAGATATGCTTGGGAATTGATTTGGAGCCCGATGAGTGGATTAAGGATAGTGGATGTTCTAAACACATGACGGGTAATCGAAGTTTGTTCTCGCATTACAAAGCATATGATGGAGGTAACGTCACATTCGCTAGTAGTCTACGTGGTAATATCATTGGTAAAGGTACGGTTTCTCTTGACTCCATGACCATTGATAATGTTGAGCACGTAGATAACTTAGGGTTTAACCTTTTAAGTATAGGTCAAATTTGTGATAATAAGTGTAAGGTCATCTTTTCGGAACATGACAGTGAAATCGTAAAAGATGGAAAGGTCATTGGAAAAGGTATTAGAAAGCATGGGCTTTATGTTATAAAGGTCAATAAGAAGTCAAAAGACAACATATGTCTTGCGACTATAGATGATAGTTCTACTCTTTGGCATAGGAGATTAGGTCACGCTAATATGCGTTTAATTCAATCTTTAGTCTCTAAGGAGTTGGTAAGACACCTCCCCAAGATTAAGTTTGATAGTCACTTTTGTGATGCTTGCAAAGTTGGAAAGCAAGTTCACTCAAGTCACAAAGCCAAGAATTTGGTTTCGACTTCTCGGTGCTTAGAGCTCCTACATATGGATCTTTTTGGACCTTCCGCCATACGGAGTCATGGAGGTAACCTTTATACCCTAGTTATAGTTGATGACTATTCTAGATTCACTTGGACTAGATTTTTGGCATCTAAGAATGAAGCTTTCGATCACTTCAAAATCTTTAGTCGAAGAATTCAAAATCAACTAGGATGTTCAATTGTCTCTATTAGGACGGATCATGGTAAGGAATTTGATAATGAAGTGCAATTTGGTGCCTTTTGTGAAGCTCATGGAATTACCCATAACTTCTCGGCTCCTCGCACTCTACAATCAAATGGGGTAGTTGAAAGGAAGAATAGGACTCTCCAAGAGATGAGTAGGACGATGTTAAACGAGCATTCTTTGCCTCAAAAGTTTTGGTGCAATGCCGTGGACACATCGACTTATATTCTCAACCGAATTCTTATTCGACCTTTCCTAGGAAAGACCCCCTATGAGATTCTTAAAGGTAAGAAACCCTCATTGGAATACTTTAGGGTGTTTGGAAGCAAGTGCTTTATCCTCAACACCAAAGACTACCTTACCAAGTTTGACCCAAAGTCTTACGAAGGTATCCTTTTAGTTTATTCCCAAACTAGCAAAGCCTACATAGTCCTAAATAGAACCAAGGGGGTTATTGAAGAATCACTCAACGTAACCTTTGATGAAACCCCTCCTTTACCCAAGACACCACCATTAGTTGATGATGACTTGGATGAATTAGAAGTAGTTAAAGCCAAAGAGGTTAGAAAAATAGGAGTTGAAGACCTTAGTGTTGAAAAGGAAGTAAACATTAAGGAATCTAGGGATCATACTCTCAATAATGTCATTGGTGACTTAAATCAAAGGACCCTAAGATCTCAAGTCCAAAGCCAAAGCAACTTATTTTGTTTTGTCTCCTTGATTGAACCAAAGAATGATAAAGAAGCTTTGACGGATGAGAGTTGGGTCATTGCGATGCAAGAAGAATTGAATCAATTCGTTGCCAATGATGTTTGGGAACTTGTTCCTCCACCTAGAAGTTCTACCATTATAGGAACCAAATGGGTATTTAGGAATAAGTTAGATGAGAATGGCGTTGTGTCTCGTAACAAGGCTAGACTTGTAGCTCAAGGCTATAATCAACAAGAAGGGATTGATTATGACGAGACATATGCACCGGTAGCTAGATTAGAATCCATTAGAAACCTCTTAGCCTACGCTTGTGCCTTAGATTTTAAGCTTCAACAAATGGATGTAAAGAGTGCATTTCTTAATGGTTTGATCAATGAGGAGGTATATGTGGCTCAACCTCCCGGCTTCATTGATTTTGAGAAACCGGATCATGTTTACAAGCTTAAGAAAGCACTTTATGGACTCAAACAAGCACCCAAAGCTTGGTATGATAGACTTAAAGCGTTTCTTGTTAAACATGAGTATACCATGGGGATGGTAGACAATACGCTTTTTACAAAGAAGAAAGGTTCTCACCTCATAATCGTACAAATATATGTTGATGACATTATATTTTGATCAACTTGTCAAGAATTGTGTGATGACTTTGCCAAAATCATGCATGATGAGTTTGAAATGAGTATGATGGGAGAACTTAACTTCTTTTTAGGACTCCAAATTAAACAAATGGATGATGGTATTTTCTTTAGTCAATCTAAGTATGCTAAAGAAATGCTAAAGAAATTTGGATTAGAAGAATCTAGACCAATGAAGACCCCAATGGCCTCGGATACTAAACTCATCGTAGATGATGATTGTGAGTCGGTAGACAACACCAAATATAGAGGTATGATTGGTAGTTTGTTGTACCTAACGGCAAGTCGACCGGATATCATGTTTAGTGTTTGCCTTTGTGCTCGCTTCCAAGAGGCTCCCAAAACCTCTCACCTTGAAGTGGTTAAGCGTATCTTCTGATACATTAAAGGCACTATACATTTAGGATTATGGTATCCTAAAGGGACCGACGTATAAACCATTGTCTACGCGGACTCGGATCATGCGGGAGACTACGTGGACCGGAAAAGCACTAGTGGAGTTTGTACCTTCATGGGTTGTTGTTTAACTTCTTGGTTCTCCAAGAAACAAACCGCTCTTGCAATATCCACCACGGAAGCCGAGTATGTGAGTGCCGGAAAATCATGCCAACAAGCTCTATGGATGAAGCAAGCGCTTGTTGATTACGGGATTTCTCTAGATGATGTTCCCATCATGTGCGATAATAAAGGCGCTATAGACCTCAGCAAGAATCCCGTGCAACATTCGCGAACCAAACACATAGAAATTCGACACCATTTCCTTAGGGATAATGTTCAAAAGGGGAACATTTCAATTGAGAAGGTACCCTCCGAGGACAACTTAGCCGACATCTTCACTAAGCCACTTAAGAGGGAACCTTTTAATTATTTGCGTCTAGGTCTAGGATTAATGGAACATCTTCCTTAATTACCTTCTTCTCTTTGTGTGTCTCATTTTACCACTTTGAGTCATTGAGTTTTCCAAACTCTTTTTGATAAACCCTCTCTTTCGAAAAGGGTTGAGAAATGCTTTTGACATTGTTAATTCAATCTAAAAACGGTTTTTCATAGATTCTCGCTATTAATCTAGAGCTTACATAATTCATATGTATGATTCTCTCAAACATATCAAGAACAAGATAGAATCATGGAGGATCATTGTGTCATGACTTAAGGTCTTGTCTTACACACCTCCTACATCGATCTTTTAATCCATGTACTTTGGTCAAATCTCTATTTGGTAAGTTTGTATATGTTTTCTTTGTCTATCTTTGCTTTTTAAGCATATCCCTATAATAAGTTAGACTAGAAAAATAAGATTTGCTGAATTGAAAAAATCTTCCACCAAACACCAAACACAGCCCCTGTAGGCGGTTCCATAAGTGAACCGCGGTTCCTTAGTGATAAGGACCCGCCGGGCATGATAAGGAACCGCATACAGTGCCTTCCTTTTTCGGGTTTTTCTCTGAAACTCCAGATTTGCTCCAACATTTTTTGAGAATCTTTGTTTCAAACCCTTTGACCACCCCAAAATACCTTAAACCTTCCCTATTTAAACCTTAAGCATTTTACCATAGTTCACATCCCAAAATGTCTTATTCTCTCAATGAAAGCCTTGAATCTCCTCTATTTTCTCCAATTGCTTTCAACCCAAATTCACCCAAGAACACTCTTAATCACATTTCTCCTACCAAGAATGTTGATTGTGGAACTTCTTTGCTTCCACCACCACCCTTTAGTGTTCTTGCTCCTTCTCATGATAATGTCATACACCATGGAACATATTGTCATTGTTGTCAATATCAACATCTTACTATGGCACACATCTATGAGGAGTTGAGCTACATCAAGAGTCTCTTAATCAAGCCTCCTCTTCACTATGATTATGAGACCTCCAACAAGCCACCACCACCACCCTCCGCCATTACCTTGTCTTTCATATAAGCATTGGTTGCTTATCCACAAGATACCAAATTCAAGCAAATCTTAGAATTCTAGAATAACTAGGATTAGATTTATGCTTTTGGCTTGTTTCTTTTTCCATACTTCTTTGTATGATGTTCTTTTAGTAACCTATCTTGGATCCTTGTCTTTGTGTTTTCTTCTCTTTTATTTTTTGTGACCTATTGCTATATATTGTTGGTTGTTTCTTTTGTTCAACTAACCCTTCTATGTAGCTTGTCACCATATCTCGATTCCTCGGTGCCCCAAGCTAGGGGGAGTAAGCACCAAGGGGGAGTCTTTACTAAGTCTTTTTCTTCAACACCGACTTGTGCAACCTTTTTATGACAACCCGTCAATTTCAGGTCGTTATTTTAATCTCGACTATTACGTATTACGTGTTTACTTTAATGAGAATTTTAAATTATCGACTAACCGAGAAGGTTACGACTTGAAACTAGCGTAAGAATGTCGATTAGATGAAAACCGACAAGGAATATGCTAGGTATCGATATTATATTCTCAAATAATCATGAAAATTATTTTTTTATTATACTTAATCTTTATTTCTCGTATTTTACGTTTTAACGAATGACGATAACTATTAGTGATCGCGATACCGACGGATGCCCAAAAATTTACGTTTTATTATCGATTGTCTCGATATTGTATATTTTCGACGTTTCCGATTTAATTGCGTTTTAAGTCGTGTCGAAGCTTTGTTATTATATTTTGAAGCGTTTTAACTTTCGAAAAGTATTTTTACAAAACCTGAGCCCCGTAAATATTTTTAAAATTTACAATTTACATTTTCTACCTTGTAAACTATTTACTTGCACTTTTGGACCAAAACTATGCCTAAATGACAAAATCTACCCCACTACTTCACTATATATTAAATTTCCACTAACACATTTAAATTAAAAAATTCATTTTTAACAAAAAAATCTCATCCCTCTCTCTCCTTCACCATTTTGCCGTCCACCCCCCTACACCCAAACCCTTTGATTCTTGATTTTCTACCTTGAATCTAAAGAAACTAAGAAAAGACCCACCTTGTAAATTTCATAATCTTCATATTGGTATAAATTTCTTCCACATGCATCCACTAAAATTTTATTTTCAATTTTTGGTGAAGAACTTGATGTTTGATCCATTTTTATGTTTATATATGGTGTTAATAATATAATATTCATAATGGGTTTTTGTTGCATGTAAGATTTTTAATTATTTAATTTTTTTTAGATTAAATTTGAGGGTGTTATGAGTTAGTTAGATGTGTTAGTATGATATTAGGATCATATTAGGACCATAGGAATTGTTGGAATGGGTTGAAAATGTGTTTTGGTATGATTTTTAGATGGTCTATTTTAGGCAGTAACTTTAAGGTCATTTTTGAAATTGTTACTGTGATAAACTTGCTAAACTAATAAGATAGGGTCGTAGAGAATTTCGTTAGCTTCGATTTGAGCTAAGGTAGAGCTTCTAACTCATTACGAGCGAAAAGTTATGCTACTTTTAGTATTTGTGTACCGGGAGACGGGTATCGGCACAATCCGAAAATTGTTGTCGATATTTGGAACGAATCTTGGGGACTATAAAATGAGTTTTAAAAATGTTCAAGGGCTGTGGTAAGTTGATAAACCTCAGGTTATGAGTCTATTTTCAAACCAGAGTGTCGGTTTTGGAAACGGAAATGTTTAGATAAGTCAAAATGGTTTTACAAGTCAAAGGCGTAAAACTGTCCGGTTTTTGCAACACGAAGGTGTGTCGGGCAGAAGGTCTTAGAAGTAATATTTTTGAATAAAATTTAAACTGAGTCTTATTCATATTATGTGTGAGTTTGTCACCAAGTTTCGTCGAAAGCGGACATGTCTAGATAGGTTAGATTGGTGTGTACATTTGGAGTGTATATGCTGAGTGGTATTTTGGACACGTAGTTCAATATTTGTATGGCGTGAGTTGAGTATTCACTATTGGACATGGTGACTTACTCGAGTGTTAAGTCATTATATAAATGACTTAGTTACTGGTCCGAGGGAAGTAAAATGATGGTTTGACTTGCGTTGACTTGGCGTCTTATGACGGGTCAATGTCGAGGGCGCAAGTGTTTTAAAAGAATAAGTGTTGAACAAAAGGGTATAGTAGTACACTTATATTTTTGTTATTTTTCGGGATTTTCATGGTCATTTGAAATTGACTTTCATATTATTTAAGTATTATTTATACTTGAGTCGTTTATTAACGAACGCGCCTTAATTGGTAGGTTGCGGTCTTCGTGTTTAACGGGCATCACAAATCGTCGGCGATCGTCACGTCACTACTATCGTACCAAGGTGAGTCTATAGCCTCGCTTTACATGTTTACTTGTTTTATAAAACCCGCGAGGGGGATAACATGCTTGTTTTATTAAAATAAAAGGGGTACGACGAGAAGTTGTGGAAACCCTTATTATTGGAAAAACATTTAGTAATAAACGAAGGGTACAACGAGAAGTTGTGGCAAACCCTCTTTCTTTAAAATCGAACACAAAGGACCCGATTGTATGCTTAGATGAAAGTTGTTATACAAGTTTGTTTAGCCTTAAAAGACCCATGAATCGTGAATTGTTAATCGAAAGTAACGCTAATACTATGGATAGATCTATCGGGGTGACTCCCAGTCCGGTCGCGACTAGCTATCGCGTGGTGTTGTGATGCACCAGTAATGAAACATCGGATGCAATTGTATAAGAGAAATATACGCACTTGGCTAGGTGTGTTGGGCTGAAATAATATATGTTAACGTTCAATTTCACGAGACTTATGAAATAACAACGATAATTATGTCTGATCCACATGATTGTCAACCACGGAAGGTTTATTCAGAATACTTGTGTTCATTTATTTAATTTAAACTCTATAGATTCACTCAACATTTTTGTTGACTTTATAGCATGTTTTATCTCAGGTCCATGAAGAAGGCACTCAAGGGAGGCGGTTTCACGCAGCTTGCTAAATTAATATGTTTTGGCCCGCTTTACTAAACTATGTCCATTCTAAGAAACATTTATTGTTTGGTTGGTTGTGTAAACCTTAAAACTATTTGGGACCGTGTGTGAACTGTTTTATATTTAAACAAATGAATGGATGTATGTTTTATTAAAACGACTCATTTTGGGGTGTTTTCTATGATATTGAGGTTGAACCATGACAGTAACACCCAATGACTCTTCCGCTGCTATGATATGACACGAAATTGGGGGTGTTACAGATTGGCATCAGAGCTCAAGTTATAGAGAACGAAAAGATTTTCTAAAAATAAATTTTTGAAATCTTTTAACTATAACATCTGCAAGCGAAACCTCCGAGTTGCCAATGGACGAGAATAAGAAAAGTATATATATATGTTATACATATTTAATTATTATTTATGCTTAAAGCATAATGGATTACATTTATTTATTTATAAATGTTTATTATTGGATTATTATAATACTAATACGTGATTTACAAACGACGCTGATTGTCACAATAGAAATCCCTGTCTTTTGACTCATTCCTCGTGAATCTTCGTTCCTTGTCTAAATTCTATTCTTCGTTCTATCATCCATTCTTGTTTCTTTTCATCTATCTATTCTTGTTCTGTGTTATCCATGTTTTGTTATCACAAGCGTTGAATGAATACTCATTTTGATGTGAATTGTGTAACAGGATCATGCCGCCAAAACAGTTGACTGAGACTCAGTTACGTGCTATAGTAGCTGATCAATTTCAGATATCTATGAATGCATTTATGGCAAACTTGAATAATGGAGCTGGAGGATCTGGCGGATCTGGTGGAGCTGGTGGATCCGGTGGAGCTGGTGGATCCGGTGGAGCTGGTGGATCTGGTGGAGCTGGCGATACTGGAGCTGGCAACACTGGAGCTGGTGCTACTGGAGATGGCACTACTGGAGCTGGCGCTACTGGAGCTGGCGCTACTGGAGCTGGCGCTACTGGAGCTGGCAAGGCTAGTGCTGGAACTGGTAATGCTGATAGACCAGTGATTCCTGAAAACAAGAAGTGCAATTATACCTCGTTCATGAAATGCAAACCTCCAACTTTTAAGGTTACTGAAGGTGCGGTTGGGTTAATGAAATGGTTTGAGAAATTAGAATCCGTGTTTCGATTTAGTGGAAGTGAGGAAGGAGATAAAGTGATGTTTGCCTCTGCTACTCTTCAAGGGCGAGCATTAACTTGGTGGAATGGAAGAATGGCATCATTGGGTATGGATGCTGCGTATGCTACACCTTGGGTTGAAGTAAGAAGATGGATGACTGAGGAATTCTGTCCAAGGAGTGTTATTCATAGGTTAGAACAGGAACTATATCAGCTGAGACTGAAGGGTACTGACATCGATGGATACACCAACAGATTCCATGAGCTTGCTCTACTTTGTCCAAACAAAGTTAACCCAGAATACTTGAAGGTAGAGCAGTATATTCGAGGCTTACCTACCAACATCCGTGGGGATGTGACCTCATCTAAACCTGCCAATATTGATGAAGCTGTTCGTATGGCCTACCAACTAATGGGTCAAATCATCCAAGACAAGGCTGATGGTGTTTCTGAAGGCAACAAAAGAAGAGCTGAACATGACAGTGATGATCGTGGTGATAACCGTCAATCTCACAGCAGAAATCAAAACCGAAGGAGGGGTAACGCTAATGCGATGACTGAAGGTGCAACTGCGGACAAGGGAACCAGATGTCAACGCTGCAAGAAGTCTCATACTGGTGAATGTGCTAAGTGTGGAAAGTGCAACAAGTTAGGTCACAAGACTGAAGACTGTTGGGGACCAGGAAAGAAGGGAGTGACGTGTTATAACTGCCAAGGTAAAGGTCACATGAGGAACCAATGCCCTCAACCTACGAAGAATGCACGTGGTGGAGATAACCAAGGAAAAGCTTATCAGTTGGGAGAAGCCGAAAGCAAAACCCGAAATTTGTCACTGGTACGTTTTTACTGAACAACCGTTATGCTACAGCTTTATTTGATTCTGGTGCGGACAAAAGCTTTGTGTCTACAAGTTTTAGTACCTTAATTGATATCAAACCGGTCGAATTAGACGCAAGTTATGAGGTAGAACTAGCTGATGGTAAATTAGTGAGTACCAATCGTGCGCTCCTAGGATGTTCTCTTAATCTCTTGAACCGTATTTTTAAGATAGACTTGATGATTGTTGAATTGGGAAGTTTTGATATTATTATCGGAATGGATTGTTTATCCAAGTATAACGCGTCTATCTTGTGTGGAGAAAAGAAAGTTAGGATTCCCTTAGATGACAAGACCATGGTTATCGAAGGTGATCAACGTAATTCACGACTGAAAATCTTTTCGTGCATTAAGGCTCGTAAGTATATCGAAAGAGGGTGTGAGTTATTCCTAGCTAAAGTAGTGGAGAAAGAATCGAAGGAGAAACGTGCTGAAGATGTACCTGTTATCCGTGACTTTCCTGAAGTGTTTTCGGAAGATTTGCCTGGACTTCCTCTCCCAAGGCAAGTAGAATTCCAAATTGACCTAATTCCTGGTGCTGCACCCGTGGCTCGTGCGCCATATCGTTTAGCCCCATCCGAGCTGAAGGAGTTATCTGTGCAATTGCAAGAGCTATCTGATAAAGGTTTTATACGACCGAGTTCGTCACCTTGGGGAGCTCCTGTCTTATTCGTTAAGAAGAAAGATGGTTCGTTTCGTATGTGTATTGATTACCGAGAGTTGAATAAGCTGACGATCAAGAATCGTTATCCGCTTCCAAGAATTGATGATTTATTCGATCAACTTCAAGGTTCTCGTGTTTTCTCCAAGATTGATCTTCGTTCTGGTTACCATCAACTTCGCATACGTGAGGAAGATATTCCTATTACGGCGTTTAGAACTCGTTATGGTCATTATGAGTTTCTGGTTATGCCTTTTGGTTTGACTAATGCACCTGCTGTATTCATGGATTTAATGAATCGCATTTGTAAGCCGTATCTTGATAAATTCGTGATCGTTTTCATAGATGATATTCTAATCTACTCCAAGAGCAATGAAGAGCATGCCGAGCACTTAAGGATTATCTTGAACTTGTTGAAGAACGAAAAGTTATACGCTAAGTTCTCAAAGTGTGATTTTCGGCTAAATTCTGTACAATTTCTCGGACATGTGGTCGATAAAAGTGGAGTACATGTTGATCCTGCAAAGATCGAAGCCATCAAGAATTGGAGTGCTCCGACTACTCCAACTGAAGTGCGACAATTTCTAGGTCTGGCTGGTTATTATCGAAGGTTTATTGAAGGATTCTCTTTGATATCGAAACCATTAACGAAGCTGACTCAGAAGAATAAACCGTATGTGTGGGGCGATGATGAAGAAGAAGCTTTCCAAACCCTGAAGATGAAACTCTGTAGTGCGCCGATTTTATCGTTACCTGAAGGAAGTGAAGACTTTGTTGTTTATTGCGATGCATCTCTTCGAGGATACGGTGCTGTTCTCATGCAACGCGAAAAGGTGATCGCATATGCCTCTAGACAATTAAGGAAGAATGAGGAGAACTACACTACCCATGACTTGGAATTGGGCGCTGTGGTTTTTGCTCTGCGACTTTGGAGACATTATCTGTATGGTACGAAGTGTACAGTATTCACTAATCATAAAAGCCTACAATACATATTGGATCAAAAGGAGCTGAATATGAGGCAACGTCGATGGGTTGAACTCTTGAGTGATTACGACTTCGAAATTCGTTATCATCCGGGAAAGGCGAACGTGGTAGCTGACGCGTTAAGTCGAAAGGAAAGGGAGAAACCGATTCGAGTGCGTGCTTTGGTGGTGACAGTTCATAATAACTTACCTGAGCAGATTCGGAACGCACAAGTTGAAGCATGCAAGAAGGAAAATATTGCTGCCGAAAGATTTAGGGGAGACGGTGAAACATTTGAGACGCGAGCCAATGGTATCAAATGTTTGAGAGGTCGAATCTGGTTACCATTATACGGTGGACTGAGAGACTTAATTATGTTAGAATCTCATAAGTCCAAGTATTCTATTCATCCTGGATCGGACAAAATGTACCAAGACTTGAAAAAGTTATACTGGTTGCCGAATATGAAAGCTGATATTGCAACATACGTCGCGAAATGCTTAACATGTGCAAAAGTGAAAGCTGAATATCAGAAGCCGTCAGGATTACTTGTCCAACCTGAAATTCCAGTCTGGAAATGGGAGCGAATTACGATGGACTTCATCACAAAACTCCCAAGGACAGGACACCGTCTGGGTTCGATGCAATTTGGGTTATTGTCGATCGTTTAACTAAATCCGCTCATTTTATTCCAATCAACGAGAGGTTCGGTTTGGAAAAACTCGCCGATATTTATCTAAAGGAAATCGTGTGCAAGCATGGTGTTCCTATTTCAATCATTTTCGATAGAGATAGTCGTTTTGCTTCTGGATTTTGGAGATCACTTCAAAAGTCATTAGGAACCAATTTGGATATGAGCACAGCCTATCATCCACAAACTGATGGGCAAAGCGAAAGAAAAATTCAAACTTTGGAGGATATGCTACGTGCTTGTGTGATAGACTTTGGAAGTAGCTGGGATAAGCACTTACATTTGGCCGAATTCTCGTACAATAACAGTTATCACGCGAGTATTAAAGCTGCACCTTTTGAAGCACTGTATGGGAGAAAATGTAGATCACCCGTTAGCTGGAGTGAGGTTGGTGATGCCCAACTCACTGGACCAGATTTGATTAGGGAGACGACGGATATGATTGTGCAAATTAAGAATAGGTTGTTGTCTGCTCGAAGCCGACAGAAGAGTTATGCGGATGTGAGAATAAAACCATTAGAGTTTAACGTGGGAGATAAGGTTATGCTAAAGGTATCACCATGGAAAGGTGTTGTACGATTTGGAAAACGTGGGAAGTTAAGTCCTCGTTATATCGGACCATTCAAGGTTACATCTAGAGTAGGACCCGTGGCATACCAACTTGAACTACCACAAGAACTGTATGGGATTCATAACACTTTTCACGTGTCGAATCTGAAGAAGTGTTTATCCGATGAAGAACTCATTATACCGTTAGACGAGGTTAAGGTTGATAAGAAGTTACACTTTATTGAAGAACCGGTCGAGATCATGGATCGCGAGGTCAAGCAACTGAAGCAAAGCCGAATACCTATTGTCAAAGTTCGATGGAACTCTCGAAGAGGACCGGAGTTTACTTGGGAACGAGAAGACCAAATGTGGAAGAATTACCCTCATCTCTTTGATTTCAACAAGCGATCGGGCAAGAACGCAAGTTGATCTTCGAGGGCGAAGATCCTAATTTGGTGGGGATGATGTGACAACCCGTCAATTTCAGGTCGTTATTTTAATCTCGACTATTACGTATTACGTGTTTACTTTAGTGAGAATTTTAAATTATCGACTAACCGAGAAGGTTACGACTTGAAACTAGCGTAAGAATGTCGATTAGATGAAAACCGACAAGGAATATGCTAGGTATCGATATTATATTCTCAAATAATCATGAAAATGATTTTTTTTATTATATTTAATCTTTATTTCTCGTATTTTACGTTTTAACGAATGACGATAACTATTAGTGATCGCGATACCGACGGATGCCCAGAAATTTACGTTTTATTATCGATTGTCTCGATATTGTATATTTTCGACGTTTCCGATTTAATTGCGTTTTAAGTCGTGTCGAAGCTTTGTTATTATATTTTGAAGCGTTTTAACTTTCGAAAAGTATTTTTACAAAACCCGAGCCCCGTAAATATTTTTAAAATTTACAATTTACATTTTCTACCTTGTAAACTATTTACTTGCACTTTTGGACCAAAACTATGCCTAAATGACAAAATCTACCCCACTACTTCACTATATATTAAATTTCCACTAACACATTTAAATTAAAAAATTCATTTTTAACAAAAAAATCTCATCCCTCTCTCTCCTTCACCATTTTGCCGTCCACCCCCTACACCCAAACCCTTTGATTCTTGATTTTCTACCTTGAATCTAAAGAAACTAAGAAAAGACCCACCTTGTAAATTTCATAATCTTCATATTGGTATAAATTTCTTCCACATGCATCCACTAAAATTTTATTTTCAATTTTTGGTGAAGAACTTGATGTTTGATCCATTTTTATGTTTATATATGGTGTTAATAATATAATATTCATAGTGGGTTTTTGTTGCATGTAAGATTTTTAATTATTTAATTTTTTTTAGATTAAATTTGAGGGTGTTATGAGTTAGTTAGATGTGTTAGTATGATATTAGGATCATATTAGGACCATAGGAATTGTTGGAATGGGTTGAAAATGTGTTTTGGTATGATTTTTAGATGGTCTATTTTAGGCAGTAACTTTAAGGCCATTTTTGAAATTGTTACTGTGATAAACTTGGTAAACTAATAAGATAGGGTCGTAGAGAATTTCGTTAGCTTCGATTTGAGCTAAGGTAGAGCTTCTAACTCATTACGAGCGAAAAGTTATGCTACTTTTAGTATTTGTGTACCGGGAGACGGGTATCGGCACAATCCGAAAATTGTTGTCGATATTTGGAACGAATCTCGGGGACTATAAAATGAGTTTTAAAAATGTTCAAGGGCTGTGGTAAGTTGATAAACCTCAGGTTATGAGTCTATTTTCAAACCAGAGTGTCAGTTTTGGAAACGGAAATGTTTAGATAAGTCAAAATGGTTTTACAAGTCAAAGGCGTAAAACTGTCCGGTTTTTGCAACACGAAGGTGTGTCGGGCAGAAGGTCTTAGAAGTAATATTTTTGAATGAAATTTAAACTGAGTCTTATTCATATTATGTGTGAGTTTGTCACCAAGTTTCGTCGAAATCGGACATGTCTAGATAGGTTAGATTGGTGTGTACATTTGGAGTGTATATGCTGAGTGGTATTTTGGACACGTAGTTCAATATTTGTATGGCGTGAGTTGAGTATTCACTATTGGACATGGTGACTTACTCGAGTGTTAAGTCATTATACAAATGACTTAGTTACTGGTCCGAGGGAAGTAAAATGATGGTTTGACTTGCGTTGACTTGGCGTCTTATGACGGGTCAATGTCGAGGGCGCAAGTGTTTTAAAAGAATAAGTGTTGAACAAAAGGGTATAGTAGTACACTTATATTTTTGTTATTTTTCGGGATTTTCATGGTCATTTGAAATTGACTTTCATATTATTTAAGTATTATTTATACTTGAGTCGTTTATTAACGAACGCGCCTTAATTGGTAGGTTGCGGTCTTCGTGTTTAACGGGCATCACAAATCGTCGGCGATCATCACGTCACTACTATCGTACCAAGGTGAGTCTATAGCCTCGCTTTACATGTTTACTTGTTTTATAAAACCCGCGAGGGGGATAACATGCTTGTTTTATTAAAATAAAAGGGGTACGACGAGAAGTTGTGGAAACCCTTATTATTGGAAAAACATTTAGTAATAAATGAAGGGTACAACGAGAAGTTGTGGTAAACCCTCTTTCTTTAAAATCGAACACAAAGGACCCGATTGTATGCTTAGATGAAAGTTGTTATAAAAGTTTGTTTAGCCTTAAAAGACCCATGAATCGTGAATTGTTAATCGAAAGGAACGCTAATACTATGGATAGATCTATCGGGGTGACTCCCAGTCCGGTCGCGACTAGCTATCGCGTGGTGTTGTGATGCACCAGTAATGAAACATCGGATGCAATTGTATAAGAGAAATATACGCACTTGGCTAGGTGTGTTGGGCTGAAATAATATATGTTAACGTTCAATTTCACGAGACTTATGAAATAACAACGATAATTATGTCTGATCCACATGATTGTCAACCACGGAAGGTTTATTCAGAATACTTGTGTTCATTTATTTAATTTAAACTCTATAGATTCACTCAACATTTTTGTTGACTTTATAGCATGTTTTATCTCAGGTCCATAAAGAAGGCACTCAAGGGAGGCGGTTTCACGCAGCTTGCTAAATTAATATGTTTTGGCCCGCTTTACTAAACTATGTCCATTCTAAGAAACATTTATTGTTTGGTTGGTTGTGTAAACCTTAAAACTATTTGGGACCGTGTGTGAACTGTTTTATCTTTAAACAAATGAATAGATGCATGTTTTATTAAAACGACTCATTTTGGGGCGTTTTCTATGATATTGAGGTTGAACCATGACAGTAACACCCAATGACTCTTCCGCTGCTATGATATGACACGAAATTGGGGGTGTTACACTTTTTGCTTCGACAAAGGGGGAGAAATGAATATACTCGTCTTCGAAAATATTGTTTTTTGTGTGATTGAGTTTATGTATTGTCGGAATCAAAAAGGGGGAGATTTTTAATGCAATAATGTCTAAAAACATTACTTGCATTTTTCGGTCTCGCTTTGTTTTGATTACGACAATATGTAAAAACAAGCATTTACGAAAACAACGAAAAACGAATTCTTGAGTTCAATCATTTTACCCATTTTCACTTAAGGTATGAATAAACAAGTACTAACCTTAATCAAGTGATCAAGTGATTTAAACTTTCTTAAAACTCACTTTTTATTAAGTGTGACAAGTTTTTATTAAACTTTCTTTTTAAGAAAATGTTTTATTAAATTAATTATTTGAAATTTGAAAATGGCATATTCTTATTTGGTTAAGGATATCCTTTCAGGATATTTTTTATATCCAGATAAGACCTCCACCACTAACGGACAAAAAATGGAGCGGAGTCTAGGCAGCGGTTCTCTAGTGCCTAGGCGGTTCCTTATCGATAAGGAACCGCCGGTTGAGCTAAGGAACCGCGGACAGATATATCCGTTGGGCCTTTGTCCTATAAATAGTGGACCATTATCAGCTTTTCAAATCACCTCTTTTGCACATCTATTTCCAGATTCAAACTCTCTTCTTTAATCACTCAAATCTTTGATCATTTGTTTGATTACTACTTGTTAAAGAAGTGAATCTTGTTCTTCCATCCCTTCCTCTCCAAGTGCAAAGAGAAGAACACTATCCTCGTGAAGTGTTGAGTCCACCATCAAAGATCCATTGAAGATCTACTTTTATACATTTGTTGTTGTGTCTTAGTTGAGAAGATCCAAGTAGTTGTGTCTATTTGGAAGTTGTGTATGTACTAAGTATAGTTGTGTAGATTGGTCCTAGCTACGATTAGGACTCGACTTTTAGCTTAGAGTCGGAAATTGGTTAAGCGACGTGTACGGTTTTCTCCACCATAAGGAGCTTGTTGTGTAGTGAACTCTCGAGTAAGGAGTACTCGAGGAGTGGAGTAGGAACGAGGAGTGAGCTTCTTTGCCGAACCACTATAAATCCTTGGTGTTCAGTTTGATCTTTCTTTACCCTTAACTCTTTACATTCTTTATTTTTTGTGCATATATATTTGTTAGTATTAGCTTAGTTACACTATCATTGTTCATATTGTGCATAAGAAGATTTCACACATTTCCTCAAGTCTAAGTTTTTGAAAAAGGATTTTTGAAAACCACCTTTTAACAAGTAAATTATAAGAAACTATTCAACCTCCCCTTCTAGTTTCTACAAACAGTTTACTCTAAATCAGTTTTAAACAACAATTTAACTACTAAAAATTAACCCTGAACTTTTATCATCAGACAAAATGAATAGCAGAACAAAATAAATATCAAATGTAAATAGTCAAAAGCAGATAACAAACTTATATCAAAACAGTAATGAACCACACTCAGCATATATCAAAACATTCTAAACTTATCAAATTCATCAAAACAGTAAGCAGATTCAATCTATATCAGTTATGACAATAATCTAAAAATAAAACTTATAAAAATAATGAAAATAAGATTAACCTTTTTGTGATGATCCTTTGAAGGAGAAGGTAGGCGTTGAGCCTCCTTTTGATCAAAACGTCATCAAACCAAACCCCATCATCGAATCTCAAACATCCTAACTCACCTTAATAATCTAAACCAACAGCTTATAATGAACCGAACCAGAACTTCGAACCAGTATCATCAAACACACTGATGTGTCGAGGAAACGTCGATGTATTTTAATTAGATACGATATAGGACAAATTTAGGAAATTACCCTTAGGAAAAGGTAATAATCCATAAATAAGTCGAAGACGGATTTAATTAAACACGTTGATGAACCAAGTTCGTTGTACACGAAGATCAAGTGAATTTGAGACGTTTTGTTTCAATTTGGACAATTGATTTGAATTGGTTTTCGGTTTTTAATCTAAAATTACTCCTACAATTTTTTAATTAATTAAATCCTAAAGTGCATGAATCGTTCCTCATTTTTAATCTAAAGACAATTATTTAAATTTCGAACTATTTAAATTTTAAGCTATTTAAAAATCTATTTAAAACTTATCTATTTAATTAAAATGTCTATTACACTATTTAAAACTTTATTAAAACTAATTTAAAAATTATTAATTCTATTTAAAAATTAACTTTTACTTTTAAACTAAACAAAATCTATTTTTAAAAACTATTTTTATAAAAATCTGATTCAATTAAAATCTAATTTATTTCAAAACTAATTTAAATAACAATTTTAAATTTCAAAAATTAATAAAACATTTTTTTTATTTTTATTTATTTATTTTTTTAAAACTTGTAAAAGAAAATAATTTGATTATTGAAATAAGATTAAAACTATGTATTTAGGTTAATACAAAAGCTCACAGCTACTAACTTACTATATTAATTACTAAACCAATCTTTTAACTAAAACAGATAATTAGAGCAGATGGTAAGAGCGTCAGGCTATAATCCTTGAGGTCAAGGGTTCGAGTCCCTTTAGAGTCATTTTTTTGAATTTTATTTTTGGAACAATTTAAATGAACCAGAGTCACAGGGGTGACTTCTTTGTAATCAGCAAACAATCAAATAACAGCAATACATTAAACACGTATATCAGCAAAAACTAAACATTCAGCAAATCAAACTCAAATCACGCAAAGCTAGATTGCAACCAAGCAGTTATACTAATTACCAATATCCAAAAACTAATAAGGCAGACTTAATCAGTTCTAAATAAAAGCAGACTAAAAGATCAGTTTAAAACAAATCAGTCAAACAAGTAATGCAACAAATTTACTCTAATATCAACAAATAAGAAACCAGCCAAAATCATTCAGCTAAGTTAACACAGCTAAAAACTTATATCAGATACGCAGCTGATATAGTCATACAGATTCTATCCCAAATCTAGCAGCCATTTCAGCAGTCTTAATCCAAATATAATATCATATTTAATTAATTTGCAGATTTATTAATCCAAATTCACAAACTCAGTTATATCCAAAAAAAACCTCATTTAAAACAGATTACACCAAGTTCAGCAAAACACTTGCAATTTTAAAAACTCTCATATATCGGTTAAAAGCAAAACCCTTTTTAAAAGTTTACTCAAAGCTTTCACAAATCAGATTTAAAATAGACCTGAACTCTCAAATTCAATTAGTAAAATAATCAAAACAACTTTTAGTCAGTTTTAAAACTCTCATTCAAAACTCACTTGACAGATAACCATCCACAAATAACTCACTTAACAAATTAAATAAAAACTACATCATAATCCTAAAACCCTAATCCATTAACCATTTAACTCATAAAATCACTAACACAGATTTATTAAAAATAACAAATAACATGAAATTAAAATGGTAACACACCTTTTGTAGAAACCTTTGAGGAGTAGATAAGCGTTGAGCTATCTAGATGAACCGAATCGACACCATTATTGAACACCATTCACCTTTCATCAACCCTCGAACCATAAAAAACAGCTGACAATAGCTATTTTTTTAACTAATCCAGTGGGGATTAGTTTTCCCCAATTTTATTTTTATTATTTAACACAAACTATTAATTAGTTTGATTATATAATTTCATCATCATCATAGTTAAACAGTTTAAAGGAATAAATCGCAATATTTAAATTTAAACAGCAAAGTAAAGCGCAAATTTAATTAAATCAAAGTTTACTTTTATTAATTAACCAGAAAGATTACAATACTTTTAAAGTAGAAAGATTACAATAATTCCTAAAACTATTTCTACATAATAACAGTAAAATAAAAATGGGATACTAAATTTACAGAAAATGAGGGTTTTTATAGCCAAACCCCCAAGGCTCTTGGTGGTGGTTTTTTTAGAAGACCCTTCATCACAGCCATCCAAATAGCATCTTTCTTCATCAATCTTGATCTACGGCTGAAAATAGCCAATCTAGCACACGGATTGCCAGCTTGGCAATAAAGTGTGCTAGTTGTGCTCTGAGGTGGTAATATTCGGCCTTTGGCCCGTATAAAAATTAAAGTTCGTTGTGTTGGTCTAATCGAATTGATCTAGGTTCTATGTGTGACTCTATTGATTTTGGTGAACAAAAGTGTGTTGTTGTAGTATTTAAAATAAAAGTGCAAAAACAATTAAAGTAAAAGACTTAAAAGTAAATCTAAGTCTAATAAATGGTGCAAGAATTTAAAAGCGTGACAGAAATTAAAAGGTACTGAAAGTAAATAACTCAAACTTAAATCTAACTAAGGCAAACTTAAAACGCAACTAAAACTTAAAACTAAGGCAAGGCTAAAATAAATCTAAGGCAAATAAAGTTAAAGTGCGACTAAGTAAAAAGGAGGGAAAAATAAAGCTCGAAATTAAAATAAAACTGAAAATAAAAGAACCTATCCGGAATAAGTTGGCTTACTCGGAATGTTTTCTTATCCTGAATATCGTCACCTATTCGGAATATAAACTCTATCCGGAATAAACTCCCTATTCGGAATAAATCCTCTATGCTGAATAAATACCCTATTCGGAAAAACAAGCTTATGCGAAATACCCCTCCTATGCGGAATATCCAATGCGGAATATTACCCCACTCGGAATAAACACTCCTATCCGGAATATCTCTCCTACTCGGAATAATGGTTCCTATGCGGAATAAGCACCCAATTCGGAATAGTAGGACTACCCGGAATAAGTTCCTTTATGCGGAATATCGAATATTCCGCATGGACTACCTCTTAAAACCTTTATACGGAATAAAGAAGATTCCGAATAGAGCACGCTTAAATTCCTATACTCGGAATACTGGGAAAGCTCAGAAACAGGAATACAGTAACAAATAGGACCGAAGAACAAGGAACAATATATAACCGAATCTAATCAAAACAAAGCTAAATCAAATACAAGATTAAATCAAATTAACAAACTAACATCTATTAAGAATAAACAATCAATCAAAAACCATAAAACTCACAAAACTAATCAAAATTAACAAATCCCACTTTGATCAAAATAAGGAAAATAAGAGCATGAACATAACAATAAAAATCAAAGATTAAGAAAGGTAGAATGAGATTAACAAGATAAAGGTAAAGATTAACAAGAATTAAAAAGAAAACTTACTTGAAATTAAATGGTAATTAAGGTGCAAGACATGAATTTAAATTGGACAAGTATTTAAATGACACGGTAATTAAAAGTGGAAGAACTAATTGTCACTATTAGACAACAAAATGAAAGTAATTAAGATCTAATCTATATATAGGGGAGGATTAGGAAGCTTCCTCCCCTCCTTCATTTCTTCTTAATTGCGTCATTAGGTCCTTAAGCCTTTAATCTTCATTAATTGCACCATTAGTCCTTTTTCCTTCTAATCTTCTTTAAACTTGGACTCTAATGACTTGTGGCTCGGGATTTCTTTTGAACTCGTCTTTTAATTCTTCAATAAAATAGACTTGAGTTCCTCGGCTTTTAGTAAACTTCCGTCTTTCAACTTTTTCTTCGATAAATCTTCAGAATTTGTCTTGGACTTCCATTCTTTTTGCACTCTTGACTTCTTGACTTCGTCTTTTCATCTTTTTCTTCAATAAAAGCCCGTAAATGCCCGTGTTTTCTCCACTTTTCACAATTTCGTCCTAAATCACAACAAAAACACAAACCACGCATAATTCCGACATAAAAGACATAAAATACACGTTTTGGCTCGGTTATTATTGTAATTAAGTGGTAAAAAGGATGGGTGTTTACACACCTATCAAATACCCTATACTTGACCATTGCAATGTCCTCATGCAATGCATTAGTTACAAAGCACGTTTACACTTTTCATCATAATCAATCCATAGTGGCCTTTATTAAAGAGATAGAAAACTATAAACATTTAAAGTAAAGAAATCAAAAGCATACCTTGGGTTTTGGAAATGTCATGAATAATCATCATCCTCAAGTTTTTACTTTCTCCAAACCAAGCTTAAAACGAGATCATTGTTATTATAAGTTAGCAAACTAACACGAACTCATGTGGGCCAATTATTCACTTAGACTCCCTTATTCTTAGGTGTATCTCTTATATTTTATTATTGTCTTGAATGATCACGAAGATGCATTGTTGACTTATTTCGATAGTTATTTAGGCCGAAAATAAAGTGAACGATTTAATCAATAGTTAGCTAAAGGACAAAATCTTTTAAAACTGCTTCTCGGGACCTCATAAAGTTCATATCTTGGCATAACTCGCTTCGCGATTTGAGACCTTTCTCGGACCGATATTTGGCAGCGACTTCATACTTCAAACCTTGAGAGACGTTCATGAAATTATGGTCTTCTCTTCATAATGGAATTTCTTCACTTGAAATTTTGAGAGATTCATACTTGGACCACGACTTCTTCATTTTTCTCCAATCTTTATTTTGGATTTTGATATACAACGATCCGCCTCCTTTTATGACTTGGATCTATTTATCCTCATACCTTGTTAGGGTCTTTTTGGATACATTTCTCCATGACTTTTGGGGAGTATTTGCTTTTCGTCGTGTGTCTCGATCCTTCATATTGATTTTTGATAAACGATTCTTCACATCACTTTGGATCTTTAGCAACAAAATGTAGCCCTCATGCCTTGTTAGGGCCTTTTCGGACTCGCCAATCTTCGCATCCCGCTTCAATAAGTTATGCCTTGGCTATGAACTCTAATCCATACCGAGCAACTTTTAAACGATCTTGGGCTAGAAGCTAAGTAACTTTTCAAATCGTACAACCTTATTTATTGCAGATAAATTTATTAGCAAGCGATGGGAGAATAGGCTTATAATTAACTCACATAAATTCATGAAAGAATACCAAACTTATAATTGGCTCTATCATCTCTCGTTCTCCACAGTTTAAAATCTCAAGGAATGAGACTCGTGGATACTTAGCCTATTAAATCAAAGTTTTGGGTTTTCGAGTCGCCTATAGGATCTTGCAAACTCTTAGACTTTTTCAAGTTTAGAAATCGCGTTTTAAAGTTCCCTTGATAAACGACTCTCTAGGATCATTTATAGGAACTTGCGAAAAGTTCTTGTTCTTAACCCGGGAGAGTTAAGACTTTCGCGTTTTATAGCTCCTTATATAAAAGCCTAGCAAAACTTGACTTAAACATGTTAAGGATACTAGCTAGAGTAAACTTAGATAAGTAAACTCGGGTTGAGTCAAAAGATTCACAATGTTTTGAAAATTAAATCCACTTTATTAAAGATTTATTCTAATAAAGAAAGAAAATAACTATACAAAGGGAAAAACTAATAGGCCAAAATAGATCAAAAATTTTGAAAAATGTCGAAAAATTGATTTTCCGGTTAAAATGAGGACAAATACAAGGAAAAGACCACTTAACTTCGATAGAAGTCCCCCCTACACTTAAGATAAACATTGTCCTCAATGTTTAAGCATGTGGGAGTAAACTCCCCTACACTTAGGACATTGTGCACGTTGTTTAAATCTTGCAAAGTAAGAGACAACTAAAGAGATTCCTATTTTAATATTGAGAAAATATAAAATAGTGAATCGAAAAAAGTTTACGATAGAACCGGGAAGAAGTGAATCACGGAATCACGGGTCGTCAAGAATCATCAAGAGTGGATCATTGAGCGCTCGAATCCCTGATTAAGAGAGGAGAGGAGAGGAAATAGCCAACCAACGGGTCTCCCCCCTACACTTATGATAAAGAAAGCTAAAAGATAGATGCATGGGTTGCCTCCCAAGAAGCGCTTGATTTTTGTTAACCGAGTCATGAGCCTGACTCGACCTTGATCATCATAGGAAGAAGCATGAAACATATCCACCAGGATCAAAGACATAGCTTTCGTCCATCAAATAGCACAAGCTTAAGGCGAACAAGGCAAGCCAAAGAAGAGTAGGCAAGGTTCCCTTAAGCAGCGATGGAGCACGGTGGAAGCAAGTATGGTGAGGTGCAAGCATGTCTTCAATAGTTCCAAAGATATTTCCTTTTATTTCATCAGGTGGATACTGAGATGGCTGCAGAATGTCGATACCGGGGTCGAACACCTTTTCCTTTAGGGGAAAATAGCACTCAGGCTCAGCAGAGTGTGAAGAAGATCCGCGAAGAAGCACAACCTCGTCCTCAGAAGGGGGACAAAGAGGTGTTAACTCATACGTGTTGTGGATTTTGGTGTCAACCGGTTTCTTCTCCTTAGAAAGAATGTGCTTCAAATCCAAAGTAGGATCAAGACGATAGTCTTCAAAATCATAAGGAGGAGCATCACTCTCATGAGGGAAGTAAGTGTTAAGAAATTCAGAGAAGTCTTCCTCAAATGAGTAATCGTCCAAAGTAGGATCGAGTGATGGCGGAGGATCTTCATCATGTGAAGAATCGCTCGAAAGAGTATCGGCCTCATCAAAATCATCGTATGTAGGCATCTCGGGATACTCAGAAGTACAATCATCAAAATCATCCGAATCTGAGCTAGAATCATCATCATCATAAGCATCAAAGACCGGTGGAGAATCATAAATGGGAGAAGCTTCCAATGTGGAGCGAGAATCATCCACATCATCTTGAAAAACTGGATTATCAATGCACGAATCGAAGAGAGGATTGTCGTAGACGACAAAATCATCGAGCACATTAATCATATTCACTGATTCTCGTCCATAGGATTTACCTGTAAGCTTCCCCATTTTAAAAACTTTTGAATCATTCCCGACTCTTAAGATTAACTCGCCTTCGGCCACATCAACTAAAGCTCGTCCGGTTCTCAAGAATGGGCGACCAAGTATTAAAGGAATACGAGGGTCCATTTCATAATCAACAACGACAAAATCGACCGGGAAAGTAAATGTGCCAACTTTCATAAACACATCTTTGGCTATACCAACGGGATAAGCGAGAGTGCGATTTGCAAGTTCAAGAGTCATCTTCGTTGGAGTGAGGTCGGGTAATGATAGTGTTTTCCAAACACTCAAAGGCATCAAATTAATACTGGCCCCGAGATCAGCAAGGGCGGTAAATTCTTCAGTTTTGTTGAACACGCAAGGCAACACAAAACGACCGGGGTCTCCAAGCTTTTCCGAAAGTTCTTTAAGAATAACTGCAGAGCAATTTTCATTTAAGCGTGTGTTAGGAGCTCAATCAATTTCTCCTTCTTACTAAGCAATTCCTTGAATGCTTTGACAAATTTCGGCATGTGGACAAGTGCTTCAACAAGGCTAATGTTGATTTCATTTGAGATAGCATCTTCACATAGCTCGACACTTGACAGTCATTCTTGGTTAGCTCATTGGTCTTGCCTAAGCGAGAAGGGTATGGGATGGTGGGTTTATAGGTGGAAGGTGTAGGTATAGCAGGTAAAGGTTGAGATGTTGAAGGTTCCTTCCTAGAGACATCGTCATGACGAGGTGGAGACGGTAATGGTGCACTAATACTAGGTGTAGGAGGAGTAGGGATAAATGGTGGTGGAGGAAGTGTAGATGATGGGGGCGGGATCGGTGGATCGACAATGGTAATTCCACTACGAGTAGTAATAGCACTCACATTTGCTCGCGGATTGGTGACGGTGTTTGAAGGTAGAGAACTTGAAGAAGAAGGTTGAGCTGCGGGCAAGAAACTAGCAAGCATATTCTTCAAATCATTGGTTTGATTACTGAAGGAGGATTGGATATTATCTCGAAGCTCGGATCTTATCTCATTTCCTTGCTTTGTAATATCTCCTTTAAGATTGATAATTTGGCTCTGAAGATTCTTGATTTGCTCACCTTGGGTTCTCATGATGGCTTCAACATCGGGATTAATGGGTGGGGTTTGTTGGGCGGGTGGGTGATAAGGATTAGAAGCTCTTGGTGGGATTTGGTTGCTTCTATTGTAGTTGTTGGTGGGGTTGTGGTTTTGAGGAGAAAAACCGGGTGAAAGGTAGTTGTTGGACCGGTAACTCAGCAAATTTCTATCCCCTTGAGGTCGAGCTTGGTAATTTTCTGGTGAATAATTACCATAAGCTGCATACACATTTTCTGGATTTCCTTGTGTAGAAGGACAATCGGTGTATGAGTGAGGACCGCCGCATGTTTCACAAGGATTGGCAACCGCTTTAACTTGTTGTTGTTGTTGTTGGTTTGAAGCGAGAAGCGTGATACTTTTGCTCATTTCAGTCATCATGCGGGTGAGTTCGGTCATATCAGGGTTTGCTGAAGTGGAAGAAACATTGACTCTCAGGTTGTTCCTTGAAGAAGCAGAGGAATCCCAGTTTTTATGATGAGTAGTCATGTTCTCAATTAGCTCTCTACACTCCTCGGGTCTCCTTTTCATGAATGTTCCACCGGCGGCTGCATTAATCGTATCACGATCTCGAAAAGTCAATCCATTGTAGAAAGTATCAATTAATGTGACTGGAAGCATGTTGTGGTTTGGACAACGATCAATCAAGACATTATATCGCTCCCAAGCATCAAAAAGAGATTCATCAGGGTCTTGCATGAAACCGCTGATTTGATTGCGAAGGCTTGTGACCATGGATGGTGGAAAGTAGCGCGACAAAAAGCGTTGAGTCATGTCATCCCAAGTGTGAATAGAATTCTTCAGGAGACGATCAAACCATTTCTCGACGTGATGTGATAAAGTATGAGGGAAGAGTTTTAGGCGAAGAACATCCATTGTGGCACCAGGCAACTTCATGCTTTGGGTGATTGTAATGAACTTGTCGAGGTGTTTGTTGGCATCATCATCAGGCAATCCACGGAATGGGTTAGTTTGCACTTGCTGAATCATGTGGTGCTTCAACGAAAACTCAGGAGCGTTGATTTGCATCGGCGCAATCGGTCCTCCTCGTCCAAACATGGTAGGTTGACAAAGCTCCTCCATTGTCTGAAGATCGGGCTGTGGAAGAACATTGTTGTTATTATTGAGGTGTGGTGGAATATTGTTGTTGACACCTGACATACTTAAATCTTCTTGAGTCTCGGGCTCTTGATAATTAGAAGATCTAGTACGCATACACCTGAAAATGCAAAAGAAAAAGAAACCAAACACAAAGACAATATATATACACAATAAAGATAAAATCTTTTTGGATTTTTGAAATTTTTACATTTTATGGTTTTTTGAAATTTATATGCAAGAAAAATAACGCTCGCAAGTGAACGGATCCCAAAAAGCAACGCGTCTCTCACAGAAAACCGTTAATCTTTACGAAAAGAGCCGGCAGCGGCGCCATTTAATATTCGGCTTTTGGCCCGTATAAAAATTAAAGTTCGTTGTGTTGGTCTAATCGAATTGATCTAGATTCTATGTGTGACTCTATTGATTTTGGTGAACAAAAGTGTGTCGTTGTAGTATTTAAAATAAAAGTGCAAAAACAATTAAAGTAAAAGACTTAAAAGTAAATCTAAGTCTAATAAATGGTGCAAGAATTTAAAAGCGTGACAGAAATTAAAAGGTACTGAAAGTAAATAACGCAAACTTAAATCTAACTAAGGCAAACTTAAAACGCAACTAAAACTTAAAACTAAGGCAAGGCTAAAATAAATCTAAGGCAAATAAAGTTAAAGTGCGACTAAGTAAAAAGGAGGGAAAAATAAAGCTCGAAATTAAAATAAAACTGAAAATAAAAGAACCTATCCGGAATAAGTTGGCTTACTCGGAATGTTTTCTTATCCTGAATATCGTCACCTATTCGGAATATAAACTCTATCCGGAATAAACTCCCTATTCGGAATAAATCCTCTATGCTGAATAAATACCCTATTCGGAAAAACAAGCTTATGCGGAATACCCCTCCTATGCGGAATATCCAATGCGGAATATTACCCCACTCAGAATAAACACTCCTATCCGGAATATCTCTCCTACTCGGAATAATGGTTCCTATGCGGAATAAGCACCCAATTCGGAATAATAGGACTACCCGGAATAAGTTCCTTTATGCGGAATATCGAATATTCCGCATGGACTACCTCTTAAAACCTTTATACGGAATAAAGAAGATTCCGAATAGAGCACGCTTAAATTCCTATACTTGGAATACTAGGAAAGCTCAGAAACAGGAATACAGTAACAGATAGGACCGAAGAACAAGGAACAATATATAACCGAATCTAATCAAAACAAAGCTAAATCAAATACAAGATTAAATCAAATTAACAAACTAACATCTATTAAGCATAAACAATCAATCAAAAACCATAAAACTCACAAAACTAATCAAAATTAACAAATCCCATTTTGATCAAAATAAGGAAAATAAGAGCATGAACATAACAATAAAAATCAAAGATTAAGAAAGGTAGAATGAGATTAACAAGATAAAGGTAAAGATTAACAAGAATTAAAAAGAAAACTTACTTGAAATTAAATGGTAATTAAGGTGCAAGACATGAATTTAAATTGGAGAAGTATTTAAATGACACGGTAATTAAAAGTGGAAGAACTAATTGTCACTATTAGCCAACAAAATGAAAGTAATTAAGATCTAATCTATATATAGGGGAGGATTAGGAAGCTTCCTCCCCTCCTTCATTTCTTCTTAATTGCGTCATTAGGTCCTTAAGCCTTTAATCTTCATTAATTGCACCATTAGTCCTTTTTCCTTCTAATCTTCTTTAAACTTGGACTCTAATGACTTGTGGCTCGGGATTTCTTTTGAACTCGTCTTTTAATTCTTCAATAAAATAGACTTGAGTTCCTCGGCTTTTAGTAAACTTCCGTCTATTAACTTTTTCTTTGATAAATCTTCAGAATTTGTCTTGGACTTCCGTTCTTTTTGCACTCTTGACTTCTTGACTTCGTCTTTTCATCTTTTTCTTCAATAAAAGCCCGTAAATGCCCGTGTTTTCTCCACTTTTCACAATTTCGTCCTAAATCACAACAAAAACACAAAGCACGCATAATTCCGACATAAAAGACATAAAATACACATTTTGGCTCGGTTATTATTGTAATTAAGTGGTAAAAAGGATGGGTGTTTACACACCTATCAGGTGGCATCATCTTTTTGGAGGATTGGTGAGGAGTGATCTGTCTCATCCAATCATATACTAGCAAAAGGCCACGTCACTGATTTTCTCCCCATCTTCTAGATCAGAAAAAGGGGGAATTATTTAAAGGGGCGTGTATACCACGCGCCCTTAATTAGAAAATTCCCAAGTTTATTTAGTATATTAGGGTTGGGTAAATAGTGGTTCTGGTTATTTGGTTTTGGGAGGGTGAGAGAGAAGGTGAGGGGTGAAGTAACATTGGAAGTATCGAGTGAAAAGTTGTGAGTGGGTGAGTTAAACGTTGACCAAGTGAGAGTAAAATGAGTTATAAAAAAATGTTTATAACTTATTTTGTAACCGGTTATGTGAAACCCTAATGGGTTTCCAAAGCCCAATTCATGTCTTTTACTTATTTGCAAAGATAATGGGCTTGTAGCCCAACATGTAGTCAATCCGTTAAATAGAAAATGAAATGGGCTAATGGTTTTAACTTGTCTCACAAATGGTCTTTTAAGCCCATTAATCCAAATGTGGGTCCCACAAGCCCAAATAATCTTCATAAAGTTAAATCCACTAAAAACGAGCTTGTATTTGGCTATGTTGATCTTTTCTTCAAACTCGTGTTGATTTTGCCGGTTTTTGCGAACTTCGGTACCTACACACATTAAACAACAAACAAACATATACAAGGCAATCTTTATTCATTTAATTCATTTATTGTATGTTTTTAGATACACATGATATGAGTAATTTAGCTCATATCAAACTCCTCCTTGCTAAGCAATTGCCGTGTCCTCACGCAATGATAAAATAAAATACTCACTACACCTTTATTCAACTTTTGACACTTTATTTTGCAAAGACATAATGTAAAGCTTTCATTATTTGAAAAATAACTTTTAGGATCATAAAACTCAAATAGATTCATAGTCCGCGACTTTTCACTTTTCCATACCAAGTTTAAAAACAAGATCGTTGTCAATCATAAGCTTTAATTAAAACAACTCATACAAGTAATTTGTGTTAAATTCAATCTCCATTTATTCCTAATTGTATCTCTAGTTTTTTTGTCATTCACCCAAAGGCTCATTTGACTTATTTGATATTTATTAATCCAAAAATGAAGACAAGAACAGTGTAATCTCAACACTCAAAACCTAACCTCGACTTCAAAAACCGTTGTCACCAAAGAAAGCCCACATCAAGGATAACTTAACACGATTTGAGGGATAAATCCCTGGATCCGAAATTTGGCTAATAGGTCTACTTAAAAGCAACAATAAAACCTCCAAAGTCAATTATGACCTTATTAATAGAGTTAGCAACATTTGCATCATATCACCTTGTGGCTCTTTAAGATATAATTGTGCTCCTTATTTATAATCCACACCCGAAGGCTCCTTGGACAAAAATAAGGGAATTGACATTCACCATCCCACCTTATGGCTCATGATGATGAAGCAATTTTTATTAAACACGTCCCCATGCCACACACCCTAAGGCTCAAATGACAAGGTTAGTGCTACATGACTCCCACCCGAAGGCTCATAGAGAACATGTTTTTATTTATTCTTCTTATTATTATGATATTTATAGTAAGACAAATTTCCACAATCTCATGATCAAAATTCCATGACGCTGACACCCTTAATGTGTTCTCACTTTAATTACAAGGGAAGAAAAAGAAGGAGTTATAAGATATTAAGCCTAAACCGCTTAAAATTTCATTTATTAAGCAATTAATTATTCAAGCGTGAAAAATAAATACGAGGAGATTAAATTAAACACAAAAATACTTATACAAGAAATAATTAACTTTAAAAACTTATGATTAAACTATATCATCTCTTGTTCTCCATATTGTATAATTTCAAAAAAAAAGTGAAATCAATGGATACTTAGCCTATTAAATCAAAGTTTTGCGTTTTCAAGTCATCTATAGGATCTTGCATCTTCTTATACTTTTTCAAGTTTTAGAATTTGCGTTTTAAAGTTTCCTTGATAAACGACTTTCTAGGATCAATTATGGGAACTTGCGTAAAGTTCTCGTTCTTATACCCGTATGAGTTAATACTTTCGCAAATTTTAAAGTTCCCTATATAAAAGCCTAGCAAAACTTGATTTAAACACGTTAAGGAAAAAGCTAAGGTAAAAACCGAGTCGAGTCAAAATCTATTTTTAATTTCACCAACGGAAAGCCTACATATGTGTCAAAAGCACTTATTTTTTTTATTAAAACTTAAAATAACACTAAAAATTTTAAGTTTTTTTATGAAAAACGAGAAAAACGATTACATTTGGACACGACAAAAGCAATTGCAAGCGATTATATCGATTGACTCCCCCATACTAAAACCAAACATTATACTTAATGTTTCTTAGCTCAATAGTAACACCCCTTGCTAAAACACGAAGAGTCTAATGCAAAAGTCCTAACATGGTAAAATCACACAAATCTATAAGCCGTTTATTAATTATGCCTCAAGATAAAATGTTAGTCGATAAAAATCAAAGGATAGAGTGTGTGCCACTTTTGACAATCAAAGAACGGAAGATAAAGTGGACCGACAAAAACCGAACACGAGAGTCTTCAATGATTAGGGTTATACCTAAAATTCACAACAAAACAAAACACGAGCACGAGCTTGAAAGATCAAGCCTTATTATTGTTAGAAAATAGATAGAAGATAGAATGTATGGGACTACCCCACAAGGCACCTTGTTTTTATTAACCGAGTCACAAGCTCGACTCGATCCCCGAATTCATTGGTCCTTAGGGAAAGTGGTGAAAACCGGCACAATTGAATAAAATCCAACATAAAGCACGATGCCGGGGTCAAAGATCTCATCCTCGTTGTCGGATGACAAACGAAAAAATGAAACTCCAACACAAATCTCTAATAAGAGATGGTGGTCAAAAATCACGAAATGGATATAGCATGCTCCCCGAGATAAACTCGCACCAAGATGATCGAAAAGTCTTTCAATTATTACATCGGTGAAAGTCCGAGATTTCCCTAAATCAATGATTCCGGGGTCGAATACCTCATCCTCGGGAGAGAAAGGATTAGACAACACGGTGTCATCCCCCCATGCTAATCCAAGATTATATAAAGCACATGGTAATGGTGTGGTAAAAGTTTCATCCATAGTGGAATCAACATTCTTAGCATTAACGACCATTTCCCCTTAGAAATGTGATCAATCGGGTCATGGTACTCAATATGTGACACATGAAAAACCCTTACATTAAGGTCAAAGTGGGTGGGAGGAGGACTTGGGATGAAATCATCATCAAGTAAATTCTCTAAAAAGAGAGCGTCCCCCTCCGGGTCAAGTTCATCAACACCCGATGGTATCGAATCATTAGAAGCAAGAAACATGTCAATCTCCTCCATAAGCGGATCACTATCCTCAACGGGAATAGGAGATGGAGAGAAAGACTTTCTAATAGGCTTAGAATTCAAAGTCTCGATCTTAGAAATGAGAAGATAGACGTTCGATAATTTTTCACGAAGATCCACGTCTTCCACATCTAAATGAGTAAGTTCATCGGAGAACTTCTCAAGGATCGGAATCGTCAAATCAACCTCATTTCTCGGTGGAAATTGGTCTAAAGGAGTAAGTTCAAAGGTAAACCTCTCAAATACCGGATCACTATCATCCTCATTTCCCGGTAGAAATGGGTGAAGAAGAGTAGGTTCATCGGGAAACCCCTCAAAATCCGAGTCGTGAATATCATCTTTATAAGAAAGTTCATCGGAGAACTCTTCATTAGAAAATTCACTAGAAGTCGAATCATTCTCAAAATCTTCATTTCCATCACAATTTTCGTCATTAGAATTGGAGAAAATCTCAAAGTGATTGGAAGAAGTAGAGTCATCACAATGTGGCAAATCACACGTTTCATTGGAAATACCATCGAACTCTATTGGGTTTCGGACAAGGATCTCAACACTAGACTTTATTACTTTGTCTGATTCCGTGTCCGGAATAGTGCTAATATGCTCCTCCCCCTTGCTTAGAGAATTTTCGAGTTCCACGGTGGAAGAATCATGAATAGGAGTAGTGATGTCATGAGATGGAGTGAGATCATAGATATCCTCATCATCTAGGATGGGTGAATTCTCAGGCTTCATAGCCGGCAAGACATGAAAAGGAAGTACGATTGCACTAGACGAAGGATGTAGAGCAATAAGATCTCGCAAAGAAATAGTAATCTCCTCGTCATCATCAATAAGAAGAGAACGCTCGAGTTCACGAGTGGCAAGATATTTTGCTTCCTCTTGAGCTTGTTCTTTCTTTCGTATATCAATGCTTAATCCATTATAATCTTGCGAAAGTTGTCTAATTTTAATTTCACATCCTCTTTTAAATCCCTCATCAATTATATCTCCATGATATCTTCGACTTCCCAATTCATTAGTTATATCGTTAATCTCTTGATTAATTTGTCTCTTTTCTAGCAACATATCTTCAATGCTCTTTTCAACAATTTCAACATTTATTTGATTCATTATTTGTTGGAACAATGTTTTAATTCGTTTAAAATTTTCACTCTCGAGAGGAAAGGGCTCATAAAAAATTTTATCCCTTGGTTGACAATTAAAGATCTCATGAGGACCACCACAATACTCACAACAAAGATATTGTTGTGATACACTCGGTAAATCTTGTGAACAACAATTATCATTAAAGTTTTGATTGTAGCCCGGTTCTTGCTCATAATTAAGCGAGAATCGATGCGAACAATTAATTCCAAAATGAGAATCATTTCCACAAAACTCACACGAGGGTGTCTCGTATGTGGGGTGTGGAGGTGGGTAAGAATCGAGAGAATCATTCGAAAAATTTGGATTTCCACATGAAGTAATTTCATTACAAGAAGGACAAAATCCAACTCGTAAATCGTGACGTATATCATTTCCACAACGCTCACACGTGCACCACCGACATGGTAAAAGACCATATAACGGTTCTCCACACCCTACACAATTAACGACGAAATTCATGGAAGAATTAAAAATTGGAGGGTGAGGAGAAAAAGAATTAAACATGATAGAGGATTAAGAAGATTATTTTTGGTATTTTTCATAAATCAATAAAAGATTGACAAAAACAAGGAATAAGGATAATACTACTTGAGTCGGAAAACCAATAATCGGTCATCCCTCTCAATATACGCACAAGCAAGCGGGGAAACGAGGTGGCACAAAGTACTTAAAAACTTTTTTCCTTAGACGGACTTTTATAGCACGTCGCCTTATACCCACCTTATAGTTTGTATAAATCGAGTTCAAACTTTTTATTAGTACCTTTTTTTTCCGTTTTGGATTCGAATACAATAGCTAGGTGATGAAATCCCAACTAAGGTCTTATTTGGAAGTAGATAAATTTACTGTTCTACGTAATATAATATAGTAATCACAAAAAACACGAAAAACGATACATACTATAATAATAGAAAAGTAACAAAACTTTCCGAGGACGGAAAGGGTCTTCAAATCAATGATCAACAAATCTCCACGAACGAATCGTACACAAGATCCCCGGAAGCCGCGCCAAATTTTTTTGACGTGTCGAGGAAACGTCGATGTATTTTAATTAGATACGATATAGAACAAATTTAGGAAATTACCCTTAGGAAAAGGTAATAATCCATAAATAAGTCGAAGACGGAGTTAATTAAACACCTTGATGAACCAAGTTCGTTGTACACGAAGATCAAGTGAATTTGAGACGTTTTGTTTCAATTTGGACAATGGATTTGAACTGGTTTTCGGTTTTTAATCTAAAATTACTCCTACAATTTTTTAATTAATTAAATCCTAAAGTGCATGAATCGTTCCCCATTTTTTTAATCTAAAGACAATTATTTAAATTTCAAACTATTTAAATTTTAAGCTATTTAAAAATCTATTTAAAACCTATCTATTTAATTAAAATGTCTATTACACTATTTAAAACTTTATTAAAACTAATTTAAAAATTATTAATTCTATTTAAAAATTAACTTTTACTTTTAGTCTAAAAAAAATCTATTTTTAAAAACTATTTCTATAAAGATCTAATTTAATTAAAATCTAATTTATTTCAAAACTAATTTAAATAACAATTTTAAATTTCAAAAATTAATAAAACATTTTTTTATTTTTATTTATTTATTTTTTTAAAACTTGTAAAAGAAAATAATTTGATTATTGAAATAAGATTAAAACTATGTATTTAGGTTAATACAAAAGCTGACAGCCACTAACTTACTATATTAATTACTAAACCAAACTTTTAACTAAAACAGATAACTAGAGCAGATGGTAAGAGCGTTAGGCTGTTATCCTTGAGGTCAAGGGTTCGAGTCCCTTTAGAGACATTTTTTTGAATTTTATTTTTGGAACAATTTAAATGAACCAGACATGGGTGACTTCTTTGAGAGTTATAAAAAACTGATAAATTCAGTATTCAACTAGCAGACCAATTGAGTCTGCTAGCCTTTGTAATCAGTAAACAATCAAATAACAGCAATACACTAAACACGTATATCAGCAAAAACTAAACATTCAACAAATCAAACTCAAATCAGGCAAGCTAGATTGCAACCAAGTAGTTATACTAATTACCAGTATCCAAAAACTAATAAGGCAGGCTTAATCAGTTCTAAATAAAAGCAGACTAAAAGATCAGTTTAAAACAAATTAGTCAAACAAGTAATGCAGCAAATTTACTCTAATATCAGCAAATAAGAAACCAGCCAAAATCATTCAGCTAAGTTAACACAGCTAAAAACTTATATCAGATACACAACTAATATAGTCATACAAATTCTATCCCAAATCTAGCAGCCAATTCAGCAGTCTTAATCCAAATATAATATCATATTTAATTAATTTGCAGATTTATTAATCCAAATTCACAAACTCAGTTATATCCAAAAAACACAGATTACACCAAGTTCAGCAAAACACTTGCAATTTTAAAAACTCTCATATATCAGTTAAAACCAAAACCCTTTTTAAAAGTTTACTCAAAACATTCAAAAATCAGATTTAAAATAGACCTGAACTCTCAAATTCAATCAGTAAAATAATCAAAACAAGTTTTAGTCAGTTTTAAAACTATCATTCAAAACTCACTTGACAGATAACCATCCACAAATAACTCACTTAACAAATTAAATAAAAACTATATCATAATCCCTAATACATTAACCATTTAACTCATAAAATCACTAACACAGATTTATTAAAAATATTAAATAACATGAAATTAAAATGGTAAGATACCTTTTGTAGAAACCTTTGAGGAGTAGATAAGCGCTGAGCTATCGAAATGAACCGAATCGACACCATTATTGAACACCATTAACCTTTCATTAACCTTTCATCAACCCTCGAACCATAATCAACAGCTGACAATAGCTATTTTTTTAACTAATCCAGTGGGGATTAGTTTTCCCCAATTTTATTTTTATTATTTAACACAAACTATTAATTAGTTTGATTAAATAATTTCATCATCATCATAGTTAAACAGTTTAAAGGAATAAATCACAATATTTAAATTTAAACAGCAAAGTAAAGCGCAAATTTAATTAAACCAAAGTTCACTTTTATTAATTAACCAGAAAGATTACAATACTTTTAAAGTAGAAAGATTACAATAATTCCTAAAACTATTTCTACATAATAACAGTAAAATAAAAATGGGATACTAAATTTACAGAAAATGGGGGTTTTTATAGCCAAATCCCCAAGGCTCTTGGTGGTGGTTTGTTGAGAAGACTCTTTATCACAGCCATCCAAATAGCATCTTTCTTCATCAATCTTGATCTACGGCTGAAAATAGCCAATCTAGCACACAGATTGCCAGCTTGGCAATCAAGTGTGCTAGTTGTGCTCTGAGGTGGCATAATCTTATTGGAGGATTGGTGAGGAGTGAGATGTCTCACCCAATCATATACTAGTAAAAGGCCACGTCACTGATTTTCTCCCCATCTTCTAGATCAAAAAAGGGGGAATTAATTAAAGGGGCGTGTATACCACGCGCCCTTAATTAGAAAAGCCCCAAATTTATTTAGTAAATTAGGGTTGGGTAAATAGTGGTTCTGGTTATTTGGTTTTGGGAGGGTGAGAGAGAAGATGAGGGGTGAAGTAACATTGGAAGTATCGAGTGAAAAGTTTTTGAGTGGGTGAGTTAAACGTTGACCAAGTGAGAGTAAAATGAGTAATAAACAAATGTTTATAACTTATTTTGTAACCGGTTATGTGAAGTCCGAATGGGTTTCCAAAGCCCAATTCATGTCTTTTATTTATTTTCAACGATAATGGGCTTGTTGCCCAACATGTATTCAGTCCGTTACATAGAAAACAAAATGGGCTAATGGTATTGTCTCACAAATGGGATTTTAAGCCCATTAATCCAAATGTGGGTCCCACAAGCCCAAATAATCTTCATAAAGTTAAATCCACTAAAAACGAGCTTGTATTTGGCTATGTTGATCTTTTCTTCAAACTCGTGTTGATTTTGCCGGTTTTTGCGAACTTCGGTACCTATACACATTAAACAACAAACAAACATATACAAGGCAATATTTATTCATTTAATGTATTTATTGTATGTTTTTAGATACAAATGATATGAGTAATTTAGCTCATATCACACACTGTATGGCTTTAATTTAATCAAACCATTGGGTTTGATTTTGTTCACAATTTCACTTTAATATTTATAATATCAATTAAGATAATAGCTTAAAACTGAAATTAATTTAACACAATAAGAACTCACGAAGAACAATAAATCCCCAAAGAAACTTTTCATTAATTTCAGAAAAATATTACAAAGCTATTAAAATTGAAATACAACTTAACCTATATCTATTTTATCATTATAAAATTAAAGAAAAATTGGAATAATAAAAAAATTACAGATTTGGGGGTTTTTATAGGCAAACCACCAATGCCTGCTGATGAAGTTTGTTGAGAAGCTTCTTCATCTAGACCATTAATTTCTTCGTTCTCTTTCTTATCTTTGATCTTGCGGCTGTAATATGCACACTAGCACACGGATTGCCAACGTGGCAATCCCTTGTGCTAGTTGTGCTAGTTCAAGTATGAGGTGGCCTTTCCTTATTGGTGGATTTGAGGGGGATGAGGTGTAACCACCAATTATATGAAAGGATGATGAGAGAAGGGGAGCCACGTGGCCTGGATAGGATCATCTCTTTGCCCCGAAAAAGTTGGTAATTATTTACCAACGCGTGTGTTAACACGCGCTATGAATCAAAAAGCCCCAATTTTGGTTTTCTAGGGTTTGGGGGAAAGAAAAGTGGTAACTGGTTTTTTTTTTGGGAGAGAGAAGGTGAGTGGTAACTTAGTTTCTATCGAAAAGTTTTGTATGAGAAGTTGTATATGGTTTGACCAGGGATGAAACGTTTATAGCTTTTTTTTAACGTCCAAAAACCTAATGGGACTTGAGAAATAAATATACTCTACCGTATCATAACATGTGAATTGATTTGGGCTTGTAGCCCAAGTTTATTCATACGTTACATATCATTAAGGTTATTGGGCTTTTGGGGCTTTTGGGTAAAAAGTGACAATGTGATTTCCACTATTGGGCTTTTGGCCCATTAACCAAATGTGGGACCCACAAAGCCAAAATAACTTTGATAGAGTTCAATCCTTGAAAACGAACTTGACTTTTGGCTTGGTTGATCTTTTCATCAAACTCGTGTTGATTTTGTCGGTTTTCGTGAACTTCGGTACCTACACACATTAAACAATAAAAACACATATACAAGGCAATATTCATTGGTTTTATGCATTTTATGCTTGTTATTAGATACAAATGATATGAGTAATTGTGCTCATATCAAACTCCCTCTTTCTAAGCAATTGTCGTGTCCTCACGCAATTATAAAATAAAGCTACTAACTACACTTTTATTCAACTTTTGAAACTTTATTTTGCAAAGACATAATGTAATGCTTTCATTATTTAAAAAAATAACTTTTAGGATCATAAAACTCAAATAGATTCATCGTCCTCGACTTTTCACTTTTCCAAGCCAAGTTTAAAAACAAGATCATTGTCAATCATAAGTTCCAATGTTAAGTCCACTCATACAAGTAATTTGTGTTAAACTCAATCTCCTTTTATTCCTAATTGTATCTCTAGATTTTAAATCATTGTCATTCACCCAAAGCCTCATTTGACTTATTTGATATTTATTAATCCAAAAATGAAGGCAAAAACGGTGTAAACTCAACACTCAAAACCTAACCTCGACTTCAAAAACCGTTGTCACTAAAGAAAGCCCACATTAAGGATAACTGATAGGTGTGAAAACACCCATCCTTTTACCACTTAATTATAATGAAAACAAGACCATAACGTGTATTTTATGTCGTAAATGTCGGAATTATGCGTGGTTTGTGTTTTTGTTGTGATTTTAGGATCAAAATGTAAAAAGGGAAAAAAACTTGCTTTCACGGGCTTTTATCGAAGAAAAAGACAAAAGACGAAGTCAAGAAATCAAGAGTGCAAAAAGAACGGAAGTCCAAGGCCTATTCTAAAGATTTATCGAAGAAAAAGTCCAAAGACGGAAGTTTAATAAAGCCGAAGAACTCAAGTCTAATTTATGAAGAAATCACAAGACGAGTTTAAAGTAATCCCGAGACAAAAGTCAAAAAAGTCGAAGAATTAAGAAGACGAGGGACTAAACGATAAAGAAAGAAAGAAGAAAGAGAGGAGGAAGCTTCCTCCTACTCCCTCTCCTCCTCCACTATAAATAGGAGATTAGATTCATTTTTATTGTTGTTAGCTAATTTTGACAAAATTAGTCTCTCCACCATTTTCATACTTGCACATTTATTTACATGTCATTTACTTAAATTGTCACTTTAATTACCTTGTCTTGCACCTTTAATTCCAAGTAAGTTATCTTTTTATGTTATTGAATCTTTACTTTTCTTGTTAATCTCTCATCTACATTTCTTGTTTTGATATTAATCTTTATGTTTATGTTTATGTTCTTTAGTTTTTATTGATTTGATTAAGTGGGTTTTGATCATTTTGATTACTATTGTTAGTTTTATTGATTTGGTTTTATTGGTATTTGTTAGTTGATCATTAGTGGTTGTTTTGGTTTAAACTTTAGATTAATTTTGGTAGTTTTTGATTAAATTCGTCCCTTTTTTTATCTTCCGTGTTCTTCGCATATTCAGTTTGCCAAAGTTATTCCGAATCAAGCTTCTTTCCCCGTATCATCTTTTATTCCGAATAAAGCTTTTGTTTAAATTATTCCGCATCAAATTTTTATTCCGGATCAACAGATATTCCGGATAAGTGAATTATTCCGAATAAATCATTATTCCGAACGATCTTATTAGTTTAATTATTCCGAGCCAATCTTTATATTCCGAACCAGCACTTTCTTGCATTTATTCCGAACCAGTCTATTTATTCCGCACGAGCCATTTATTCTGAATCAAGCAACTTATTCCGGATGAAGGAGACATTCCGAATGAGCCTCTTTTTCCGAATCAACCATTATTCAGGATGAGCTTAATATTCCGAATAAAGCATTTATTATTATTCCGCATGAGTTATTCCGAATGTGGGTTTTCGGAACCAAGGTTTTCAAGCTTTATTATTCCAAACGAAGGTAATTTTCCGAGTGAATGTGACATTCCGAACGAAGAATTATTCCGAGTGAGGTGTTTTTCCGAATGAGTTTTTCTTAGTTTTTCTTTTAAAGCTTTATTTTTCCCGCCTTTTTACTTAGTCGCATTTTTACTTGCCTTGCCTTAGATTTAGTTTAAGCTTGCCTTTAGTTTACTTTTAAGTTTGCCTTTTAATTTCTCGTCACGTTTTTATTTTTTTTCCCATCATTTATTTTCAATTAGGTTTAGATTTAATTACCTGCCATTTACTTTAAAGTTTTTGCACTTTTTATTTATAACAACGACAAATATTTTTCTTAACCAAAGTGAACTGAGTCACACTTAAACAAGTAATCAATTCGATTAGACATACGACAAAGAACTTTTTAACTGAGTAAAATCGAGTTATTAAATGGCGCCGTTGCCGGCTCTTTTCGTAAAGATTAACGGTTTTCTGTGAGAGACGCGTTGAATTTTGGGATCCGTTCACTTGTGAACGTTATTTTGCTTGCCTAAAAATTTCCAAAAATCCATAAAAATTAAAAAATTTCAAAAAATTCAAAAAGATTTTATTTGTATTTTCATAGTGTATATATATTGTCTATTGCTTTGGTATCTTTTTCTTTTGCTTTCGCAGGTGTATGCGTACTAGATCTTCAACTTATCCAGAGCCCGAGACTCGTGAAGATTTAGCTATGTCAGGTGTGAACAACAACAATAATCCACCGCACCTCAACAATAACAACAACAATGTTCTTCCATAGCCCGATCTTCGGACAATGGAGGAGCCTTGTCAACCCACAATGTTTGGACAAGGAGGACCGATTGCGCCAATGCAAATCACGGCTCCGGAGTTTTCGTTGAAGCATCACATGATCCAACAAGTGCAAACTAATCCATTCCGCGGAATACCGGATGATGATGCCAACAAGCACCTCGACAAATTCATTACTATTACTCAAAGCATGAAGTTGCCCGGTGTGACTATGGATGTCCTTCGCCTTCAACTCTTTCCGCATACTTTATCACACCACGCCGAAAAATGGTTTGATCGTCTCCCGAAGAATTCCATTCATACTTGGGACGACATGACTCAACGATTTTTGTCGCGCTACTTTCCACCATCCATGGTCACGAGCCTTCGAAATCAAATCAGCGGTTTCATGCAAGAACCCAATGAATCTCTCTTTGATGCTTGGGAAAGATATAATGTTTTGATCGATCGATGTCCAAACCACAACATGCTCCCCGTTACCTTAATTGATACTTTATACAACGGTTTGACTTTTCGTGATCGTGATACGATTAATGCAGCCGTCGGTGGCACATTTATGAAAAGAAGACCCGAGGAGTGTAGAGAGCTTATTGAGAACAAGACTAACCATCACAAAAATTGGGATTATTCCGCATCTTAAGGAATAACCCGAGAGTCAATGTTTCTTCTACTCCAGCAAACCCTGATATGACCGGATTCACTCGCATGATGGCCGAAATGAACAAAAATATCTTGCTCATCACTACAAACCAACAACAAGTTAAAGCGGTAGCCATTTCTTGTGAGACATGCGGCGGTCCTCACTAATACACTGATTGTCCTTCTACTCAAGGCAATCCGGAAAACGTGTATGCGGCTAATGGTAACTATTCACCGGAAAATTACCAAGCCCGACCTCAAGGGGATCGAAATTTGCTAAGTTACCGGTTGAACAACTATCTTTCACCCGGTTTTTCTCCTCAAAACCACAACCCCAACAAAAATTACAATAGAAGCAACCAAATCCCACCTCGAGCTTCTAATCCTTATCACCCACCCGCTCAACAAGCCCCACCCATTAATCAAGATGTTGAAGTTTTAATGAGAACCAAAGGAGAGCAAATCAAGAATCTACAAAGCCAAATTATCAATTTGAAAGGGGATATCACTAAGCAAGGGAATGACATTAGATCCGAGCTTCGAAATAATATACAAACCTCCTTCAACACTCAAATGAATTATTTGAAGAATATACTGGCTAGTTTCTTACCAACCACTCAACCCTCTACTTCGGGCTCTCTACCTTCAAACACCGTCACCAACCCGCGAGTGAATGTGAGTGCTATTACTACCCGTAATGGAGAGACTTTAGTAGGACCATCTATCCCACCCCCGGTTACACCATCTGCACCTCCTCCACCACCATTTATCCCTACTACTCCCACACCTAGTATTAGTTCACCATTACCGTCTCCGCCTTGTCATGAAGAAGTACCCAAGAAGAACCCTTCACCAACTCCACCTTCCACCTATAAACCCAGCATTCCTTACCCTTCTCGACTCGACAAAGCTAGAATTTTGACTAAGAATGACGTTCAAGTCTCTAACTTTTTAAACAAGATTGCCGGCATGACCGTCACCTTTACCATTGTTGAAGCTCTTGCCAAATGCCACAATTTGTCAAGATGTTTAAGGAATTGCTTAATAAGAAGGAGAAGATGGCCGAGTTTGTTAATACTCGCTTAAATGAAAATTGCTCTGCAATCCTTCTTAAAGAACTTCCAGAAAAACTTGGAGATCCCGGTCGTTTTGTGCTACCATGTACTTTTAACCAAACCGACGAATTTACTGCCTTAGCCGATCTCGGGGCAAGTATAAATTTGATGCCTTTAAGTGTTTGGAAAAAGTTATCATTACCCGATCTTACACCAACGAAGATGACTCTTGAGCTTACAAATCGCACTCTCGCTTACCCCGTTGGTATTGCCGAAGATGTGTTCGTTAAAGTTGGCACCTTCACGTTTCCGGTCGATTTTGTTGTTGTTGATTATGAAATGGACCCTCGTATTCCTTTAATACTTGGTCGGCCATTCTTGAGAACCGGAAAAGCTCTTGTCGATGTTGCCGAAGGTAAGTTAATCTTAAGGGTCGGGAATGATGCACAAGTGTTCGAAATGGGGAAGATCACAAACAAATCCTATGGAAGAGAATCAGCGAATATGATTAATGTGCTTGATGATTTTGTCGTCTACAACAATCCTCTATTCGGTTCTTGCTTTGACAATCCACTGTTCCAAGACGATGTGGATGATTCTCTCTCCAATTATGATCCTCCACCAATTTATGATTCTCCACCGATCTTTGATACTTATGATGACGATTCTGTTCTAATGGAGATGATTATGATGATTTTACCTCTGAGTATCCAAACATGCCCACTTATGATGATTTTGATGAGGCCGATACTCTTTCGAGTGATTCTTCTCATAATGAAGATCCTCCACCTACAACACTTGATCCTACTTTGGATGACTACTCATTTGAGGAAGACTTTGCTACTTTTCTCAACACTTACTTCCCAAATGCGAGTGATGCTCCTCCTTTAGACTTTGATGATTATGGTCTTTATCCTTCTTTGGATATGAAGAAACCCTCTTCAAAGGAGAAGAAACCGGACGACACCAACATCCGCAGTTCTTATGTTTTGACACCTCTCTATCCACCTTCATCGGATGAGATTGTGCGATTTATGAGCGGATCCTCTTCAAATTCTGCTGAGCCTGAGTGTTATTTTCCCCTAAATGAAAAGGTGTTCGACCCCGGTATTGAAATTTTCAAGCCATCTCAGTATCCATCTGATGAAATAAAAGGAAAGATTTTTGGAACTACTGGAGATACGCTTGCACCCCATTATCCTTGCTACCACCGTGCTCAATTTTTGCTTAAGGGAACCTTGCCTACTCTTTTTTGGCTTGCCTTGTTCGCCTTAAGCTTGTGTTATTTGATGGACGAAAACTATGTATTTGATCCCGGTGGATGTTTTTCAAGCTTCTTCCTATGCTAGTCAAGGTCGAGTCAGGCTCACGACTCGGTTAACAAAAATCAAGCGCTTCTTGGGAGGCAACCCAAGTATCTATCTATATCCTAAGTGTAGGGGGACCCGTTGGTGTTTGCTATTTACTCTCTTCTCATACTCAGGGATTCGCGCTTTCAAAGATCCACTCTTGATGATTTTTGACGACCCGTGATTCCGTGTTTCCGTCTTCCCGGTTCTATCCTAAATCTTTTCGATTCACTATTTTATATTTCTAAATATTAAAATAGGAATCTCGTTAGTTATCTTTTCCTTAGCAAGATTTAAATAACGTGCACAATGTCCTAAGTGTAGGGGAGTTTACTCCCACATGCTTAAACATTGAGGACAATGTTTATATCAAGTGTAGGGGGGGACTTCTATCGAAGTTAAGTGGTCTTTTCCTTGTATTTGTCCTCATTTTAACCGGAAAATTGATTTTTCGACATTTTTCAAAATTTTTGATCTATTTTGGCCTAAGTAGTTTTACCTTTGTATAGTTATTTTCTTTCTTTACTAGAATAAATTTTAATAAAGTGGTTTTAATTTTCAACGTTGTGAATCTTTTGACTCAACCCGAGTTTACTTATCTAAGTTTACTCTAGCTAGTATCCTTAACGTGTTTAAGTCAAGCTTTGCTAGGCTTTTATATAGGGAGCTTTAAAACGCGAAAGTCTTAACTCTCACCGGTTAAGAACTAGAACTTTTCGCAAGTTCCTATAATTGATCCTAGAGAGTCGTTTATCAAGGGAACTTTAAAATGCGAAGTCTAAACTTGAAAAATTCTAAGAGTTTGCAAGATCCTATAGATGACTCGAAAACCCAAAACTTTGATTTAATTGGCTAAGCATCCACGAGTCTCATTCCTTGAGATTTTAAATTGTGGGGGACGAGAGATGATAGAGTCAATTATAAGTTTGGTATTCTTTCGTGAATTTATGTGAGTTGATTATAAGCCTATTCTCCCATCGCTTGTTAATAAATTTAATTGCAATAAGTAAGGTTGTACGATTTGAAAAGTTACTTAGCTTCTAGCCCAAGATCGTTTAAAAGTTGCTCGGTATTAATTAGAGTTCATAGCCAATGCATAACTTATTGAAGCGGGATGCGAAGATTGGCGAGTCCGAAAAGGCCCTAACAAGGCATGAGGGCTACATTTTGTTGTTAAAGATCCAAAGTGATGTGAAGAATCATTTATCAAAAATCAATATGAAGGATCGAGACACACGACGAAAAGCAAATACTCCCATAAAGATCATGGAGAAGTCTATCCAAAAAGGCCCTAACAAGGTATGAGGATAAATAGATCCAAGTCCTAAAAGGAAGCGGATCGTTGTATATCAAAGTCCAAAATAAAGATTGGAGAAAAATGAAGAAGTCGTGGTCCAAGGATGAATAATCTCTCAAAACTTCAAGTGAAGAAATTCCTATTATGAAGAGAAGACCATTATTTCATGAACGTCTCTCAAGATTTGAAGTATGAAGTCACTTCCAAATATCGATCCGAGAAAGGTCTCAAATCGTGAAGCGAGTTATGCCAAGATATGAACTTTATGAGGTCCCGAGAAGCAGTTTTAAAAGATTTTGTCCTTTAGCTAACTATTGATTAAATCGTCCTACTTTATTTTCACCTAATAACTATCGAAATAAGTCAACAATACATCCTCGTGATCATTCAAGACAATAATAAAATATAAGAGATACACCTAGGAATAAGGGAGTCTAAGTAAATAATTGGCCCACATGAGTTCATGTTAGTTTGCTAACTTATAATAACAATGATCTCGTTTTTAAGCTTGGTATGGGGAACGTGAAACTTGAGGATGATAATCATTCATGACATTCCAAAAACCTAAGGTAAGTCTTTGATTTCTTTACTTGTTTTGTTATTTTCTATCTCTTTAATAAAGGCCAATGTGGGTTGATTGTGATGAAAAGTGTAATCTTGCTTTGTAATTAATGCATTTCATGAGGACATTGCAATGGTCAAGTATAGGGGAGTTGATAGGTGTGAAAACACCCATCCTTTTACCACTTAATTATAATGAAAACAAGACCATAACGTGTACTTTATGTCGTAAATGTCGGAATTATGCGTGGTTGTGTTTTTGTTGTGATTTTAGGATCAAAATGTAAAAAGGGAAGAAAACACGGGCTTTTATCGAAGAAAAAGACAAAAGACGAAGTCAAGAAATCAAGAGTGCAAAAAGAACGGAAGTCCAAGGCCTATTCTGAAGATTTATCGAAGAAAAAGTCCAAAGACGGAAGTTTAATAAAGCCGAAGAACTCAAGTCTAATTTATGAAGAAATCACAAGACGAGTTTAAAGTAATCCCGAGACAAAAGTCGAAAAAATCGAAGAATTAAGAAGACGAAGGACTAAACGACAAAGAAAGAAAGAAGAAAGAGAGGAGGAAGCTTCCTCCTACTCCCTCTCCTCCTCCACTATAAATAGGAGATTAGATTCATTTTTATTGTTGTTAGCTAATTTTGACAAAATTAGTCTCTCCACCATTTTCATATTTGCACATTTATTTACATGTCATTAACTTAAATTGTCACTTTAATTACCTTGTCTTGCACCTTTAATTCCAAGTAAGTTATCTTTTTATGTTATTGAATCTTTACTTTTCTTGTTAATCTCTCATCTACCTTTCTTGTTTTGATATTAATCTTCATGTTTATGTTTATGTTATGTTCTTTAGTTTTTATTGATTTGATTAAGTGGGTTTTGATCATTTTGATTATTATTGTTATTTTTATTGATTTGGTTTTATTGGTATTTGTTAGTTGATCATTAGTGGTTGTTTTGGTTTAAACTTTAGATTAATTTTGGTAGTTTTTGATTAAATTCGTCCCTTTTTATCTTCCGTGTTCTTCGCATTCAGTTTGCCCAGGTTATTCTGAATCAAGCTTCTTTTCCCGTATCAATTTTTATTCCAAAGAAAGCTTTTGTTTAAATTATTCCACATCAAATTTTTATTCCAGATCAACAGATATTCCGGATAAGTGAATTATTCCGAATAAATCATTATTCCGAACGAGCTTATTAGTTTAATTATTCCGAGCCAATCTTTATATTCTGAACCAGCACTTTCTTGCATTTATTCCGAACCAGTCTATTTATTCCGCACGAGCCATTTATTCCGAATCAAGCAACTTATTCCGGATGAAGGAGACATTCCGAATGAGCCTCTTTTTCCGAATCAACCATTATTCCGGATGAGCTTAATATTCCGAATAAAGCATTTATTATTATTCCGCATGAGTTATTTCGAATGAATGGTTTTTCCGAACCAAGGTTTTCAAGCTTTATTATTCCGAACGAAGGTAATTTTCCGAGTGAAGGTGGCATTCCGAACGAAGAATTATTCCGAGTGAGGTGTTTTTCCGAATGAGTTTTTCTTAGTTTTTCTTTTAAAGCTTTATTTTTCCCGCCTTTTTACTTAGTCACATTTTTACTTGCCTTGCCTTAGATTTAGTTTAAGCTTGCCTTTAGTTTACTTTTAAGTTTGCCTTTTAATTTCTCGTCACGTTTTTATTTTTTTCCCGGCATTTATTTTCAATTAGGTTTAGATTTAATTACCTGCCATTTACTTTAAAGTTTTTCACTTTTTATTTATAACAACGACAAATATTTTTCTTAACCAAAGTCAACTGAGTCACACTTAAACCACTAATCAATTCGATTAGACATACGACAAAGAACTTTTTAACTGAGTAAAATCGAGTTATTAATAACTTAGCACGATTTGAGGGATACTCGGATCCGAAATTTGGCTAATAGGACTACTTAAAGCAACAATAAATCCTCCAAAGTTAATTTTGACTTTATTAATGGAGTAAGCAACAATTACATCATATCACCTTGTGGCTCTTTAAGATGTAAAAGTGTTCCTTATTTATAATCCACACCCGAAGACTCCTTGGACAAAAAATAAGGGAATTGACATTCACCATCCCACCTTATGGCTCATGATGATGAAGCAATTTTTATTAAACACGTCCCCATGTCATACACCCTAAGGCTCTAATGACAAGGTTAGTGCTACATGACTCCCACCCGAAGGCTCATAGAGAACATGTTTTTATTTATTCTTCTTATTATTATGATATGTATAGTAAACCAAATTTCCGCAATCCCATGATCAAAAGTCCATGACGCTGACACCCTTAATGTGTTCTTACTTTAATTACAAGGGAAGAAAAAGAAGGAGTTACGAGTTAAGATATTAAGCCTAAACCGCTAAAAACTTCATTTATTAAGCAATTAATTATTCAAGCGTGAAAAATAAATACGAGGAGATTAAATCAAACAAAAAAATACTTATACAAGGAAGACTTAACCTTAAAAACTTATGATTAAACTTTATCATCTCTTGTTCTCCATATTGTAAAATTTCAAAAATGTGAGAATGATGGATACTTAGCCTATTAAATCAAAGTTTTGGGTTTTCAAGTCATCTATAGGATCTTGCATCTTCTTAGACTTTTTCAAGTTTTTAGAATTTACGTTTTAAAGTTCCCTTGATAAACGACTTTCTAGGATCAATTATTGGAACTTGCGAAAAGTTCTCGTTCTTAAACCCGTATGAGTTAAAACTTTCGCGTTTTAAAGTTCCCTATATAAAAGCCTTGCAAAACTTGATTTAAACACGTTAAGGAAAAAGCTAAGGTAAAAACCGAGTCGAGTCAAAAACTATTTTTATTTTCACCAACGGAAAGCCTACATTTGTGTCAAAAACACTTATTTTCTTTATTAAACACAAAATAACACTAAAAATTTAAATTTTTCTATGAAAAACGAGAAAAACGATTACGTTTAGACACGACAAAAGCAATTGCAAGTGATTATATCGATTGACTCCCCCATGCTAAAAGCAAACATTGTCCTCAATGTTTCTTAGCTCAAGAGTAACACCACCTTGCTAAAACAGGAAGAGTCTAATGCAAAATCCTAACATGGAAAGAGCACGCAAATCTATAAGCCGTTTATTAATTATGCCTCAAGATAAAACGTTAGTCGATAAAAATCAAAGGATAGAGAGTGTGCCCCTTTTGACAATCAAAGTATGGAAGATCAAGTGGACCGGCAAAAACCGAACACGAGAGTCTTTAATGATTAGGATCATACCTAAGATTCACAACACCACAAAACACGAGCACGAGCTTGAAAGATCAAGCCTTATTAGTGTTAGAAAATAGATATAAAATAGAATGTATGGGACTCCCCCACAAGGCACCTCGTTTTTGTTAACCGAGTCATGAGCTCGACTCGATCCCCGCATTCATTGGTCCTTAGGGAAAGTGGTGAAAACCGACATAATGGAATAAAATCCATAATAAAGCATGATGCCGGGGTCAAAGATTACATCCTCGTTGTCGGATGACAAACGAAAGGATAAAACTCCAACATAAATCTCCAAAAAGAGATGGTGGTCACAAATCATGAAATGGATATAACATGCCCCCCGAGATAAACTCGCACCAAGATGATCGAAAAGTATTTCAATTATTGCATCGGTGAAAGGCCGAGATTTCCCTGAATCAACGATTCCAGGGTCGAATAACTCGTCCTCGGGAGAGAAAGGAATAGACAACACGGTGTCTTCCCCCCATCCTAATCCAAGATCATATAAAGCACATAGTAATGGTGGGATAAAATTCTCAACAATAGTGGTATCAACTTGCATGACCTTGTTGACCTTATCACTCTTATGAATGTGAACAAATGGGTCATGGTACTCAAAACGGGTCGCATGAAAAACCCGCACATTAAAATCAAAGCGAGTGGGAAGGAGATTTGGAGTAAAGAGAATTTCTCCCTCTGGGTCAACATTATCATCATCATAAATCGGGTGATCAAACCAAAGATTTTCATCACCGTCATTAGACTCTTCCTCAAATTCCGAAGGAATGTCTATGTAAAGAAACTCATCAACCTCCTTAAAAAAGAGATCATCATCACAAAGGTTGTGAGATGTAGGAGGTATGATGCTCTCAAAATCCACTTTGAACAATGGATTATCGTTCATTGAAACTTCAAAGAGAGGATTCGAGTAAGTCACATAAGTGTCATCAATCTTGTCATCACAAGAAATATCCGACAAAGTATCAAGTGTGTCACACCCGGATACAAGATCATCATTCTCATTAGAAGGTAGTTCATCGGACAACTCCTCGAGAATGGTAGGTAAAACATGAAGATCATGCTCGATTTCGAGATAAAAAACGTCTTCACTTCCCCGTGGAAGTGGATCAATAAGAGCAACAAGTTCACCGACGAACTCATCCAACAAATAGTCACTAACCTCACTCGGTGTGAAGTTAGGAATCAAAGGATCCATTTTTAAAGATTGTTCAATTAAAGCAATATCTCTCTCGGGATCAAAATTCTCACAATCAAATTCACTAGCATCGAATGGTGCACTAAGGTAATCATCAATTTCCTTATCGATCTTAGAACTATCATCCTCCTCGAGTGTGAGTGAAGATGAGGTAATATTACAACACGTTTCAATGAAACAAACATCTTTCTTTGAAATTAACTTTTCTTCTTCACGAAATAAGGGTTCCATAGTTGGCCAAACACCCTTATAAAAGAGAGATCCCTTGTTTGTGTTACTTTCAATAGTTTTAACAAGTTTTACACTTTCCACATTTTTAGAAACAAATTTTGGAAGTTTTTCCGGTTTGAAAACAATATTTTTATCCCCATAAAACAATTTTATCTCTTCTTTCCTCATATCAATTTGAACTTGAGCCGTGCATAAAAATGGAGGTCCTAAAATTAAAGGCACACAAGGATTGGTCTCATAATCAATGATTGAAAATTCGGCTAAGTACAAGAACTTCCCCACTTTAACAATGACATCTTCCGCTATACCAACCGGGTGGGCGGTGGTTTCATTAGCAAGCTCAATGATCATTCGAGTTGGAGTAAGTGGAAAATAGTCAAGAGTCTTCCAAATTGCTAAGGGCATTAAGTTGATGCTAGCTCCTAGATCGGCTAGAGCTTCGCATTCCTCAAGCCCTTTGAAAACAGGTATCAAGAGTTGACCCGTATCTCCATATTTCTCGGGATAGAAATCTCGGAAAATCGCGGAACAATTAGCATCTAAGGTAGCCTTGGTAACATCAAGAAAGGTTTCATTAGGTGGAGGATCAAACTCAAGCACTTCTTGAGAATTATCATAATCATTGTAAACGGTGATGGACCTAATCTCTCCCTTCGGGTTTGGAATGGTGTTGTTAGGTAAGCCACCCGAAGAAGAGGAAGGTTTGGACATAAATCCCTCAAACATCAAAAATAATTTGTTCTCAAACTTAGCTAAATTTCCCTCCATACGGTTTTGGCTTTGCTCTAATCTTTGTTCCATACGGTTTTGGTTAAGCTCAATCTTGTTATTGTGCCCTTTGATCGAATTTTTAAACTCATTTTTCAAAGTATGAATTTATCCTTGAAAATTGTTTTGAAGAGCTTTCAAATTTGCCTCATTTGTTTTGATGTAGCTTGACAAATCATTTTGATTGTTATTATGAAAACCTTGATTCTTTTGATTAGCATGAAATCCATTTCCTTTATTAAAATTCCCTTGGTTACCGCGGTTAAAATTATTCCCATTCTTTCCATTGTTGTACCTATTTTGAACCGGTGGAAAACCCAGTGGAGCAACATGATTTTGACGAGGAGCTTGACCGTTAGGCCCATAAGTTCTCGTCGCGACAAAAGCACTAGCTTGATCAAACCCCGTGGTTGAACAAGCATAATTCGGATGTGCTCCACCACATGATACACAAAAATTCTCAACCATATTAATCGTTCCATGAGGATTCTTCCTAATCTCCTTCAAAATCGTGTCAATCTTAGAGTCCAATCTAGCAATCTCGGTATTAGATGAATTCACATTGGAAACAACCGATGTGTTTCGTGAATATTGCACTCTAGACTTATTCTCAATTATACCCCACGCGTCTCTCGGAGTTTTTCTTAAAAGATTACCACCCGAAGCGGCATTTAAAGAATCTTGTTCAACCATATTAAGTCCATTATAAAAAGTATTTATTTGGTGTAACTCCGAGAAACCGTGGTGTGGACATTGTCTCAACAAATCTTTAAACCTTTCCCAAGCATCTCCAAACGATTCATGCACTTTTTGTTCAAATCTAGTGATCTCATTATGAAAGTGGGTTGTTTTAGATGGTGGAAAGAAGTAATTCATGAAATTAGACACTAAATCATCCCATGTCAAAATCGAACCCGGTGGTTCTTTTTCATACCAACGTTTAACATTCCCCTCGAGCGAGTACGAAAAAAGCATGAGCTTAGTCGCGTCATTCGGCACATCTCTAAACTTGAGAGTCGAGGTAATACGAAGAAAATTCCGTATGTGAGAGTGCGGGTTATCGGTCTCATTGCCACGAAATTGGTCGGCACGAATGAGTGATTAAGGTCCCATCTTAATCTCATAATGATCTGCTAAAATAGCCGGCACAACGATTGCTTCACCATACCCTTCGGTGGGTGCACGGAGCAATTCCTCCATTGTTCGATTATCGGTCATCTCTACAACAATAGGTGGAAACTCGGGTTCCACTATTCGTTGTTGACGATTTCTATTTCTACGAGGAATGTTTTCAAGCCTATCGTGATTAATCAAAAGTCGAGTATATCGTAATTGCATAAAACAACTTGACGAGAATTTTAGAGGGTTGAAGAAAAGAAATTAGATAAGAAGAAGATTATTTTTGGTATTTTTATTTGGTATTGCTCAATCAAAAAGATTGATGCAAACAAGGAATAAGGATAATTACTATGGAAGTAATCTACCCTCGGTCGACTTTGAAACGTAGGTGAAAACCTAACCGTCTCAAGGTTCAATAAGTAAACTACAAAAATAAGATATAATACTACTTGAGTCGACAAACCAATAATCGTTCGTCCCTCTCAATATGTGCACAAGCAAGCGGGGAAACGAGGTGGCACAAAGCACTTAAAAACCTTTTTCCTTAGGCGGCCTTTTATAGCTCGTCGCCTTATACCACCTTATAGTTTGTATAAATCGAGTTTAAACTTTTTATTCGTATTTATCTATTTTGCCTCTTTTTTTCGTTTTGGATTCGAATAATAGCTAGGTGATAAAATCACAACTAAGGTCTTATTTGGAAGTAGGTAAATTTATTGTTCTACGTAATATAATATAATAATCACAAAAAACACGAAAAACGATACATACTATAATAATAGAAAAATAACAAAACTTTCCGAGGACGGAAAGGGTCTTCAAATCAATGATCAATAAATCTCCACGAAACGAATCGTACACAAGATCCCCGGTAGTGGCGCCAAAACCTTTGATGTATCGAGAAAGTGTCGGTGTATTTTAATTAGATACGTTATAGGGCAAATTTAGGAAATTACCCTTAGGAAAAGGTAATAAGCCATAATTAAGCCAAAGACAAATTCAATTAAACATGTGAACGATCCAAGTTCGTTGTATACGAGGATCTTGTGAATTTGAGACGTTTGTTTTAATTTTGGACAATCGATTTGAATTTGGTTTCGATTTTTAATCTAAAATTAATCCTACAGTTTTTAAATCCTAAGTGTATGAATCGTACCCCAATATTTGATCTAATAGACAATTATTTAAAATTTAAACTTTTGAACTATTTAAAATAAATCTATTTAAAATCAATTAAAAGTTAATCTACTTAATTAAAAATACTTTTACACTATTAAAATTATGTTTAAACAAATTTAAAAACTATTTAAAATTGTAAACTAATTTAATCTATTTAAAAATTAACTTTTACTTTTATTTAACAAAATCTATTTAATAACTATTTTTATTAAAAACTAAATTAATTAATATCTAATTATTTAAAAACTAATTTATAAAAACAATTCAAATTTCTTAAAATAATAAAATAAGATTTTATTTGATTTTATTTATTTATATTTTAAAACTTTAAAAAGTATATTTAGATAAATGATTTAAAAATTAATTAGTGAAAACTTGTATTAATTCTTATCTAAAATCTGACAGTCAACTTAAAGAGCTATATTAATTGAAGTAACTGTATTAAAACACAAGTAAGTAACTAGCAGAGATGGATAACATGCTGGGTGCTCACCCTTGAGGTCAAGGGTTCGAGTCCCATAAGGGACCTATTTTTGTGAATTAATTTTTTGAACATTGAAAAATGAATACCAAAGTCACAGGATGACTTTATGTCATAATAATATGTTTTTGACAGACAAATTTGCAATGGATCAAGTTATCAGATCCAAAAAAAACGTATGGTTTACTTATTATAAGACAAAATAAGTATTCAACTTTTATATCAGTACATGGCATGATAATAAATCAATCTATAAAACAGTTAAACCATAAACTAGTAACAAACTAAAACAGGTAAATTCAGATTCAGCAATAATAAATCACAGCTACATACACCAGTTCAAAAGTAGTATAAATCTAACTCAACAAACTTAGCTGATCTAATCAGTCAAATGAAGCTCATATCAGGTGCAAAACTGATATATAAACTCTATTTAATTCTACAAATCCAACAGACTTAATGCAAATCCCAAACCTATATTAAACGGTTTACTGTAAATTAGTTTTAAACAACAATTTAACTACTAAAAATTAACCCTGAACTTTTATTATCAGACAAAATGAATACATAACAAAATAAATATCAAATGTAAATAGTCAAAAGCAGATAACAAACTTATATCAAAACAGTAATGAACCACACTCAGCATATATCAAAACATTCTAAACTTATCAAATTCATCAAAACAGTAAGCAGATTCAATCTATATCAGTTATGACAATAATCTAAAAATAAAACTTATAAAAATAATGAAAATAAGATTAACCTTTTTGTGATGATCCTTTGAAGGAGAAGGTAGACGCTGAGCCTCCTTTTGATCAAAACGTCATCAAACCAAACCCCATCATCGAATCTCAAACATCCAAACTCACCTTAATAATCTAAACAGGCAGCTTATAATGAACCGAACCAGAACTTCGAACCAGTATCATCAAACACACTGTATGGCTTTAATTTAATCAAACAAGTGGGGTTTGATTTTGTTCACAATTTCACTTTAATATTTATAACATCAATTAAGATAATAGCTTAAAACTGAAATTAATTTAACACAATAAGAACTCACGAAGAACAATAAATCCCCAAAGAAACTTCTCATTAATTTCAGAAAAATATTACAAAGCTATTAAAATTAAAATACAATTTAACCTATATCTATTTTAACATTATTACACTAAAGAAAAATTGGAATAATAAAAAAATTACAAATTTGGGGGTTTTTATAGGCAAACCCCCAAGGCCTGCTGATGGAGTTTGTTGAGAAGCTTCTTCATCTAGACCGTTAATTTCTTCATTCTCTTTCTTATCTTTGATCTTGCGGCTGTAATATGCACACTAGCACACGCATTGCCAACGTGGCAATCCCTTGTGCTAGTTGTGCTAGTTCAAGTATGAGGTGGCCTTTCCTTATTGGTGGCCTAGATAGGATCATCTCTTTGCCTCGAAAAAGTTGGTAATTATTTACCAACACGTGTGTTAACACGTGCTATTAATCAAAAAGCCCCAATTTTGGTTTTCTAGGGTTTGGGTGAAAGAAAAGTGGTAACTGGTTATTTCTTGGGAGAGAGAAGGTGAGTGGTAACTTAGTTTCTATCAAAAAGTTGTGTGTGAGAAGTTGTATATGGTTTGACTACGGATGAAACGTTTATAGCTTTTTTTTAACGTCCAAAAACCTAATGGGCCTTGAGAAATAAATATACTCCACCGTGTCATAGCATGTGAATTGATTTGGGCTTGTAGCCCAAGTTTATTCATCTGTTACATATCATTAAGGTTATTGGGATTTTGGGGCTTTTGGGTAAAAAGTGACAAAGTGATTTCCACTATTGGGCTTTTGGGCCCATTAACCAAATGTGGGACCCACAAAGCCCAAATAACTTTGATAGAGTTAAATCCTTGAAAACGAACTTGACTTTTGGCTTGGTTGATCTTTTCATCAAACTCGTGTTGATTTTGTTGGTTTTCGTAAACTTCGGTACCTACACACATTAAACAATAAAAACACATATACAAGGCAATATACATTGGTTTTATGCATTTTCTGCTTGTTATTAGATACAAATGATATGAGTAATTGTGCTCATATCAATACTCCCCCCGTCTCAAAATAGCAGTCATGTTTCCTTTTTTAATATGTCTCAATTTAATTGTCCACGAGTTGCTAACATGTTTTATTAATATATATTTGAGCTTCAGAATTCCTGGAGAGCAAGTTGATAGAACTTCTGATTTCTGAACCATTTTGTGTCAAGCTATCAGAATTTGGGCCTGCGATATGAGGACCCTCAACTTAACCAGGAATGGGTATCTAAATAAGTACATCCAACAAGGTAGTGAGATGACACAAAGAAGTATACATTTTCCTTATTTTAAAGAGTGAATAAACAGCCGATACTTTTTGATATGCTTATGCTTGAATGTCAAGCTGGGAATATCAGGGTAACCTTTGGTAGTGATTATATATTCTGTGTTTTAAAGGCATATTGTCGGTTGTTTAGTTAGATGGGGAACTGCTACATAAGTTGAAGATCTAATTGAATCCCCGAAAATTAGTCTTGGTTTTCAAAATCATATTCTGAGTTGGTTAGAATTTTTACGCGTATAAGCTGGAATAGTATACTCGTGGATCAAAGCAGTTTTGTTACTCATACAATTAAAAACATAGTGCCTCAGAACACGTCTATTGTTGAGACTACTTGCGGTGAAAGGTATGGCAAAGACAATCACTCACAATTCTACCTTTATTGTTTAAATATATGGATGAATACACCTGTTACTTTCCATAAGTCTGAATGTAAACATTGACATAAGTCAAAACGCATCTATTGTTCATCTGCTTTTCAGACGCACACAAGTTGGAGGGATTTTTTATGGTTTAATGAAAGCTTGGCGCTGAGGCCATTTGTTGAAAAAAGAAGGAACACTGGAACATAACACTATAGAACAAAGTCTGTGTGTGGCAGTTGTAGATGATGAAACTTGGTTTTTCCTTTTGGTAAGCTATGATGTTTAGAAGACCAACCATAAATTGTGAGTTTTTATTTACTTTAATACGCCATCGAGTCTTATGTGGGTAGGACGTAATCAAGTAGTACTAATAGGAACTGAGTAACTCAAAAGGATGTTGGGTACCTATTGAATCACACTCACACATGTGTGCGCTTAGCCTTGGAGAAAGGGTGCATTCTATAACACTCTTTCCAAAACACACTTCTTGATATCACCCTGTATTAAATTATTTGTTCCGTGATGGAATAACTTTTCTATCTATAGTGGGCTTGGAGGAGCGAAAATCGCCTTGACTCGGCTTGATATACGGTTAAAGGTGATTGTTTAAATTGAAACTTCAGAACCAAGAGAAAGATGTTAAGCATTGGACTGAGATACAGTTAGATGTGGTTTGCTGTCAAGGTAGAAGTTACGAAGTTTTGTTTCATATGCTTAACATTTTTTTGAATTCTAGTTTGTTTTTTAGACTTAAAACGGGGTATACTGTATGACCTTTGTTGCCTATGCTCGCCTTTCAGATTAGGAAGGGATTAAAATGGTAATCCATGTCTATCACAATTAAATCAATAAATCCATACTTGACTCTGAAAAGTCAAATATGGACTATGCGTAGATAAAGAGATATTGATATATGTATGTATGTGATTACCCCACAGTACCAATGCCAAAAACCACAACAGAGGATCCCTTAGAGACTTAGGTTTCTCTCCATGTCGCACCAAAGCCAGTGATGAAGCCACATGAGACAAAACTAACATGAGGGTAAGAAATTTTGGGTTCGATCTTGAGCACATAATTGCAGTCAGCGACTGCATATTCTGTCCACGTTGAACAATTTGTAAAATGATACAAAGAGTCTCCGGCTCTAGCAATGGACATCCTAGAAGTGCCAGGATACACACGACATAAGTTAGTCTTTTCAGTTTTACAGTTCAAACACTGTCCACATTCACCAAGGTAGAGTGGCATCATGTCACACCCCACCATGGCGGAATATGGGGCGCGACGTATGGATATCATCACAACAACAGCGTGTCTATAGAGAGAACTATATGAATTAAAAATGTCATAAAAGGTGACACAAATGTCATGACAATATCTCATCAATGCAGGAGTCTAGGTAAGTAGGTAACAGTCCTACCTCTTACCCAAGACAAACAAATAACACAAACAAAGCAACATATAGGTTCATAGTATCACTTATTGAAACAAACAGAAAAATAAACTAAGAAGGAACATGAATCTCCTTCTAAATGCATTCCTACGCGACTCCAATCCTAGCCACATATGTTCTCACGCTTAACCACTTTATCACCTGAAAGAGACACTAAAACACGTCAACATAATGTTGGTGAGAGTCATAGGTTTAGACTCTAACCGAAAATAGATTATAATAAGCTGTGAACAACCATAAAACACTAAACATATGGACAATGTGCTACAAGTATGCATTAACAACTAACATTCAAGATCAATCATTCCAAACCAAATCCAAGGCTCCCAGTCTTACCAAACACCATGGTACCATAGGCGCCCATACACCTATGTACCAATCCCAAGGCCCCCCTTGTCATTATCCATTGGTCCCATAGATGCTCACACATCTATGTACCTCCCCAAGGCCCCGCCTTGTCAACATCCTCTTGGTACCAAGTCAAACCACAATAACTGAGACGGTACGTGTCCCCCGATCCAAATCATAAACACAATCAAGAATCACATAGCAGTTAATCACATAAGTGCACACACAAGTCCATTACCAATCATAAAACATTCACAGCATAAGTTATAAAACCAAACAGTGTCTCTTCCATCCCATCTGGAAGTGAAAATCATTAAAAGACATGGGACTATGAAACTCACCTGGTTGAGCTTCTCTAAAAGTCCGCGCACTAGCAAAAAGCTAACAAACAAAAGCACACAATCAAAACATGAACCAAACACTAAGATGGCTCATCAACCTATGATGGACATCTAACCTTCTCCCATATATATACCCCATTTATATGCTCTAAGCATCTCATTACACCCCTTTATAAAGCCCTTAACTTAGTTTACTTCATAACCCGTCCCGTTAACATTTTACCCAAAACAGTCCCGGTTTTTAGGTCTCCAAACTATAAGCCAAACACCCACCTAACCATACCCATGATCTCTGCAAAGGAAACCCTATGCCCTTACATATGTTAGCTAACTCCTCCCTTTTGCCCCAACCTTAAAGCTACTGTTAAGGCCCAATATATATATATATATATATATATATATATATATATATATATATATATATATATATATATATATATATATATATATATATATATATATATATATATATATATATATATATATATATATATATATATATATATATATATATATATATATATATATATATATATATACTTCAACGCTTTTGCCCCAATCTACTACTAAGCAACTCAAATTTTACCTTGCATCCGTTGCAATTTCTAACAACTCTTGCTCTTAAAATCATTCCATCAACAATTTCCTTGGAAAGGCACTAACTACAACTCCTCTCACTTTTCCTACTTGCTCTATTTATGGTTCTACCTCACAGTAATAGGCAAACCTACTAAATCTCAGGAAATTTTCGGAAAACTTACATGCCTTACGAACAATCATAAATACCTTTGAGGTATTATATCCCCTTCCAACACTCTCTATGGCGCGTTACTTGTGCCAATATCCATACATTATACAAATCTCTATTCATCTCCCTTGGCACTCCTAAGAGACCTCAAGACCACATTAGTTCGTCTACGAACTTTTAACTCTTTCATCCCCACTAAGTCTTTCATATGTCTACCTCAACGCTCCCAATCAATACGAACCCAAAACTACATCCTGAATCCACTAGATACGATCAACGAATCAAACCCACGGATAACTAACGACATTTCACGTGCACGAGTTAAAACAGACCAAAACCATGAAAACTCAAAAGGAAAACTCACACATGTACCAATTCAAATGACTCATGACAACGAAAAATGATCCAAGAAACACTTAATGGCAACCAAAACATCTGATGCCCCGCGGCATATTATTTAAACCGTGCACAAGATCGACTTTTCCAAAAGATTTTTTTTTCTTTCCTCGCCACATCTATGTGACTCAAACAATCTACAAACAACCTTCTAGACGATCTCAAAACTCAACTAAAAGACTAGGTATCCCGTGCATCCCAAATCAAAAAAAAAACTACTATTCAAAACTCAACCTTGAACCCGTCACTTGTACCAAAATTTCGATCAAGCTACTGACACCCCATGACAATACATACCAAATATTTGAAAAGTACATTCCGAGTACATAATTTTAGGCTTTTGAATCACCCAAAAACTTTAAAAACGAACAAGTTATGACCAAAACAGTTTTATACTAGTTGTTTTTAAAAAAAACTAAAGAATCCTCTTAGTAATTAACGTAATCCTTTTTAAATGAAAAGAAATAAATGTATGTGAAATTTTCATGAACTTTGTTTAGTCTTGCATAAATAATTATAAATGACGTATATTGATTAAGCTCACTTATATAAACTATTTAAGTAGAAAGAAATTTTATTTCGCTTTATTTTAAAGAAAGTCTTTTAGAATTTGAAATAAATAAGTGTTGATTAAAAAAAATCTTATGTTACATCTTGTTTCAAACACGACTCCAACACATTACCCTTATTTTACCGAATACAACCAACTATCTAACTCTATAGTAGATTTCCAAGTCCCTTTTTTTCAATATATACCGACCAAAAGAAATCTAAGACCCAACACAAAAGATTTCATTATCTCAAAAGAAATCCTAAGTTATTTCAACAGACTTAAAACCAAGAACACCATTTTAAAACAGACACGTGAAATAGGAAACTCGAAGAATACGCCACAACGGAGGTTGAATATCTAAAAAGAAGCGAGCTAGCCACCCTCCTAAGGATACAATCGATAATTATAGGGGATCATACATATATAGGCATATCGGGATACATATACTTAAATCCGTCTAACATCTACTATACAAGCATGTGTTAACCCTCTTTCATGCAATCATACTTAGGAATCCGTTGGAGTTATGGTACTTGTATAACTATGTTGGCCACCATACTTATACAATTACCCTTTCCCCAATGCACTCCCTCCTATGATGACACTTATAAGAATTAATACAACACATAACACATATATCCATCTACTCACATAAGCTCATAACCACATAAACAATAAAGTCCAAAACTCCATCCGTTAAAAAAAATATAATCAAACTATTGGAATACATAAATCCATAGTCTAGCTAAAACAGCATGGACTAAATCCAAAACGAAAACATAATCAGTTATAAGTCACGTCGCCCATAAGAGTGGAAATAACTTAAAATCCTTCATATCCACCTACTCCTAATAACTCGAACCACCACATGATTCTTAGGGAACATGACTTAAACATCAAAAGAAAAATACTATACCTCAGGTACATAAAATAACCCAACAAAAAATAGAAACTACCATGTACCAAATTATGTACTATAATGTACAATTTAAGCAAAATACAACAATGACTAGCGTGGATGATTATGGTTCAACCTTCACTAGTCACAACCCGAAAAGAAAATAACATGTGGCTAAGTATGAACTACTATGGTTCAACCCATACTAGTCAAAACTTAACAAACATCGCAAGTAAAAACCAATAACATCCAGAAAACTTTAATTAATATAAAATGCACACATACTCCTATGACGCCTATATGCAGGGACCCTTAAGCTATAGACTAGGTTACTAGACTAGGCAACCTAATTCTCTATAACCATTGTCTCTGATACCATTCTGTCACACCCCACCATGGCGGAATATGGGGCGCGACATATGGATATCATCACAACAACAGCGTGTCTATAGAGAGAACTATATGAATTAAAAATGTCATAAAAGGTGACACAAATGTCATGACAATATCTCATCAATGTAGGAGTCTAGGTAAGTAGGTAACAGTCCTACCTCTTACCCAAGACAAACAAATAACACAAACAAAGCAACATATAGGTTCATAGTATCACTTATTGAAACAAACAGAAAAATAAACTAAGAAGGAACAGGGACCTCCTTCTAAATGCATTCCTACGCGACTCCAATCCTAGCCACATATGTTCTGACGCTTAACCACTTTATCACCTGAAAGAGACACTAAAACACGTCAACATAATGTTGGTGAGAGTCATAGGTTTAGACTCCAACCGAAAATAGATTATAATAAGCTGTGAACAACCATAAACCACTAAACATATGGACTGATAGGTGTGTAAACACCCATCCTTTTTACCACTTAATTACAATAATAACCGAGCCAAAACGTGTATTTTATGTCATTTATGTCGGAATTATGCGTGGTTTGTGTTTTTGTTGTGATTTAGGACGAAAAGGTGAAAAGTGGAGAAAACACGGGCATTTACGGACTTTTATTGAAGAAAACGATGAAAGACGAAGTCAAGAAGTCAAGAGTGCAAAAAGAACGGAATTCCAAGACCAATTCTGAAGATTTATCGAAGAAAAAGTCAAAAGACGGAAGTTTACAAAAGCCGAAGAACTCAAGTTTTATTTATTGAAGAATTAAAAGACGAGTTTAAAGAAATCCCGAGCCAAAAGTCATTAAAGTCCAAGATTAACAAAGGATTAAGAAGGGAAGGACTTAATGGTGCAATTAAGAAGAAAGGAAGGAGGGGAGGAAGCTTCCTCTAACCATCTCCCTAATCTACTATAAATAGGATCATCTAGTTTCATTTTTTCTTCGTTGGCTACAGTGACACTAGTTCTTCCATCTTTATTTACTTGCTCTTTAAATACATGTCAATTTAAATACTTGTCTTGCACTTTTAATACCTTTAATTTCCAAGTAAGTGTTCTTTAATTTTCTTGTTTTAATCTCTCATTCTACATTTCTTTCTATTCGTTACTATTTGGTTACATGCTTATTGTCTTGCTTATTTGATTAAAGGTTATGTTTTTGTGCTTTTGATTGTTTTAGATCATTGATTTTTATAGCTTATTGTGTTTATCTTTAAGTTTATAAAGTTTTTATAAAAGTTATTTTTATATAAAAGTTTGTTTTTCGTAAATCTTTTTCATTTCGTGTTTTAAAAATCTTTAAATTTCAGTTTATTAGCTTTTTCTTATACGTGTTTGCTTAGGATTTTAGGTGTGTGCTTATTTGAGTTATAGCTTAATTGTTTAGCTTTTTTTGGGTCCTTTTACTGTATTCCGATCTGACTGATCGGAAGAGGGTTTCACATTCCGACCAACACTCCATTGCTTGGTCGGAAAAGGGTTTGAGGTATTCCGATTGGGGGTATCTAGCACATTCCGATCAGGGTAAGTGACAGTTATTCCGATCAAGGGTGTATGATATTCCGATTCGAGGGTTTGTGAGTATTCCGATCAAGGTAAGTTTGGTATTCCGATCAGAGGTAAGTGACAGTATTCCGATTGGCAATTCCGATCATTATTCCGATCTGAGTCCTCTACACATTCCGATCTGGGTTAGTTTCGTTATTCCGATCAGAGCGAGTGACAGCATTCCGATCGTGGTGTTTCTGATCTATATTCCGATCAGAAGGTAAGCCCACATTCCGATTAGGTGGTGAGTCTACATTCCGATCATCATCTGATCGGAATACATTCCGATTGGGGTTGTTTTATATTTTGTCTTGTTTAATTTTTACGTTCTCATTTTAATTCCTTGTCAATTTTAATTTTCGTTACGCTTTATTTTCAAGTCACTTAATTTCTCGTTATTACTTTTCTAAGTTTTAATATTGCACCCTTTCTTTTAATTAGACTTAGTTTTACTTTAACGCCCTTTTATTTTAAACGCCAATTTACTTTAACGTCATTTACATTTAATTGTTTTGCACTTTTTATTTAAAATCAACCAAAAATATTTGTTTTACCAATATCAACTGAGTCGTACTTTGAACCGGGAATCAATTCGTTAAGATACCGAGAACTTGAACTTTAATTTTTATACGGGGTGTCAAAAGCCTTGTATTAAATGGCGCCGCTGCCGGCTCTTTTCGTAAAGATTAACGGTATTCTGTGAGAGACGCGTTGCTTTTTGGGATCCGTTCACTTGTGAGCGTTATTTTCTTGCACAAAAATTTTCAAAAAAAAAAAAAAACCATAAACATTAAAAATTGTTAAAAATCCATAAAAAAATTAAAAATTTCAAAAATCCAAAAAGATTTTATTTTTATTGTGTATATATATTGTCTTTGTGTTTGGTATTGTTTTCTTTTGTCTTTGTAGGTGTATGCGTACTAGATCTTCTAATTATCAAGAGCCCGAGACTCGAGAAGATTTAAGTATGTCAGGTGTTAACAACAACAATAATCCACCGCACCTCAACAATAACAACAATGTTTTTCCACAGCCCGATCTTCGGACAATGGAGGAGCTTTGTCAACCTACCATGTTTGGACGAGGAGGACCGATTGCGCCGATGCAAATTAACGCTCTGGAGTTTTCGTTGAAGCACCACATGATTCAGCAAGTGCAAACAAATCCTTTTAGAGGAATGCCTGATGATGATGCCAACAAACACCTCGACAAGTTCATTACAATCACTCAAAGCATGAAGTTGCCCAGTGCCATAATGGACGTTCTTCGCCTACAACTCTTTCCACATACTTTATCACATCACGCCGAGAAATGGTTTGATCGTCTCCTGAAGAATTCTATTCACACTTGGGATGACATGACTCAACGCTTTTTGTCGCGCTACTTTCCACCATCCATGGTCACGAGCCTTCGCAATCAAATCAGCGGTTTCATGCAAGATCCCGATGAATCTCTTTTTGATGCTTGGGAAAGATATAATGTCTTGATTGATCGTTGTCCAAACCACAACATGCTTCCAGTCACATTGATTGATACTTTCTACAACGGGTTTGACTTTTCGTGATCGTGATACGATTAATGCAGCCGCCGGTGGCACATTCATGAAAAGGAGACCCGATGAGTGTAGAGAGCTTATTGAGAACATGACTACTCATCAAAAAAACTGGGATTCCTCCGCTTCTTTAAGGAACAATCCGAGAGTCAATGTTTCTTCTACTTCAGCAAACCCTGATATGACCGAACTCACCCGCATGATGACTGAAAGGAGCAAAATTATCTTGCTTCTCGCTTCAAACCAACAACAACAACAACAAGTTAAAGCGGTTGCACCTTCTTGTGAAACATGCGGCGGTCCACACTCATACACCGATTGTCCTTCTACACAAGGAAATCAGGAAAATGTGTATGCAGCTTATGGTAATTATTCACCGGAAAATTACCAAGCTCGACCTCAAGGGGATAGAAATTTGCTGAGTTACCGGTCAAACAACTACCTTTCACCCGGTTTTTCTCCTCAAAACCAAAACCCCGCCAACATCTACACTAGAAGCAACCAAATCCCACCAAGAGCTTCTAATCCTTATCACCCACCCGCTCAACAAGCCCCACCCATTAACAGCGATGTTGAAGCCATCATGAGAACCCAAGGTGAGCAAATCAAGAATCTGCAGAGTCAAATTATCAATCTTAAAGGAGATATTACCAAGCAAGGGAATGAGATAAGATCCGAGCTTCGAGATAATATCCAATCCTCCTTCAGCAATCAAACGAATGATTTGAAGAATATGCTTGCTAGTTTCTTGCCCGCCGCTCAACCTTCTACTTCGAGTTCTCTACCTTCAAACACCGTCACCAATCCGCGAGCAAATGTGAGTGCTATTACTACCCGTAGTGGAGTAACCATCGTAGGACCACCTATCCCACCCCCTTCATCTACACCTCCTCCTACACCTAGTATTAGTGCACCATTACCGTCTCCGCCTCGTCATGACGATGTACCTAGGAAGGAACCTTCAACATCTCAACCTTTACCACCTATACCTTCACCAACCAAACCTAATACCCCATATCCTTCTCGCTTAGGCAAGACCAACGAGCTAACCAAGAATGACTGTCAAGTGTCAAGCTATGTGAAGATGATCTCTCAAATGAACTTCAACATTAGCTTTCTCGAAGCACTTGTCCACATGCCGAAATTTGTCAAAGCATTCAAGGAATTGCTTAACAAGAAGGAGAAGCTGATTGAGCTCGCCAACACACGCTTAAATGAAAACTGCTCTGCAGTTATTCTTAAAGAACTTCCGGAAAAGCTTAGAGATCCCGGTCGTTTTGTGTTGCCTTGCATTTTCAACAAAACTGAAGAATTTACTGCCCTAGCTGATTTCGGAGCCAGTATTAATTTGATGCCTTTGAGTGTTTGGAAACACTATCATTACCCGACCTTACTCCAACGAAGATGACTCTCGAGCTAGCAAATCACACTCTCGCTTACCCCATTGGTATAGCCGAAGACGTGTTCATAAAAGTTGGCACATTTACTTTCCCGGTCGACTTTGTCGTTGTTGATTATGAAATGGACCCTCGTATTCCTTTAATACTTGGTCGGCCATTCTTGAGAACCGGACGAGCTCTAGTTGATGTTGTCGAAGGTGAGTTAATCTTAAGAGTCGGGAATGATTCACAAGTTTTTAAAATGGGGAAGCTTACAAGCAAATCCTATGGACGAGAATCACTGAATATGATTAATGTGCTCGATGAATTTGTCATCTACAACAATCCGCTATTCGACTCTTGCACTGATAATCCACTCTTTCAAGATGATGTGGATGATTCTCTATCCAATTTGGAACCTTCTCCCATTTATGATTCTCCACCGGTCTTTGATGCTTATGATGATGATGATTCTAGCTCAGATTCGGATGATTATGATGACCTTACTTCTGAGTATCCCGACCTGCCCACATATGATGATTTCGATGAGGCCGATACTCTTGCGAGTGATTCTTCACATGATGAAGATCCTCCGCCATCACTCGATCCTACTTTGGACGATTACTCATTTGAGGAAGATTTCTCTGCTTTTCTCAATACTTACTTCCCTCATGAGAGTGATGCTCCTCCTTATGATTTTGAAGATTATCGTCTTGATCCTACTTTGGATTTGAAGAACATTCTTTCAAAGGAGAAGAAACCGATCGACACCAATATCCGCAGCACATATGATTTAACACCTCTTTGTCCCCCTCCTGAGAACGAGGTTGTGCTTCTTCGCGGATCTTCTTCCCATTCTGCTGAGCCTGAGTGCTATTTTCCCTTAAAGGAAAAGGTGTTCGACCCCGGTATCGATATTCTACAGCCATCTCAGTATCCTTCTGATGAAATAAAAGGAAATATCTTTGGAACCTATGGAAATCTGCTTGCACCACTTCACCCTTGCTTCCACCGTGCTCCATATTTGCTTAAGGGAACCTTGCCTACTCTTCTTTGGCTTGCCTTGTTCGCCTTAAGCTTATGCTATTTGATGGACGAAAACTATGTCTTTGATCCTGGTGGATATGTTTTATGCTTCTTCCTATGATGATCAAGGTCGAGCCAGGCTCAAGACTCGGTTAACAAAAATCAACCGCTTCTTGGGAGGCAACCCATGCATCTATCTTTTAGCTTTCTTTATCCTAAGTGTAGGGGAGACCCGTTGGTTTGCTATTTCCTCTCCTCTCTTCTTATAATCAGGGATTCGAGCTTCAAAGATCCACTCTTGATGATTCCTGACGACCCGTGATTTCGTGTTCACTTCTTCCCGATTCTATCCTAAACTCTTTTCGATTCACTATTTTATATTTTCCAATATTAAAATAGGAATCTCTTTAGTTGTCTTTTCCTTAGAGCGATTTAAACAAAGTGCACAATGTCTTAAGTTTAGGGGAGTTTACTCCCACATGCTTAAACATTGAGGAAAATGTTTATCTTAAGTGTAGGGGGGACTTCTATCGAAGTTAAGTGGCCTTTTCCTTGTATTTGTCTTCATTTTAACCGGAAAATCAATTTTTCGATATTTTTCAAACTTTTTGATCTATTTTGGCCTATTAGTTTTTCCTTTTGTATAGTTATTTTCTTTCCTTATTAGAATAAAAGTTTAATAAAGTGGTCTTAATTTTCAAACGTTGTGAAACTTTTGACTCAACCCGAGTTTACTTATCTAACTTACTCTAGCTAGTATCCTTAGGATGTTTAAGTCAAGTTTTGCTAGGCTTTTATATAGGGAGCTATAAAACGCGAAAGTCTTAACTCTCACGGGTTAAGAACAAGAACTTTTCGCAAGTTCCTATAATTGATCCTAGAGAGTCGTTTATCAAGGGAACTTTAAAACACGATTTCTAAAACTTGAAAAAGTATAAGAGTTTGCAAGATCCTATAGGCGACTCGAAAACCCAAAACTTTGATTTAATAGGCTAAGTATCCACGAGTCTCATTTCTTGAGATTTTAAACTGTGGAGAACGAGAGATGATAGAGCCAATTATAAGTTCGATATTCTTTCGTGAATTTATGTGAGTTAATTATATGCCTATTCTCCCATCGCTTGCTAATAAATTTATCTGCAATAAATAAGGTTGTACGATTTGAAAAGTTACTTAGCTTCTAGCCCAAGATCGTTTAAAAGTTGCTCGGTATGGATTAGAGTTCATAGCCAAGGCATAACTTATTGAAGCGGGATGCGAAGATTGGCGAGTCCAAAAAGGCCCTAACAAGGCATGAGGGCTATATTTTGTTGCTAAAGATCCAAAGTGATGTGAAGAATCATTTATCAAAAATCAATATGAAGGATCGAGACACACGACGAAAAGCAAAAACTCCCCAAAAGTCATGGAGAAGTGTATCCGAAAAGACCTAGCAAGGTATGAGGATAAATAGATCCAAGTCATAAAAGGAGGCGGATCGTTGTATATCAAAGTCCAAAATAAAGATTGGAGACAAATGAAGAAGTTGTGGTCCAAGTATGAATCTCTCAAAACTTCAAGTGAAGAAATTCCTATTATGAAGAGAAGACCATTATTTTATGAACGTCTCTCAAGGTTTGAAGTATGAAGTCGCTGCCAAATATCGGTCCGAGAAAGGTCTCAAATCGCGAAGCGAGTTATGCCAAGATATGAACTTTATGAGGTCCCGAGAAGCAGTTTTAAAAGATTTTGTCCTTTAGCTAACTATTGATTAAATCGTTCACTTTATTTTCGGACTAAATAACTATCGAAATAAGTCAACAATGCATCCTCTTGATCATTCAAGACAACAACAAAATATAAGAGATACACCTAGGAATAAGGGAGTCTAAGTGAATAATTGGCCCACATGAGTTCGTGTTAGTTTACTAACTTATAATAACAATGATCTCGTTTTTAAGCTTGGTTTGGAGAAAGTGAAAACTTGAGGATGATGATTATTCATGACATTTTCAAAACCCAAGGTATGCTTTTGATTTCTTTACTTTGAATGTTTGTAGTTTTCTATCTCTTTAATAAAGGCCAACTTGGATTGATTATGATGAAAAATGTAAACGTGCTTTGTAACTAATGCATTGCATGAGGACATTGTAATGGTCAAGTGTAGGGGATTTTATAGGTGTGTAAACACCCATCCTTTTTACCACTTAATTACAATAATAACCGAGCCAAAACGTGTATTTTATGTCATTTATGTCGGAATTATGCGTGGTTTGTGTTTTTGTTGTGATTTAGGACGAAAAGGTGAAAAGTGGAGAAAACCCGGGCATTTACGGACTTTTATTGAAGAAAAAGATGAAAGACGAAGTCAAGAAGTCAAGAGTGCAAAAAGAACGGAAGTCCAAGACCAATTCTGAAGATTTATCGAAGAAAAAGTCAAAAGACGGAAGTTTACAAAAGCCGAAGAACTCAAGTTTTATTTATTGAAGAATTAAAAGACGAGTTTAAATAAATCCCGAGCCAAAAGTCATTAAAGTCCAAGATTAACAAAAGATTAAGAAGGGAAGGACTTAATGGTGCAATTAAGAAGAAAGGAAGGAGGGGAGGAAGCTTCCTCTAACCATCTCCCTAATCTACTATAAATAGGATCATCTAGTTTCATTTTTTCTTCGTTGGCTAGAGTGACACTAGTTCTTCCATCTTTATTTACTTGCTCTTTAAATACATGTCAATTTAAATACTTGTCTTGCACTTTTAATACCTTTAATTTCCAAGTAAGTGTTCTTTAATTTTCTTGTTTTAATCTCTCATTCTACCTTTCTTTCTATTCGTTACTATTTGGTTACATGCTTATTGTCTTGCTTATTTGATTAAAGGTTATGTTTTTGTGCTTTTGATGGTTTTAGATCATTTATTTTTATAGCTTATTGTGTTTATCTTTAAGTTTATAAAGTTTTTATAAAAGTTATTTTTATATAAAAGTTTGTTTTTCGTAAATCTTTTTCATTTCGTGTTTTAAAAATCTTTAAATTTCAGTTTATTAGCTTTTTCTTATACGTGTTTGCTTAGGATTTTAGGTGTGTGCTTATTTGAGTTATAGCTTAATTGTTTAGCTTATTTTCGGGTCCTTTTACTGTATTCCGATCTGACTGATCGGAAGAGGGTTTCACATTCCGACCAGCACTCCATTGCTTGGTCGGAAAAGGGTTTGAGGTATTCCGATTGGGGGTGTCTAGCACATTCCGATCAGGGTAAGTGACAGTTATTCCGATCAAGGGTGTATGATATTCCGATTGGAGGGTTTGTGAGTATTCCGATCAAGGTAAGTTTCGTATTCCGATCAGAGGTAAGTGACAGTATTCCGATTGGCAATTCCGATCATTATTCCGATCTGAGTCCTCTACACATTCCGATCTGGGTTAGTTTGGTTATTCCGATCAGAGCGAGTGACAGCATTCCGATCGTGGTGTTTCCGATCTATATTCCGATCAGAAGGTAAGCCCACATTCCGATTAGGTGGTGAGTCTACATTCTGATCATCATCTGATCGGAATACATTCCGATTGGGGTTGTTTTATATTTTGTCTTGTTTAATTTTTACGTTCTCATTTTAATTCCTTGTCAATTTTAATTTTCGTTACGCTTTATTTTCAAGTCACTTAATTTCTCGTTATTACTTTTCTAAGTTTTAATATTGCACCCTTTCTTTTAATTAGACTTAGTTTTACTTTAACGCCCTTTTATTTTAAACACCAATTTACTTTAACGTCATTTACATTTAATTGTTTTGCACTTTTTATTTAAAATCAACCAAAAATATTTGTTTTACCAATATCAACTGAGTCGTACTTTGAACCGGGAATCAATTCGTTAAGATACCGAGAACTTGAACTTTAATTTTTATACGGGGTGTCAAAAGCCTTGTATTATGGACAATGTGCTACAAGTATGCATTAACAACTAACATTCTAGATCAATCATTACAAACCAAATCCAAGGCTCCCAGCCTTACCAAACACCATGGTACCTTAGGCGCCCATACACCTATGTACCAATCCCAAGGCTCCGCCTTGTCATTATCCATTGGTCCCATAGATGCTCACACATCTATGTACCTCCCCAAGGCCCCGCCTTGTCAACATCCCCTTGGTACCAAGTCAAACCACAATAACTGAGACGATACGTGTCCCCCGATCCAAATCATAAACACAATCAAGAATCACATAGCAGTTAATCACATAAGTGCACACACAAGTCCATTACCAATCATAAAACATTCACAACATAAGTTATAAAACCAAACAATGTCTCTTCCATCCCATCTGGAAGTGAAAATCATTAAAAGACATGGGACTATGAAACTCACCTGGTTGAACTTCTCGAAAAGTCCGCGCACTAGCAAAAAGCTAACAAACAAAAGCACACAATTAAAACATGAACCAAACACTAAGATGGCTCATCAACCTATGATGGACATCTAACCTTCTCCCATATATATACCCCATTTATATGCTCTAAGCATCTCATTACACCCCTCTATAAAGCCCTTAACTTAGTTTACTTCATAACCCGTCCCGTTAACATTTTACCCAAAACAGTCCCGGTTTTTAGGTCTCAAAAACTATAAGCCAAACGCCCACCTAACCATACCCATGATCTTTATAAAGGAAACCCTATGCCCTTACATATGGTAGCTAACTCCTCCCTTTTGCCCCAACCTTAAAACTACTGTTAAGGCCCCAATATATATATATACTTCTGCCTATCCGCATTTTACCGATTTTGAACATACAAAAAGTTTGTTATGATTAGGGGGTCTTACCCTAACCCATTTGCTTAGCCCTCCTCCAGGCCTCTTATTTAATATATAAAACAACTCCCATGCTCATTAGAGGGCTCAAGTGTACTCCTAAGTACCCCAATCTCCCTAAAACATTAATTGAAAACCCGCTGATTTCAAAACTGTTTTGACCTCCGACTGTTGTAACCTGTTTTTGAACCACTTCCCACCTCCAATTTAGATCTCGTTTCTTGCATTTGAAAGCCAACTAAATTACCTTTCCAAGGATACTTGGATCGTAAAATAAGAGTTTGTAGAACTCTATATATGATCAAAACAATTGACCTAAAATTCTGCCCAGTTTTAAAAAAACGATTTTAACATAATTAGTCTAATTAATTACCCATAACTCCACTAATTACAAGCCCTAATTCACCTAATCATTATAATATCATTAGTATACAGATTTTAATTTAAACCCTAACCTAAATCCATCATAAGATGATTATGAAAACATTAAAAACAATTAAATTGAAAAGGGATTTGAGGTTTACCTTAAGATTAATGGAAGATAAAAAAAAACAATGAAACCCTAAAAACTTTTGTGAAACCGTCGGCTATAAGCTCCAGGTAGAAAAATAATATGATTTTCTATAGTTAATAACCTTATATAGTGTACACAAGAGTCCTAATCCAAATAGAAAGCCCACTTTCCTTTTCCCTTTCTTTTTCTTTTTGTTTCGTCGCCCAAACCGACCCTTTTATATATATTTTTATTCTTTTTTATTACTTACTATTATGTTATTAATAATACCTTAATTTACCTTAATTTATTTCAGCTCCTAAAACCTCCAAAACCTCAAAACCGTAAAACTAGTCAAATTTACGCGTTTACCGTAAAAAACGTAAAATATACAGTTTTAAAAAAATCTTAAATTTTGAAATAACTTTATAACTATGTCCTAAATGACTTAAAACCATCCCGAAAAATACTCACATGACTAAACACCTTACTCGAGACCTCTAAATGCTAAACCCCAAATCCTAAAATAAACAATTTACTATAATACTTATACGTATACGTAAAACACCAAAATAACACCATTTCATTTCATAGTCACTAATTTGTGAGCTCATGAACATGAAATAACCGTTCTTCGATTTACTTATGAGTACTTTATACCCATAAACGATATCCACACCAACCTCGTTCGCGCAAAATAACATGTAAACACGCAAATCAAATAGTCACACATAAATTAACCTTAAAATAAGACCAAGTGACGAACCTCAAAACCACGGTTGTCACACATCACTATTTCTCCTGGTTTTAACCCTTTTGCATCTTTCCCTACGCTTTTAATCATGGCTGTTTGTTTGAACCAACATTCGATGCAACATGTTTTAAAGTACCATGAGCACACTGCGTCTATGAAAGCCATTGTGTGGTCCCTACATCTGTACGAGCTTTTAGCTTCCGGTGGTGGCATAAGAGACGGTAGCATCCGTCTTTGGGACACAACCAGCAATTGGCACCTGAGTTGCATGAATACAGATAATCAGTTAATAACAGTGCTCAACTATATGTCTAAAAAGACTATATTAAGATTCAATTTTTTTTTCTCCTTATATTTATGCAATGAATATGCTTTTATGTAAAAGTGGCTCAAAGAAGATGGTGGCGGAAAATGTAAAATTACCCGTAATGATTAGTAAATCACAGTGATGCCACGTCAGACACTCAACATACATAAGATCATGTAGTGCAAGACTTACGCCCATATTACTTCATCTATTCTCGATTGTCAACTGATATCTCTTTTTGGATTTTAACTTAATCAGCTTACCTTAGCTTTTAAATGACGCATTTGAGGAACATTGGTTCCCACTCATTTTAAGTGGTGTTCAGTGTGTTTCCTCGTAATTTACATCTAAAAGTTAAGATCATTGGCAGATTTGGGTAACAAAAATATTCTTAATTTGGACAGTTGACACACTAGCTAGATAAGTATTCGTCAAACATATATACTACACAATATATTGGAGAAATATTATCGTCATAATAGTCTGTACATGCCAATGATCTTAACTTATAGGTATAGGTAAATATTTAAATAAATTTTAACACACATCGCTATATGTCATCGCTATATGTAGATTGTAAATAAAAATAAATGATAAACAAAAGTATTAAAAAAACACGAACCGATATTCTATATTTGTATATTCAAATATTCACATGAAACAAAACACGCCCGTTAGGTAGGACAAGACGTAAAAATATCAAAAATTAGTTTCCTTTTAGTTTTCTTTTAAAAAAAAGTCTTACTACCAACACATTTAACTAATACACAAATGTATTTCAAGAAAAGATTTACTAAACGAACCCGCCCCGTTACTACTCCCCTCATCGACATAAAAAATGTTATTGTTACTTCAACAAACGCAAATAAAACACAAACTGCGTTTTAGACTTCTTTTATAAAATCAAATTGTTTAACAAATCATATTATTTGGACTTTAAAAAATTAAAAATGTTAACATTTTTTAATTTAAATTTCGGATTGAATTTAAAATTTAATAAAAAATCATATATAAATTTACCGTTACTCAAACGTAAACTATAAATAGAATATACTATAAGTTAAATTAAAAAACAATAAACTAAAAAGGCACAAACAATAAAGCCTACGGAACAACAAAAGAAACAACCCCGCCCGTTGGGCGGGTTACGACGCTAGTATATATATATATATATATATATATATATATATATATATATATATATATATATATATATATATATATATATATATATATATATATATATATATATATATATATATCTACATTATATATAAGAGGAGGGGTATGCCACATCATATCCACGTCATCACCTTCCTATTATTTTTATTTTATTTTTTTATTATTTTTATGACTTTTCGAATTTTATTACAGTAAAAAATTTGGTCATGCAGGGATTCGACCTTGGGTCTGCACAACCAGAGATACACAACTCAACCAGTAGACCAAGTAACTGCTTGTGATCGTTAACTAAAAAACTATATCTATATATGCATAAAAACTTTAAAACATAAAACATGATACTCTATTCGGATTAAAACCTTATCATTCGACTGACTACAAACCCTACTAATGTCATTCGTATTACACATGATAAATCCTTAATCCTATTTTTTCTCCTTTGCTAACAAAGCAATACCCATCCGTTCTGCTAACAAAGCAATTCCAGTCGGTTCATGGGTTAAAAAAAATTATATAAACGGCGATATGGATTAGATTCTGCAAATAATCAATAACCCGAATTACCATCCTTCAAATTCGTAAAACAGATTGATCATTGATGCCTTGGTGATATTCTTCTCTTAAAAATAGATAATCATTAATGCCATTCACGACTCCTTTTTCACCCTAAAAACATATACGACATAATGAAAAGGTATCCTCATGAACCATCAATGTAAGAATTAACTCATCATTACTACAAAAGTTGATTTATTTAATCATCAAGTAAGCAAGTTACTTAATTGAGATTAATGAGTTATTTTTATTGCTTTGTAAGTTTAATAAAGAATTAGAGGTACTTGGATTGCATGCATATTTGAATCCTTACTAATTGTATCTTATTATGTTACTAATGTATGTACTCTAGACGATGATGTTTCTAGATGATTATGTTACTAATGTATGTACTCTTCAATGTTTAGTATATCATGTAGGTGGTAGGATTGGCATAATTGGAAGAGGATACTTGATTTACTGCCATCGAGGTAAATTTGTCATTGAAGTTGTTGTGATCACCAATTGCGTTTGTTGGATTTTGGCTCACAGTTAATTGTTTTATTTATTTATTTAGGGTTCTTATTGACTCAAATAGGGAATTCATTAAAGCACCGTGGATCATTACCGATAAAAAGGTCCGATTTTTGTTGATGATTTATGGTTTAATTTACTATCTTTGCCAGGTTTGTTTTTTATTTACTTGTGCTTTTTTATGTTCGATGATGTAGTCATATGTTGGATAAGTATGTCTTGGTAGAGTGTTTAGGATTTCCTGCTTGCTTTAAAATTACAGTCGCACACTTTACAATGAAGTATCTCTTAATCCTAATTTGGTAGAGTGATTGATGGTTTTCTAATATTATGCATACTTATTTTTTTCTCCTTAATCCTAATTTGATGCATATTAAAAGGATTCTCCTCCGGTGTTCGACTCTGTAGTGCAAAGTTGTTTTGATGTAAGTAATAGTGTGGACTCTTTAGCATCTTACAATGAATAGCAACTGATGAAGTAACGACATATAAAATATTGTATTTTCTTATATGTGAAGGTGTAGGTTGTATTTATCGTTTAGTTGTAATTTAGTCTATTTGAATCATCGAAGAAAAGCTAGATGATGATATATTAAAGAACTTCTGATACTACAAATTTTTGGTAAGTATGATTCTTTCGTATCCTATATGAGGATTATGTGACCCAAATTTGCTGTTAGAAATAACACTTTCCAAGTTTATGAGGATTTTGTGACCTAAATTTGCTGTTAGAAATAACACTGTCTAAGTATATGAGGATTTTGTGACCTAAATTTGCTATTAGAAATAACACTTTCCAAGTTTTATGGTTGTATATAAGCTTAGATACATCCTATATGTGGTTTGTATTCCTGTGCCTCAATTTTTTTGGCTTATTTTGAGATTTATGGGAGTATATAAGTTTATGATGTAACAAAATTATATAATCCCATAAGTCTCAAAATAAGCCAAAATTTTGAGGCTTATGGATTATAAGCCAAAATTAAATAAGCTTAAACAAACACCTATTTGATTGATTATCTGATAATTGTGTTTACGAGCTGCTAATAATATTAGATTAAATCTGGTTATACGGTTATCGAGTGATGAGATGTTTAGGTTTGGACAGTCATCTTTAGGGTGTGCTTTTGATTTCTTATTTAAACTGATTATTCATTTAGGTACAATAGATAAACAGTTTCGAGGATGTTTGGGATTGTTCATCCATATTGATTATCTGAGCCTTTGTGACTTAAATAAGTTGTTTGGAATAAGCAGCTTGGTGTTGCTTATTCCAATCAGCTTATCTCAAAAAAGCAATAGTGGAGAAGCAGTTATAATAAGCAATGCCAAGCACCCAATTAGGACTAACTACCACAAAACAGATTCAAATTATCTGATTATTTATGGGTAATTTTTACATATGTAGGTGACATTTCAGCTCAGGTCTACGTAAATTTAATCAATTGGACACTGATAGTGAAAAGGAATCTTTCTCAACTTTATGACATTGGTCATTGTATACATAACTAAAAATGACCCAAGTCGGATCAATTTTTTTGTTAATAAGAAAATTTGTATGGATTTAAGTATAATGACCAATGTGGAATGTTGAGATAGGTACATTATCAATTGACATTGGTAACTGTAATAACTAATAATAGAAGGCCAATTCAGAACGTCTGGTTATATTAAACTAACTTATTGCTCTTTTGAACTATATATAGGTTTCCTCCTACCGCTGCCACTGTTAGTCAACACTTATATTCAGAATTTGTAGCCTCCCTGATATAACTTTTATGGTAAGAAGAATAAAGTATTTGAGAAGTTTTCAACCAAGTGAATAAGGATAAACTACATTAGTTTGAAAAAGTTACTAAAGTATAAAAAATTTGTTTCCAGTTATTAAGGTTATGTGTTTACTTTTAGTTCTAGGGGATGTGGATACTGCATTCACACGTAAAAGAGTCTTACGGCTAGAGAACCTAGATGCTTAATGACACCACACACATTTTCAGGTTGAACTTTACACGTTAACTATCTCTAATGTTGTTGCAGGAGATCTAATGTTTATACTACATGCTAACAATCTCCAATATGTAGCAGCCCTATAATTTAGGTTCCGCATTCTTTATAGCTCTTGTGCTTTTCCTGTTCTATCGCAAAGGAAAACTAATGAGCATTTTAATGACCTTCCATAGTAACCCTCCTTTCAGTGAGCGAGAAAGGTTTGTCTCTTCTAATTGAGTAAAATTTATCGTAGTTATATCCCAAATATAATATTTTTTAAAACAAGTAATCATGGTTCATATGTTCTGCAGTTAAAACTGGAACTACAATTGCACTTTTTGGTAAGGCGTAAATAATGATCAAATTAGCATGGGTGGGACTAAATCATAGCAAAAGATCATTAAACAAGATGTCCACATTTTGAAAGGTATGCTGAAAGAGTATGAAATGAAGAAAATGTTTGTACGTGAAATAATTCCTATTTATCACAGTTGGCACTATTTTAAGGAAAATCAATTACACAATGCGTAAAATATAGTCTTCGAAGAATGAAGGAAACTCTTTCTTTAAAGATATAGATTCATTAAATTTCGGAAATATATGGTTTAGTATCTTTTAAAATTCTCATATCATTGTCACTACATTAGAAATATCTCTTTAACCGCCAATCCAAACACAATTTTAAAGTTTTTATTACTGTGATGAAAGTATGGGGATTTTGGAATTGTTTGTGAAGGTGCTTCTTTTCGTTGACAATGGTCTTCAAAACTCAAACTGGGTAAAGCACTAAGGCCCCACCCTTTTTGGGAGTATTGGTGTGGCCACTTCAGGGTTGTTTGCTTCGAGCAACAACTCTATTAACTGCTTATTGCATGCTTACAGTGGATGAGCAATACCAAGTACTAAAAATAACTTATACAGTATATAAATGCTATGTGTTTTATAAGGAATTGGCACCTTTTTTAGGCCGTTTCCTAATTAATATTAAAATTTGACCCATTTTAGACAAAAAATAACTAAGATACACCCATTGTCATAGATGGGTCAAAACAGGATGTGTGCCAAAGAAGCCAGATCCTAACAAACTGAAAAGCCGATCTAACTAACCCCTGTTCTAATCACCAAAAACTGTGCATAACGTGCTCATCCTTTCTTCCCTTATTCTAATTAAACAATATCTTACATATGCTTTATCGTGCAGAAGTTTTGATTCATCATATGGACTAGGTGTCACTAACAATGGTGATGAAGTTGGATGGTTTAAATCAGCTCGGGTTGAGGGTATTGAATTAAAGATGGATTTCAAATTCCCATGTCCTGAGCAAAGTGGTCTGAAAATTATATTACCCGATAATGATTCTCTAGAATTAAATATTTGAAGCTTCAGCTGCATCTCTGAAAGAAAAGATGAGTATGATATTGAAAATCAGGTTAGCCGAGTTTCATTTATGACAGCAACCTCCAGAAAGCTTTCACTTTCACCAATTAAACACTCTTATACTTGCGTTGCTCTAGCTGTAATTACTGATAATTGATTCATTATTGTTTTGGCCTTAAAAATTGTATCATAACTTTGTAATTGTTGTATAATTTACAGATCATTATGCATAAATTGTAGCTGAAGCATACGAATCATATGGAAGAAAAAAGACTTAAATAGTAGTTAAAGGCATAGGAAACGATGGTTCCTTTAATCAAATCAGTGGCTTGACAAGCAATGCCAACCCACTGTCTTCAAACATTAGATCTGATCTATTTTTAACCGCTGACCATACTTGAAATGTTGTCCATGTAGTATGCTAATGGAAAATCGGCAAGGCAGTATGTGTGGCAAACCTCTTGGTATCAGCACTTGATTTCTTGGTGGTTATATAATGACTCATTGAGATGATGTGGGATTAATGCTTCTCCCAAGGTTTTCATTTGTGCAGGTATTTCTTTTCAACCTAAAGTTCTTTTCTCATACGAAACAATATTGATTGCAGCCATTTTACGATCACCTAGAGGGAAAAGATCTATTGACTGCCTTCTAATATATTTTAACCACCTTTTTCAACATCTGACCTGCCAATGACTAGATAAGTAAAACGATCATATGGGATAAAGAAAAATACATTGACCTCAATTACCATGATAAGCATGAATTACAGGTACATCAGAACTGTAGCCATACGTTGACACCATTTTTTATGCGTGATTTATCGATGAAGTAGTCTGTGTGATTGTCAAACTTTTGTCCTGCCCCATTTTGTGTAAAAGTATCAGTAAAAGTGCTCTGAGAAGTAGTGAAATAGAATTTCAAAACGCACCATTTTCCCACTTAAGTTAATAAAAGATTGATAATATATTTGGGTTCTGTATTCTCACGAGGAACTAAATATAGTGGTGGTCATGTATTGCTCAAGCATGAAGATGAGGTCAGTCTTATTCTTGTGTTTATGTGGCTTTTAGTCATAAATAAGGATATACGATTTTCTGTTACGTAGAGATTTCAGAGTTACGAACATGAAAATGGTATTTTGCTCAAAAAACATGAAAATGGTATGCGTTTGTTGATATCTCTATGTATGCTGATGATCTTATATTTGCCGAGATTGCTTTTTTTGCTATAGGTGCTCAGTATTCTGATGTCTCTTATCTACTCAGCTTGGTCTGGTATTTTTTATGCTACCTATCCCTGTGTTTGGCATAACTGGTCTTGTGAAAGGACTGGATTTTGGTTGTGCAATAGAACTTTCAATATGGATATCAAGATGCATATTTTTATAAGTTGTTCGGCTGGTGGTGGATAGATATGAAATGGACAACTAACATTCATAAATATGATTGTTCTTTATGAGATTTTCTGCATTTTATGTTGAGTGCTTGGATGAGAAGGCTATTGGTTTTATTCTAAATATCACAGATCACTAGCTTATGAGGCTACCCTGACCTTAATTGATCTATGTACATAATTATAGTATGGCGAGTGTCAGTTTTATAGTCTCCATAATTATATTGTTTAACCAATCTTTGTGAACATCTTTTTGAATGGTTATAGTGATGAGTATAATGGGTCTATCATTGATCTGTTTTAGTGTTCTTGAAAATTTAATATTGTTCCTAATGGATAATGGTATATGCTTGATTTTTGTATCTATAGCATATCAACTGCATAATTTTCTTAACATATAGTATTATTTTTGGGAAATGTCCTTTTATAGGTGAATTAATGGGGTACTATACGGAACATATGAACTTGGTGTTTCGTTCAATGTTCTTGATTAAGTGACGATTCGTGAGCGTGACGTGACACCAATGAAAAAATAAAATTAGCCATGGAAGACATGAAAGACGAGGAAGAAGTTGTAGTTGGGCTAGGAATCTTACAAAAGGTTAGCCAAGAAGACAACAAACCTTTCTTTTGGTCAATTTTGTACTTCGTTAGCTATTTTATTTGATGTTCAAAGTTGTCTCTTGAGTTAAGTTTGGTACTGATTGTACTTGGCCATAGATACCAATTAATGGCTAAGACCATCATATTTTTATTGGTGTTTTCTTAACCCTTTTTAAAGTTAGCATTTTTTATTTTCTGAGCTATACAGAAGGATATTCGGTTAACCACAATTGAAAATTGTTTTTATCAGCCATAAATTTTGAACATATGTGTAAGCTGGAGTAATACAATTGTACAAAGTACTACAAACACTCTTGACATAGCTCAAGGCGATAATTATTTTATAACCAGTCAATCATTATGGCAAATGAAAATTAAATCCATCTTTTGCATGAATAAAATGGCATCATGAAAGAAACTTGTGCCTCTCTTGAAATAAATAGGCTCTTGAATATAGATCAACTTTCGCAAACGCATTTTGGATAAAATATTACTTTTGGAAAACTACCATCACACTTGTCTTCTTCAACGACATGAGGAATGTGGCTTATTATATGTGCCAATGATTCAAGCAAGAAAGAAACTTTGTATTCTATTCTATATGTCGATGTGGACTTAAATGGTCGCGTGAAGCTACTTTTTCTTTCCATAACTTATTCATGTTTGAATTCGTTATTTATTAGTAAAACTTATATGGATATTAGTATTGTCAATTTGTTTATTCTTGCGATATTTGTGAATGTTTTTTTAGCGTTTTTTTTACAGAAGAAGAGTAGTTATTATCATGGTTATAAATAACGTGAGGCGTAGCGTGACGACATGTCCAAGCTACAAGCAGTTAAGGCGAAGCTTTAGCATTTTTAAAACGTGGCTTTGGAGTTGAATTCAAAAAATCATCGCACATCATGTCGTCGTAGCGCACTTTAACCTATTGCGTAGCGTGAAGACCAATGACATTCCGATATTAAAATTGTAATAAAAAAATTAAATTCCGATTAAAATAAAAAAAAAAAAATAACTAAGAAAATCAAAACTAAACAATTAAATTCAGATTATTAAAATAAAAAAAAAATTTATATGAAGTACGTCAGTAAAAAAAATTGTAATCCAATATTAAAATAAAATAACTAAGAAAACGAAAACTAAACAATTAAATTCAGATTATTCAAAAAAAATAAAATGAAAAAGCCTCTTGCGCGCACAAGCTTTATAAAAATGGAAATACATGAATTTATACAAAGAACCTTTATTTCACATTTGAACAAAATATATATACTTTGTAATGGCGGATAATTTATTAAATTTTATTGCTCTTATCGAATTACCATTTATTTATTTTTATTCTCTATTCACTCTATAATATTTTACGATGTTCATAATTCATTAAACACTACTTAATTTATTCATTGAATACTCAAAAGGCGCATCCACCCAACAGATACCTCAAATGTCAATTATCAAGATAAACATTGATCATAAAGATCCTACATGTGACTCCCGGAATTGTGGCGCACTCCAATGACATTCCGAGAGATGCAACGAGCAACCAATACAAAATCCGACTCTTGCTCACTTTGTTGTGATAGAGGTAAGGTTAAGTTGGGTAATCAAGTTCTAAAACCACCTCCATTTTTAAAAAAGCCTATTAAAAAATATTTACATAAGCACAAACACATTAAAAAACATTCCCACTATACTAAAACACGTTACATAATATATAATTTTTAAAAACCCATATAAAGCAAAATAAAAAATGTAAATAATAATAACCACAACAAAATAACGAAAAGAATAATCAAAAGTCATACCCGTCCATCGGACGGGTTTTGCAACTAGTATATATATATATATATATATATATATATATATATATATATATATATATATATATATATATATATATATATATATATATATATATACATATATATATACTAGCGTCGTAACCCGCCCTATATATATATATATATATATACATATATATATATATATATATATATATATATATATATATATATATGTATATATATGTATATATATATATATATATATATATATATATATATATATATATATATATATATATATATATATATATATATATATATATATATATATATATATATATATATATATATATATATATATATATATATATATATATATATATATATATATATATATATATATATATATATATATATATATATATATATATATATATATATACTAGCGTCGTAACCCGTCCAACGGGCGGGCCGTTTTTTTTGTTGTTCCAGAGGTTTTATATTTGTTTTTTTAATTTTAGTGTTTTTTTAATTATTTTTAATTTTGTGTTTTATTTTTATTTTTTAGAGTCTTGTTTTTCTTTGTTAAACAATCCGAATATCTATAATTGATGTGTGAATCATATTTTGTGTTTTATTTTAATTTTTATTTTTGTTGCAATTTGTGTTTCTTTTTATGCTTTGGTGTATTCTACAAACATGTTTTGCGTTTATTTTTAATGATGCATTTACATATTTCTATGAGAAATGTTTTTTAAGTATCTTTTGTATTATTTGGTTTTTTTGTTGGTCCATTATACAAACATCTCTATGTGTTGTTAATCTTTGTTTGTAGATAATATTATTCACTTCAACCTAAACGATGTTTTTTGTTTCGTTTTGTTAAAGAGTGCATCTTGAATTAGACTTTGATAAGTATGATGACCCGGGCTTGTTTCGTAAATATCGTTTATAAATTATTAAATGAAGGAAAACTAATTATAAATTCATTATCTTTGAAATTTGTCTTAATGAGAATATAAAATGTATTAAAGCGTCCATAATAACAAATTAGATGTTGCCAAGTCAGATAATAAAAGGTATCAAAACATCCATACGAAAGTTAGCGTCTCCATTGTGGTAACCCAACGTGGTTATCTTTTTTGATAATCTCCATTGTGGTCATATTTAGAGACAGTGAATGCGAGTTTTTAAATTGTTTTATGGAAAGTGATAAAATATGACATGTGAAAAACAATTTGCTCAAAATTATACACTAAAGCACACCGGAAAACTTTATAACTCTTTACCAAGCCTCTTGGGTAGAACACTCATTTTGTGAATACAAATTATCTTATATTGTCAATACAAATTATTGCTCAAATTTATTTCTATTTTGTCAATACTAAAAGTGGTCATATTTTTTTTAGCTAAACATTGATGTTAAACGATAATGAAAAATATATGTTTTGTGATAAACAAATAAATCCAAATAAAATTAATAAATTATAATACACTTATTAGTATTGCATATATCTTAAAAGTGATTGCCTTTAAGTCTTTCCATCAAATAAAGATATTCCTCCATTAGTGTTTTTCTGTAAGAGATAATTTAAGAGAGAGTAATTTTACATAGATACGCTTGGGATGCTTGAGCATAATAAGGTGGATTACGTTCCAAATTCTCTATTTTAGTATTAGTAAACTTGTTTAAAATTTGTTATGCATACGAGGACATTGGTAGTCAACGACAAGAATCAGCTAATACATCACACATGTACATTATAATAGTCTAGTGAGATTGATGAGCATACTATGGTACTACTCAATGACTAATTTTTTTGTTACAAATAAATGTTACATTTTGACGTACTAAGTTTGTATTCAAATAAAAGTTAAATTTGTTGAATCAAAATAAAATAAATCTATTTAAAATAGATATTGAATTAAAGAACAATTTTTTTTAAAAAATATAGTCAAATTAGATGATTAAAAAAATAAATAGATAAAAAAATATTTCAATTTAAAATTTAAATTGTGTTTTTTAATACTTTGTTACAAAAAGAAATAGATGAATGAGATTAGTTTAATAAAATATGTTCAAATGTTTTAAATCTAACAATTTTGTCTTAATTTTTTGTTTGGAGTTAAGATTTGTTATTTTTAGGTTCGAGATTAAAATTGGAGTAAGATTTTGTGAAATTTGGGAAGGCCAAAAACATATGCGCGCCATTAGAGCACAGGGTATGGTTTGGTGTTTTCGTGCTGAGCCGTGGGAAAACACCAGAATTTTCAGGGGTATGGTGAGTGATGGGTAAATGATCCCACCACACCACAAACACGAAAACGCCACATTTTGACGCTCCTTGGTTGGCTTGAGCCATGGAGTATACATTGGGCCCACTTTTCAAAAAAAAGTAAATAAAAAAAAAAAAAATGCACGAAAACGCGAGACACGAAAACGCGAGACCGGGGTACGGTCTCGCGTTTTCGTGTCTCGCGTTTTCGTGCGAAAACGCGCGCCGTCCCCTCGGCGCGAGACACGAAAACGCCAAGTGGGGTGTGGTCTCTCGCGTTTTCAGGTCGCGTTTTCGCACAACGCGAGGGAAAAAAATGCCGTACCCTGTGCTCTTAGGGATTTTCACATGGAAGACAGAATAAGTGCTAAGTGAAAACAATAAATTTATTTGAAGCTTTCAGCAAAGAACAACAGTAGAGAATTGAGTGTTGACATTTAAGAATGACAGTGCCGTAGGGAGGTTTAATAGCAAGAATTAAGGCACGAAAGGCATAAAAACTCTTAAAATGGTGCATGACATAAGCAAACAAGATCGATGTTTGATCAGTGTAAACTAAATTTGTAAACTTTCCTAGAGTTTTTGGTATAATTTACACATAACGGTGGTGAAATCCAAGCAGCAGCCGAGGTTGTGAACCGAGTACACACAAGTGGAAGCAAATGGTTATGCAAATCAATTATTTTTATTTATTTCATATTTTTGTATAACGGGTGACAAAAATATATCTTAAGAAGTCGAGGTTTGACATGCATTCAAGTGGGAAAACTGTTATAAAAGTTGTGTTGACTTCATCTTCATATTGATCTAAATGTATAATACAGCAAACGCAAAGAGAAGTACTGCAACAATAAAACATTATCCTTTACTACACAAGGTTGGTTATAATGGAACTGCTATACTCTATGCAAGTGTACGCTATATTTCTGTCAGATAGTACTTTCTAATTTCCCATTAATAAGTCCCTAACTTTCTTTTGGGCTCCTGCAGTTTAGGAGAAAAGTTAAAATCAGCACGTTTCAGACATCTGTATATTTAAGTATATAGTTCCTTAGCTGATCGTGCACTTTCTACTTCATTTTCAACCCATTTATAGCTGTAAGTTTTGCTGAGTCGGATGTGTTTGTGTGTGTGAGTGTCCTGTATTTTCAATCCTCACACGAAGGATATGAATATCACAAAGGACAGTCTGAAGCACCCAAGTGGTTAAGGTGCAGGAAAAAGTGAATTTTGTCAAAAAGTCACTAAGCTCAAGGAAACGACCACGATAACTAATCCAAGCCCTCTTCCATGAACTACGTTATATAGTCTAATTCATGATCTGCTCCAAATATTATATGTCAGCTTACATATTGTTTATGACCAGTGACTTTTTTGTTTCTTATAAGAAAGGATGTCTTACAAGGTACTCAACTTCTAGCAAATAGATGTTGCTGCAACTGTGGGATTGCTACAGAAAAACAAAAGCACGGTCTTCGAAGATGGCGTCAGCTGTTCCAATAGGGTTTCTCATGCTTCTACCTGTAAGCTCCATTGTGTATTATAATTACTCCTTTTGGAGTCTATATACCGTGTTTAATTTGTGGGTCCATTATGTAGGTTACTGCAGTTGGCATGCAACAATGATGGCTGCTATTCAAAGATACATACCATTTGTTGTCCAAATTTATAAGAGCCTTTGATCCTTGTTCATAAATACATCTGAGCTATTCTTAGGATGTCACTTTTCTTGTTTAGATACCGTCTACATATGGTCCCGAAAGGTTGAATCTTCTAAGGAAACTTAAATGAGAAACTTCTAACCGATAGATGAGAAGAATTCAATCAGGAGCTTTACGTGGGAGGCCATACCATCTAGAAGGCGGTCGCTTGTAGACCTAATATGCACATAGTGCCTAAAAAGGGTGACAATAAATCCTCATTGCTATCGAATATGTAGCAATCAAAAGAATTTAACTCTCCGCTTTCATCTCTTACCAAGTCTCGCAAGTGGTTTCTATTTCAGCTGCAGTTAATGCTCAGTTACATTGGGGTAAGGACAGTGATTCAGTTTCAAAGTCGAGCGAGAGGAAATCAAGGAGGTTTTCTAAAGGGGCGAATAATGTGAGGACCCGGCTGATAGCTTGAGTGAGTTTGAGTCATAATTGAGCCTTGTTATGATCAAAGAGCGACCATAGAAGATCAGTTACTAAACCAAGTTTTTCATGTTGTAAAATCTCATCAACAACGTCTCTCTTTGGGCGAAATCTCACCAGGTCGTTCGGTTTCTATATCAAAAAAAACTTGTATTTCACCGTAAGAGCTTGTTTGCAATGCTGATGGTTATTCGTTGGTTAGACTGAGTGTTTGAGAAGCTTGAGATCTTGATCTAGAAGTTATGTCTGCTGAATTACCTTCATTCGTTGTCAATCAAGCAAATACGTAAGAATCTAACTTAATCATAAATAGTATAAGAAAACTTTTGCAGTACTAATGAAGAGTTTACCCAGGAACGATAGTGTGTGAGGATTAAAACTTTCGCGTGTTCCAGCTTGTGATGGTCTCAGACACGAAGCAATTGTCTTAAGAATTGTAGCTTCTAAGCAGACCCAAGCACCCTTTAAAAAATGATCATAGAAAAGGAAGAGAACATTGAATACTAAAAATGGATTATGATAACAAAAATAAAGTTATTATACCTCTAAAAGTTTAATTTAGAAGATTTCAGTTGATAAATATTTTTTATTTTATTTATTTTTTTTTTTCTTTTTTTTTGGTAACCGTGATTTCCGACTCATTGGCCGACTAATCCACGGGGTTTGAGCCCACCGCCACACAGACTCAAACCAGGTAAAGCCCTCCCTTTTCAGGAGGTTGGCGTGGAGTTGATAAATATTTAAACGTGCATTTTGGTAATCCGAAGCTTAAAAAGATAGTAAAAGAAGTAGTTAAATGCTTGATACAACATAAGTAGCTTCGGTTCGAGTAGTCTTGCACTTGTTCAACATAACAGATCGAGTTGTTTGGATGTCAAGCGAGATGTGGGTGTTGGATGGGGCGCTAAATGAGTACATAAATCCCTAAGTGCCTGAAGAATATATAGATCTGAATTTGATCTCTACAAATCAATGTCTTTTGTTGTTCAATAGATATAAAAGGCGGATATATGTCATATTTATTTAGATTTGCATAGCAGTTACGTGAATATCAATGTAGCACCTTCGAATGCTACATAATAAATGGTAAAATAAACTGCATAGCTCATGGAAAACAAAAACGTTCTGTTTTTTAAACAAATGGAGGAGATGACTTCTTTAATTAAACAAAAAAGAGCGACTCTAATATGACATTATCGAATTGCAAAGAACGTAATCGGAATCTCAACTTACATGAACTGTTTGCGTATCCTGCAAATCTGCGATTGCTTTTTGCTTCGACTGCCAAATTAAGAAAATACCACATATCAGATACATAAACTACGTAAGATAAAAGACGTGCATTTTTAATTACTACAGCTATAGAAAAATGAAGAAAGTTGATTGTGCAAACCATTATGGTTTCGAAAAACCAAAAGACAACACAAAATAGTAACATTAAACTATAAATACCGAGAGCATCGTCAATAGATATGTAGGATTTGTATACGAAGGCTCAAATATCTTATGACATGATTGTAAACCGCAGACCCCTACCAATCCATTTGAGCCTTCTCTATCAGCTCCTCAATAGGGGGTGGTGTAATTGATGCATCCTTTTGGTCACCAAGCAATAATGGAATATTGTAACGTAATTAGCCAATCAGATAAGTAATTGTGTTTGACTTGATACTACATGATGCCAATTAGTCAATTACATAACCAACAATGATATATTTAGCACACCTTTCCACCACTACTTCCAACAGCCATTTGAAAGCCACAAACTCCATTGAGTCTATTGTCACTTGAGCCATTAGAACACCCTTGAGGAATTTATATGTAACTTTTGCAATGGGTAGCACATAGTGATATAATTACTATATAATATAAAGTTCAAAGAAGCTAACTTATCCATTTTGTTGATGTAAACAGAATACATTTTGTTTGAAGTTATTAATCCGATGTTTAGTGGGTGTTTGGCACTGCTTATTTATGTAGCTTATGAGCTTATCAGCTCAGGGAGATAGGTATAATAGGAGTGCACGGTTAAACAGGTAAACAAAGGCTCTCTATCTCTCGCTTAGGCATAATATCAAGAATCATATCAAGTTATATTCGTAATATAACGTCTAGAATTAGGCATAATGCAAATTTATAGAAGCTGACCTTGCTTGAGATGTTAAACCTTATAATACAGGTTCTTCATCATTCCAGATTTCATTATTTTCTGATCTACAATAAGAAAAAGGTAAAATCAACAAAGTTAAAAACCGAGAAGCTTGTTATAAAGAAACGATCTCACATGCACTAACCTCGGCTTGCTCAAAAGGACGACTGCAGTAGAATAGAAGGTTCTGATGTTTCAGTAATATAACGTCAGAATTACGCATAATGCAAATTTATGGAAACTGACCTTGCTTGAGATGTTAAACCTTATAATACAGGTTCTTCATCATTCCAGATTTCATTATTTTCTGATCTGCAATAAGAAAAAGGTAAAATCAACAAAGTTAAAAACCGAGAAGCTTGTTATAAAGAAACGATCTCACATGCACTAACCTCGGCTTGCTCAAAAGGACGACTGCAGTTCCACAAAATAACCGCAATTGGGTTGGTTTGTTTTCTTTTTCAAATGGAAGTTATCTCTCGCTCGTTTTCCATTTTTATCACATGGTGGCGCATTTCTTTTGATTATTTTCGCTTAATTTCCCAGAATACCAATTCAACTAAGCACGTTGAACTGATCAGCAACATCTTTTGCCTAGACAATCTCTATATCATGTCTATATAATTATGGGGAATAGTAAACTTATCTAGGATCTGCACATTGAACTACGCAGAAACTATACATGTACGTCATCTAGCATGTGCACATTGAACTATGTAGAAACTAAACATTTATTCATTTCGAGTATAATATGTTTCAAGTGCACCATCTTATATTCAACTTATAAGACCGAAAGTTGTAACTGAAAATTGGTAGGCTGGAATGGGTTTCTTGTATTTTATTGAATTCTATTGTAATTGTTAAACCTCAAATACATGTACAAAACCATATAAGTTAAAAAATAAGTTCTTTGTTAAAATCATATAGTAGGCCATAAGCATTATACTATCATTTTGGCCACTTTAACCCATCTGCACATTTCCTTTGCACCCAGTGATAAACTTATACTATGATAACATATAACCTTAATCAAGCAAGATTTAAAGTAAATGACAAAATGGTTCGAAACGGCCTCGTTTAATTTAAAGGTTCTATCAAGAGCATATAATACTCGCACGCGATAGGAGTATGCCTAAGTTAGACATGTGCATATTCATATGTTTCCTGCTGGTGGTTTAGATTTATCATATTTCTATCTGGGTGCATTTCTTCCTTCTTTTTCTATCTGTAACACTAAACAAATAAAATTAAAGCCAAAACCGTCAAAGTTGGTGTATATATATTAGGCTTGATGCAAGAGACAATGCTCTTCATTTAGAACTAATGGCAGTAACACAGTAACATACACCAATAGTTAAACAACTATAAAGAGGTTAACACTCAACATATTCCCATGCTTTGTCGGTGAAAAATCTATATATTATGAAGTTTAATAACATTCAAGTGTAAAAATAAATTAGTTCACAGAGTATGCTCCATCAACATGAATTTAGTGAAAATGCTACGGTTATAAGATGCCACTATTCATTAAAGGGATGTTTGGGATTACATATTTGCCTGATAAATACTCATAATGGATTTACTATAATATGGATCATTTTACGCATGTTATAATGTTAATCAACGGGTGTCTTTGTGAAGACAGGAAAAACTACTGTACTAAAGTATTAAGTAAGAGATAAAGCAAATATCCAAATGACTCGTGGCATAAAGAGAGATAATTTTGCAACATCAGGTAAAAAGCTTTCAATTAAGGACAAATCTGTCGCCCTCTGTTGTCCACATGCTATCCACACGATTTCGAAAGTTCTGCACCTTTTTCTGCAACTCTTCTACTTCTCCATGCAATCTAATAAAATATTGGTTTACCTCATCGTATGGTAACTGGTTATCTTCTTTAAATCCGTCCATGGCAAGAGTACTCACAATCTCTGGTATTTTCAGCCGCACCTACGGCTACTCTGACACAAATCTCAGTCAAGAAACTGACCATAGCAAAATGGTGAATAAAAATTTATTATAGGACCAAAAAAGACCACAATGAAGAATGGTGTTTGGTTTTCCCACACGGAAGCAATAGGTTAAAAGAAGAAGTAAAAATCAAAAAGGTAAACCTCCTACGGAGTAATAAGTAAATTGATTTAATGATTTTAAATTGAATGGATAAAAAAGATTACTAATTATATTAATTTCAAGCAGTTTCAATCACCATAGCCAATCAAAAATCTATAATGAGACACAAAAAGTGTGCATAAATCGTTATCTTAGTCCTGTTTGGTTCTTCAAGAAGATGATGGTGTTGCTGATGGTAACCGTGTATCAGCAAACCTATTAAGTGTGTTACTTTATCATTAACCAAAGCAAATTAATATTAACTTCACATAACCTTATTCGACCTGTCTGCATTCGAGTATATTGTTTTGGTGGAGTTGCTGCATATTACACATTATAGATGAGCAAACTGGACTTTTTAGAGAGTGTGTATGTTTTAATGAACCTCGTTTTTGGGTGACTAAATTTAGAGTGTCTGCTAATTACCTGTGATGAAAGGTTCATTCTGTTTTATTTATCACGAACTGTGACTAACTAAAGGATGATGTCGCTTACCAAAAGCTCAATTTGAATCAAATATATTACTGAAACAATAAAGCACTTCTAAGTCTACAAACTGAATATCTTTTGACAGAAGCAAAACTCGTCTATTTCAAAAAGAAAGGAAACATATACCTGCGTTACCAAGTAGCCCCAAATTATTTTTTGAGCTGATCTTATTTCTAACAACCATGTTTCCTTGTTTGTATTTGCTGGACTCACCAAAAGAAACCTGTGCACTTTCCGGTCGCTTTTATCCGTTGAATGTCTACTTCCAACTTTAGCCAACAAACACCACAACCCAAAAACTTACTTGTTCCCAAATTTTAGTTGTTGCCTCTTTGCAAAATCTAGTTCTAAATAAACCATCTTCAAGCATACGCAGTCACCTATGGGATTACTCAAGAATCCCTGAAACAAACATAAACTCAATTTAGTATCGAATGGAGTGCGTGTGATCTAAAAAATTACTGCGGTTCAGAACATGACATGATAAAAATGCTCATATTTTCTTTTCAAACTACATAAATCCTACCTCTCAGAAAACCAGATGATAGCGGTTCTTAGCTACCAAGAGACGTCATTTTCTTTGGTATTTAGGTGAAATACACTACCAATAAAGGAATATATGAGCAAAGTCGGGAAGAACTACAGAAATAAAAAAAAGAACAACATTAATCTTTGGAAGACACACAGATAACTGAGCAACCAATTAGAAGGTTGTATTCATTGAAGATAGAATTCAGGTGATTGTCGATTTTCACATCACAGCCAAGTAAGTCTGATCCATTGAGTTCAACGGCCTGCAAATAAATATTGAGTCTCAGATCACATAATCGCCCGTGCCTGAGGTAAACGAAAATAAAGAGATGAAAGGATACCAAGAGTCGCACCAGGCTTCACGCGACCTCCTGAGACGTTCGCAACAACTGATCTAGCCATAGATAGTGGATACCCATGTGCTATTGACCTGAAATAAGTACAGCCAGCGTCGCTACTCCACCATCAGCTAACTTCCCTACAAAAATAAAAATAAAAATCAGTGTGTTACGCCAGTTTTTTTATTTATCACGAACTGTGACTAACTAAAAGATGATACCAAAAGCTCAATTTGAATCAGATATATTACTGAAACAAAGCACCCCTAAGTCTACAAACTGTATAAAGTTTTGACAGTAGCAAAACTCGTCTATTTCAAAAAGAATGGAAACATATACATGTGTTACCAAGTAGCGCTAAATTATTTTTGGAGCTGATCTCGTTTCTAACAACCATGTTTCCTTGTTTGTATTTGCTCGACTCACCAAAAGAAACCTGTGCACTTTCCACTCGCTTTTATCCGTTGAATGTCTATTTCCAACATTAGACAACAAACACCACGACCCAAAAACTTACGTGTTCCCAAATTTTAGTTGTTGCCTTTTTGCAAAATCCAGTTGTAAATAAACCATCTTCAAGCATACGCAGTCGCCTATGGGATTACTCAAGAATCCCTGAACCAAACATAAACTCAATTTAGTATAGAATGGAGTGCGCGTGATCTAAAAAATTACTGCGGTTCAAAACATGACATAATAAAAATGCTCATATTTTCTTTTCAAACTACATAAATCCTACCTCTTAGAAAACCAGACGATAGCGGTTCTTAGCTACCAAGAGACGTCATTTTCTTTGGTATTTTGGTGAAAGACATTACCAATAAAGCAATATATGAGCAAAGTCGGGAAGAACTACAGATATAAAAATAGAACAACATTAATCTTTGGAAGACACGCAGATAACTGAGGAATATAAGTCAACCACTTACCTTTTAGTTGAAGCCTGTGTGACCTTTGTTCCTTTGTTTCTCTTGATGGTTGTGTTTTGAGAATGGTCTAACTGCCGCTGCAAACTTGTGTTAGAAAAAAGTTAAACAGAAATTAATAAGGTCAATAAGTAGTGCATTAAGAATCCAAAATTTTGAAACATACTGAGAATCATGAAAATATAAAACACAAACCTGTTTTCAGGTTATATCTTGGAATCCATACCTTTGGGTCCATATAATCTTTGCTTCTTCAGAATACATAATTAGATTCACCAGCAAATGAGGTTACTTGATACGCACAACCATATTAATACATCTGATTAGTATTCTTTTTGGAACTGATCTGTGAATTAAACTGATAGTGTTTGAGTTAATAAGAAACTGTAGCAAAACGAGATATAACCTAAAAGCATTGAACATGACAATTTAAGTCAAAAGAAGAAAGTGTAACGATTTCCATACATACCAGTGGCTTGAGGCAATCCGACAATCACATTCACCCGATTGTCATCAGTTTTAATAGGATTCCTATCAACATCTACAAAAAATATAACCAAGCCCACAAATAAGTAACATTCAGTTAACATCAGTTAACATACACAAAAATCAAAAGGGTTACATTAGCAGATGGATGAGTTTGCATCCAAAATAAACATCACCAAGAGAAGAAAAAGAAATCGAAACTATGAGTACAAAAGAGAATGTCAACAGTGTGCATACTAATTATATATACTAACATAAAAACGCATCTCAACAAATGTATAGATTTAAATTATGGAGATTAGGGTTTTTTCATTGGTGTGTGTGAATATGAAGATTAGGGTTTTAGGTATAATAGACCTGATGTGTTTTTAGAATAAAGAGCCGAATGTTTCTTAAATGTGATCTTGATAAACAACAAAGACGAGTGGCATGGTTTTGAATATGGTTTTAAAAACCGCTAGGCCGTGTTTGGGAGCTCTGTATTGAGTGTTTTAGAATTTATTAGCATTGTTTTGGATAGAAAATCATCAAAATATAGTTTGGTTTAGTGGTAAACCTGTATACTTGTGAACCAAAGTCACGAGTTCAAATCTTCCATTCTACAACTTTTTTACATAATTTCCGAAAACCCTTAACAAATCTGAGTTTCAAAACGCGATTTTCAAAATTACTTTTCCAAAACGCGAATTTCAAAAAACTGCGATTTGAAATCATTAAAAACGTGGAAAATGAAGATATTTAGGGATTTATGAAATACTATATATAATATATATATATATATATATATATATATATATATATATATATATATATATATATATATATATATATATATATATATATATATATATATATATATAAATATATATACTAGTAGCAAAACCCGTCCATCGGACGGGTATGACTTCTGATTGTCGTTTATCTTATTTTTGTTTTGTAAAACTAATGCAAATTAAATTGAGTTAAGTTTTTTTAGATTTAGTCACATCATCAACAATGAAATTAGCCGATTAACCATCCATATGTATGTTTCTCTTAATTTCATTATATGTTTCCTCCTTTATCAACAATGAAGTTAGCCGATTAAGCATTTATATGTAGGTTTCTCTTACTTTTAGTATATTTTCTATATAGTTACTTTTCTATGTTTATCAAAGCCCCTATCGGGCGGACATGACTTATAATTAGCGTTACATTTTTGTATAAATTATGTTCCTATGTAAAACTCATTTAACAATTATCCAATGAGCAAGCGAGTCTCGTGAATATCCAAGGAAAAATTAAGTAATGCTTAATCAATTGTAAATATCGTAACATATTTATTAAATGCATTAAGAGTGAAAAGAAATGAATGCCATTCCATTAAAGAAAAAAAAATTAATAAATAATTTGCTATAAGAATGTATATGTTATTGATTAAAATGTAAAATAAAGCTTTTTTTGTGCATAACATTTATTCTTGATTTTGTGTATCTATTTTTCTTATCACAATAAAATATCTTCAATTCTTTCTCCCTCTAGAGTCTAGAAAGATCAACACGTTTGACCTTGGCTTTAGTTAGTTGCCAGAACGAAGCAAACTAAAACATAGAATTGTCTTGGTTTAGTTTAAACGACATCTTTTATTGTCATAAAGGCTAACGATCGTGGTATTGGGAATATAATACCAACACTACCATCTGATATTCTCTTAATTTTAATAATATGAAAAGTAAAATGAAAGGTGTTACGAATCTAATCTATCAATAAAGATATAACATTGTCATAAAACATTTGTTAAAATTATTTGTATGTTAAGACAAATACATAAAAATGGTATAACACTTGATCAAATACATGTCAATGTTGTAACATTCCTCACCCACTTGATAAAATGAGACTTCACACGTCTTAATCAAAACAATAGTATATAAATTACGTCATCAATGATGTGTTCGTTTTGTGTTTAAAACTACCATATAGTAGTTTTTAAGAAAAAACCATGAGAAAAAGGACCTACATATTTAGTTCATGACTGAATTTATTATTCTACATATTAAAGTTTTAATTTCTTCATTTATTTTAGCTCAAACGGTATAACTGTAATTCTCACATTTTATTTAGTTCATAAAACACAAAATAACATAATCATTCATAATTAGACAACACATACCCCATGCATTTTAATTTAAAAGGACTTATTAACATGCCCTTAACGGACAACAAAATAGATATACCACCTTTTCAAAATTTAGTTCCAACGATACCAAACAAAATGCACATGTATGTAGGATACATATTGACAGCGACGGAGCCAGTGGGAGGGCCAGAGGGTGCTGTGCCACCCCCAACAATGGCAGACTTACTTATAAAAATATGGAAGAAAGCAAGGTAAGAATCAATTTATCAAGAAATTTGGATATTTTTGTTTCATTCTAATGGAGGTTTGATAGGAATGAAGAAGATGACTTTAAAATAAGATTATTATGTACAGATGTGTTTATTATTTTGCTTTCTGAGTTAGTGGTGTACAACTGTACATGTCTATTTTATAAAAAAAAATTAAAACCTTTGTACTACGTACTTTACTTGAACACTCTAAATTAAAAAAATTTTGAACAATTTTACAAAAAAAAACTAATGTAATATATTGCTATTGAAAAATACTTTGTGCCCCTCTAACACAGGAATGTTCATCGAAGAATACTTTGTGCCCCCTCTAACACATATTCCTGGCTCCGTCTCTACATATTGATGATTTTGGAAGTATGTGCTTATGAGACCAATCGACATGGCAAACAAAATATATTGATATTACTAATATGAAGTATTTGGTTTGTTGGATGTCTTCTTTACGATTATATGACAACTTTGAATTGTTGATATTGTGTAATTTTTATGGATTTTTTTCAAAATATTCAAAGAAAAAATAGATGTCAGAAAATGAATATGCATGGTGCATTTTTTTTTTTTTTATATTTTTTTTAGTACAGCAAATGTTAGTGGTTAAAGCCGTGCAATGACATCCAAGCGGAAGAATGTCTTTTTCGAACACTCGCCTAGTTATGTTAGACTTCTTATCCGTTTCGCCTGAAAGACCATTAGAACCTCCCCAAGGAAACCACTTAGTGGAAATAATATATGAATTTGCTTATGAAGCATCAAATTTATTAACAATTCACAGTTTGTTTGTATAGAAAAATTTGTAGACGAGCATTTTATGATACTTGAATGTAATGTTAGACGATCATGTACTTTCACAATGGGGGTACTAATATGCCTTGCGAATTTGTGAGTAGTATTTACTATTCATTCATGGTATTCACGTCTGATATTTTAATCTATCATTATCATGGTTTCTTTTCAACATCTTGTATGCCACTGAAATACATTATAAATTTGTCCAGGTGCAAATAATGAAATAAAAAGACAAATGAGTTACTAACTTAAGAACCGAGTCTGCATAATGTAAATACAGGACGTATCATAATATAACCTAAAGCATAATTATTACTTAACGCTTGTAACATACAAATCCACAATTGTGATACGTAATTTTCAGATCAACAAAAAGCGAATTCCCTCGAGTTATCGTCTTCTGTCGAGTCAGCAACATCACCTGAACACCACCTATTCTATGGTAAACAGCGGTAGTGATTGGGTTGCTTCTATATCTTTAAGCTGAATTATAGGAATAAAATAATAAAAAAAAAGCTGAATTATGGGATGAAAATAATAACAAAACTGTATACAAACACTTCAACAATGCTACCTGAATGGAGGAGACTACGGTTCGATGATCTTGGTATGTGGCAAGCACTTGAACTTTCTTGGTTGGAATAACTGTGTTTTTTGGGGATCCACTTGGTTGTCACTCCTTTAACGGTCTGTCACTCCTTTAACGGTCTGTCACAAATGGTGGCATAATATTTACACAAAAATATTAAAAGGGATGATTCAGTACATCATTCTTTGATATGTTTTTAATTTCCCGTATATAAGAAGGTTCAGCTTAATTAATTGTAAGTTAATATAAAAGATGATTTACATATGTAAAATAAGGGAATAGAAAGTAAACGCCTTCTAGAAACGCGTACCTTGATGCTAGTCTTGTTTTTTGAGAGATGTATGATGAGGCGGTGGATTTGAGCAAACATCGTGTCTCGATTCTTCATGAAGAATTACATGTCGGCAAACATATTCCTGACTTAGTCTTACCTTGTTGGACCACGCAACCTATCTAACAGCAGCATGCTAAAGGGATAAAACTTTTTTTTGCAGCATTCGTAATGACTTTTAGTATATAGGGTTATAAAAGTTGTACACTAAAGGAGATTGCGGTGATTTCCTACTGTAATGATGTTCCTATAGATGTTCCGTGCTCCAAAAGAGACACCGCTGGTTCTAGATCAGAAACTTGATTACATCCTTGTACACACAAACTGGACATGGTAGAAGCTTTGAGAGAAGCAATCCCGTTATCGCTTGCATAGGACTTGCACTTGAAAGGTGCTCTTTTGAGATACGCATCCACAAATGATATATCAAAAGGAACCAACACAAGTATCAACAGCCATAATAGTATCACACATTTGGTCTCCATCTTTCTGGTACTTACCTTCAGCGATGCTGTTCCTATAGAGGCATGACATTTCTTCAAAAGAGACATCGCTGGTTGTAGATCAAAAACTTGATGAGGAAGAACATGATTACATTCTCGTATCCACAAACTGTGACCAGCGAAAAAATTATAACGCATACAGGCTTGTTTATGTCAAACGCATCCATCATAATTACTTGCAACCTCGTTAGCTTCAAATTCACTTGTCTGATCACGAGATGTAGCATCAGGTGCTTTATTCTCGTAAGTATTACTATCAGTTACGACCTCATTACCAACCCACCATTCGGGTGTGTCAACAAAGATTGTGTAGTTAGCCCCAAAGGTATTCTGATCTGCAATATAAAAGAGGATAGGATAATTATCTAGAAGAAATAATTCTCAAATAAAACATAACAGTAAAATTCCAAAGCTAATACGTGTATATATAGAGTATTTAATTACTTGCAATGCACTAACGTGATTTTCAATCCAATATGTGAATTTTGTATCTTATGGAGATAATGTAGAGCAAGTCTCAAACACCATATCTTGTATCTTATTATGGAGCTTATGTCACGTATCTTGTTGAACCCTCTACACACATTTATGATAGAAGTATCATTGTATAACATGCTCGTACACTACACTGTGGTTGAGAATATAGAAAACTGGATGTCGCGAATAATAGTCGCCATTAGGAGCAAGTCGCCAACATCATCAAGCCCCATTATCAGCAATCTGCCATTAGCAATGACCTGCAACATCTTGTATCTTATGGAGGAGGTTGGATTGACTTAAAGGAGAGGAGTGCTTTCATAGCTGAGAGAATCCATCATAGGCTCAAGCATCAAGTGTCAAACAAACAATATGATAAAGCTGAGTGACAAAGTCGTCCATCTAAGCTTTTAAATAAGAGCACCTAAGACCTGTCTAAATCAAGTCCGATAATTAAAAAAGGAACAGGCCTAAGATAAACAACATTTTTGTTGAAACATCAAAGATTGCATTGAAGGGTCAAAACATTGCACTCGCCCAAGCACGACATGTCAACAGCTGTAGATGGACACTATTGCTACCAAGTGAATACTTTCTTCTAGACCAAGTGGATAATTCAACCATTTACCAGCAACATGAAACACACGAAACATCTGATAACAAAGTTGTGTACTTATGTAACAGTGTTCGCATTTTTGGAAACTGAATATCTTCGACAACCATCAGCAATGGTCTTTGCTTCTGAAAATGCAAAATAATTAACAAAATTGTTACTTAAATTTTCAAGACGCCAAAGTTGTCAAATAACTTACTTGAAAAGTGAATTTTGCAGTGACTTGTCTGTATGTTAATCATAAGCCTGGATTCTTTTTACTTGGTACCCTCTTGTATATCATCCTTATTTGTGCTTCTTCCTTGACACAAAATTTTCAAATTATAGCAATGGTATATCTGCAATTCTGTGTAAAACATGTGTTCTCATAACCACAAATTATGCCTAAAAGAACGATTAAAATATGAAGGTATTATTAATCACAATAAGCTAAGTAAACCAGTTTGATCACAAAGAACTGTATATAAATATACGTTCGTATAACCTGTACTGTATCCACATTTTTTGACTGAATTTGTTGTAGCCATCATTGCAGATCCAATCCCGATCCATCCATCTTCTGCGATTTTCAAAAGCTGGCTTATTGATCATTACTTTTAGAGAGCATGAGCTTATTTATAATTCATTACTTCTCTTAAATAACTCCAATTTAACGATCTAAAAGCCAATAAGAGACCTTTTATCTTTGAAGTACAAACATTAATATATTTGCTGTTAAATTATCATTACAGAAGTATGTGTTTGACCAATAATAAGGTATGCTAACATCTAATAGTTATATAATAATATCATGTGGTTGCAGCTACCATATGATTAGTCTAGTGATCTAACAACTTCTTCTTTAGTTGAGTAATACATGGACATCAATAAGCTAAAAATAAAAGGATAAATGAACCTTGATCAAATATCATAGATGTAGCACATGCGTGTCCACCCCTCACTTGAAAAAGCTTAAATTCTCTTTGTCATCTTCAAAACCGTCACCACCACTTCTGGCTGCCTCTTTCAGCCGCCACCAGCACCATCACCTTTCAGTCACCGACCCTGCCACAACGACACCATAATGACAGCTGACACAACATCAACATCTAACTTAAACGAACACAGTCCAATGTTGTGGTATAACACCTAGATAGCGCGAAGGCTTCACATTCTTGTTAAACAATGCAGTTCAGTTTGTAGATCAGATGACAAATGTAATATTGAACTTGATTAGTTAAAAGTGGGTCGATTCAGGTCAGGGATTTCGGATCAAAGGTGTAAGCTAATATACATGTTTCAGGTCAAGAATGTTTAGAATCAAAGAGTAATTATAAATAACTTTTAAGTTGCTAAAAGGGGTGTTTGGGATTGGTTAACTAAATATTCTCAATGAAAATTTGTTGTTTCATTATATAATTTTCTAGTTTAGCCTGAAAATACAAACCTCTTTCCTTTTGTAGATGCTATAATATGAATATCCTTGTATCAAACGGAGATAATGTCCTTAATATTACTCGGTTTATGTGTTCTCCTCATGCAAATGCAAATGCTATGAACCCAGGTAACCCCAAAAAAGGCTAATTATCGAAGATGCAAATGCAAAGATATAATATTGTTTTTCGTTAGAACTTATTATATGTTGTGGAAGTAAATTCTCGAAAATGTCACACAAATTAGAAAAGCATGTATGAATGAAAGAACTTAATGCTACAATAATTACTGATTTTGAAGCCTCCAACTTTGTTTAAAGATCAATATGAAATAAGGTGAACAAAAGGTGATGTTGACGGGTCCACATAGAAGGAACTGAAACTTTAAGTTCATCATGGTAGTAACCACCCTACTTCCAGGTGATGTTCCTACTCAACTTAAACCAAACTTCAATTTTGTACACAATAATGCTTGTTCAAATAAACGTGATACAATACTAATTTTGTTTAAAGAAAATAAAGATGTACTTATACAGTGTGCTACATTTTCACCAACCTCTAGCGGCAGATTTCGAATATCTGCATCATCCTTTCTGAGCTCAACTCGTATAAACAAATTCCTTATTCCATTTAAACTGACAGTCAATGGGTAGACCTAAAGACTATGCCACTATGGAAAAGCTGTAAGAAAGTCTTGTTTCTAATTGTTGTACAGAAGTCAAAAGCTTGAATCTGTATTACGCAATTTATTATGACAACATGTAAGTAAAAATGCTTGTAGCACAAACACTGTATCATAAATAACAAAATGTTTCAAAAGGGTGTTTGTTGCTGATTCGAGTAAAGAGAAGGGTGAGATACAACGTTCAATTAAATTGGCAACGGTCATGGATAACCCCACATTGGTGAGCCCATATTTGTTGCTATCAGGGTTCCAGCTGCTGTTGGTATCTCTTTTTAGTATGCAAATATGGCTGGAATTTTTAAAAATATTTATTAGCACATATTCGTGAGCAAAACTATTGGTCGTGCTCGTATAAATTGAGATATTCAAATGTGAAACATATAAATCAGATTATATAGGGGAGAGAGAGAGCTTCGTCATTTAGCGTACAACTTTCTCGTAATGGCAGTGTAGCTAATGTTTGGAAAGGATGATAATATTGACCCGTCGAGCATCTAAATACACACAAAAGCAGGAAAAAAGAACACACCTGGAAGGGGTACATCATAGATGGTGGTATCACTTCTTCACTTCAGTAACATATTTGAAATCGAAAAAACCATCAATCTGATGAGAGAAATTTGTTAAGCAACCCAAACACCCTCAAACTTCGTATCTGCTCATCAAAACGCAACAGCAATTTAAACCCCCTAAAAGATCGAAAGACAATTACAAATGTGAATAGACCTAATCAAACAAAAAAATGTCAACCTTTAATGGGAGAGCTTAGAAAGACCATAAAACTAGAGGTGGAGAGTTTGGAAACCATTGATAATGTGAAGGCCAAGATTCAAGATAAAGGGGAAATCCCACCAGATCAACAGAGGCTTATTTTTGCTGGAAAGCAGTTGGAGGATAAGTAGTGTCGAATTGTTCAAAGTCGGGTAACACCGGTGCCAATAGTCAACCTTCTAATTGCAGCTACTTTTCTTTGTAAAAACATGATCTATGGACTTCATACTCTGTTACAAAAGCTAACTGACACCTAGGCGGTAACAGGGCACTTTCCAATGTATTATCAGATGTATGATATCCCGACTCAGATAATTTTGACATATAGTTGCACCAGTTAACATATAGTTGCACAATCTGATTACTAATACTTTTTCGAAACATTTTTGTGCGACATCTCATGCTCGACCAACCCTTACCTACGGTAATAATTTACAGTGTGCAACGCCCAATTACTCCCATAAGTTGCTAGGAGTTGTATTTCATTAAAAAGGCAAATAAAAGTTCACAATAATCACGTAAGAACTGCGACATATAAAGTACCTCAGTTGGGTCAATGGATCATTTTAGGGGTTGTATTATATTAGAAAATAGCATAAAGTTAACTAAATTTTCATCGGTGAATATGTATGCACCTCCAATTTTAACAGCAGCCAAACACCCTTTTTTGAAGCAGAAGGGGTGTTTAGCTCCTGTTTCAACAGGAGCCAAACATCCTTTGTCATGGTAAATTAGAAACAGTGTAAAGAACTCACCACTTTGTAGTACTTAATCGAAGGGAGATTTCGCACGCTCTCTACCTAAACTGTGAGGATTCAGTATGAAAGTAGGCTTGAGCTTTTCGCTGAAGACCACAATACGTTTGGCAGGTTTACTGAAGACCACAATACGTCTGGCAGGTTAACATGTACCTCTCGGTCTACTAAGAGGCATCAGTAATATGTGGTTTATCCATTTTCGATACACCTGTTATTCAAGAATCTTGTTTTTTTTTGCATAGGTGGCAGCTCATGACATTCTTCCCGCACTCTCCTAACCATTCCTCTATTAAAGAATCTTCAACAAACCACACCTGAATTTTAATTTCACTAAATCTATCACGAGTAGCATTAACCACCATATCCGAATCCTTAATGCAGTCAGACCTAAACTATTCTTTTTAAACAAACCTCAAGTAATGTCTTGCTTCCTACCCGCTAGAAAAACATGATGCCTACAAAGTCTACCAGTTTATAATGAATGAAATATGGTACTACAATTTACCAGATATCTTAATTTTGAGACGAGATTATAATGAGCTACGTAAATAAGACAATCTAATGAATGTGTACATATCTGCCCTGTTTTGTGTATGAGTACCATGGCTACACGTGCCACATAGCTTGTCCAACATTTACTATTGCATTCTTGCGAACTAAAAGGAAACAAACAGTCATATAATATTCGAGAAAAAGATCAGACTTTGCAGGAAAAGATCCCACTTTGTAAATCATAGGTTGGCTTGTTACCATTTTGCTTATATTTATTAATGTACATAAGACGTTGAAGCTTAAAGTATGTTGTTTTGTCAATAAATAGACGGCGATAAGATAATCGTCCATCACGCCCAGCACGTCCAATTTCCTATATTATCCAAACATTTCTAGCTGAATGGTATAGTGATTAACATGGAAAGTGTGAAAGTAGATGTGGCAATACTTATACAAACCTGAATGTAAACCGTAACTTAGCCTCTTTGTAGGAATGTTCAGGTCCTGTTGAGGTCAAAAGCAATAAAAATCCTATTATTCACCAAAGATGTTGAAAAATCCATTTACCTCAAACTCAGACTCTGTAAGTGAAGTGCGGGATAAGAGATTCCAATCATTGACCTTCAACCCTGATATATTTACCCTTTGTAACCATCTGCCCAAACACTTTAATCTGGAAAGCCAAAAGGATTTATATAATCACCCGATAATAGCAAAAATTATAATAATAATAATACACTGTAGCCTAACTTTACCTAAAGCAACTTCATATTATGGATAAAGCGTAAGATATGAATAATCCCAATCCGTCCATACTCCAAATCTCTGTAGACGTATATTGTTCTATTAATCCATAATTTTTTGAATGTGTAATATAACGTACAATTAATTTTCCTATATTACATTAGCTTAGCACTAATCTAAGTTTTCATTCATACCTGTTTTTTCATTCGTAGAAGTGAATGCGAAGATATGTTTTCAGCAAAGCACACACAAAGCCTTCACGATAGTTCTGCAAATACATTAAATTACGGTTTTAATAGTTGATAGTAGATAGTAGGAGTGGTACTTGGAACTCATTTAATTATCAGTAGGTCAATCCAAGTTATGTTTAATGATTTTTAACAGCAACTGGATCTACCAGGTACAATAAACTTCTACAAACAAATAAATTAATGTATAAAACCTCCCAAATCATATGACACTTACCTGCACATGAATCCGAATTGCATGCTTTGTGCATTGACGAACAACATGTATACCAATGAGAATAATCATAAATCAAGTGTAAATAAAGATTCAAAAACTCAAATCAATGATTTTTAGTGGAGGAATATACCCGCTGCTTGTTGTAACGAACCAAACAAATAACCTGCAATAAACATGTGCTTCAACAGATCAGTTTCAAATAAGACATAAGGTTATAGCCACAAATCTTAAAGATATGGAAAAATATGACCTTGCAAAAAACATGATTACAATTAGTGTTATAGGTTTTCCGATAATAGCAAAGAATAAAAAACAAAATCGATTGTACCTTAGATTTTCAGCGTTGATTGATGAAGAATTAGGGTTTTTGGTATTGCTTTGTTAGCAGAACCGACTGGTATTGGATTTTTAGCAGAAGAGAAAAATATTCGGATTAACGATTTATGGGGAGGGAGTTGGAGAAAAAACATTAAGCCTGAAACATTAAGCCCAAAACCTAAGCCCGACTGCTGACTGGGATTAGTGCCCTGATTGATGACGTGGCAAATCCCTCCTCTTATATATAATGTAAAGATATATATATATATATATATATATATATATATATATATATATATATATATATATATATATATATATATATATATATATATATATATATATATATATATATATATATATATATATATATATATATATATATATATATATATATATATATATATATATATATATATATATATATATATGTGTGTTCATGTGAGAATGCTATTTTTTGTGAAATGGTGAGATGAAATTCTGGCCACCAAAAAAACCCTAATTTTTCATTAATGGCGGTAGGAAAAAAACTTTCTTTATGATTCAATTTTCTTTTCTCCTTTAATTTGAATACTTTATAATGATGCTGTTTTCTCGTTTAATCATTGATTAATCTTGAGTTAACATAGTTGTTATTTGGTTGCAAGGTTTTTAGGGTTTCTTTAATCGGTCGTTTTTTTATTTTTTTCTGAACGCGTTGTGTGAAGGCGGTGGTTTGGTATTCTAGGTCGGTTTGTGTGTTTCTATTTGTAATCATATACATTTGGTGTGTGTGTCACGTGTTACCTGCACGATTGTCTGTTTCGTTTTCCATTGTAATCGCGAATTAGGGTTTCGTTTTCTTGTTTTAGGGTTTCTCTATCGTTATTGCTAATTAGGGTTTCGTAGTGCATGTTATGGATTCTAATGATTACTCTATGATGGATGTGGATGCGAAGGCTGTGTTACTCACTAATATGCAGCCTTGTACGATGGATGTGATTGTAAGGTTTTTGGGATACCACTGCACACGGTGGCTGAAGTTCGTGAGTTCATGCACAATTTAAAGTTGAAAAAATTTGCTATATGTTCGTTGGTTTCCAGTGAACGACTAAAGGAGATCTTTAATTTGTTGTGTGTGTATGAAGCTGATTTGATGGCGAAGGTGGCTAATTTAAATGTTGATCAGACTAAGGTTCCTACAAACCCTAATGCTGACCTGTATAGTCGTGTTACTATGCGTCAAACAACTAAGGGTATGCATGATCCACTGGATGAGTTTGTTAGTATGTCTTCGCCTATGGTGTCTAAGTTTCTGGATAGGGATACTAGTTTTTCGCAGGCTGATGGAAACCCTAATATGGGTCTGAATGCTCATGAAGGTGCATCGTTTGCTGGTAAAGAATTTGCGTTAAGCAAGGAACAAACAGGGATTGGTTTGCAGCAGAAGTCTGTTGATGGTTCTTTTTGGTCTACTTGTCCGTCTATTTCAGCTCCGAGTTCCCATATTAATGTTTCTCCACAAGTGAGTGGGTCGACTGTGAATGGTTCTCCAAATGTGAATGTTGCTGGTGCTACGTTTGTTTAGGTTGCTTATGTGTCTTACGCTGGCATTGCTTCGCAACTTGATGCTTCGAAAGGTAATACTAGCTTTACGTTTACACAAGTGGACAATGTATTTGACGGGGTGGATATTTGTATTCCGCGTCGGGTTATTCAAAATGTGGGGAATCGATTTGAAATTACTCTATATGGATACTTCATTGGTAAACATGAAGCTTTTCCTGTGGTGGAATACTATGTGAAGAACAATTGGGCGAAGTATGGGCTTAATAGAATTATGCTTAATGCGAAAGGTTTCTTCTTTTACAAATTTGATTCGAGAGCTGGATTGGAAAGTGTTCTTGAAGGTGGACCTTGTATGATTAGGAATAATCCGATTATTCTTAAGAGGTGGGCGATGAATACTAGTTTACTTAAGGAGGAGTTAAGCCGTGTTCCGGTTTGGATTAACTTGCATGATGTTCCGTTGGAAATGTTTGATGATGAAGGTATTAGTATTATTGGATCTTATTTAGGGAAGCCAATAATGCTGGATACTTATACTAGTGCTATGTGTAAGGAGTCATGGGGCCGGAGCAGTTTTGCAAGATGTCTCAGTGAGGTTAGTTCTGAGGCTCCTTTACGTGAATCAATTAGTGTCTGTATTCCGCTACTAGATGGTACGGGTTTCACTAAGGCTACTATTATGGTTGAGTATGAATGGCAACCTCCTGGGTGTGATAAGTGTAAGATTTTTGGGCATTCTACTGAGTCGTGTCCTGCTATGGTGGTGGCTACTAAGGAAGCGGCAAATGTTAATGATGGATTTCAGCAAGTAGTTGACAGAAAGAAGAAAACTAATAAATCTAGTAATAAAGTAGGCTTTCAACCAGGTAAGAAGTTTGTGTATGCTCTGAAGGCTGATGGTAAGAATGTGAAGGGCAAATATCAGGTTGAAAGGCCTAGTACATCAACTGGTGGTCCAGAGAGGAATAGTGAGGGTTTGCATGGGTCGACATCTGATCTGAATAGGCCGTTGGTTATGCCTAGTTCTAAGGCTGCTTCTTTCTCGTAGACTACTCCCATTGTGATTTCTAATCCCTATGATGCTTTATCTACTCTTAATAAGGAGGATAGTAGTAAATCTAAGATTACTGTTTCAGATGATGAGGAGGATGTGGAGAATATTTATGATGAGACAACTAATCTTATGAATGATTCTAAATCAGGGGCAAGAAATCGTACTGGTAACGTTTTTAATGTTTAGTATCGCTTCTTGGAATATATGGGGCTTGAAACAGGCCCCCACGCAGAAAGAGGTTCGACAAGTGGTTACTGAGAATAATTTAAGTGTTTGTGCTATTTTGGAGTCTCATGTTGATGTATCTATTGTCTATGATACATGTCGTAAGGTGTGTAGGAGATGGAAGTGGACATCTAATGGTAGTTTGTGTACTAAAGGTTCTCGTATTATTGTTGGTTGGAATGATGATATGGTTGATGTTGGTGTTATGGCACAAACAGAACAGGTTATTCATTGCCAGATTAATACTCGGGCTGACCGGAAGACCATTTTCTATTCGTTTGTGTATGCTGCCAACTACTATGTGGATCGTCGTGTGTTATGGAATAATCTTGCTGCTCAGGCTTATCTTATGCGTGATAAGCCATGGGTTTTGATGGGTGATTTCAATGCTGCTCTTAATCTTGAAGACCACTCATATGGTGGGTATGAGCTAAATATTGCTATGCGTGAATTCAAAAAATGTGTTCAACTCATGGAGGTTATGGATGTTAATGCTACTGGACTTCATTTCACATGGAATCAAAAACCTCAGAGTGACTGTGGTGTTCTTAAGAAGATTGACAAGATTATGTCTAATATGGTTTTTATTGATGAGTTTCCGAGTTCTCTTGCGATGTTTCAGCCTTATCGAATATTGGATCATTCTCCGTGTGTGCTTCATATTCCTGAGGTGAGTAGACCGAAGCCAAAAGCTTTCAAATTCTCTAATTTTCTTGTTCATAAATAAGGATTTCGTTCTGTTGTTTTGAATGGGTGGAATCTGAGTGTTTCTGGTTGTGCTATGTATCGTGTGGTTAAACGTCTGAAACATCTTAAAGCGCCATTTCGCAAGTTGCTCCATGCGAATGGTAACCTTCACGCGTGTGTTATTCAGACCAGGGATGAGCTTGACACGGCTCAAAGGGCACTTGATTTAAATTCGTCAAATACTGATGTCTGTGAAGCTCATGCTCGGTGTCTTTTGGCGTTCAAAGAAGCGTCTCTTGATGAGGAAAGTTTTTTAAAACAGAAAGCTAAGATTGAGTGGCTTGATGCAGGTGATTCTAAGACAGCTTACTTTCATAAAATTGTTAAGTGTTCTAATGCCCGCAACAGTATTGATATGGTGTGCGACATGTCTAATATGTTGTGTGAAGGTAATGATGTTGTGAATGCATTTGTTGCACATTATGAGCAGTTTCTTGGCTTGGAGGGTAGTTCTATCCCTTTGGAATCACAGGATTTGTTATCTAATATTCTTGATGCGCAACGTTCTTTGGATATGGTTCAGGTGGTGTCGGATGCTGAGATTAAGAGTGCTGTATTCTCGATGGGTGATGATAAAGGTCCTGGTCCGGATGGAGTTACGGCTGCGTTTTTTAAGAATGACTGGGATATTGTGGGTAGTGATGTTACATGTGCTATTCGGGACTTCTTCACTAATGGTAAGTTGCTTAAGGAAATAAATCACACCATTATTGCGCTTATTCCTAAGGTGACTGTCCCTAATAAGATCACGGATTATCGACCTATTTCTTGCTGTAATGTGATTTTCAAATGCATTACGAAGATTATTGCTAACCGCATTAAAGTGGTATTGGGGGACTTGGTTAATATTAATCAATATGCTTTTGTTCCGGGCGTAGGATTTCGGATAATATATTGCTTACTCAGGAATTAATGCGAAGTTATCATAGGAATATTGGACCTCCTCATTGTGCTTTCAAAGTGGATATTCAAAAGGCCTATGATACTGTTCATTGGGGTTTTCTTAGGGTGATTTTGTTTGGTTTTGGCTTTCACACTATGATGGTTGAATGGATTATGGAGTGCGTGACTACGACCTCGTATTCTATTTATATTAATGGGAATATCCATGGCTGGTTTAAGGGTAAGAGTGGGTTAAGACAGGGTGATCCCTTGTCACCTTATTTATTTACGTTGGTTATGGAAGTTTTGACTCTCTTGATGCAGAGGCGTGTTCGTTTGGCGGAGGAGTTTCTGTATCATAATTAATGTGAGCACCAACGTATTGTTAATCTATGTTTTGCAGATGACTTATTTATTTTCGCTATGGGGCATCTGGATTCAGTTCGCACCGTTATGGATGCTATAGAGGAATTTAAAAATGTGTCAGGTTTGGTTCCGAGTATTCCTAGGAGTATCGCTTTCTTTTGTAACGTTCCACCTGATGTAAAAGCTGGTATTCCGGATCTTATGCGGTTTGCGGAAGGCACATTGCTAGTGCGTTATCTTGGTGTTCCTCTTATCTCGTCTAGGCTGCTTTATAGGGATTGTAAAGTCCTTGTTGAAAGATTGGAGAGTCGGGTCCAGGATTAGCGTAACAAATTTCTATCTACTGCAGGGAGACTTCAACTTGTTAAATCTGTGCTATCATCTATGCACCTGTACTGGGCTTCAGTTTTTATCCTGCTTGTTCAGATTATTCATGATCTTGAGCAGCTTTTGAGGAACTTTTTATGGTGTCAAGGTGAGATGAAAAAGGGGAAGGCAAAGGTAGCTTGGGATGATGTTTGCATTCCCCAAAGTAAGGGCGGTCTTGGTATTCGTAGGCTTGATGATTTTAATGCTGCTCTTATTACCTCTCATATTTGGTGTCTTCTCACGCATAAGGAATCCTTATGGGTTCAATGGATGCATTCGTATAAGTTAAGGGGAAGGAGATTTTGGGATGTTCCTTGTATTGGTGATGTAAGTTGGGGTTGGCGTAAGCTTCTTCAGCTTAGGACACGTGTGCGGCCGCTTATTTGGTATAGACTTCATGATGGTAAATCTGCGTCTATGTGGTTTGATAGGTGGGCTGCTGAGTGTCCGTTACGTGATACTCTTACGGTACGTAATATTGTTAGGTCTGGTTTTACCTTTCATGATACTGTTTATGACTTGATTGAGAACAACGCTTGGAAATGACCGCCTGATTGGGTGGACCGATTTCCTGCTATTGTCTCTATCCCTGTCCTTACCCTGGATAAGGGGCGACCGGATTATCTGGTATGGCGTGATGGTGGTGGTTCTTTGCAGTCATTTTCTGTGGCTCTGGCTTGGGATACGCTGCGAACCAGGCGCCAGGCTGTGGTATGGTACAATGCTGTTTGGTTCTCTCACTGTATTCCTCGACATTCGTCGCATATGTGGCTTGTTGTTAAGCAGAAACTGAAGAACCAGGATCGTTTGTGGCAATGTGATGTTGGGACTGCATTTGATTTAAGCCTACTTCGGCGTCCTTTGTGTAGAGTTACTACCGACTCTCATTCTCATTTGTTTTTTAGTGCTCTTATTCTTTAGAGGTCTGGACGCAAGTTAGGGTGCTTTGTGGTATGGATTCTATTCCGCCTCGTTTGGATGATGTTTTGGCATTTCTTATACCAATATCCAAAGGAAGATCTACTACTAGTATTATTGCTCGTTTGGTTGTTTCGGCTACTGTATACTTTGTTTGGATGGAACGGAACTCAAGATTGTTCAAAGGGAAACAACTTTCTGTGGATAAACTTGTTAGTATCATTACTTCAACTTTTCGCCTCAAGCTTATTACTTTCAAATTCAAGAAGGTGACTACACGGTCCTTGGCTATTTTGGATCGATGGAGACTTCCGTCCTCTAGTGTTTTTCATGATGGGGGTACCGGGTAAGGGTTGTACTCTTTTTTCCTTTTTTGGGGTTTTTCCCAAAGGGTTTTTCTCAAAAAGGTTTTTTAAGGATGCAGCCTTATCTGGATCCTTTACTTCCATTATGTTGCTGCTGGTGTTGTGGGGTGATCGCTTGGTTCCAAGAGTTCTTCTTATTGGAGTTTGCTAATGCTGTTTTCTATACTAGTTTTCGATTTGTACTATTAGCTTAGTGTTGATGTGTTTATGGCCTGTCATAAGCACTTGTTGATCAAGCATTAGGCTTGAGGTTAATACGGTACTTCAGCCGTATTCCATTTGTACTTAACATTGGTTTTTTTGGTTAATATATTAACCGGGGTAACCCCCTTTACCAAAAAAATAAATATTCTGGCCACTCATTTATCCCATCCCTTTTTAGATCTAGTGGCTTATATTATATTTATATATATTAATTAGTAACATGTGTCATTTAAAAATAATTCTAGAAAAAAATTTTACGTAAAAATTTTTCGAAAAAATATTTTGAATTTTTTTTTGAAAAAATTTTCGATTTTATTTTGAAAAAATTTTAGATTTTTTTCGAAAAAAATTTCGATTTTTTTTAGGAAAAGTTTTTGATCTTTTATCGAAAAAAGTTTTCGATATTTTTTCCAAAAAAGTTTTTCTCGAAGAAAATTTCGATTTTTTTTCGAAATTTTTTTTGACTTTTTTCGTAATTTTTTTTCGAAAAAATTTTCGACTTTTTTCGTAAATTTTTTTCGAAAAGAGTTTTCGATTTTTTTCAAAAAGAATTTTGAAATTTTTTTAGGGTTTAGGGTTTATGGTTTTAGGGTTAGGGTTTTAGGGTTTTAGGGTTAGGGTTTATGGGTTTAGGGGTTTAGGGTTTAGGGTTTTAGGGTTAGAGTTTAGGGCTTTTTGGTTTAGCGTTTACGTTTTAGGGTTTAGGGTTTAGGGCTTAGGGTTTAGGGGTTTAGGGTTTAAAATTTAGGTTCTAGGGTTTTAGCGTTTTAGGGTTTAGGGTTTAGGGCTTAGGGTTTAGGGTTTAAAATTTAGGGTTTAGAGTTTTAGGGTTTTAGCCTTTTAGGGTTTAGGTTTTAGGGTTTAGGATGTAGGGTTTAGGGTTTAAAGTTTTATGGAAAGACACAAGTTAACACGTTATATATATTTAATCAGATTAAGCCACTAGATCTAAAAAAGAAGGGGGGGGGGGGGGGGGGAATGAATGGTTAGTATCTCATCTCACCATTTCACAAAACATAGCCTTCTCACATGAACATGCCCCTATATATATATATATATATATATATATATATATATATATATATATATATATATATATATATATATATATATATATATATATATATATATATATATATATATATATATATATATATATATATATATATATATATCTTTACATTATATATAAGAGGAGGGATATGACACATAAGCACCTCATAATGCCATGTCATCATTATCCTGATAGTAAATTTTGAATTTCGAAATTAAAATTTTTTTCCGTTACATGATTCGAACTCGGGACTGATGAGACAAACACAACTGACTCAACCGGTGGACCAAACCAATAGCAGTGATATCTAAGTACAAAAGAAAATTTATATACGCACAAAAATAGTAAAATAGAAAAACCATCATCATTCTATTAAAGCCCAACCCTCCATTTGTAAAAAAAAATCCTGATTTCAGACCCTAATTCCATTCGAATTAAATTTCTGACGGCCGCTTTTTCTATCTTAACAATGAGTCAATGAGCATAACATGTGTCTTCGTTGGTGGCATGATAAATAATCAAAACAATAATAACCCTAAATTATACCAAAACACACCATACAAACGCACACCATTGAGAAAGGCGAGGTATGTTGATTGATTTTTCTTTTATTAATTCTGCTATTATTAACTAATCTTACTGTATTCTCGGAACTAATTTTGTGCAGACTATAATGATTTGTATCGACATCAGTAGTTGGATGAAAACCATCTAATCATCTAGGTTTAAGCATCAAGTTAATGCTATTGAACTTTATTGTACATACACATTTAAGGTATTCGGTATTTGAATGGCTTCATTGCTTTTTATTATAGATTGACCTTATTTTGTTGTAGTTGCATCCCTGTTCGTCCTAAGAAACAAATTTAAGGTATTACAGTTTTTAAAATTATAACATTTTTTATTAATCTGTTTTCTCAAAGGATTAATTGTGTTGGTTTTAAGGATCAATTACATTTTTTGTAGATAATTTATATTAACACAGGATCCACATGTTTTAGAGGTTCTTTGGAATCAAACGAGCTAAATCACGATTTCATTCCGAAGTAATTCTAAATTAATTTTCATTGTTGAATGTCACGTAGGTTTTAAGAAAAAGTTCCTATTATGATCTTATCAGTCACACCTGAAGATGGCTCGTGGAGCTTTCTCTGCCTAGACTTGGAACTTTCATCAGCTCAAAGATTTTCTATGAAACAGCTTATGTAGTAAGTTAAAATTTTTAAATAACTTATGTTTTATCTCTTTATTATAGACACATACAGTCATCACACATACATATGTTACGTAACATCTCATTGTAGGACTTATTTAATCCAATAATGGCTGTAATGCAACATAGAGATGCCAAACTGAGACGCTACGACCGTCAGCTATCGAATTAAAAAAGGGTTAAGTCAAAACGGTTTGGTTAGGGCTGTTTTAAAAAATGTATGTATAATAGTAATGATTTAAACGTAGGGGCTAATTGTTTATAGAGGGAACGGACTTTGTTCTTATTTTTGTTTTGGGTAGCCAACTTATTGTAGGCGAGAAAAAACTTTTAAAGTTTCAAAGAATGAGGAAATTATCTAAGATAGCTTTCTGGCATCTTAGTACCACATTAGCAATAAAGTTTGGTTGATATAAAAAAACATTGATGGTTTTTTTTCTAGCAAAAATAAACAAAACTGGTTACGTGTTGGTGTCCTTATCAATATATGCTTTTAGATCTAAATGAATGAACCAACACCATATTTCTAGATGGTGCTCGCATCTACTCTCTATTCAGTTAATATTGATAGTGAGGTCTCTAACGGAGCAAAAATATGGTGGAAAATGTGTATCAATGGGGTTCGCTTGTGGGTATGTTTCTTACACTCAGATTTCATGTATTTCCCATCAAGGCATGTTAAAGTATGTAATATCTCTACATTAAATTACTCCACGACACTAGAAAAATCTCTTAGTTTCTCTTAACTCAAGAGTGTTACTTAATTTTCTGGTGTTAATATTGGGTTCTATCTTACTTTTCTCAGTTGAGAAACTTTTCAATACATGATAGAAACAGGGAAAATGATTTCATTACACGTCAGTTGTTTTATGGGTGTTTTGTTACTTTTATTTCTTTTTATTAATCAGCGGACCAGATAGTTTCCGCCATCTCTTAAATCCTTATATCAGGTAACTATTTGTTCTCCTTCTATTTGTTTACTTTAGATACTTATATAAGCCACGAAAGTGAGCTAATGAAACAGAATCCAAAAACCAAATAGTAACTCATAAGCCAAAACAAACACCCCCTAGCAGTAAACTAGCATTTAAGTTAGTGAACTATAATCGAAAAATAGTTCATGGTTGTTGTTGGTTCTGTGTTGGCATTTAAATTTTGTTTGGCGTTGATTTTATATTATGTAGGAAGTTACTGATTTGGTCGAAGATTCACTAAAAAGGAAAAACGCTGATCAGGTGATTTATGATTAGTGATAGTGGCATTTTTGTAATTTTATAGTTCACTGCTACCACACAAATCTTTTTCTTGGCGTCTTTTTTTCTTTTCGTTTGTCCCATTTTTAAGTCATCAATGGCAGAAGTTACGTAAATAAGTATTGTGTAATTTTTTAGTCTTGCAGGTTGGTCGCATGCCATAGTGATGCTATTAGAAAGTTATAAAGGGGAATCGCTCGGCGACTGATTTTGAAGTCTAATGTGGGTTGTATTTGGTTTCGCTTCATTTTTCGTACCAAGGTGAGTGTTTGCATCTGATTTTTTAGAATCATGAGGAGTTATAATAAGGTCTGTCATTATTAGAGAATTGATATCTGGTGTTACTTATGGGTGGGTACTTGTGTTATTCATTGTTATGTGATGAGTAAAAGTAACGAAGTTAGTTTGTTTTATAGTATTAACTAGGATTTGGTGCCCGCGCTCCGCTGCGGGAGAGCGCGGGCGTTTTATGGTTGCTTTTATAGGTTAAGTCGTAAAGTGGCAAGAACAAAATTCTAATATGTTTTCATACACATGATTGAACAATAAGAAACATGCATTGCATAGTTGCTATTATTTTTTTGCAGCTAAATGCATCAGCAGCAACAACTGTTACATTTTGGTTTAATAAGTGTCTCATCGATTACAAAATTTAAAAGTCATGGTCGAATAAGGTAACGGCAGGCCATTCTTGTTGCATATAACCATCAGCAATATGTGGTTTCATAGCAGCATCCACACACTTGGATACATCCTGGGAGAAACGGAAAATATTATTGTAAACTGCGTATATTCATATAACTTTCAAACGGGAAATGTTATAGTATCTTTCTCAAGTTCAGTTCAAGAATAATTTATCAAATGTTCAAACTTACCAGGACTCGTGCATTTTCTTTCAATATGAATCAGCAGGCGTCCAATGTTTCTTTCTACAGCAAGCTTTCATAATACTTTAATGATAATCTGCCAAATACAGATCATCAAGCAAATCCAACCACTACCTCCTCTTGTCCGTGAGTCGCATCGCATTTCCTTTCAGCAGAACCAGCAAATCCAACCACTGAAATCAGCACTCCTAGTCGACTTGCCTGCACCGAGTATAATGTAGTTTAAGATTTTGCACACACACAAACACGTAACCTACTTCATTTCAAATAAGAAACAAAAACCCGTATATCACAAACGCTTCAAACAAACGCATCTGTCAAAAAAATTAATAATAAAATTTTGGGACGAAATACATACGTGTTGGTTGTTGTATCTAGAATATGTACGGGCTATATGAAATTGATTACTTGAGGTTTTGAATACCTATCTTTCTTCTGACCACTTCTGTTTTCTTAGGATTCTCGATGACTATGAATTCTCGCGCGCCTCTCTGACATCCTATATAATCAGTCAATTTGAAAACATATTGAGTGACCATTGTCTTGTTCAAGAAGTAGCAAATAATAGGATGTTTGTTACCTGTGAGGATGGTGAACATGGAACAAAATCACACTCAATAGCCAAAGTAAACCCATTGAGGGAAAACCGTGGTAGGCTCAGATATGGCACCTTAGAGGGAAAACCGGATACACACGCCATGGCTGCAACCCCGAGAGGTTGCCCCGCCAAGATGCGTGCAATCTCGAGTTTTACCCGGGCCATTCAAGGTCATCACAACCTAAATAAGTGCACATTCCAACAACAAAATCCATCCATAAGAGCAGTGATTCTCCTCACAAACCGACTTAAATATAATTAACCTCCTCTCTCACAGCCCTTCATTCCCTCTCACAAATTTTTCACACACTAACACCTACATCTTTCGTTTCATTATTTCCGTTTCATTAATGGTGCCCCGTTTTCATTAATTGGGACTTTGCCCTTTACTGAGGATGATGAACATGGAACAAAATCACACTCAATAGCCAAAGTAAACCCATTGAGGGAAAACTGTCGTAGGCTCAGATATGGCACCTTAGAGGGAAAACCGGATACACACGCCATGGCTGCAACCCCGAGAGGTTGCCCCGCCAAGATACGTGCAACCTCGAGTTTAACCCGGGCCGTTCAAGGTAATCACAGCCTAAATAAGTGCACATTCCAACAACAAAATCATGACCTGCGAGCATCACATACAATCGATATCACCAATGTCATATCTAGGTCCTCAAAAGTATCAGAAAGCAAGGACAAAAAAGGAAGCAAGTCCTGAAATTTATAAGGCTCGTGTCCATAAAGCAACCGTTTATTTCGAGGCTAACTGCCGAAGCAGAAGGCACTTGCCTTTACTACGTTTACACTTTTATTTCTTACTCCGAGATCCAGAATAATGCTTAAAATAAGCCAAAAGATAGATTAAAAGGATACAATAAGCATACCCTGTAGAACCCCACAAATGTATCCCAAATCAGCTTCTTATAAGTCAAACAAAAGCATCAATCATCATCAGTTGGTCTAGATTTGATCTGTTTTATAGTATCTTTCAGTTTCTTTTCTTATTGTATCCTTTTAATGTATCTTTTCAGTTTCTTTTCTTTTGTCTAATGCGTCTAGATTTGATCTGTTTTATAGTATCTTTCTCAAGTTCAATTCAAGAATAATTTATCAAATGTTCAAACTTCCCAGGACTCGCGCATTTTATTTTCAATATGAATCAACAGGCGTCCAATGTTTCTTTCTACAGCAAGCTTTCATAATACATTAATGATAATCTGCCAAATACATATCATCAAGAAAATCCAACCACTATCTCCTCTTGTCCGTGAGTCGCATCGCATTTCCTTTCAGTAGAACCAGCAAATCCAACCACTGAAATCAGCAGTAATAGTCGACTTTCCTGCACCGAGTATAATGTAGTTTAAGATTTTGCACACACACAAACACGTAACCTACTTCATTTCAAATAAGAAACAAAAAACCGTATATCACATACGCTTCAAACAAACGCATTTGTTGAAAAAATTAATAATAAAATTTTGGGACGAAATACATACGTGTTAGTTGTTGTATCTAGAATATGTACGGGCTATATGAAATTGATTACTTGAGGTTTTCAATACCTATCTTTCTTCTGACCACTTCTCTTGTTCAAGAAGTAGCAAATAATAGGATGTTTGTTACCTGTGAGGATGGTGAACATGGAACAAAATCATGCTCAATAGCCAAAGTAAACCCATTGAGGGAAAACCGTGGTAGGCTCAGATATGGCACCTTAGAGGGAAAACCGGATACACACGCCATGGCTGCAACCCCGAGAGGTTGCCCCGCCAAGATACGTGCAATCTCGAGTTTTACCCGGGCCGTTCAAGGTCATCACAGCCTAAATAAGTGCACATTCCAACAACAAAATCCATCTATAGGAGCAGTGTCCATAAAGCAATCGTTTCTTTCGAGGCTTACTGCCGAAGCAGAAGGCACTTGTCTTTACTACTTCTACACTTTTATTTCTTACTTGGCGCGCAACCTAGCTGCACCATTTCACTATCTAAGAATGAAATATTCGAAAGGGTACCATAAGTTGAGGTAATTACTCATCAATGCGTCCAACCATAGCGTATATACAATATGCAACCCTAACACATACCAGGAAGGGAACTATACAATAAGCATACCTTGTAGAACCCCACAAATGTATCCCAAATCAGCTTCTTATAAGTCAAATAAAATCATCAATCATCATCAATCGGGGCCAAACAAAATCACTCGACGCCGAGCGTCACCAACCCACCGAGGATTAGGGGCAACGATCCTGCCGAAAAACAGTCGCTGTGACCATAAATCGATCGTCGCCAACCCATTAAACGATGGGGGCAACGATCTGTTTCAAAAACACCATAACAACCCAAAATATTCGAGATCCAAAATAATGGTTAAAAATAAGCCAAAAGATACATTAAAAGGATACAATAAGCATACCTTGTAGAACCCGACAAATGTACCCCAAATCAGCCATAACAACCCAAAAGATTCGAGATCCAGAATAATGCTTAAAAATAAGCCAAAAGATACATTAAAAGGATACAATAAGCATACCTTGTAGAACCCCACAAATGTATCCCAAATCATCTTTTTATAAGTCAAATAAAATCATCATTCATCATCAACCGGGGCCAAACAAAATCACTGTACGCCGACCGTCACCAACCCACCAAGGATTGGGGGCAACAGTCCTGCTGAAAAATAGCCGGCGTCACCATAAATCGTTCGTCGCCAACCCATTAAACGATGGGGGCAACGATCTGTTTCAAAAACACCATAACAACCCAAAATACTATATGGAGCTGATTGAACATAAGCCAAAAACATTTTCTCTTACGGCTTACTTGGTCCTCGGCTTATATCTCAAAAGCTTATTTTTCTAACTTATTTCAAAGCCTTTCGGCTTATATAACCTTTTTATATCATACAAACCTTATATAATCCCAAAATTTTTTTAAAAATCCAAAAAAATTAGCTTATGAAAAGAAATAAACCGGAACAAACAGCCATAACAACCCAAATCAGCCATACCTTGTAGAACCCGACAAATGTACCCCAAATCAGCCATAACAACCCAAAAGATTCGAGAGCCAGAATAATGCTTAAAAATAAGCCAAAAGATACATTAAAAAGATACAATAAGCATACCTTGTAGAACCTCACAAATGTATCCCAAATCATCTTCTTATAAGTCAAATAAAATCATCAATCATCATCAATCGGGGCCAAACAAAATCACTCTACGCCGACCGTCACCAACCCACCGAGGATTGGGGGCAACGGTCCTGCTGAAAAACAGCTGGTGTCACCATAAATCGTTCGTCGCCAACCCATTAAACAATGGGGGCAACGATCTGTTTCAAAAACACCATAACAACCGAAAATACTACATGGAGCTGATTGAACATAAGCCAAAAACGTTTGCTAAATGTATCCCAAATCATCTTCTTATAAGTCAAATAAAATCATCAATCATCATCAATCGGGGCCAAACAAAATCACTCTACGTCGACCGTCACCAACCCACCGAGGATTGGGGGCAACGGTCCTGCTGAAAAACAGCCGGCTTCACCATAAATCGTTCGTCGCCAACCCATTAAACAATGGGGGCAACGAACTGTTTCAAACACCATAACAACCGAAAATAGTATATGGAGCTAATTGAACATAAGCCAAAAACATTTGCAAAATGTATCCCAAATTATCTTCTTATAAGTCAAATAAAATCATCAATCATCATCAATCGGGGCCAAACAAAATCACTCTACGCCGACCGTCCCCAACCCACCGAGGATTGGGGGTAACGATCCTGCTGAAAAACAGTCGGCGTCACCATAAATCGTTCGTCGCCAACCCATTAAACAATGGGGGCAACGATCTGTTTCAAAAAAACCATAACAACCCAAAATACTATATGGAGCTGATTGAACATAAGCCAAAAACATTTGCTCTTACGGCTTACTTGGTCCTCGGCTTATATCTCAAAAGCTTATTTTTCTAACTTATTTCAAAGCTTCTCGGCTTATATAACCTTTTTATATCATAAAAACCTTATATAATCCCAAAACTTTTTAAAAAATCAAAAAAAAATTAGCATCCATAGGAGGAACATGACTATGAATCTAATCAGAACAAAAATAACAATCAGCAGACACCCAAAAAAACACAGATTACCTTATTTAGCTGAAGGTTAACAACATGCATATTAGGTCGCGTAGATCAAAACTAACCGAAATATCGAAACAGCGATCCCAAAATATATAGATCATATCGAAACAGTAACAGCGATCCCCAAATATATAGATCATATCGAAACAGTGATCCCCAAATAACAATCAGCACAAAAATAACAATAGAGGAACATGACTATGAATCTAATCAGAACAAAAATAACAATCAGCAGACACCCAAAAAAACACAGATTACCTTGTTTAGCTGAAGGTTAACAACATGAATATTAGGTCGCCTAGATCAAAACCAACCAAATTATCGAAACAACTATCCCAAAATATATAGATCATATCGAAACAGTAACAGCGATCCCCAAATATAGATCATATCGAAACAGTAACAGCGATCCCCAAATATAGATCATATCGAAACAGTGATCCCCAAATATAGATCATATCGAAACAATATCGAAACAATGATCCCTAAATATAGATCATATCAAAACAATATCGAAACAGTGGGTAGAGAGAGAGAGTATGCATATAAAGGTTAATAACAAAGGGCAAACCATTCACCCCAAAGGGCAAACTAATCACCCCAAAGGGCAAACCCAATAAATAAAACGGGGTGACCATTAATGTAACGGAAACAAAGTGCAATAATGGAACGGAGGATGTGTGTGTTGGTGTGTGAAAAAATTGTGAGAGGGAATGAAGGGCTGTGAGAGAGGAGGTTTAATATATTTAAGTCGGTTTGTGAGGAGAATCACTGCTCCTATGGATGCGTGATTCTCCTCCTTTATATAAAGGTTAATAGGGATAGTGGTGTTTTTGGTTGGTATTTTACTGTCAATGTTGTATGCTGGTGCAAAAGGGGTGTTTGGAAAATTATTTTATGAGCAAATTGAATATACTACTTCTAGGAAAGCTTTATTTTTTTTATCATCTTTTTCTCCTTTTTCTCTGCAGTTGATGCAGCTACGTCAGCCTGAAGAGCATCCTGAAATAAAGTAGTCTTATTACTTTTCTACAGTTACAACCATCAGGTGTCTTAAAAGGTTCTTCCTCTTTTCCAGTTGTCTTATCATTTTGATCATTATAAGGGTCATTATGCTGACTTTGGTTAGAATACCATATCTTTTTATTACCATCATATTACAGACCTGTAGATGAGTTACACGTAAAACAAATGAATACATGTAAGGATTTAGTTTCTTATAAGAGTCGTCAGGAATACCAACAAATAATGGAAAAATAGCTTGCTGACCACTTGTATTTTTATATTCTAAAGAATGTATTACTAAGACCTCTGATATGGTTTTTAAGAGATACTGATGTTTAAAACTGGAAAAAGATAGATATTACATTAGAAGCTATAACAACTAATCATAATTGTAGACTGCAGTTGATGGTGAAAATGAGTCATATGGCTTGATCAAGTTTCCCTTGTGCGCATGATACAAACCGAATTGAGAAAAGAAAGCACATAGTGCACAATTACACACCTTTGTCAGTAGTCCTTGCTGGCTGTTGAAACGATGAAAGGACGAGGAGATGTTGAAAATTGATTTGGCAGTTATATGTGACTTTTGGCAAAAACTTTATTCAGATAGTCTTTTTTGAGCTATGTTACTGATGTCAGTTTTATTTTTCGACATGGTATGTTTGCTATAATGGTTTGTGCTTCAAGTATGTGTCTATTATGGAAGTGTTTCATCAGGTTGAGTTAAAGCAAGGAAAGTTCTAACATTGTTCAATCTCTGATATGGGTCATAATTTGGTCGCTTTACATATAAGTAGTTACGGAGTATTAAATAATATACTCTTGATGACTTTTGGTCGTTGCTCTTTATTTGCGTTTCTTTAGCCTGTTTGAGTCAGACATATAGGGATACCAATTCTTATGGATACCATTTTATGAATCCCTGTCATTCCTTATTCGTATGAATAGTCTTTATACAAACTTTCATACAATTTATGAAATGTCATGTACTCCTGTTTTCTATGGTATAGTGTTATGTGCTAATTATAGTTTTGGATGCAAGTAATCTACTTTAATTCACACAAAATAAGAATGTTGATTATATTTTCTTTTTCTATCTTCTTCTCTTATAATATACTGTTTTAGATCTACGCAAAGGCAAACAGTATTTAAGTGATCATCCAAATGCGCGCAAATGAGTCGTCTTGGTAAGATAAAGGTATGGAAAGCAAAACAATCCATCTATGAATATCAAGTGCCTAACTGTTTGTGTCAGCTACCGTGTGAAGAAGTTATATTGGATGAACAACATTGTTTTGCATCTTAGTTTACTGTCAGTCTCTTTACAGGTTCATGTGGAAGAATATGGTGTTCACTGGAATTTATTTTCACATTAAAATAGACGTAAATGACTTAAATATGGAACAATACCACTAGAAATGTTACGAAGCAACAAAACTACCTAATGACTATCCCACATATCATTTTTAAATTGTTATGTTCTTTCTAGATTATTAAGATAAGTTTTTTTGTACATCTAAAATATGGAACTGGCTACTTCTAGATTATAGATTGAAGATTCTTTGACTGAGATTTATTTCATTGGACTCGTGATTGTAGATATATATTGAGTTTTGGTGCTTTTATTTGATGCTTTCACAAATCTTTATAAAATATAAAAGCTCTTTATGCTTACCTCATCCATGTTCAATGTGTTTGTTAATTTGTCACTAGCCATAGTTGGGGCATTATTTAGTATAGTGGTTTATAAATAAGTTTATAAATTTATAAAAAGAGTTTAAAAATATGTAAATCGTAATAGATATGTATTTCAATTTTATGTAGTATAATGAGGTTTAACATGTTAAACTTTTTATAATTTAAAGCATTTGAATTACGTAATACCTAATGAAAAATGTTTAAAATACAAAAAGTTTTATAAATTAATGTTATAAACCTTTAAAAGAAGTTTATCATAGTGGATACTCTTACGAATAAACGGTTCAAGACGATTATATCATCATATCAATTAGCGTTCACTAATAAAAACACAAAGTTTAAGAAAAACATTACCTTTTTAGCTTTTTTTCTCTTATTTTTTGAATAAATATACTATTACCCTTAACCAATTAATTTAAATCTTCTTTAAAGTTTGTAATTATAACCCCAAGTAAGAGTAATATAGTCATCTCGATTTAACTTTTCTATCTATTTTAAAAACGGAAAATTAATTTTGAGACAACTCAATAAAAAAGTTGGACTATAAGTTTGAGCCGGATGTAATATTTATTTATGCACAGTATCCTATTACTATAAGAGTGAGGGCAATGGTGGGCTGGTAGCTTTTGATGTCAGGCTGGCGTTGGCGCACCACTCCCACCCTCGCGCCATGACTTCTCGCGTCAAAATCATAAAGTGGGTATTTGTAGGCCCATTATATTCCTTTGACACCATTTTTTCTCGTGCTAACCGTTACCGCATAAATGTAGTGCAAAAAGGTTTTTGATGCCAAAGGCCCAAAATGCTACGTGGCGACTTTAACACCAAAAAGTGTTGCCAACCAGAAAGTAATTATTTGACTTTTGAGCAACGTCAAAAGCGTTTATAGTTTGAAAAACTTTAATACGTAATTTACAAACATATTCTAAATTTATGGTTGCTAGAAGCAAACTTGAATTGAGGTTTACTTAAAGCCTCGATTCTGTGTACAGCTCAAATTTTTTTATTTATAATAGAAATATAAGCACTATATATAACTGAGTTCGAGTGAATGTTAGAACTAATAAAATCTTGCAGCAAGTGTTGAACTTGGCCCGTTTTGATGGAGTCCTCACTTTTGCTATTTTAATGTTCTATTGTGTCATGTGGTTTGAGTATCATCAAATATAATTTCTTCGTTTGTACTATTGGTTTTAGGTGGTTCTCACGGTGACGTATTCCGTTATATGGGATCATTAGATAGTATCTTATATTTTCTTCTAACGCATATTTTAATAACTATTTCTTTCTCATATAATACGAATTTTAGAATGAAGTATGACTTAATTAAACAACACCTATTTGAGTTATAATAGTAACCAAGTATTACACATACCAATGATAAGCAATATAACAAACAAAAACAATCCAAGAAACAATTCTACTATGCTTGAAACATATATTTTTTTAATACAAATATTCAGCTAATTACAAAAATATAAACGATAATTAGACGTCATACCCGACCATCGGGCGGGTATTGCCACTAGTATATATATATATATATATATATATATATATATATATATATATATATATATATATATATATATATATATATATATATATATATATATATATATATATATATATATATACACTAGCGTCGTAACCCGCCCAACGGGCGGGGTCGCTTTTTTTCTTGTTCCGGAGGGTTTATGGTTTGTGTGTTTTTAGTTGTTTTTTGAATTTGTTATTTAACATTTAGTATATTTTAGTTATAGTTTACGCTTATGCAGCGTTTATTTGTGGTCAACGGGCTAGGTTGTCTTTTTTCATTGATCTGAACGAACAGTTAATGATGAACCCATGACCCGATGACTCGATCGGGTTGACTCGATGATCGATCTCGTTACCCGTTGGTCAAACCGTAACCTGGTATATTGCTATAATATGATACTTAAAATTATTTTAAGAATAGATATTTTAAAATTCAATCCGGATTTTAAAAAAATTAAATGTATTCTGGATTTTTGAAAGTCCGATTCGTTTATAAATACGATCTTTTTAAAAAAATCTCAAAATTATACATTTTTTATAATAATTATAAAAAAAACCTAAAATAGTACTCCCTCCTTCCCAAAATTATTGTCCATCTTTTCATTTTGGATTGTCCCAAAATTATTGTCCAATACTAAAAACAGATAGGAAACTTTGATAAATTTACTATATTATCATTAATTGAAATTGTTATTACAAACTTTAAAGAAGAATTAAATAATTATCTAAGGGTAAAACTGTCATTATGCTAAAAAGTAAGAAAAAGATTGTTGTAATAAATGTAATTTTTTAAACTGTGTGATTCTTGTCTAGTGATAATAATTTTGGGACGGACGGAGTAGATAGTATATGTATTTGTATATGTATTTGAATATTTTCATTTTTTCCATTAGACTTGTTATTCTATCCTCTTTAAAGGGTCATCTCGATTGTAGCAAAACATGTTAGTAAGAAAAATGAAGTATGAAAGAAGTTGTATGTCAAGCAAGATGGATAGGCCAAGTGAGGTATTTAGCGTAATCGATTTGGGTCGAGAGGCTCATGTTAGATTTGTTTGAAAACATTTTTTTTCCTATTTTTGTTTTGAACGGTATTTTGGTGCAGCATAATATCTTGCGTGCCACCGAGGCACAAAGTCTCTCGACCCCAAGTTCGAATCATCTGCCGAAGAGAATATCAACCCTCATGCTAGCCATCTAGTGTTCCATTAAAACATTTTAATATGATTAAAATAAAGAGTAGAAAACAATATTCCTCCTAAAGCTTTGAACAAATGGACTTAAGTAATTATGCGTCGAATATACGCATGGAGTGACTTTCAAGTTATTTGGTCCATTTGAGATATATGAGATCATAAGGTGATGCACAAATCATATTTCATAAGTCATACGGTAGAATGTAGTTTCCATCCTTTTTAAGACCAATGAAAGACTCAAGATTAATGACATTAATATTACGTACCAGTATACATCGATCGATGAATGAATTATCTGAGCTCGTCTATATTTTCATATATGTATCTTTTTAACGTATAACCTGATAGCTCTCATGGAATATCGACCATATAACAATTTGTTTGTTTAGTTACTTATCATTTGGTGGGCTATACTTAAGTTCTCGCCCGTACACTACTTAAAGGGGTCCTCTATGAACTATGTCGGCCATACGGTTCGGGTAATGTCGGATCAAGTGGGGCATAACGAACCCCAAGAATATCAGCGCTTCAGCAGCCATGGTTGATAAAACTCAAATCTCTTAATGAAAGAAAAATAAATGTTAGTTATTTTGGACAGGTTTTACATGAATAATGAATTTTGTGTAGGATCACTATTAGTGATTATAGGTTTATGAGTTTATCACATTACTTTGTTACTATTACAAATTACGAAAAAGTGGAGCAATGATGTCCAAACCTGAGTATTCACTATTTCTTCATACCAAAAATATTGAAGTCGACCACAAGCACCTAATGAAAAAGAAAGAACTTGATTATTTCAGTATCATAAGTCCCCTTGTAGTTGAACATATCAATGAGGCCAAAAGAACTACATAGCGAGAATCAGAAAACACCAAGGAACCTAACTTGAGAAACAACGACGAGTTGCTCATCAACAGATTGAGCCATGTAGATGTTTGTCCAATAGCTTTACCGGATCATCAAAATCATAATATTTTCCGTACTAAAAAATGTAAAGAATTTACATATAAAAACTCATTAAAAATAATTGGCAACAGAGCATAAACTTGATCATAAGAAAAGTATCCATATATAAGTCGATTTTAAGCTTCTACCTCTGAACGCATATATGGCATAGACACGGTGGTGAAAGGGGGATTCTTTCCAATGTGTGCCGGTATTAGTCGCTTATGGGTTGCAAGTTTAATGTTAAACTCATGTACCTTCGAATTTCTGAGGATTTTAACCTGAGCTTTATCACCGTCATACTTTTGTGAGACAAGGTAACTGAAACCGATACGTTCTCCGTGCCTGAACGGAAGTGAAACCAATCACATGGAAAGCATAGTAAGAATTCACATGATACTAATGAAGAGAATTCAGTCGATCAAATTTAATACACTATGGCAAGTTAATTTATTTTATAAACCCAACATGACATTCACTGAAAAAAATGATGTTTATGAACATGTTACTATTCACATGTGACACCTATATGTCAGCAGGACCTATACAATCATCAGAAGCATTTTTTTCCTGAGACCAAAAACAATTTATAACAATAGGATGTATATCTTATAAAACAAACTGCCAATCTTAGTCAAAAACAAAAATGTAACAATAATGCTAACATGAGTAGCCTATGGCACAAACTGGAAAACACCTAAAACTTACTGAGAAGTAGAGCTCAACATAAAGAAGAATCTAAATAATGAGAGGAAGATAAGCCTACCTGTTTCATCATTGCCAACATTAACCCCGTCAAAGCTAAGGATTATATCAGATGGTCTCAAGACATTTGATTCTGGAGCAGTAGGTTCAATTCTTTTGATGCGCACACCTTTATGCTCACTGCCCATTCCCACTGACATGCGCATGTCTGGATTTTCCATCTTTTGACACTCAACACTAAAGATTGGGAAGCCTGATATTATGATATGCAAAAGTATGTAAGGTATGAAGACACGGAAAAAGTAGGTGAAATTAATACTCATCAAAAATCACCTGTATATTCTCCATTCTTTTCGTAATCACGAATAAAATGATTAATAACTGGGGTTGGTATGAAATAACCAATATTCTCCGCATCTTCACGTTTAAGAGACTGAAATGCAGTTGTGAAGAAAAATGTTGTTCTTATGCTTACTATTGTGGCTGTGCAGTTTTGCATGTGAAGCTACAAAATCACAAAGAGATCAATTTCCACCTTTGACTTTTCCATGTCAACCGGACAACTTTTAAAAAACAACACGCTTGATTATGTAAAGCTTTAGTTATAATTAACGCAGCAAGAGAGTAAATATGTCTATCTTAATTGCAGACTTGATTGTGAGTCGCGTCACAGAAAGCAACATCCTGAAGTAGAACAACTCCCCCGAGCTTGGGTGTACATACGCCAATTTCCCTATTGATTGCTTTGTTTTAATGATTCTAGGCCTCTATATCTTTGACTACGAATACCATACAAATTGTGATGGAAAGTTTAAGTACGTGTGCTGGCGAACGTCCTCATTCTCTACATTATATTCAAACCACTGAGTCAGCGTCGTTTTTATCCGGTCGTCCATATTAACCATCACCTGAATCTGATCCCTATCAGGAAAGTTGACCACACACGCCACATCACACAACATGTATTTTTTGGAAAAATCACAAGGCCCGTTTTGCATACACGGTGCATTCAAGTTTGCCAAACCACAGGGACCATGGAGCATCAGTTCAGACACTACTTTATACCCTCTTAGATCATTGATAGGATCTGGTATTTCAGTCGATAGGATCTGGTATTTTAGCAGATATGTAGTCGTCAATCTGCGTTGGAGGTTCTATTTTGCATCGTTGGTCAACCCAAAGTAGTGTGTGACAATGAGGTAGGTCCCGTTTTTTAAACTCGATTGTATACAACACTGTAAGTAAAGAACAATAATAAGGAGACGAAAGTACGAATCAAGTGTTCTGGAAGGTACATACAAATTTAAGCAATGGTAGCAAGTATCAAGAAATAAGTGAATAGCTTTCAGAGGGAAACAGTGACAATGTGGGATAACTAAAGTATTGGTCAGTAATAAATGTTCAGATATCTTACCTCTTGTCACGGGGCCAAAGATTTGTCTATGTTTTAGAAATTTTACCAAATCCTTAACTTTCTGTTGGAAGACTCTGCACACAACATCTGGTCTGTCCGCCTGAGTCAATTTAGGGAAATGCGCCATAAATCTCCTTATTTTTTGCCATTTAACGTTGCATGTAAATGTAATGAAGAACTCCGGATTTCCTAGGGAACGGCAGATGGCTAACGCGTCTAAATAGTGGTTGTACATGTACCTTGGACCGTCAGTAAAGGAAAGCTGGATAATTGTTTTTTGGCCACATGCAATACCTTCTCGATCTCCTCTACCAACTACGTCGTACAAACCCATTAGAAAGTCGTTTCTGAGGTCATTTTGGTGTGTTCGTATGAAATCCAGACGTGATTGCTCTATTGTGCAAAACACTGCAACAACATACTGCTAAAAAAGCCTTCCTCCTCTGAAAATTAAACCGTAGTCATTAGCATGGAAGTGTAGCTTGTATCTGTAATACTTGTTGATGGACACTTTCTTGCCTCTTCCTCTGCCATTGCGCGGTTTCAAAGTTAAATCTAGATAGAACCCCGGTTGCCCATAGATAAAAAGATGAGGAAATTTTAGGGACATATATGATTGGTTAAGCTTATTTATCCTTGTAAGCAGTCCACCTCTATATTCAATACTAACATCATAGTCGGTTTTAGTTCTCGGCCCACTTTCAAACACTATACCGCCAATGCGTTGGGAACTCAGGAGTTCATAACCACGAACACAACCCATATCATAAAGCCTAATCTTAAACTCAGGCACGTCAGAATCAGGCACGTCAGAATCCTTACATTTGTCACACGCGGTTCTGAAAAGGTGCACTAACTCGTTATGCTCATCAAGGATTCAATAAGCTGGTGAACGATACACGGTTATAGATTTGGTTTTCCCGCTTTACCAAAGTGCCTCCTCCTGTTGCTAACCTCGTTGTCAGTATCGTATATATACAGTTGCAAAAACCTTGGTTGCTCGCCGTCTTCGGGACATAAGGCACCAATTCTATGGTATATTTGACCTGAAACTTTGAAAACGTATGGGTCTCTTCCTTTGTTAACTGAGTCATCAATTTTGGCTCCAAATGACGTCATTGCAGACATCTGGTTGTACGCCCTTATATTCTCCATGAAATGCTTGTTAGACATCAACTCTTGGATAACAATAGGTGGAGGTGGTGTTAATCGCATATAAATTTTCCCTCCGCAACAACACAAATTGTATTCTGGATGTCGACTATCAGCAAAAGAGAAATATAGGAAAAAAACTCACTTTCAGTGTTATCATGACTCAGGCCAGGAATGTCTGAGACATGAGTCGGTGCAGCCGTGTCTGTGCGTCCAGTTTGAAAAATAGGACCAAGATGGGTATTCTGGGAAGAGGTTTCTGCGAACAATAGTGTACCAATGTCAGATGAAAGAAGCAAGAATCAACAGACAAGAAAATATCAGTAAAATCACACCTTCAGTGTCAACATGGCTCGGGGCAGGCGTGTTTGAAACAAGAGTAGCTCCATATGTTGTTATGGGACCGGTTTGGAAAATAGGATCCACATGGTTTTTCTTGAAAAAAGTTCCTGTCAACAATGGTAGACAACTTTAATACAAACAGTATTTGATGCCTCATAAGATGTCAACAGATGTACTAAAGTGGAAATGTAAAAAAGGTTTTTATTACCAACAGTAAAGTATACGAAAGTTAGACGCATGGTAAAGACACGATAATTGTTGTTTCATAAACTGCTAGCTAAGGTATAAAAAGAGAAATGTTAAAAAAATTGCATGTCGAAAAAATCCACTGGAAAATGCAACAAATAGGTTGTTAAAAAAAGGAAACGACAATATGCAGGAAGCAAATATAGAAAAAAGCACACCTTTAGTGGCAACATAAGTCCGGGCGGGCGTGGTTAAAGCCTGAGTTGGACAATAGAGGTCGGCTGGGGCAATAGCATGAAGCTACCAACAAACCATACAGAGACCTCTGATCAGTGAGTTATTAGCTCATAGTAGCTAAAGGGTCAAATTCTAATATTAAACTTTAGAGCAGACGAGTCAGAATGGTAAGTTTTGATAAACTTGTTTTATCTTGTGTTATAGTTGAACCTACAACTGCAACTAAATCAGCATCAAATTTAATGACTGGTTGTTTGTGCAGCCAAGACAAGAGATGTGGCCGGAAATCCTTCGACTCATTTTTCATCACACTGGATTTATTTTCTATGAACAAAGGATACTTAAAACTCAACTCTGGGCCCGTGAAAACCAAGAGCTTGGAAGTCTTTTGGTGAAACAGTGATAGCGAGTGCATTGTTAGCCATCTAGATGCTCTTCGTGTAAATAACATTCCATTTATACAAAGTTCTGATGGAGCTCGTTACCACAACCTGCAAAAAAGAATACTAATGGGTGTGTCATCAGTAGTTATCGCAATCCCCAGAACATAAACCAAACCAAAGTTTGATCTAGAAACAAAAAAACTGAATTAAGAACTAAACCGAAGATCAGAATATGGAAACAATGTGAATCAAGAACTGAACTGAAGATCGGTTGTTTGGTTTTCTACTCCGCTCCCTTCTAAAAGAATACCCTTGAAATACCCTTGAAGGTTTGAACAATACTAAATGAATTCGAAGGAAACCCAATATATGACAACGACGGGATGAAATTCGATACTTAAAAAAGAAAGAGTATACAGAACAAAGTCAGCAGACAACTATACAGATTGTTTATTTTGAGTAAAATGAAGACGAAATAATCGTGTAAGCAATTACTGAGCGGACCTATATGTGTTATCGCTAAACATGATGTTCATATGCAAAAGATTCTTGACATACCTCCAGCTCACTGGTCGATATGAAATCTCACAACGAAGTTGCAATCTTATGTATATATATATTTAAAATATCTATTAGGGAACCTTTTGAAATGTGAATTCGAAAGTACATTGGTGCCACCAAACAGAAACATTCTGGATCCAAAAGTCATCCTGTGATTTAGAAATCCTTCGTGTCCAATTTCTGCACTCCAACCAAGGGATACCCTGCATTCAAGTGATAGTTATGTTTTATGTGAACTAACATACAACTTCCCATACAGTAATGCAAGAAATAAGAAATGCTGATACTGACCTTAACAAAGTTAAGTATATTATTGTACCAAGTTACATAATTCAATGTTTAACTTAACAAATGACATGTAATACTGACTTCATGAAACGTTTGACACGCTGATGATTACTTAACTCTGGAGCTGATACCGTCTTTCCTTACTTGTGTATATCACAATGCTCAAGTGAGAACAAATGATAGAATCTGACTTTGTAATTGCAGCATCTTCTGCTTGAAAAAGTGGCTGCAAATAATCCGTAACAGCATCCTGGGTATCCATGGCAACAGCCATTTCCAAAGACTGGTAGCATTCTTGTTGTACACGATGACCACAAACCGGAAGATTTGACAAAATTTACAAAATGTATTTACTTCTTATTTGTAAAAACGTAAACCTGGAACACCCACATAAAAATAAATTTAGATTAACAATGAATAATTTCATTGGAATGGTTTTTAGGGGTGTTTGAATCTACATCCAAGAGGTTAACCACTCTTTTGCAGAATATTGGACCAAGTATGACCAGGTAAACATTTTAGTTAGTAAAATAGACATCCAATAAGAACCGCAAGCTCGTTTGATTTTGCTTTAGTCTAACACCATATTTTAACGTCAGTCGTATTGTACTGATGAGGCATTTAGGTGTAGTGTTCTGCCTAGCTAACATTCGTGGTGGTGGTGAATATGGTGAAGAATGGCATGAGGACGGGTCACTTGCCAAGAAGCAAAATTGCTTTGATGACTACATTTCTGGTGCTGAGTATCTTGTATCTTCGGGCTTTGATGACATTTAGCTGAAAAAGTTGTGTTAGCCCTATATTTTATATAGTCGAACAAGAATGTAATAGGTCATCTTAGTCGTTAATGGTCTTGTATTGTAATAGGTTAGTCGGGAAAACCAGGCTTGGACTTAAAGCTAATATTGTCTAAGTTAGGGGCGTAAGCCCAAGACAAAGCCAAGCCCGGCCCAAGGATACTAAACCCACGGCCCATATGCCAAGGGTATATATACCTTCTTCCATGTGTGGAAGAGGGTGTTGGTTCATTTTACTTTCTCTCTCTAGTAAACATTAACCTTCCAAAATCTCTCTAGTTTCTCTCTCTACTTTTCTTCTCTTTCTCTCTCTAAATATCTCTTCTAAATCTTGTGTTATGGATTGATATTAGATTAACATTTGGTATCAAGAGCCTATAGTGGATAGGTGAATGAAGATTCGTGTGTTGTGTTCTTGATTTTTCGTGGCTATTTTGATCTATATCTCACGTCCCAATTTTTTTTTGTGTTTTTTATGGTCTATTCTTGATACAAATCATCTACATAGCATTGGTAGTGATTTGGTATTGTTTCTTTGGTTAAAAACGCAAAATTTTTGGGTGTTTGGATCACTTTTTAGCTCAAAATCTCGAATTGGTTGTGTTTTGTCCGAGAAGCATATTCTGATCGCAATAACATTGGGGTTTTACATTGCGATACTTCATTCAGACAGGTATTCCGATCACAATAACCTTAGGGTTTTACTTTGTGATCATACATTGCGACAGTCCCTTATTCCGACCATGAATTGCGATCGTACATTGCGATCGTGGATTCCGACGGAATTTAAGGCATATTGCGACGTTACTCTGCCAATATTGCGACAGCCATATTGCGATAGAAGCACATTCCGACAGAACATTCCGACAGAACATTCCGACAGAACATTCCGACAGAACATTCCGACAGAACATTCCGATGGCCATTCCGACATGTATTGCGATGGGTGACATTCCGATGGACAGATATTTGAGAAATTTTTAGACTTAGCCACTATCTAGGCTAGTTTCGGAACATAGTTTACACGAAAATTAAAAAAAAAAGTTAAAAAATTTTAGGTCAAGTAAATTCAAATTTTTTCCCTACTAGTTTTTGGCTATTTCTTACTCAATTTCAAAATTTGGCGATACAAAATTTTTCGGCTTACCCTTTTGTCGGACTGAGGAATTTATTGTCGGACTGAATTTTTTTATTTTTTTTGAATTTTCGAAATTTTAACCACACCTCATCACAACAAATCCACTAAGATCCGTAATCCATTCAAAAGTAATCACCATGTCAAATAACAACAACAACAATGCAACGGCGAATCAAATTCGTCTAGAACAAGGTGGCAATGGAAATCCACCTGTGCTCACTGTCGGTTGCTACGTTCAGTGGAGATCTCGCTTCCTTAGATTTCTCGACACTAAGGAGAACCGAACCGCTCTTCGTCATTGCCTTGAGAACCCACCTCCAGTTTTTGAATTCAGACCCTTTACCACACAAGCAGAGGATGGTACTTCATCAACTACACGAGCTACGACACATGTCCTGCAGAGAAAAAGAAACTCCTCCAAGCTGAAGCTGATGCCGTCAACTACATACTCACTGGGATTGATAACGATATCTATTCCACGGTTGATGCATGTCCTAATGCAATGGAAATGTGGAATGCAATTCATCGACTGAAGCAAGGTGAGTCGATCAATGTTCAAGATCTCGAGACTAATCTGCTTTGGGAGTTTGGAAAATTCACATCCGAAGATGGTGAATCCATTGACTCATATTACTCGAGATTTTACAAAATGATGAATGAGCTTGTCAGAAATCAGTACACCATCTCCAATCATCATGCCAATGTTCAGTTTTTACTTCAACTCAAACCGGAATTGCAAAGGTTTGTGACTTTGGTCAAACAAAGGGAGGATATCAAGACTATATCTTACCACAAACTTTATGATATATTGAAACAACATCAGAATGAAGTGAATGAACTTAGAGCTGAAAAGGCAGAACGATCTGCGAACTCTATTGCTTTTGTGGCTGCTACTTCAACAAAACCTGTTCCCCGTCAACAACCAGCTACACATTCCTCAAGGTCACCAAGCTCATCCACCAAACCTCTAGCTACTGCTAGAAACAAATCAAAAGCAATTGTCCCCAATCCATCTCCAAAGTATGACACCGAGTCAGATGGAGAAAGTGATGATGAACAAACTTCAAGGGACAAGAAGATTGAAGAACTCATGTCTTTACTCACCACAACTTATAAGAAGATCTACAAACCTACCAACAACAACCTCACATCCTCATCCAATTCTAGATATAAGGAAGTTGATCATGCACCTCGGTATGATCGTGATGCTAGGTATGATAATCAGAGGGTGCCGAATCAAGTTGGGGCTAGAGATATTGTAGGCACTCCGGTTGTGCAGAAGACTGGGATTCAATGCTTCAACTGCAAGGGGTTTGGGCACATGGCTAGGGAATGCAAGAAGCCAAAACGGGTTAAGGATTCGGGATATCACAAGGAAAAGATGCTGCTGTGTAAGAAAGAAGAAGCAGGGATTCCACTCACAGCAGATGAAGTTGACTGGTGTGATGACACTGATGATGAAGCCGATGATCAAGAGTTGGAGGCACATTATGTATACATGGCAAAGATTCAAGAAGTGATCCCAGAGACTGCTGATACTTCAGGACCCATCTACGATTCCGAGCCACTTGAAAAGGTACCATCGCATGATAACTATAATGTGTTTGCTAATGAACGACGGCATCCTGAGCAACCTGAAAGCATCAATGACACATATGTAATGGACACGGAGGATAGCAATATCTCTACGGATTCACGGCATATGTGTAATGATGACGGAAATGCTACTCAGGATACTGACTCGGAAGAGGACCGTGATTTGCTTGCATCTATTATTGATTCTTTAAAACGTGAAATTAATGATAACAAAGAGGCTAATAAACGTTTGAAGTAAGCAAACGCATCCTTAGCCGAGGAGATAGACAGGCTTAAAGAGTGTGATTATGTAAAAGAAGCTGATCGACGTGTTGCAATAGCTAATGGTTTGGTATATGAACGTATGGTGCTCAACGAACAATATTGTTCTGAAGTAACACACGAAATTCATATGTCAAAACAGAAGATATCGGAACTTGAAGAAAAACTGTTGCTACATAAACTCCAAATTACCGAGTTAGAGTCGGTTAACAAAGAACAAACAGAGCTTTATAAAACTCGTGAAGAAAAGGATATTGAAAAAATTCTTGATTTGGAAAAGAGAGTCGAAACGTTAAACAACATTGTTTACAAAACGGGTCAGTCCATTCAAACCATGAATATGCTCAATAGAAATATGAAAACGAGTTTTGTCAAGCATGAATATCTCAAGAAAATTCAAAGTACCAAGCCCGCTCTTTATGATATCGGTTGTTATGTTGATAATCTTGCTCTTATGCTTTCACCGGACTGTGACGAAATCATTCGTCATCAAGAAGAAAGTCGATCAAACTTAAGTGATTTAATAAACCTTTCTGATTCTGATAAATATATTAAGTTTGTTCCTCAAAAAGAACTTTCCAAAGAACAAAAGATGTATAATAGTGTTCCACCACCAAGTGATGAACCCCAAAAGGAAGTTTCTTTAAAAAAGGAGTTTCAAAAAGCAATCAATTTTGTTAGAAAAAAAAATTTCAGATGAAAAACGTAAATGGGATGAGAGAAGCAAAAGTGTTCAGCAATTTGAGTTTATAAAACAAGGGGTTTTAAATTTGTACAAAGGTGTCGTCGACTATGAAAAAGTTTCTAGGGATACCATTTGGAATATTAAACCTAACCCACAAGTAGAAGTCGTCATTCAACAATGCATTGTTCCAACAATTGATGATCTTTCAAAAAATATGGAAATGTTTTATAATGCTCTTACTGAGGAAATGTTAACTGATTTAAGTTATTTTAAATCTCTTGAAGATGAAGTTGATTTTCTTCAAACTAAATTAAAAACACAAGAACACCAACTTTCTAACGAAATTGATCGACTTTATAAGGAATACTTTTATGCTGACCATATGAATGCTATACTTGGTGTGTATACCGATCTTGATCATTATTGTCATGTAGCATGTCTAGTGTCAGAATCGGACGAGAAATGTCGCAATCTTGAAGTAGAGCTTTCGAAACAAATTCAGTCATATAACAAACTTCCGAAAAGTTTTTCCCAACTTGAGAAACACTCCATTTCTCTTGAACTTGCTTTACAAAAAGGTGATAAATCTTGTAATCATAAAAAATGTCAAGAAATGGCAGCTTCTTCGTTTCGACAATTAAATGAAAAAGGTTTCGAAATAAATGATTTGAAAGCTCAGCTACAAGAAAGGGACATAGCCATCAGTGAGTTACAAAAACTCATTGAGAAAATGAAAGGAAAGTCGGATTTGGGTAAACCATCCGCTGTTCGTCAACCGAATGCGGTTAAATGCCCTAAATCATCTATTTTGGGCAAAACCCCACAGACTTTGCCTAAGCTAGGAACTGATAAGAGCACAAATGTGATAGCACCTGGAATGTATAAGATGAACACTAGGTCCACTCAAACTGGAACAACGCGGTTACCTCAGAATACTAGGAAAACTAATCAACATGTGTCTTCTTCTACAGGAGTAACTCCCACTACTAGCGTTAGCGGACCACAGCTTAAGAGCACTAGAATTGAAGATAGAGTCATGCCTAACAATAGTAAAGGGAAGAAGAAGGAAGTAGAAGATCACCGTAGGAATTTTAAGTTTTCTAAGAATAAAACGTCTGTAACTACTTGTAATGACAGTTTAAATGCTAAGACCTCGAATGTTGAATTTGTTTGTGTTGAATGTGGAAAATGTGTTCGTACTTTCAATCATGATGCTTGTGCTTTTAATCATAATGGCATGAATGCTAGAACTAGGAAGCCTATTCTTGTGCCCACTAGTACTAGAAGACCCACAAGAACTTTGAACCAATCCACTAATCAACCACTTAAGAAACTAAGTGCGTTAGACTCCACTACTCTGCTTATACAAAACAGATTAAAGAAGCTATATGAGAACATGATTAGAACATGTACACGAGGGTATTCGAGATTTACACACCTGGATACAAATGGGTACCTAAGACAACCACTATTCTAGTTGTGTCTATGAATGTTAGTTTGCCTTTAGAATCTATGCCTACTAATATTTTGGAACCTACTTCTATCAAGGGCTCCCATTTGTCAAATGCTACATTGTCTTCTAATTCTTCTGTAGCTCGTCGAAATCATCCTATTCATAATGGACTCCAGGTGCACAAAGCACATGACGGGAAATCTCAAGCTTCTCATTAACTTCGTGGAGAAGTTTCTAGGTACGGTGCGGTTTGGAAATGATCAGTTTGCACCGATACTTGGATATGGCGATTTGGTTCAAGGAAATCTCACTATCAAACGGGTTTATTACGTCGAGGGACTGAATCACAATTTATTCTCGGTTGGTCAATTTTGTGATGCGGATTTGGAAGTGGCTTTTCGGAAATCTACTTGCTATGTTAGAGACTACGATGGGAATGACCTTCTTACAAGTTCTCGTGGTTCTGATCTCTACACAGTAACTCTTCAAGACACATCTTCAACAAATCCAATTTTCTTAATGGATAAATCTTCATCCTCTCAAGTATGGTTATGGCATCAACGATTGTCAAATCTCAACTTTGACACCATCAACTTGCTTTCGAAGAATGATATTGTGACCGGTCTTCCTAAGTTAAAATTCGTCAAAGACCATCTTTGTTCTTCTTGTGAGTTGGGGAAAGCAAAACGGAAGTCTTTCAAAACAAAGACTACCCCAAGCTCAAAAGGACGATTGGAACTTCTACACATGGATTTATGTGGTCCCATGCGTGTAGAGAGTATTAACGGGAAAAAGTATATTCTCGTGATTGTTTATGATTACTCTAGATACACATGTACTTTCTTCTTAAGGTCTAAAGATGAAACACCAGAGGTTCTCAAAAACTTTCTCAAGATGATACAACGCAATCTTCAAGCTCAAGTCTTAACCGTAAGAACGGATAGGGGTACAAAATTTTTGAACAAGAATTTGCAATATTACTTTCAAGAAGAAGTCATCGAACATCAAACGTCTATTGCTCGAACTCCTGAACAAAATAGCGTTGTCGAAAGACGAAACCGTACTTTGGTTGAGGCTGCTCGAACAATGCTTTCTGCTTCAAAATTACCGTTATTCTTCTGGGCTGAAACAATAGCAACTACCTGTTATACTCAGAATCGTTCTCTCGTCATCCCTAGACATGAAAAGACACCTTACCACATCATCAATGGCATGAAAACTACTGTCAAATTCTTTCACATATTTGGATCTTTATGCTACATTCTCAAAGACGGTGAAAATCTCGACAAGATGAAAGAAAAAGGTGATGCATGTATTTTTGTGGGGTATGCTACATTGTCGAAAGGATATCGGGTCTATAACAAGAGAACAAAGATTATTGTCGAAACAATTCATGTGAACTTTGACGAATTGCCACAAATGGTACTTGATCACAGCAGCTCAAGTTCCGCTCCTCAATGTCCAACAATGGCACCTACACAAAACAGTGTACGTCCCGTGCAAGAATGTCAAGAAAGCACTCCTACAGCAGACTTGACGGTTACGACACAAATGAATGAGTTGGTTGATTTATATGATCCAATGTTTGATTAATATTACTATGGAAACAATAGAGTTGTGTCAAAGACTTCCGTTGTCAATACTGTTGATGCACCCGAACAAAATCAACAAGACACAACTGCCTCTACTTCTGCAACCGTTGCTCAAGAGACTATTCCATTAGATACTCAACAAACTCAAGAAACTGTCATACAACCAACATCACCAACCGTCAATGCTGAAGGAGGTAACAACAATCAAGCAGTCGATGCACAACCTGACGAAGAAGAATTTATCAATCCGTTCGGTACACCGGTACACGAAGTCAGAGAGTCTTCTACTCAACATGTTGATTCGTCCAACATGCATACATTCTACCAACGATATCCATCCACTCACCATTGGACACGTGATCATCCATTGGAGCAAGTCATTGGAAATCCTTCACAACCGGTTCGAACACGCAGACAACTTGAAACCGATGGCGATGTGTGTATGTATGCACTCACCGTGAGTTCAACTGTACCTACTGTTAGCCTCAAAATATTGAGTCAAACAAGAATGTTTGGTCATAGGTTTCTATTGCAATATTTATTAGAACGTTGTAATAGATAGTTAAATAGTCGTGGTTCACGGGCTTGGATTTCAACTAATTAAAGTCCAAAAGACAAGCCCGGCCCAATATATAGTCCATTAAAGCCCGCATGTGGGTGGACTATATATACTACCCTCCTAGCATGTTAGGAGGGTGGATGGTCATTAGTACTCTCATTATTCTAATCTAATATTCACCAAGTTAATCATCTCTTCTCTCTACTTTCTCTTACTACTTTCTCTCTCCTGAATTCATCTTCTTCATCTATTTTCTTTCTTTCTTCCTTGCTTAATCATCACAAATATATGGGACAACAATTGGTATCAATCGCCATGGGGTAGTTTTGTGATTCGTTGTTGATATTACTTGGTTCGTGTGATTTTCTCTTATAATCATCTCGAATTCAAGATTTTTTTTTGTGTTTTCCTTGCTCTAAATCTTGATATAAATCTTCTACATAGTTGTGGTAGGGATTTGGTCGCATTTGGTTGGTTCAAATCACAGATTTCTTGTCGAAAATCTAATCTTTTTACCTAAAAATCTCGAAACAGTACTATTATTCCGATCAGTGTCATCGGAAAAGGGTTTAGTGATTCCGATCAGTTGCATCGGAAAAGGGTCTAAACATTCCGACCAGTTTTCCCTTCACATTCCGACCAGCTTTTCCGATCACATTCCGACTGGACTTAACATATTCTGATTGCATTCCGATTTGGTATTCCGACAAGGTTCTTTCCGACATCATTCCGACGAAGGGATTCCGATTGTATTCCGATAAGGGATCATTCCGATTGTATTCCGTTTAGGGTACATTCCGATGGACATTCAGATGCTGTGTTTTGCTAAATTTTGTTCGAGTATTTTTTAGACTTAGCCACCATCTAGACTAGTTTCAAAATATCGTTTACACGAAATATCGTTTTCCATCAAGTAAATTCAAATTTTTTCCATACTAGTTTCAGGACATTTCTAGCTCGATTTCAAAATTTGGTGATTACAAAATGTTTTGGTCTACCGTTTTGTCGGACTGGAGAATTTTTTGTCGGACTGGAGAAAAATTGCAATTTTCGGAATTTAAACCACAACAACAATCACAAAAAATCTACTTAAGATCCATATTCACTTCATCATTTCAGAGAATTTTGAGATGGATTCTACTGCCGAATATCATGTGACGAACAACAACATAATGGTGGCGGGTAACAAAGAGAGACCACCAATGCTTGTGTCTGGTCGGTATGCTCAATGGCAATCACGTTTCATACGATACCTTGATACAAGACCTAATGGTGATGCCGAGGAAATGTATTACTCATGGACCATATATATTCAAGAAGATCTCAATTTCTCCAAGACCAGCCATAGATTCTACTGATCCAATACCAGCAAGTGAACGTGATGAAACAAGAGCTGATCTTACACCTGAAAATTATGCTTGGCATGATGCGGAGAAGGAAGCCATCTATATGGTTTTAAGTGGGATTGGATATAATATTTACTCCACAGTTGATGCATGCCCGACAGCACATGAAATGTGGACTGCTATTGAACGCTTGCAACAAGGAGAATCACTCAACAAACAAGATGTCAAAACAAACTTGTTTTGGAATTTTGGCAAGTTTACTTCAAGGGATGGAGAATCAATTGATTCATACTACTCCAGGTTTTATAAAATGATGAATGACATGACAAGAAATAACCTGCAAGTCTCCACCATGCAAGTCAATGTTCAATTTCTTCAACAACTTCAACCCGAGTGGACACGGTTCGTCACTTTAGTGAAACAACAAGAAAAATTAGACGAGGTCTCATATCATCGACTCTTTGATAACTTGAAGCAATTTCAGAATGAAGCAAATGAGATTCGAGCTAAACGTGTTGCAAAGACGGCTAATCCACTTGCTTTAGTGACTACCACTCAACATGTTCAAGATCATCGCTCTCGTGCTCCTAAGCCATACTCTACTACATCATCCTCACCACGATATTCCACATCATCTAAGTCTTCATCATCCACAAGATCACGAGGCAAAGTGCCAAGAGCACCATTACCACCATATGAGTCATCATCTGAAGAAGATAGTGATGAAGACCAAGCTCAAAAGAATAGTGAGATGAAACAACAAATTGCTTTCATAATGAATACTTACAAGAAAATCTACAAACCCACCAACAACAATCTTCGAACATCATCTAAAACAAAGAATCAATATGTTGAGAGTCCTCCAAGCTATGACACACGTCGACGTGGTGAAAGTTCTTCTAGGTATGATCGACATAATCCAACGCATGTTGAGGGTTCTGCAAGGTATGATCGACAAACTGTCAAGTATGATACTCAGAGATTGCTGCTGCTACTGGGAATAGGGAAACTGTTGGAAGTCAAGTGGTTCAGCAGAGTGGGATTCAATGTTTTAATTGCCAAGGTTATGGGCATATGGCAAAGGAATGCAGGAAGCCGAAAAGGGTTAGAGACTCCAACTATCACAAGGAAAAGATGCTGTTATGCAAGAAGATGGAAGCAGGGGTTAAATTGTCAGCTGAGGAAGGAGCTATGCTTGATGACACTGATGATGAAGATTCTGATCAAGAACTCGATGCACATTACTCGTACATGGCAAAGGTTGAAGAAGTTCTCAAAGTCACTAAAGATGACAATGGCCCTATCTTTGACACTGAGCCAATCGATAAGGTACACAATACTGATGAATATAATGTGTTTGGTGATATTCATGAGCATAGTGATCTACCCAATGCCATTAATGACACGTGTATGATGGAAACGGTTGATAGCAATACCATACCTGATTCATCAGACATGTGCAATAATGAGTCTGAGGATGATCAACATGCAAATGAATATGATGAAGAGGAACGTATTGTGCTTGCTAATTTAATTGCCACTTTACAAAAAGATGTCAATGAAAATAAAAAGAGTCAAAAGCAGTTAAAGAAGGCAAACGCTACGCTCACTCAAAATTTTGAAGAATGCAAAGCTGCTCTTATCAAATCTACTGAGATGACTGAAAGCTATAGAGATGAGCTCCTTCAGAAAACCAAAGAGCTTGAGGGGTACAAGGGTAGTGCGTTAAAAATTTAAAAGGACGATTTTGAAAACAAATATAATACAACTCTTGAGTTATTAGCCAAAGAGAAGCGTCAATATAATGTTTTCTTAATGGATGAACGTCAAAAAACGTACCTTGCCAATACCAAAGTTAATGAACTTGAATAAAAGCTCTCTATGAACACTACCGATTCTGCTAAAAGTCTCGAGGATAAGAAACAAGAGGTAGATGCGTTAAAACAAGACTTCAAAAGTAGGTATGACAAAGAAACCGAAAAAGTAACGAAACTAGAAGAACAAGTCGAATTTTTGAAGAAAGTTGTTTATAAAACGCATGATTCTATTCAATCCGTAAGAATGCTAGAACCTCCGTCGATGTTTAAGGGTCAAGCTAGCTTTGCAAGTCCTGAGTACCTTGCCAAAGCTCAAGCTGCGAACCCTTGTCTTTATCTTGATGAGACTGAAAGGACTGATCTTGATTGCATGCCTGTTAGTGCCGATAGTGAAGAGACTGCCCTTTGGGATGATGATAGTCGACATCTTGTCAATAAGGAGTTTGTAAAACCATATAATTATGCTTATGAGAATAGTCTTTATGGTCTTTTCAACAAACAAACTCAGAAAACTCGTGAGGAAGTGTTTCTAGAATGCAAACAAAAGCGAATTCAATGGAAGAAAGCATTTGCCTCTAAGAAATCGAATGTTTACAAATACATAAACTACCTCCCTCTAGATGAATCTAAAAGCAAGAGTAGGAAAGCATTAGGTATTCTTAAACACCACATAGATAATGTTAAATCTATTGTTGAAAGAGATTGGGCAAAACGTGAAAATGATGAGTGGCAACGCCCGATTCCTTAAGATATTACCTTGCTTGTGAAAGAACTCTTAATTCCAAATACGACGTTGATTAAAGAAACTGTTCTTCAACTTGAGGAGTTCATTCGGACTGAAATGTATGATGATTTAAAATATGTTGAATCTCTTGAGAAACACATTGATGATCTTCAAATGGAGAAGTCTGATTTTTCAGATGAATATGATTTACTATTGCAAGAATGCGTTTCTAAAGATGTTATGTGTGCTTATTTTACATCTTGTGCTGATATTGATGAATATTCTGATGTTGCATGCAAATATCTTGATAAGATCAAAGAATGTGAGCGTTTGGAAATTGAGCTTTCGAAACGTAAAGAAAATGTTGATAAAATGGCTTTTGAGTTACTTCAACACATAACTGATTTTCTTCAAAAACATTGTCATTCTCTTGAACTTGCTTTGCAAAAAGACGTTGGTAGTTTTCCACATGATAATAAATTGCAAGAAAAACTTTCCCAAACGTTTCGTGAAATGAATGAACAGAATTTGGAAATTAAAGGGTTGAAAGCTCAGTTACAAGACAGGGAAAGAGCAATAGCAGAGTTGTAGAAACTCGTTGCTAAAATGGGTGGGAAAGTTGTGGAACCTAGCATTAAGAAACCTGTTGTTAGACAACCCAATGCCTATAAAGTGAATAGATCCTCTATCTTGGGAAAACCATCTGCTTTATCAAATTCCTCGTTTGCAAAACCTGTGTTTGCCCCCAAGATGGATGGAAAGGAAAGGTTACCACAAAATCAACCCATAAGGAATACTATAGCACCAAGCGTTAAGCACAATAATGTGATTAAACCAGGGATGTATCGAATGCCCACTAAGCCCACAAACAAAGTTACTCAATCGCCTCAGACTTCTAGAAACACTAATATTCGTGTGTCTTCTACTACAGGAATAGTTTCCACTACTAGTGTTAGCCGGCCTCAGCTTAAGCGCACTCAAGTGAATGATAAGGTCTGGAAACACAAGAATCAAGGGAAGATGAAGGAAGTAGAAGAACACCCTAGGAATTTGGTTGTTTTTAAGAATAAAAAGTCTGTAATCGCATGTAATGACGATTTGAATGTTGTGAATGATTTGAATGCTATGAATGTGAAATTTGTTTGTGTCAAATGTGGAAAGTGTGCTAATGCTAATCATTCTATGTGTGCTATGAATAAAGTCAAAGGCGTAGATACTAGAACTAAGAAGCAAGTTGCAATGCCTATTAGAGCTAGTAAACCCAAACACAAAGTGAACCATTCTGGTGCAACCCCCACTAAGAAAAGTAATGCATCTGAATCCACCACTAAGAACCCTAGAAGCAAAATTAAGGAATTATATGAGTCTGCTAGCAAGTCTTGGAAATGGTGGTTTGCTAATCAATGTCCTCCAGGATATAAATGGATGCCGAAAGCTAGGACAGAAAATGTGAAAACGAGTGTTAGTTTGCCTTTAAATGTTGATAAGGACACTAATGGTTCTACTATCACAACTACTGTGGTATCCAATTTAGCAAATGCTCCATCGTGTTCTAACTCTTCTGCAGGTGATACAAATAATTCTCTTCATACTGGACTCCGGATGCACGAAGCACATGACGGGGAATCTCAAGCTTCTAATTAACTTCGTGGAGAAGTTCCTGGGTACAGTCCGATTCAAAAATGATCAATTTGCACCGATCATAGGATATGGAGATTTGGTTCGGGGGAATATTACAATCAAAAGGGTATTGATAGGTGTGTAAACACCCATCCTTTTTCCACTTAATTCTGGCTAAAACGAGACCAAAACACGTATTTAATGTCATTTGTTTGGAATTATGCATGGTTTTTGTGTTTATTGTGTTTTCAGAGCCAACCGGATGAATATTGAAGAAAACATGGGATTGCACGGGTTTTATGGAAGAAAAAGACTCAAGACGAAGTCTATTGTCCAAGAGATGCAAAAGATTTGAAGTCACTGGGCCTATTTGACGATTTATCGAAGAAAAGGACCAAAGATGGAAGATTTACATAAGTTGAAGAAACTCAAGTCTATTAAACGAAGAAATTAAAAAACGAGTTGAATTTAATCGACGACAAATCCTGAATCAGAATTGAAAACGTCAACTTTTCTTAAAAGACAAGAAGACAAGAAGAACGGGAGAAAGCCTGTAGAAATGTAAATCTATGCTTATGATTTTAGAGAGAGAAAGAGATAGAGAGATGGTGGATTACACACACACTTAGAGAGAGAAACCAATGTTTTACTATGTGAAAAGTGAATAACCACACACCCTCTCCATCAAAGGAGAGGGTTTATATACCCAAGCCCTTGTCATGGGCTTGGGCTTACATTTGGGCCGGCCTACACATGTTGTAGGCTAGGCTTTGGTTTGTTTGTTTAATTAAGATAAGTAACTAAACTACGAGCTATTACATGGACTATTGTTGGAGTGACCGATCCTTCTTAATACGTAAAACGTATTTCCAACAATCTCCCCCTAAGGGAGGTCACTCCAAACAAGGGCATTACCCAAGTTACAATAACAAGATAAACCTAGCATACTATGCTTGTCTTGAGCTCGTAGTCTTCGTCTTTCTTTTTCTTTTTCTTTTCTGGTGAACATGCTGATGTGATCTTTGATATCAATCTTTAGCATCAATCTCTTGCCTTGATCTCGTGCTTCCATCACTTGTGATCTTTGCCTCTTCGTGACACCATGTCCCACATACTTATACCTTCATAATTCTTGAAAGCTTCAGAGTTCGATACAGCGGAAGACTTAACTTTTAGGCTTTCTTGAATTAAATGAGATATTAAGTGCATAAAGTATAAGCATGCGGGGACGACTTCTTCTTGGATTCCGCAACGCCACCGTCTTCAAATGCCGCAACATAAGTAGACACGAACGAAATGGCTTTGAACATTTCATTCTAAATCGGAAGCATTTTACCTCCGGTCGGTGAAGACCGTTGGACGATATTAGATATCGTACCTGTGACGGATAGTTTCAATTAAGTAACTTCCTGACAGGATTTCGCGGGTAAACCTGTTCTCTTTATTCGACCGTCCAAAGCTGACTGCGAACATAAAGAGTGAATCATTTGGATAATAATATCCGCATGATTTGAAGCCGTCAATTCATGTTCCTGGAACAAGTGAAATTCAATTAAGAACCGCACCATCGTTGCTTTCCAGTTGTCACGAGCTTGATTCATATAGAATCTTGCAAGTTACCTACCAAGTGCTGTTTGAGGTTAACACTAGAAGGATTTCCACTCATCACTGTGAACACTGAGGTATCACTCTGAGTGTTCTGGCAAGATCACTGAGATATTGCGTAGAGGCCTGGAACGTGTTTAAATTCAGTTAAGAATTAAACAGCTGTTGCTTTCCAGTTATCACAAGCTTGATTCGTACAGAATTTTGCAAGTTACCTACCAAGAGCTTTTTGATATTCGCTCAAGAAGGATTTCCATCTTCATTGTAACTACTTCCGTATTACTCGGATGTTCAGGCAAGATCATGAAGATTTTGCGTAGGACTCTTAAAATCTTTATTACTTTTCATAGTGTGTGAAGAAGCAAGGAAATGTGAAAGTGTGTCCTAATGAGATATTTGATGATCTCAAATGGCTCTAGACTCGATCGGGCACTTTGGATTTTAGTGATCGGAGGCTGGAGAGGAGTGCCACCTTTTCAATACCAATTTATTCGGAGTGTATAAATCAATAGATAACGCGTTGTCTCCGTGTGAATAAAACAAATATCTTTTAAGAGATATCTGAGTTAGCTGGGATGGGTTGTGCATTGCATCACTAGGTCCATGATGTCTGTCTTCAATATCAAGAATCATTAAAAATGATCTCAATAGCATATGTATTGACCCGGTTTCTGCCTAAAGTTGTAAGGAGGGCTTCTTTCTTTACACTCTTTATCTTTACAATTCTTTTTCATTCTTCAACCCCTTCAATGCTTACCAATACGTCATAACTAGCATCTTGTTGTGATTGTTCCAGTGCTAACTTAAGTACTTGGTCGGCATTCAGCTACGTTCACAATCTTTCTCCATTTTTCCTAAGGACTACTATTTCTAGCTATGGAATGTCCTTGGGAAGATTCCTCCGGTTCTGGAAGAATCATAGGACTTAACCTATGCTACCATCCTTATGTCACCACAATCTTCATTGTCGTGAAATAAATGGGTTTTGGGTAAGTATATGTCGCCATGAAAATCCATTTTGATATAGCAAATCCATTTTGCTCCCCCTTAACATATGCCACGATATTCGAAAACATTTCGCACATGTCGGGATGAGCCAGCACATTAAGTCAAACCATTTGTGATAATATCCCATATTAAATCACATTTTCTCCCCCATACTAAAAATATTAACCCAATCGATATTTTTAATATCAATTGATTTAATGAAGTTTTAACAAAGGTTTTGGTAAGAAAAATGCAAGTCCGTTTTATCTTCATGATATCAAATGTATGAGATATGATACCGAATTGTAACATGATCACATATTCACCATATTAAAAAAGAATTGACAAGGTTGGACCTGATAGATGAGAACTTCATATGATAAGATCAAATGGTTCTTGTCAGCATATGTTGGTCGCCTCGTCACGTCTGAAGTCATCTCTTGACACCACGTGTACGATTGGTATTGTTGTCTTGACACCAGTTAGTGAGCTTGGCACGTTCGGCATCGAAGATTCTGAATGCTTGACAATTGCTCCCCCTCAATTGTTGACCCGTGTTCTATTGAAAGAGCTGTAGTCGTCGGTTGAGTAGTCGCATCGTCGAGTATGTAGATACCAATTATAGATTACTATGGTTGTGGAGATGATAGCTTCATAAAAACAAGACTTCTCTTGTTTTAACAAATAAATGCACTGAGGCGTACATAAATTTGTGTTAGACCAAGTTATAAAGTAAACTTGATCCCTTACAAGGTTTTAAAGTAAACCTTGCCCGAGAAAATTAATTCCCGTTGTGAGCCAAAGCTTTCATAAGAAATACTTGACTTTAATGTGAAAACCAGGTTGCAGTCTGAAATAACTACAAGCCATCTAGGCATGTTTTATTAAATATTTACAACTTTTGTACGAACTCTATTTATGGCGCCGTGTCAATATTAATCAACATTTCTAAGGCCGTAAATATTATCGTACCAAAAGACATGCCTTTGAAAAGTAAAGTATAAATATTTTTGGATTTTTCTAGATTTTTCAATTTTTATGGTTTTTATATGGTTTTATATTTTTGTATTTTGCTTTTGTGGATAAAAATATAAACAATATATACAAATGATCACCAAGGATACGGAGAATAGTTTTACCAAGACTATTCTTTCGCTTCATCTGCTAGTTCCTTTAGAGTCTCAGGCGAGAAGGTTCTCATTCCTAGCTTGTCGGCCAAAAATTCAATTCGAGCGCGATCTAAAGCCTTCGTGAAAATATCTGCCAATTGATACTCAGATCGGACAAAGTAAAGCTCTATTACTCCATTTTCCACTTGCTCCTTGATGAAGTGGTAGCGAATGTCAATATGCTTCGACCGGGAGAATTGAACATTGTTGCAGCATAAGGCAATTGCACTTTTGTTGTCGCAGTACATCGGAATCTTGTTGAAACCTAGACCATAGTCGGTTAATTGCGATCTCATCCAAAGAATTTGAGCACAGCAACCGGACATAGCTATGTATTCTGCTTCCGTACTTGAAATTGCAGCGCTTTTCTGCCTTTTCGATGCCCAACTGATTAATCGATCTCCTAGTAGTTGCAAAGTTCCACTCGTGCTACGCCTTGTATCTTGACAACCCGCGTGATCCGCATCTGCATATGCCATTAGTGCAATACAAGTGTCCTTCGAATACCAAAGTCCCCGATTAATGGTTCCTTTAAGATATCGAAAGATCCTTTTAACAGTAGCTAAGTGTAACTCAGTAGGCCTAGTTTGATACCTGGCACACATACATATAGCAAACTGAAGATCAGGTTGACTGGCTGTGATATACAGAAGAGTACCGATCATTCCACGATAAAGTGTCGGATCAACGGCAACTCTATGTGGATCTGCATCAAGCTTAGATTTCTCCACCATTGGAGTGTCCACGGGGTCGCAAGATTCCATCTTATATTTCTTAAGCGATTCAAGGGCATATTTGGATTGATTAATAAAGATGCCTCTGGGACTCTGAGATATCTGAAGACCTAAGAAGAATGATACCTTGCCCATCATTGACATCTTAAACTTGGAAGACATGAGTGTCCCAAACTCATCCGATAAGGTTTGGGTCGAGGCTGCAAATATAATATCATCAACATATATTTGTACCATAATCATATCTTTACCTCGTTTCTGAATGAACAGCGTGGGATCCACCTTGCCTTTTGCGAAGCCTTGAGTAATGAGGAATTGTGACAATAGATCATACCATGCGCGTGGAGCTTGCTTCAACCCATAGAGAGCCTTCTTAAGCTTGTACACATGATTAGGATAATTAGGATTCACAAAACCATCCGGCTGTTGAACATAGACTTCTTCCTTGATTTCACCATTAAGAAATGCCGTCTTCACATCCATCTGATAGACGATCATATTCATATGGGCTGCATAAGCGAGGAATAGTCTAATAGCTTCCAAACGGGCAACAGGTGCAAAGGATTCCATAAAGTCGACGCCCAATAATTGCTTGTATCCACGAGCTACTAGTCGAGCTTTGTTTTTCAATATTCCGCCTAACTCATCGAGTTTCACCTTGTAAACCCATTTCAAAGTGAGTAACTACACTTGATCCGGGCATGGGACAAGTTCCCATACTTCAAGACGTATAAACTCATTAAGTTCTTCTTGCATAGCTTCTATCCAACAGGATTGAGTAAAAGCTTCTTTCCATGTCTTAGGTTCAACTTCAGTGAGAAAAGCATCAAAGTGACAAAACATTGCACTTTCTTGTAACTGACTTCGTGTGGATACCGGACGATTAGGGTCACCAATAATAGAATCTATAGGATGATTCTTTGTCCACTTGCTGTCATGTTCACGAATCCGTGGATTGGAGTAAACTGTAGAAGGAGCTTCTTCTGAGGTGGACGACCCGGCTTGATTAGGGTCGGGAATAGGTACACCAAAGAATGGAAGTTCACGCATTTGAGCAAATTCCAAATCGTGATCATCATCATCCTCTTCATCATTAATAGGCATGACGTGGGTAGTTGTTACATGTGTTGGTTGAGAATTACTTGTGTATGGTATATCTTGACCAATTGTAGGTGCAGATGTATCTGATTGTGCTTCGGTTGCTGGAGCGACAACTTCGGTTACCGGAGCTATTACCTCAGGTTCTGGAGCAACAATAGTTGGAGGAGTAAAGAATTCATCAAAGAACGGTTGAAACAACGTATCCCATTCATTCCTAGTAGGTGGTATAAATGATGAAGTAGGGTTGTTTGGGACAAGACCAAAACTAATATAACTGGGTCCCATTTCATGAAGTGCGGGTTCAGAGCTGCTTTGCTCAGAAGCCATTGCTGTCAGCTCATCAAAATCAACATTCATAGTTTTGAGAATCTTGCGAGAGTTATGGTTGTAGATTCGGTATGCCTTCTTTGCGGGTGCGTAACCAATGAAAATACCAATATCAGCCTTTGGTTGAAGTTTTCCCAAATTGTCACCATCATTATTTGGATAGCAAAGAGAACCAAATACATGAAGATATGATAAGTCTGGTACTTTTCCATGGAGAAGCTCATAAGGTGTTTTACCATGGCGTTTACGAATTAGTGATCGGTTTTGGGTGTACACTGCCGTAGATACTGCTTCTGCCCATAAAAACAATGGAGCCTTTGCGTAAATTAACATCGTTCGAGCAGCTTCCATAAGTGTGCGATTTCGCCTTTCAACGACACCGTTTTGTTGTGGAGTGCGTGCAGCGGATGTTTCATGAGATATGCCAACTTCTTCATAATAATCACGCAAGATTTGATTCACAAATTCGGTTCCATTATCTGTACGAATGCGTCGGACAGTAGTGTTGAGACGCACTTGAATCATCTTGAGAAATCTGATGATGAATTTAGGTGCCTCATTTTTGGCTTTAAGAAATTTCACCCATGTAAACCAAGAGTAATCATCGACAATGACGAGGATGTACTTTTTGCCACTAAGACTTTCAACACGCATTGGCCCACAAAGATCCATATGCAATAGATAAAGTTTCTATTGGTTGGTGTCTTCCGTCTTGGGTTTATATGATTTCATAGTGCTTTTCCCCATTGTACACGCGGAACACAAATGATCCTTGTGAAATGATAGTTTAGGAAGACCACGAACAAGTTCGTTTTTCGCCAAGTGATTAATAGCGTCAAAGTTAAGATGAGATAACCGTCGATGCCATAACCATGACTTAGTCTTCGAAGCTTTGGAGAGAAGACATACGGGAGAAGCGGCCATCATGTCTTGTAGAGACAAAGTATACAAATTATTCCCTCGAGTACCTTTCAATAAATCAACCCCTTCCAAATTACGAATGAAGCAGGTATGCTCTCGAAAAGCAACTTCTAGGTTTGCATCACAAAATTGTCCCACAGAAAATAAGTTGTGACCAAGACCTTCCACGTAATACACTCTCGAAATTATAACATTCCCAATATGATATTCACCATAACCCATTATCTTTGCAATATGATCATTTCCAAATCAAACCGTACCAAGAAACTTGCTGACGAAATTTCTAAGCTGAGAGCGATCTCCGGTCATATGCTTGGAGCAACCAGAGTGTAAATACCAGAGAACAATTTGGACCACCTGTTTTCAATAACAACAGTAGACAATGCATTGGAAACTATTGGTTCCGGAGTGTTAGCAGATATAGATAAAGAATTATCAGAATTGCTAACATTTTTGAGACCCTTAGATTTCCTGCGTTTTCTAATGATAGTTTTAGCACTAACAGGTTTTACTGTTCCAACTTTCTTAGGTTTTGGATTATTCGCGGGCACTACAGTGGGAGTAGACCTATTTAAAGGGCACTTGGTTCCTACGGTAGTGTCGGTGTTCCTAGTTAAAGGACACGCTTGTGTTTTGGTAGCCTTGGTACTCCTAGTTAAAGGGCACGCTTTCGTCACTTCAGTGGGAGTGATCCTAGTTAAAGGGCACATATTTCCTACTATAGTGAAAGTTCTACCAGTGGGGCGCCACATCCAACCAACTTGGGTTAACACTTTCCCAGTCGGTTTCCATTCTAATCCATTTTTCCGGGCATGCATCTCATTCACATGGTCAATAAGGCAAGTATCATGACGACTAGAAAACATACATTCATTGCAATTCCAACATTTTAAATTAGAATTCACAGTAGGCTTAGAATGCTGCACAACCGCAGAGGCTTTAGGTTTAGCTACATGATTCTTTTTATTCAAAACAGAAATAACGTTCCTAGGATGGGCTTCTACTTTCTTCTCCACTTGACTACTAGATGGGGGCAAGATCCTATCATTCTTCTTGTTTCTCTTAAGCTTAGATCTTTGAGCCTTAGTAGTGGTGCTTACTCCTGTAGAAGGCAACACGGGAATATTAGAAGCTGGTTTTGATTCCGCCTTATCTTTAGTGACCAATGTTGAGAAGGTTTAGTCCTAGGGCCCTTGTTAAGTGGTGTGACGGCTATAAGGGTTCTTTTGATTGCACTAGAGGACGATGCTGAGACAGTGGCTGCGTTATCCACAACATTCTTACCTTTTAGGGTACGAAGTGTTTCCTTTAACTCAGCCAAGACCAGATTCTTATCGCAAATTTGTTCCCTCAAATCAGATATTTCCATCGACTTTCGATTCAATTGTTCAATCAATGATTGATTCTGTGCAGTGGTATCAACACATGCGGGCTGTATTGAATCGAAGAGTCGTATATTTTTCTGTTTTAAGTTATCAACTTTGGACAAAATCTTGGAAACTCGATTATCTAGATCAAGTTTAAAATTCTCAGCGGCCTCAAGTACGTTCACACAGTTAAGCTCCTTAGATTTCTCTATTTCTATCGGCAAAGATTTAGCAACTTTGTCACTTGGCTGACGCTGTTTTGATTGTAAATTCAATCGCAAAATCTTTTCAAAATTTGCATCATCGATATTAACACCTTCGAATGACGTTTCAAAGATTTCTTGAATAAATTGTTGCTTGCATTCAAGCGAAATACAATGTGTTTGAATCTCATCAAAACGTTTTGAAAGCGATGAATATGAATCTTGAAGCTTTAAAAACTCAGCGTCAGATTCGTGACAAGTACTATCTACCACAGTATCCACAGATTCAACATTATGCACAATAGAATCATTATCAACACTTGTATTCACACAGACAGAAACTATATCATGAGACATCACTTGATTCAGAAGCAGATCATTATGGCGTGAAACCCGTTCTATTTCAAGTAAACTGTTTTCATAAGCATCTTCCATTTCATTGAAAACACGTCTAACTTCTTCTATTTCCAAAAACAAATCTTGATCAATATTACGAAGACAAGCTTTAACATTGTTTACAAACGGAACAATTTCATCTCGAAACGCAGCTCTAGTGTGCTCAAAGTTCCATTCACCTTCCGTTATGGCCGTGGCCGTCGTACGTTCCAAAATGACCTTGTCAAAATCGGCTAAGTGTTGGTGAACCGTATTTAAGTTAACGGACGCCTTACTTACCGGTGGCATTAACTTCGTTAAATCCTTTTTGACGAGTGTAGGAGACGTACTAGGAAGGTTTTCATTTGACAAACTTTGGGGCACAAGAACTGTTAATTCTGCTAATTCCTTTTGTAAGCGAATGCGTGTCTTTTTCGAAAATTGATCTTTGTTATGTTGATCATAATCAATTGTATGGAATTTTGAAAGCATCTTAGAATGAGTTTCATCCCCAAGTGATTGTGTCTCCTCAGTACTACGAACAAAAGGTGCTTCTTTCGATTTGCCAATTATGGTCATATCATAAAGGCCGGGAATATATTCCTGAGCTTGTTTTGCATAATCGGGATTAGGTGGTAAATCTTGAAGACGCTTAAGTTCGAATTCTTTAAATGATTTAGTTAAAAGATGAACCTTTTCTGTGGAAGCGTATTGTTTTAAAAGCTGTTGTTCTTTGAATTTAAGAAGTTTGGTAGCATTAATTTCCGATTCAACCTTTTTAGACTCGAGAGTTTCGAAATCCATTTTAAGTTTCTGAAAATCATTGACAACCGACTCTTTTTCTTTTAATTCATTGGAAAGATTAGCTTTTAATGATTCTATTTCTTTCAAGTGTTCAATCTTTTCAAAACGAAATTGGTCAAATTCAGAACATGTTATTTTCTCTTCTTGAGGGACCATTTCAAAAGTTTTGATCTTTTCTTTATGCAACGCAAGCTCAGCAGTTAGGTTGGAATTGGTATCTACGGATTGTCTGAGGGCCATATGCATTTGATCAATTATATGTTTAGGCACCATGACCAAATCATGTTGAGCATAAGATTCCATACCCGTCGTAGCATTTGGTTGAGGTTCACTCAAATGTGTAGGATTGGGTACCACATCATTTGAGTTACTAGTTCCCGAATGTTGTTCGAGGTTGTCATTTTCATGCCCAACTTGATGTTTGTTATCATCAATATTATTAGATGTGGTTGGTACCTCACTGATGACATCAGAACCGTAGTGAGAGAGATTAGCAACGAGAGCAGCTTGGGCAGAGTGAATGTCATCACAATCAGAATCATATGCGTCAAGGTCATCTGCTTGATAAGCTGCATTAGAAGTAGAAACGACTGCAATGCCTTCAGTATCTGCTGCCCCTGGGTCTGCAAGAAATGCTAACTCCTCCGAATCCAAAATCTTCCCCTTAGACTGAGCATCAACCAAATACATCTTCTCACGAAACCATGCATCATCCCTTCTCCTTTTCGGTTGAGTGCATTCCCTAGCCATATGACCTTGTCCTCGGCCATTGTAGCAAGTCACAACCTTCTTAGGACCAATAGGACTCCCATTTCCACTAGCTTGAGAATTCACAGCTTGATTGTTCCCTGTCCTTGTAGGAGGTCCATATGAATTTTGCTTTCCCTGAATAGGTTGCACCGTCACTTGACCATCTTGAACAGTGGCTTGTTGTCGAGGATTTGATGAGGTGCGGAGCTGATTGTTTGTTGGTGGAAATCCTCTAGTTGCAACAAGTTTTGATAAGTAAGCGGTGAGATGGTTTAGTACATCAGCTGGCGTATCATTTGGAGTAAAGACCGGTACTTGGATTGGTGGAAGTTCATTAGAGTAGAAAGCTTGTGCTGGTTGTGCTTCAATTGGAAAATATACTTGCTGAGGAGTATAGCCCAATGGAGAAGTGTTGGTTTGTGATGGTGATGTTTGATATGGTGGTTGTAGTTGAAAAGATTGTTGATGAACACTTTGTTGATATTCTTGCTGTGGCATCATTGGTGGTTGATAAGATGGTTGCTGTGGTTGCTGATAGATGTGTGGTGGTGGCTGCTGCAAGTATGATGGTTGTTGATAAGTATAAGCCATGTTTTGTTGAGAAGCATACATAGCAAGTGGATCATGAACGTGAGGTGTAGACAACCGAGCCTCGATCACATGGCATTCGTGTTGTTAAAGAAAAGCTTGAAGTTGATCCATATTGGTGTTATGCAAGTTCTTAGCCAATTTAACATCCGTCACATATTTTTTCCATTCTGGAGGAAGAGTGTTCAAATACTTGGTGTTCAATTGAAAGGTAGGAATTGCCAGGCCATAGATATTAAGCTCATTCAACAATAGGGTAAATCTCAGATAGTAATAATTGAGAGTCTCCCCTGGCACATAGGCAAACTTATCAAAAGTATCATAAAGCTTACACTCTCGTTCTTGTTTAGTTAACGAGGTGCCTTGCATGAGAACACGAATTCTATCCCATAACTCTTTGGCAACTTTATGTTTGCTGACGAGTTTGTAGACATCTAGAGGAAGGGCTTGGAGAATGATGTTTGTAGCATACTTATCACATTTATCTTGAATCTTCATATCTCCAGTCAACTCACCCGTTGTGCGAGGACGAGTGGTCGTACCTTCCGTCACTGTACCATAATCTAATGGTCCATTGAGCACAGATGCCCAAATTAGATGTCCATTCTCCTTGTTCAACATATAGAGTTCCATACGAGAAGCCCATTCCTCATACATAGTCTTCACCAACATTGGTGGACGATTATCCGTACCCGAGAGGATGGACTTGTCCGTAAGAGATGTGTACTCCATTTCAATAAGTTAAGATTTACAAAGTTGATCGAACAATGAAATAAGGTTAAGTATTTTTGTGTTGTTGTGAGTTAAAATCGAGAAACAATGTTAAAATCCCGTAAAATATATTCTCGATAAACCAAAAATTCCAAGTCAAAATTACACACGAGTTCGAAATTTTTTATGGAAGAAATTTGTGATTATCGGAATGTTGATCAGAATGTCCAGATCGTAATGTCAGATCGGAATGTCCAGATCGTAATGTAACCCTGTCGGAATGATGATGGTATCGGAATGCCTAGATCGCAATGCAGAGCGGTCGAAATGTTCAGATCGCAAAGAACTATCGTAATACTCAGATCGCAAAACCTATTGGAATACTCAGATCGCAATGCTCAGATCGCAAAGTAGCTGACAAAATTTAAGCAGAGTAACGACTTAAAAACCTTCCTTATACCCGTCGGAATCTCAGATCGCAAAGTACGATCGGAATGCCAGATCGGAATAAGTAATGAAATCCAACTATCGCAATGTAGAACCAAACCCTTTCCGATGGTAAGGTTATTGCGATGGAAGCCCACGTACAGCTTGTACTTTCCGATGGATGTGTCTGCTAGAATTTCGGAATGAAGAACACAACCTATTTTGCACTTTTGATCCAAGAAAACTGATGTTTTAATGAAAACCAAGATACCAAGAACACTCTTAAGCACGAATCCCTATGTTACACTACTTTAAACTTTGATCCAACACAAAAAAATTTGAAGATTCGGCTAAAAACAAACCAACAATCTACGAAATGTTTAGAACACAAAAACAAACCTATATTTCATCCCAAGCTCTTGATACCATTTGTAGAAATGTAAATCTATGCTTATGATTTTAGAGAGAGAAAGAGATAGAGAGATGGTGGATTACACACACACTTAGAGAGAGAAACCAATGTTTTACTATGTGAAAAGTGAATAACCACACACCCTCTCCATCAAAGGAGAGGGTTTATATACCCAAGCCCTTGTCATGGGCTTGGGCTTACATTTGGGCCGGCCTACACATGTTGTAGGCTAGGCTTTGGTTTGTTTGTTTAATTAAGATAAGTAACTAAACTACGAGCTATTACATGGACTATTGTTGGAGTGACCGATCCTTCTTAATACGTAAAACGTATTTCCAACAAAGCCCACTCACCAACCAAAGGGGACACCTATATAAAGGGTTCCCCTCACACTTTTCATTCAGTTTTAGTTTTGATTTTTCCATCTTGTAGTTTAATCTTGTCTTTTATTTGTTCAACATTAATCATTAATACAAGTCTTCTTTTAATCTTTTCATTCATCTTGTTCTTCATCATCTTTTTATTTCAAGTTCTTAAGTTCTTATTTAGTTGAGTTTTGATCTTAAGAAGTTGTTGAATTTGTGTTTTTGTGATTGGGATTTGATCCTTGTAGTTGGTAGATGATTTGTGGTTAATTTGGTAAAACCTTTTTGCTTATTTAGCTTGATTTTGGATTAAATCGCATTTCCCTGTTTTTTTTTCTGAAAAAGTACTGTTCTTGGGTTTCCCAGGTTCCGGATGAACCAAAAGTTCCGGATGAACTAAAAGTTCCGGATGAACAAAAGTTCCGGATGAGCATTAAAAGTTCCGAGTGAAAGTGTTTTTAAAAGTTCCGAATAAGTTTTCAAAAGTTCCGAATCAATTTCTTTTTAAGAGTTCCGAATGAATTTTCTTCTCAAAAGTTCCGAATCAGTCTTTTAAGTTCCGCATCAGTTTTATTTCCAAAAGTTCCGAGTGAACTTCCGGATAAACTTCCGGGTCAAAAGTTTTGGATCAACAACTTCCGGATGAAAGTTCCGGACCAACTTCCGAATCAATCTTCCGAACAAAGTTCCGGATCAACTTCCGAATGAAAGTTCCGGGTGAAGTTCCGACCAAAGTTCCGAGTGAAAGTTCCGGGTGAAGTTCCGAGTCAAATCTTCCGAGTAAAGTTCCGAATTAAGTTCCGGATCAATCTTCCGAACCAAACTTCAAAGTTCCGGATCAAGGAGTTGACACCTTTTCATTCGGAAAACTTCCGAATCAGTAAGAACTTCCGAATCATTTTTTTCTTTTTAGCATTTTTTAAGTGTTACTTACTGTTTCTTACTGTTTCTTCATTTTTATTTCAAGTTTTATTAATTGTTATAAATTTAATTGCTTTTAAATTTAGTTTACATTCTCGTGCATTTAAACCTTAGGTAGAATAGAAAACCACTCCCCTTTTTAGTAACCAATAACAATCATTCCACTTAGAACCAAGATCAATTCGAGAGGATATCGAGAGAATTTAGAACCCCACATACAAAAACCTAGTATCAAATGGCGCCGCTGCCGGCTCTTCTCGTTAAGATCAAAAGTTTTTTGTGAGAACTTGGATTTTGGGATCCGTTCCCCGTGAACGTTACTTTTTCATAAAAACTTTCAAAAACACAAAAAATATAAAATTTTCAAAAAAAATCCTAAAAATTAAAAAACATAAAAACCAAAAATATTTTTGCTTTGTTTTTGCCTTGTTAGTTCTTTTGTAGGTTTATGCGCACTCGATCAACGTCTTATCAAGAGCCCGAGCCTCTCGAAGACTTAGACATGGCCGCTGTACAAAACAACAACAACATACCACCTCAAAACAATAACAATAACAATAACAACCCACCTTTCAACAACAATAATAACAACAACAATGAGCCTCTACCGGATAATCGCCCGATGATTGAACTGCTGCAAGCCCATGTAGATGGCAACACTGATCCAATTGTTATACCCACGATTGCCGCCAACAATTTTGAGCTCAAATCTGGCTTTATCCAGATGGTCTCTACTCAACCATTCTTGGGGCGTACCATTGATGATCCACATGACCATATCAAGAGATTCTTGCAACTTACCAATACGGTCAAATTCAATGGTGTTCCACAAGAGGTAATCCGTTTACAACTTTTTCCCTTTTCTTTAGAGGGACAAGCCCGGCATTGGCTTGCTAAGGAACCGCCACAGAGTATTCTTTTGTGGACGGATTTGGAAACCAAGTTTATCAATTACTTTTTCCCACCCTCTCCTACTACCGCTTTGCGGAATGAAATCATAAAATTTGAACAAAAGTACGATGAGTCGTTTAGTGAATCTTGGGATCGTTTTAAAGATCTTTTAAGAAAATGCCCACAACATGGTTTTACCAAAGTGCACCAAATTAACACTTTTTACAATGGTTTAAACATGAATGACCAAGATTCACTAAACAGTGCCTCGGGGGGTAATCTTTTGGCTAAGACTTCCAATGCTGCTTGGGATATCATTGAGAATAAGTCTCGTGTGCAAACCAAGAGTGTTCAGACCAATATTGCTAGTGCTAGTACTAGTGACAGCGACAAGCGACTTGACAAAATCACTACGCTTCTTGAATCGCTTGCTACCCAAACCGCCAGCAACACCAACAACATCAACGCTAGAAACGCTAAAGATGCTCAAGTCAATGCCGTTAGCCAACCATGCAAGATATGCGGGGGTCCTCACTCTTACACCACTTGTACCGCCACCCAAGACTACCCTTCTGAAAATGTGAATGCAGCTTATGGCACCTATCCTCAACCTGCTTATCAAGCTCGTCCTCAAGGTGACCGCAACCTGCTTAGCTACCGCTCCAACAACTATCTCTCACCACCCGGTTTTCCTCCAAACAACCCCAACCAACAAAAAAACCTCAATCTCCCTCCTCAACAACAATAACAACCTCGTACACCTTACATACCACCTCACAAACAACAACTTCCACCTCAAAGAAACAACCAAGTTTACCAGCAACCTGCTTATCAACCACCCGCATACAATGTTCCTCCCAACCAACCCACCGCTTTACACCAAGAAGTGGAAACCTACATGAGGACTAATGATGTGATCGTGGGAAATCTTCAGCGCGAAGTGCTCAACTTGAAAGCAGACCTGGTGAAACAAGGGAACGATCTGAGAGCTGACATGAGAAACACGTTGGATAGTCAAACGAATGACTTAAAGAATATGATGGCTAGTTTCTTCCAAGGTAATCAACCCTCTTCTTCGGGTACTCTTCCGAGTAACACCGTTGCGAATCCAAGAGGGGAGATGAAAGCAATCACCACTCGCAGTGGCAAAGGTACCAAGGAACCCGAGCTTCCTATACCTCCACCGGTGGTTGTGACTAAGGAGAACGAGTCACCTACTCCTATTCCTCATCCTTCTACCTCCCCAATTTCTCCACCTCCTTCACCTTCTACCCCCATTTCCCCACCACCCGTGGTTGTGAGTGATCCTATTCCTCTAAAGCCTTCTTCTTCATCCAATATACCTTATCCTTCAAGGTTGAGGAAAGAGAAGCAAAAGAGCAAGGATGATATTCAAGTTTCAAACTTTCTCAAAATGTTTAAACAATTGAATTTTAACATCTCCTTTGCCGAGGCTCTCGCTCACATGCCCAAATACGCTAAGATGTTTAAAGATCTTCTAAGTGATAAGGAAAAGCTTCTTGACATTGCTCAGACCCAACTTAATGAGAACTGCTCCGCAGTGCTTTTAAGGAAATTGCCCACCAAACTTGATGATCCGGGTCGCTTTTTGATTCCTTGCAACTTCCCGGGAGTAGAGAATTGCATGGCCCTAGCCGATCTAGGTGCCAGTATCAACTTAATGCCCTTAAGCGTTTGGAAGCAATTATCTCTCCCTGAGCTAGTCCCCACCAAAATGACTTTGGAATTAGCTAACCGTACGGTTGCTTATCCAGTGGGGATAGCCGAAGACGTCTTTGTAGGAGTCGAGAAATTCACTTTTCCTGCTGATTTCATCGTTGTTGACTACGACATGGACCCTCGTGTGCCATTGATCATTGGTCGTCCATTCCTGAGGACCGGTCGTACTCTAATCGATGTTGAAGCCGGTGAGCTTATCATGAAAGTGGGTGACGATAAAATCGTCTTCAACATGGGAAAGCTTTCTAAACAGCCTTATTCATACGAAAGTGTTAATTGTATTGACGTTCTTGATGAGGCTTGTGAAGAACACTTCAAAGATGCTTGTAAACGTATTCCTACCTCTCTTCCCAATGTTGAGACCGTTTCCTCTATTGACTCATCACTATCTCTATTTGGAGAAAGTGATTTCCTTTGGAAAGATTTGGAAGCCACCATGGGAGATGTGAACTTAGACCATGACGATTCTACCACCAAGTGTGATGAAGATCTCCGCCTCATTGAAAACCTTCTCAAAGAAGACAATCTTTCTCCACTATCTCCGACGGTTACTACTATTGATCCTCCTTCTCCTAAAGAGGTGACTAATGATGATCCATTGTTAGTTTCACCATCTATTGAGGATCCTCCCACTCTTGAGCTTAAGGACCTACCTCCTCATCTTGAGTACGTTTTCCTTGAAGACAACGAGAAGTTACCGGTCATCATCACGAAGGACCTGAAAGAAGAAGAAAAAGCCCGCCTTGTCGCTGTGTTGAAGAAGCATAAAAGAGCTATCTCTTGGAAAATCTCTGACATTCGTGGAATTGATCCTCACTTCTGCACACACAAAATTCTCATGGAGGACGACTTTAAGCCCACAATTCAAAGCCAACGAAGGGTGAATCCAAAAATCCATGAAGTCATCAAAACAGAGGTTATCAAACTTCTTGATGTGGGTATGATTTACCCTATTTAGGATTCACCATGGGTTAGTCCAGTCCATTGTGTGCCTAAAAAAGGCGGCATCACCGTTGTTCCCAATGCAAACAACGAGTTGATTCCTACCCGTCTCGTTACTGGGTGGAGAGTTTGTATAGACTACCACAAACTCAATGATGCCACGAGAAAGGATCATTTCCCTCTACCTTTTATGGACCAAATGCTTGAACGTTTAGCGGGTAATGAATATTACTGCTTTCTTGATGGTTTCTCGGGTTATTTCCAAATACCCATCGATCCTCAAGATCAAGAGAAGACAACATTCACTTGTCCCTATGGCACATTTGCTTACAAAAGAATGCCTTTTGGCTTATGCAATGCCCCCGGGACTTTCCAAAGGTGCATGTTAGCTATCTTCCATGACATGGTTGAACAAACCATGGAAGTCTTCATGGATGATTTCTTGGTTTTCGGGGATTCCTTCTCTTCTTGCCTTGCCAATTTGGAACGTATGCTTAAGCGGTGCGAAGACACTCGCCTTGTTCTAAATTGGGAAAAATGCCATTTTATGGTAAAACAAGGCATTGTGCTAGGACACAAAATCTCTAACGCCGGTCTTGAAGTCGATCGTGCTAAAGTAGATGTCATAGCCAAATTACCTCCACCTTCAACCGTGAAGGGTGTGAGAAGCTTTCTGGGTCATGCGGGCTTCTATCGTCGATTCATTCAGGATTTCTCTAAAATCGCTCGCCCGATGACCCACCTCTTGGAAAAAGATACCCCTTTTATCTTTTCCAAAGAGTGCCTTGAAGCCTTCAACTTGCTTAAGGATAAGCTTACTAAGGCACCAGTCTTGGTTACCCCTAATTGGGAGCTGCCTTTCGAGTTGATGTGCGATGCTAGCGATTTTGCTATTGGTGCGGTTTTGGGCCAAAGAGTGAATAAACACTTCCAACCAATCCACTACGCTAGCAAGACAATGACGGAGGCTCAATTGCATTACACGACAACCGAAAAAGAGCTTTTAGCTGTTGTCTATGCATTTGAAAAATTCCGCCCCTATCTTGTCCTTTCCACCACAATCGTATATACGGACCATTCCGCGTTGAAGTACTTGATGACAAAGCATGATTCTAAGCCAAGACTTCTTCGCTGGGTTTTACTCCTTCAAGAATTCAACATTGAAATTCGTGACAAGAAGGGAGCCGAAAACCTGGCCGCGGATCATCTGAGCAGACTTGAGGATCCATATCAAGGGGATCATCCGAACAAAGAGATCAATGATTCTTTCCCCCTTGAGACCTTAATATCTATAAATCTCAATCTTGATGGCACCCCGTGGTTTGCCGATATTGCAAACTACTTAGCGGGTGGTGTTCTCATCCAAGGGTTAACATCCCAATAAAAAAAGAAGTTCTTGAACGATGTTAAGACTTACTTTTGGGATGACCCTTTTCTATTCAAACAATGCGCTGACTTGATTATTCGCTAATGTGTTGACGGACCGGCCGCTTTGGACATTCTCCAGGCTTGCCACAAAGGACCCACCGGTGGTCACTTTGGTCCCAACTACACTGCCAAAAAAGTGTTTGATTCGGGATTCTATTGGCCCACCATTTACCGTGATGCTCACGAGATGGTTAAACATTGTGATGCTTGCCAAAAACAAGGCAAGATCACACATAAAGATGAGATGCCTCAAAATTTCATACAAGAATGTGAAATCTTTGATGTATGGGGTATCGACTTTATGGGGCCATTCCCTTCTTCTAATGGCAACAAATACATCCTTGTCCCTATTGACTACGTTTCCAAATGGTTTGAAGCCAAGGCTTTACCCACTAACGACGCGAGGGTGGTTTGTAAATTCTTGAAACAACTGTTTCTCGATTCGGTGTTCCTCGTGCTATTATCAGTCACCGCGGGACTCATTTTTGCAACGATCAATTTGCAAGAGTCATGGCAAAGTATGGTGTCAATCACCGTCTTTCCACCGCTTATCATCCTCAAACCAACGGTCAAGCCGAGATATCCAACCGTGGATTGAAGAGAATTTTGGAGCGTACAGTGGGAGAGCATCGCGCCGCGTGGGCCGATAAGTTAGATGATGCTCTGTGGGCTTTCCGTACTGCTTATAAGACCCCGATCGACTGTACGCCTTATCATCTTGTGTACGGGAAAGCTTGCCACCTCCCTATCGAGCTGGAACATAAGGCATACTGGGCCTTGAAGTGGGCTAACTTCGACATCAACAAAGCCGGTGATTTTCGCAAGATTCAACTCAATGAGCTACAAGAATTGAGGAATCAAGCTTACGAGAACTCATTGATCTACAAGGAGAAGACCAAGATTGTCCACGATGCTAAAATCAAGAACCGAGAGTTCCACGTTGGTGATCATGTCTTACTCTTTAACTCTCGGTTAAAGATCTTCTCAGGCAAGTTGAAGAGCCGCTGGTTTGGTCCATTCACCATCGCCAATGTTTTTCCCTATGGCACCATTGAGCTTTCTCAGCCAAATGGGCCCAACTTCAAGGTGAATGGTCAGCGTTTGAAATTGTACATTGGTGAGGACATCTCTCAAGAGATGATTCCGTCCCTCACCACGTTCCCCATGAACTAATTTTGGGTCGAGTCAGGCTCGTGACTCGGTTATAAAAAACAAGCGCTCCTCGGGAGGCAGCCTGAGTCTCTATCTTTTTCCGTTTAACCCCCTAAGTGTAGGGGGGCCTCTATAGGTTCTTTGTCTTTGTGTGGTGATGTGATTACAGGGATGAATGCACTCTTGGAACCTACGAAGAACCGTGCTCCCGTGTTATCCGAAATCCGGTTCTATCTCTCAACTATCGTGATTCAATTTTCTTCATACTCACATTTGAAATTGATCACTTTAGTCGTCTCTTCCTTAACTTGAGTTAACCAACGTGCACAATGTCATAAGTGTAGGGGAGACTTTTCCCACATGCTTAAACATTGAGGACAATGTTTATCTTAAGTGTAGGGGGACTTCTATCGAAGTTTTAAGTGGACTTTTCCATGAAAATGCCTTCATTTAACCGAAAAATCATCTTTTTCAACATTTTTCAAATTTTAATTAACTTTGGCCATGTAGTTGAAATTTTTAAATTTTTATCGTTACTTTTATATGTATATATCCCGCAATAAAGTAATAAATATTAATAAAGTGGTGTAGCTAGTTTAGAAGTCTTTGACATATTAGGCCCGTTGCGATTATTTTGACTCAACCCGAATAGACTTATCCAAGTTTATTCTAGCTAGTATCCTTAACCATGTAGACCTTAATTGGTTTATTAGGCTAAGTGTCCACGAGTCTCATTACTTAAGATTTTAAATTGTGGAGGACGAGAAATGATAGAGTCAATTATAAGTCAGTATTCTTGCACAAGCTCACTTGGTGTAATTATTTGCCTATTCTCCCATCACTTGCTAATAATTTATCTGCAATAAGTAAGGTCGTACGATTTGAAAAGTTACTTAGCTTCTAGCCCAAGATCGTTTAAAAGTTGCTCGGTAATGATAAGAGTTCATAGCCAAGGCATAACTTATGAAGCGGGGCGCGAAGATTGGCGAGTCCGAAAATGCCCTAACAAGGCATGAGGATTCCATTTTATTGCTAAAGATCCAAAGTGATAAGAAAAGCATTATTCCCAAAGTCAATATGAAGGATCAAGACTCACGACGAAAAGCAATCAACTCCCATAAAGATGATGGAGAAGTCTATCCGAAAAGACCCTAACAAGGTATGAGGATAAATAGATCCAAGTCCGAAAAGGAGGCGGATCGTTGTATCTCAAAATCCCAAATAGAGATTGAAGAAATAATCATGAAGTCGTGGTCAACAAAGTTGGAGTACCTCTCAAAAGTCTCCATGTGAAGAAACTCTATGAACGATGAGAAGACCATTATCTCAAGCACATCTCTCAAGATATGAAGTATGAAGTACATGCCAAATATCATCCCTAGAAAGGTCTCAAATCGTGAACCGAGTTATGCCAAGATATGAACTTTTTGATATCCCGAGAAGCAGTTTTAAGAGATTTTGTCCTTTAGCTAACTATTGATCAAATCGTCCTACTTTGCTTTCAGCCTAAATAAACTATCGAAATAAGTCCAAAAATGCATCTTCATGATCATTCTAAGACAAAAATAAAATATAAGAGATACACCTAGGAATAAGGGAGTTTAAGCATATAATTAAGCCATGTGTGTAAGTGTTGATTTACTAACTTATAATAACAATGATCTCGTTTTTAAGCTTAGTTTGGGAAACGTGAAACTTGAGGGTGATAAATCTTCGCAGCACCAAAGCCCTAATGTAAGTCATTAATTTCTTTGCAAGTTATTTGCATGTAGCTATTTTCAAGTGAAAATGGTTTTCTATCCTTTTATTTACTTTAAAGATTTTAATTTCTCTTAGTACTTAAATTTTTGTTTAGTAGTATTTTAATATGGCCAAGGTTGATTAATTATGAGAAAAGTGTAAAATTGCTTTATCACTAAGCATTGCATGAGGGCATGGCAATGGTTAAGTGTAGGGGATTTGATAGGTGTGTAAACACCCATCCTTTTTCCACTTAATTCTGGCTAAAACGAGACCAAAACACGTATTGAATGTCATTTGTTTGGAATTATGCGTGGTTTTTGTGTTTATTGTGTTTTCAGAGCCAACCGGATGAATATTGAAGAAAACATGAGATTGCACGGGTTTTATGGAAGAAAAAGACTCAAGACAAAGTCTATTGTCCAAGAGATGCAAAAGATTTGAAGTCACTGGGCCTATTTGACGATTTATCGAAGAAAAGGACCAAAGATGGAAGATTAACATAAGTCGAAGAAACTCAAGTCTATTAAACGAAGAAATTAAAAGACGAGTTGAATTTAATCGACGACAAATCCCGAATCAGAATCGAAAACGTCAACTTTTCTGAAAAGACGAGAAGACAAGAAGAACGGGAGAAAGCCCACTCACCAACCAAAGGGGACACCTATATAAAGGGTTCCCCTCGCACTTTTCATTCAGTTTTAGTTTTCATTTTTACATCTTTTTCTTTCTTTTCGGTTCGTAGTCATCACCAACACCACTAGGGTGTTTGGTGATTTTGATTATTGTTCTTCCAAATCTTGTAGTTTAATCTTGTCTTTTATTTGTTCAACATTAATCATTAATACAAGTCTTCCTTTAATCTTTTCATTCATCTTGTTCTTCATCATCTTTTTATTTCAAGTTCTTAAGTTCTTATTTAGTTGAGTTTTGATCTTAAGAAGTTGTTGAATTTGTGTTTTTGTGATTGGGATTTGATCCTTGTAGTTGGTAGATGATTTGTGGTTAATTTGGTAAAACCTTTTTGCTTATTTAGCTTGATTTTGGATTAAATCGCATTTCCCTGTTTTTTTTTCTGAAAAAGTACTGTTCTTGAGTTTCCCAGGTTCCGGATGAACCAAAAGTTCCGGATGAACTAAAAGTTCCGGATGAACAAAAGTTCCGGATGAGCATTAAAAGTTCCGAGTGAAAGTGTTTTTAAAAGTTCCGAATAAGTTTTCAAAAGTTCCGAATCAATTTCTTTTTAAAAGTTCCGAATGAATTTTCTTCTCAAAAGTTCCGAATCAGTCTTTTAAGTTCCGCATCAGTTTTATTTCCAAATGTTCCGAGTGAACTTCCGGATAAACTTCCGGGTCAAAAGTTCCGGATCAACAACTTCCGGATGAAAGTTCCGGACCAACTTCCGAATCAATCTTCCGAACAAAGTTCCGGATCAACTTCCGAATGAAAGTTCCGGGTGAAGTTCCGACCAAAGTTCCGAGTGAAAGTTCCGGGTGAAGTTCCGAGTCAAATCTTCCGAGTAAAGTTCCGAATTAAGTTCCGGATCAATCTTCCGAACCAAACTTCCGAGTAAAGTTCCGGATCAAGGAGTTGACACCTTTTCATTCGGAAAACTTCCGAATCAGTAAGAACTTCCGAATCATTTTTTTCTTTTTAGCATTTTTTAAGTGTTACTTACCGTTTCTTACTGTTTCTTCATTTTTATTTCAAGTTTTATTAATTGTTATAAATTTAATTGCTTTTAAATTTAGTTTACATTCTCGTGCATTTAAACCTTAGGTAGAATAGAAAACCACTCCCCTTTTTAGTAACCAAGAACAATCATTCCACTTAGAACCAAGATCAATTCGAGAGGATATCGAGAGAATTTAGAACCCCACATACAAAAACCTAGTATCAGGTATACTACGTCGAAGGGCTCAATCACAATCTTTTCTCAGTTGGTCAATTCTGTGATGCGGATTTGGAGGTTGCTTTCAGAAAGAAGACATGTTTTGTTCGTGATTATGATGGGAATGACTTACTTACCGGTACACGGGGTACTGATCTTTACACAATTTCACTTCAAGACACAACTTCATCAACTCCAATCTGCTTCATGGCTAAAGCTTCAACGACTCCGGCATGGTTATGGCATCAACGTCTTTCTCATCTCAACTTTGATACCATCAACTTGCTTTCCAAGAAAGATATTGTGAGAGGCCTTCCAAGTTTGAAATTCATCAAAGATCATCTTTGTTCTTCTTGTGAACTTTGTAAAGCTAAACGAAGTAGCTTCAAAACAAAGACCACACCAAGCTCTAAAGGACGGTTAGATCTTCTTCACATGGATCTGTGTGGTCCCATGCGTGTTTAGAGTATCAATGGAAAGAAATATATTCTAGTAATTGTCGATGATTACTCAAGGTACACATGGACTCACTTCTTGAGGTCCAAGGATGAAACACCCGAAGTTCTCATCAGCTTCCTTAAACTGATACAACGTGGTCTTCAAGCTCAAGTTAAAGTGGTTCGTACTGACAGAGGTACATAATTTTTGAATTCAAATCTAAGAAAGTATTTTGAAGCCGAAGGGATTGAACACGAAACATCTATTGCTCGAACACCCGAACAAAACGGCGTTGTTGAAAGAAGAAACCGTACTTTAGTTGAGGCTGCTCGAACATTACTATCCGCTTCAAAACTTCCACTATACTTTTGCGCCGAAGCTGTGTCAACCGCTTGCTACACACAAAATCGTTCCTTAATTATCCCAAGACACGAAAAGACACCATATCACATAATTCATGATCGAAAACCTTCACTCAAACACCTTCATGTTTTTGGATGTACGTGTTACATTATTCGAGATGGTGAAAATCTGGACAAGATGAAAGAGAAAGGTGATGCATGTATTCTTGTGAGATATGCAACTCAGTCTAAGGGATATAGAGTGTACAACAAGAGAACAAAATTGATTGTCGAGACCATTCACATTCGATTTGATGAATTACAAGAAATGGCACTTGAACAAAACAGTTTAAGTCCCGATCCACAACGACAAACGACTTCCGTTCACAACCGCATGGAACTCGGAACTCAAGACCACAGCAATGAACCGTCAAGTTTAACGCTGGTTCCAGAAAATGTTCCAAGAGCTGATATGACAGTCGACATGACAATTAAAGAGTTGGAAATGTTATATGGACCAATGTATGATGAATATTTCACGGGGGAGAAAAAAGTTGTATCGAAGTCTTCCGCTGTCACTCATGATAAGAATGATGATACCGATCATCGTCAACAAAAGGATACAACTTCATCTACTTCAACACCGGTTGCTGCAGATTTACCTTCTCATAATATCACTTCAACAATCGATCCTACAACATCCACAACTACTGTCATTGCTCCAGAGAACACAAATCAAGCAGACGATGCATTATCTGACGAAGACGAATTTATCAACCCATTCGGTACACCGGTACATGAAACTGGAGAGTCTTCTACTCGCCATGTTGATCCGTCAAATATGCATAAATTCTATCAACGACATCCTTCAACACATCATTGGACCCGAGATCATCCTTTGGTTCATGTAATTGGAAACCCTTCGCAGCCCATTCGCACAAGACGACAGCTTAACACTGATGGCGATGTTTGTATGTTCGCACTCGCCTTGAGTTCAGCTGAACCGAAAAACATCAAAGAAGCCTTGGCTGATCATGCTTGGATTGAATCGATGACGAAAGAACTTCAACAATTTGAAAGACTTAAAGTGTGGGAACTTGTTGACAGACCATACGATGTAATTCCATTCAATCTTCGATGGATCTGGAAAAACAAGATGGATGAAGAGAACACGATCATCAAGAATAAATCTAGGCTAGTGGCTAAAGGGTATGGACAGAAAGAGGGTATTGATTTTGAAGAATCATTTGCACCAGTAGCTCGAATGGAAGCGGTCAAGATTTTTCTTGCTTATGCTGCACATAAGGGATTCATTGTCTACCAAATGGACGTAAAGACGGTGTTTCTTAACGGTCTTTTGAAGGAAGAAGTCTATGTCACGCAGCCAGAAGGATTCGTCAATCCTCATTATCCTCACCAGGTGTATCGTCTCCACAAAGCACTATATGGACTCAAGCAAGCTCCAAGGGCGTGGTACGACGAGCTCTCGAAATTTCTAGTCTCCAAAGGTTTCTCAAAAGGTTCCATTCATTTAACTTTGTTCACTTATAAATATGGGGATGACATTTTGCTTGTGCAAATTTATGTTGATGACATTATTTTCGGGTCTACAAACTCAAAACTTTCAAAATGGTTTGAAAAAGTAATGCACAACAGATTTGAAATGTCTATGATGGGCGAACTAAAATTCTTTCTAGGAATTCAAGTTCACCAATCCCCAAGTGGTATCTTCATTAACCAAGCTAAGTATTGTCAAGAGATAATCACAAAGCATGGTATGACATCATGTGACCCCGTTGGGACACCATTATCAACCACATCCCTAGATGCTGATTTGGAGGGATTACCCATAGATCAAACGAGATATCGTTCCATGATCGGGTCCCTCATGTACTTGACAGCAAGCAGACCTGATATTCATTATGCTACATGTTATTGTGTACGATATCAAGCACGACCCACTGAAAAGCACCTCAAGGAGGTTAAACGGATCTTTCGGTACCTTAAGAATACCATTCACATGGGACTATGGTATCTGAGAGAAACCGGTTTCTTTCTAACGGCCTATTCAGATTCTGATCATGCAGGGTGTCTTGATACACGTAAAAGTACTTCTAGTGGTGCACAATTTCTAGGTCAAGATAAGCTTATGGGATGGTCTTCTAAGAAGCAGGATTGCACATCATTGTCATCAGCCGAAGCGGAGTATGTGTCTTTATCTGTGTGTTGTGCTCAAGTTCTTTGGATGAGAACACAACTCACGGATTATGGCTTCCACTTTGATAAAGTACCTATGTACTGTGACTCAAAGTCTGCCATAGCCATCTCCTGCAATCCGGTACAACATTCTCGCACGAAGCACATTGATGTCAGATATCACTTCATTAAGGAACAAGTTGAAAAGGGTATTGTTGAATTATACTTTGTTGGAACTGATTACCATTTAGCTGACTTGTTTACAAAAGCTCTTTCGAAAGAGAGGTTTGCGTATCTTGTTAGGCAAATTGGTATGAGATCTTTGACTCTAGCAGAACTGGAGATTCTGGCAAAGAAGCCTGCTTGATTCATCTATCAAACATCTATCTTGTAAACATTAATGAAAAAGCAAAATACAAAATTAAAAAATCTTTGATAATCCAAAAATATTCTTCTCGACATGTCTTTCAGTATCGATAATATGGACGTACCTAGAAATGTCGCTCAATAACGACACGGGTGTGTACATAAAGCTCGAAACTGTCTATTTTTCAAAACATGTCATTTCTATCTTTTCAAAAGGAAATTGTCTATTTTGGACAATATTTCCAACAACGGGTAGAGCAATCTATCACGGGTTGAGCTTGTCACAAAACATTCAACGTTTTGAGCTCAACACAATGGCTTGTAATCACTTTCAGATTGTAACCCGGAACTATATTCACGGGGGAGTGTATGATTTTGTGCCCTTACCCTTAGCAAAAGAAGTTAAATCTTCTTACACTTGAGTGGATTCGTCAAGACATTCAAAGTCTATGAACTCAAGTTTATGCTTTAGAAAAACCTTTTCGTAAAAAAGAATTGATTTTTTCAAAAAGCGTTGAACACAATTTTTTCAAGCATTTCTCAATGATATTCAAAATCTTTCAAAAATTGTGTGTTCAACAACTCCTATCCTCAAAAGTTTAATGTGGATCAAATCCTCGTAATGACAATTCGATTGGATCAATTTTTGAGGGGGAGCGTTCCAAAATTCATGCTAAGTGTGACACATCTTTCTACTGAAGAATTTCAAGACTATCTTTCAAAATATATTTTAATCAAATTTGGTATCTCTATTATCAAAAGATTTTATATATTAGAGATAGGGAGAGAAATTGTGATTAAAATGTGATCTAAAGACTCAAGCACTCATGGTTACGATTAAATACCCACAACATCTTTAATTCACGACGTTACTGGTGTCAAAAGGGTGGTTAGGTGTAAGTCCTATAATCCAACCAGAACCGGAGGGATCTTCCCAGGGACAATCCAATAAATTATTAGAAGTCCTTAGGAAAGATGGAGTAGAATGTGAACGTAGTTGAATGCCGACTAAGTACTGATGATAGCAATGGAACAATCACAACAAGGTGCTATTAATGATGTCTTGGTAAGCAGTGAAGGGGTTGAAGAATGAAAAAGAAATGTAAGGATAAAGGGTGTAAAGAAAGAAGCCCTCCATACAACTTAGGAATAAACCGGGTCAACACATCATGAAGACAACTCATCATGGACCCAGTGATGTGTAGCACAACCCTTTCCTAGCTACTCAGGCTTCTCTCAAAAGAAGTTTGTTTTATTGTCACGGAGAACAACACGACTTCTATTGACTTTCTCACTCCGAGATAGTTGATATTGAATAGGTGGCATCTACTCCAGCCTTCGACCACTAAAAGTACACAAATCGAGTCTAGAGCCAAGAGATAAATCAAATCTCGTTAGGACACACGGATGAAGATCAAGAGAGTCCTACGCTATATCCCTGTGATATTGCTAGAACACTCAGAGTGATACTACTTAGTATTCACAATGATGAGTGGAAATCCTTCCAGTGTTAACATCAAACAACACTGCGGTAGGTCATATGCAAGATTCTTTATGAATTGAACATGTGTAAAACTGAAAAGCAACAGTGGTTTGATTCTGAATTGATTCAAACTCGTTTCAAGTTTCTACGCAATATCTTTATGGTCTTGCCAAAACATTTAGAGTGATATTTATTAATTTTCACAGTGACGAATGGAAATCCTTCTAGCGTCAACATCAAACAGTGCTACGGTAGGTGACTTGTGAGATTCTTATGAATCAAACTTTTGTCAACTGGAAAGCAACAATGGTAAGATTCTTAATGAATCAAACTTGTTCCAGGAATTTGAATTGACGACTTTAATCAAGCGGATATTTATCCAATTGATTCACTCTTTATGTTCGCAGTCTTGCTTTGAGACGGTCGAGTAAAGAGAACGGCTAGTACTGCCGCGAAACCCTGTCAAGGAGATTCTTAATTGAATCTACCTAATCACAGGTACGATATTTAATCGTATAACGGTCTTCACCGACCGAAGGTAAAACGATACCGATTTAGGACGAATGTCAAAGCCATTCAGTCCGTGTCTATGTTTTGTCTCGAGAAGGTGGTGTCACAGTGTACCCAGCAAAGTCTTGAAAACTACATATTCATGCCCAAAGACTTATTCAACAATTAATAGTGTGAGCATGTGGATGAAGACACAAGATCGCGAGATGGGAAAGACAAGTCAAGAATGATTTGAAGATCTCAAGATTAAAGACAAAGTCGAAAGACAACGACAAAGGCTTAAAGATCACAGCATGAAGGAACAACACTACTATTACACGTTCAAGACTCTTTTATGACGAAATTCATAAATCTCCATGGGACTCCAAATATCAAAGAGGAATGACCTCACATTGGGGGAGATTGTTAGCCTCAAAATATTGAGTCAAACAAGAATGTTCGGTCATAGGTTTCTATTGTAATATTTATTAGAACGTTGTAATAGATAGTTAAATAGTCGTGGTTCACGGGCTTGGATTTAAACTAATTAAAGTCCAAAAGATAAGCCCGGCCCAATATATAATCTATTAAAGCCCGCATGTGGGTGGACTATATATACTACCCTCCTAGCATGTTAGGAGGGTGGATGGTCATTAGTACTCTCATTATTCTAATCTAATATTCACCAAGCTAATCATCTTTTCTCTCTACTTTCTCTCACTACTTTCTCTCTCTAGAATTCATCTTCTTCATCTATTTTCTTTCTTTCTTCCTTGCTTAATCATCACAAATATATGGGACAACACCTACAAACATCAAACAAGCCATGACTGGTCATGCGTGGATTAAATCAATGCAAGACGAAATTCATCAGTTTGAACGCCTAAATGTTTAGGAACTTGTTGACAGACCCTATGGAATGTAAATTTTAGATTTCAAATGGATCTGGAAAAACAAACTGGATGAAGAACAAACGATCATCAAAAACAAATCTCGTCTTGTGGTTAAGGGATACCGTCAACAAGAAGGCATAGACTACGATGAATCATTCGCTCTAGTTGCTCGTTTGGAAGCTGTCAGGATATTCCTTGCTTATGCTGCACATAAGGGCTTCACGGATTTTCAGATGGAAGTTAAAACTGCTTTTCTCAACGGTTATTTGAAGGAAGAAGTGTATGTTAATCAGCCGGAAGGATTCATCGATCCTCATCATCCTGACAAAGTCTATCGTCTCAAGAAGGCTGTATATGGACTTAAACAAGCTCCAAGGGCATGGTACGAGGAACTATCAAACTTCTTGGTTTCCAAAGGATTTTCCAAAGGTTCTATTGATCCTACTCTCTTTACTAATAAATATGGGGATGACATACTGCTCGTGCAAGTTTATGTTGATGACATTATTTTTGGTTCTACGAACCCAAAACTTTCAAAACGTTTTGAAAAATTAATGCACAGCAGATTTGAAATATCAATGATGGGGGAGCTAAAATTCTTTTTAGGCCTCCAGATTCATCAATCCCCACGTTGTATCTTCATTAACCAAGCTAAGTATGCTCAAGAGATACTTAAAAAGCATGGTATGACCTCATGTGCTCGCGTCGGTACACCATTGTCGACCAAATCCCTAGACGCTGACTTGTACTCATATCCCGTAGATCAAACGCGATATCGTAGTATGATCGGGTCACTTATGTACCTTACAGCCAGCAGGCCTTATATTCATCATGCCACATGCTATTGTGCATGATATCAAGCCAGACCTACTCAAAAGCACCTCAAAGAGGTTAAACGGATCTTTCGGTACCTTAAGAATACCATTCACATGGGACTCTGGTATCCGAAGGAAACCGGTTTTCATCTAACAGCTTTTTCAGATTCTGATCACGCAGGTTGCCTTGATAGTCGCAAAAGCACTTCTGGTAGCGTACAATTTCTAGGGGAAGACAAACTTGTGAGCTGGTCGTCAAAGAAGCAGGATTGCACTTCGCTCTCATCAGCTAAAGCAGAATATGTGGCTCTATCTGCCTGTTGTGCTCAAGTCCTCTGGATGAGAACTCAACTCACGGATTATGGCTTCCACTTTGATAAAATACCTATGTATTGTGACTCAAAGTCGGCCATAGCCATCTCTTGTAATCCGGTTCAACACTCCCGTACCAAGCACATCGCAGTCATATATCACTTCATCAAGGAACAAGTGGAACGTGGTATCGTGGAATTATACTTTATCAGAACTGAGTACCAGATAGCTGACTTGTTTACAAAAGCCCTATCTCAAAATAGGTTTCAGTATCTCGTTGGCCGTCTGGGTATGAAGTATATGACTCCAGAAGACTTGGAGGTTTTGGCAAATGAAGCTGCTTGATTTTTCTCTCATAATGACTTCTAAGCGCATCACAGCTTAGGACTTGGACCTCAACTAAGGAAAGTTTATCTCGGACGATAACTTATCCTTCTCAACGAGAAAATCATATTTCTCGGTCATGAGCTTCTCATAAAAACATTCAAAGTTTTTAAGTTCATGAAAAACGATTTCTAAGTAAATTCCAGCTTAGACCTCGAACTTCAACTTAAGGAAAGTTTATCACGGATGATAACTTATCCTTCACAACGGGAAATTTATTTTTCTCGGTCATGAGCTAGTCACAAAACAATCAAAGTTTTGAGCTCATGAAAAACGGACCCGAAAGGGATGTGTACGTTTCAGTGCGCTTTCCCTAAGCAATAGAAGAGAAGTCTTCTATCCTGATTATTTAAAACCGTTGAACACAATTTTTCAAGAATTTCTCAAAAGGTTTTTCTAAATCTTTCAAAACTGTGTGTTCAACACTCCCTTCCTTATATGTGGTTTATATATCTCAAAATTGTCATATGTTATTTTGATCAATTTTTGAGGGGGAGCGTTTTAAAATCAAGCCTTTAATGTTGTTGGGGTACATCTCTGAAATTGTCATATTTTATGTATCCAACACATTCCGAAACTGATATGAAATTGTCAAATGTAATATACTATATCGGAAAAGGCATCTCAACTCCGTACCTCAAAATATTTTGTGGTGTCGTTTTTCCAAAATTTTGTCAAATTTTGTTTCATGACACACATATATTATTGAAGGGGAGCAACCCGACCACAAAAGTTCCATGATTCATGCGTGCACACATGTTTCTCTCCCAATCGGTTTTTAGAAAATGTCATATTTAATCAATTGGTATCTTTAATATTATGTTTTTATATTAGAGACAGGGGGAGAAAATGTGATTAAAATGTAATATATCTTAACATGTGATCTTAAAGACTCAAGTGCAACTCTTTCCTTCACATGCTAAACTATTTTTTATATCGATGCATGTGTGTAGGGGAAGCTTTTCGGAAATATAAAACTTTCAAAGTGTTAAAAGTTTTGATTTTTATCAAGCACTTTGAATGGTTTTCAATGGTTTTATGGTTACGATCTTTACCCAAAACAACCTAGTATCCACGACGGAACGATGGAGTCAAAAGGTGGTTTAGGATAGGAAACTAAGTCCTATGATCCAACCAGAACCGGAGGGATCTACCCAACGACATTCCATAGCTAGAAATAGTTGTCCTTAGGAAAGATGGAGTGGAATGAAGCTGAATGTGGACCAATTACTTAAGTTAGCACTAGAACAATCACAACAAGGTGCTAATGATGACGTATTGGTAAGCATTGAAGGAGTTGAATATTCTATGCAACTTAGGTAGAAACCGGGTTAACACATCTTTTGAAGACAAGTGTCATGGACCCAGTGATGCGATGCACAACCCTTCCCTAGCCATTCGAGTTTCTCTCAAAAGAAACTTGTCTCATTGTCACGGAGATCAACACGTATCTATTGACTTTCTCACTCCGAGTCAGTTAATATTGAAAAGGTGGCAGTTTGCTCCAGCCTCCGATTACCAAAATGCACTTATTGAGTCTAGAGCCAAACGAGATCTATCTATCATCTCATTAGGACACAATCGAGTCCTACGCATTATCCTTGTGATATTGTCATAACATATGAGTGATATGATTCACAATGAAGATGGAAATCCTGCTTGAGCCAGCATCAAACAAGCTCATGGTAGGTAACTTGTGCGATTCTACACGAATCAAACTTGTGAGAACTAGAAAGCAACTAAGTTTGGATTCTTAATTGATTCAAACTTGATTCCAGGTTCACAAAATCCATGTGATCTTGCCAGAACATTCAGAGTGACACTCATTAGTGTTCACAGTGACGAATTGAAATCCTTCCAGTGTCAACATCAAACAGCACTGCGGTAGGTAACTCGCAAGATTCTCTATGAATCAAGCTTGTGACAAACTGGAAAGCAACAATGGTGCGATTCTTATTGAATCAAACTTGTTCCAGGAATTCTGAATTTACGACTCTAATCAGACGGATAATTTATCCTTATGATTCACTCTTTACGTTCGCAGTATGCTTTGAGACGGTCGAGTAAAGAGAACTGGCTACTACCACCGGGAAACCCTGTCAAGGAGATTCTTAATCGAATATACCCGATCACAGGTACGGTATCTAATACCGTTTAAACGGTCTTCACCGACCGGAGGTAAAACGCTACCTAGTTAGGATGAAATGTTCAAAGCCATTTTATCCGTGTCTATATATGTTGCTTCATATCAAGAAGGTGGCGTAGCTGTGTAACCGATGTCGATTCAGAAGTCACAAGAGCACACGATGGCGATAATCAAGATACCTAAGAATGTAAGAATGTAATAGGTCATCTTAGTCACAAGGAGCACAGATGAAGATCTCATGCACTCAAAGTCAAATGGTAAATGCTCAAGATAAAGATCACAAAAGCATGAAGGAACAAAGCTGTTACAAACAAGATCAAGACCAAGATACAAGACCAAAGCAGGAAGATCTCCTCTACAATAATGTATTCACTCAACCATCTTATGCTTTTTAAGCTTTTTAAGATGACCGATACATTGGGGGAGATTGTTAACCCTATATTTTATATAGTCGAACAAGAATGTAATAGGTCATCTTAGTCGTTAATGGTCTTGTATTGTAATAGGTTAGTCGGGAAAACCGGGCTTGGACTTAAAGCTAATATTGTCTAAGTTAGGGGCGTAAGCCCAAGACAAAGCCAAGCCCGACCCAAGGATACTAAACCCACGGCCCATATGCCAAGGGTATATATACCCTCTTCCATGTGTGGAAGAGGGTGTTGGTTCATTTTACTTTCTCTCTCTAGTAAACATTAACCTTCCAAAATCTCTCTAGTTTCTCTCTCTACTTTTCTTCTCTTTCTCTCTCTAAATATCTCTTCTAGATCTTGTGTTATGGACTGATATTAGATTACCAAGTTGGCTATTGAAGGTGGAAGCAATGGGTGACTCTTTGTTGGGGCTTGCACTAATCAAGTACTAATTTATTTTAAGTGTTCGAATAGCCAGGATATCTGACGAGTCTATAACTAATTCATACATAAAATATTGATTTTGGATTTTGTGTTATTATAGAGGTCTGATCTCTTCCGTTGCTGAATTGCTCACGTTGGTGTTATGGACATTCTTAGGTTTCACAAGTTTATAATTGGTAAGTCTGTATGCCCTATGTTTAGTTACAGAAGTTGTTTGGATTTGCGTTTCAAATTTGATTATTACTCCCATCCCGTGAGAGGCGTCTCCTGTAATTCACATGTTTATTTCGGACAAAAGTGTATTGAGTATTGACTTTCAACCAGACTTGACTCTTATGAAAACAACTGATGTTGGTCATGTTTAGTAAATGTGTAGGTTTATTATGACAAATGTATAGGATATCAGTGAAAGTATATGCTAAAGTCAATATAAAAAAATCTTAATGTATCAAAGATTCCAAGGGAAGGCTTTCTAGGTGGGGACGTATAATAGCATTCATGGGGAGCAACCCTGCTGAAATGTGCAACTGTTTACTTGTTTGCGTTTATCCACTTGTATTCCAAACACACAACTACAAAAAGAGTAAAATGTATCAACTGCAAATAGAGTAAAGTCTTATTTGACCAGAGTTTGAGATATTAAACAAAACCGATTGTCCCGCGAAGAAAAGTGGATGGTTCAAAATTGCCTACTATTAACCAGAAGTATAGGCTACCTCTTAGGATCACAAGGTAACAGGTGGATCTAGAAATAATCTTCATCAAGTGCATCCTTGGCTGATATTCTCTACATAACAGACAAGATGAAACAACAGAAATAGTGAGCATAAGTAAATCACATACACGATATTTTAAGTGTACACATAATTTATGAAATATGACACAATAAAAGCAATAAAATAAGGTTAAGCCAAATTCAGAAAGAAAGAGAAATATAGCTCTATATACTGCCTGAAGACCTTTCAAAGACGTTCACAAGATCTGCATACTTTTCCGAGAAAGACTCTTAAAAACTGTTGTTACCTTCTATGTATGTAAACTCATAAGAGCATGGACTTAACAAAACCTAAAATGAGAACAAAGGCCACATAATTGGTATCTTCTGCACAAACGCTGATAGAGTGGGCCAAAAGCCGTTGCAAAAAGTACCTCGTAAGTAACCATCTGTGAAACCTACAGCTGTATAAGTAATTGTTTCATCATTTATCACACGTACCTGAATAGTACAATGAAGCCATAAGTCTCTGCAGCCATTCCAGTTATGGGCCATCCAATGATAAAAAGGAAGAAGCCAATACTGAAAGATATTGTACCTTGTGCAACTAATTAAGTAAAATTATAAAAATGAAGGCACACAAACAACACGAAGGACGAACCGACAAACTGTAAGAAAGCATTGGAAAACAAAACAAAACATCTCAAGAACAAAACATGTATATTGAGAAAACAAAACATCTATAGTGCCTGTTTAGATAAAAAAAATCCGGGTGATAAATAGCTTGTAAACAATAGTGCCTATTTGGATTAGCCTCTAACAGTTATCCTATTGAGTAACCTAAGATTAGATTGATGAGAGAATAAGTTTGAGAAGATCTGTAACTGCAAATTCAACATACCTGACTGGTGATTAATTTTGATTGATGACCAGAATGAATTGTCGTCACCTTCACTAAAAGAAACTCGACCATCATATTTTATAGACAGGGAGGATACTGTTCAATATTCACCTCAAAAATAAACACCTGAGCGTCAACCTCTACACGGTACAGCAGAATAAACCCAAATAGCATCATCAATCTCAAGTTCTCAACTATACATATAGTAGCATTGGTTATAATTTTAGATATCGTTTCACTCAGATATATAAATAGGCATACACGAATATTCGAAACAAAAAATCCAAAAACCTATGCAAAAACATAACTGTATAAACAAAATGATATGCAAGTTTGAACTATTCAATGTCTAAGAATCATACCCAGTTCAAACAGTTGGAGATGGATTAGTGAGCAGTTCAAGCGATTTCTTAAGATAATCTACAGTAACGAAAGTGTCATCAAACATCAATGCTCCAACAGAAAACCTTATTTCCTTGTGTGCCTCCGTAATCTTCTCAGGGGACGGTTGGTAATTGATGTCATTCTGATACCACTATCAATTTTGAACATCTGAATCTCGATCCATCTTATAGCAACCAACTTTTTAAAGCACAACTGACGATTGTTTGACTTGCTTCTGCCATCTTCTATAGACAAAAAAACTACCAGATCCTGTTATGAAAATTATAAAAAAATTAGGCTAAAGATATACCTTGAGCTGGTAAACCCGAATCATGAGGAACTCTGTTTGTGGTGCCTTCATTAAGTATCACAAGAAGCTTCCGACTTCTGAAACCGAACCAAATCAATAACACACATTTAAAACTGTATCGATGGTTAGCACCTCATCCTACCAGAAGCTTAAAAAACCTTGAAAACTTGAATGCAACTGAAAAGCAATATAGAATAACCTCTAAACAAGTTTTTTTCTAATCATTAAAACAAAAAGTCTCCAATATATTTTACCCATTGTGTACCTGCGGGAACAATTCGAAAAAAACAAAACAAAAAAAAAATTAGGATTTAATTGATCATGGATCTTTAATAAGATCAATTCAATCCAATTCATGTCGATCTTTGATTTGATTTGGTGTGGTTTTTTAATAAGGCTGATTTAGATTTAGCCTTGATTGATTTAAATTAAAAAAATGAATTAGGGTTTTGATTGATCATGGATCTTTAATAAGATCGGATTAGTTCTATCCAATTAATGTCATTCTTTGATTTGATTTGGTGTTTATTTTTAGGCTTATGTATCTATGATAGATGGAGGTTATGAAGAGCAGGAAAAAAAAGATAAAATATCCATGGAGGTATGAAGGTTGTGTGTGTTTTTACCAGTCCATTGAGGAAGAAAAATGAAAAATAAAAAATAATATAGACAATATATACCCGCGGTATGAAAATGCAATTTTCATATAAAACGCGATTTACAAAACTGCGGTCCGCCCAAAATCACAAAGATGAGTTAAAAAAGGAAAAAAATGAGATTTTTTAGCAAATACTCAAATCCTGTTGGTTAAAAGATGTGACTGGGATATGATTGGGATTAAAACTATGGTTTCAAGTCATAATTATACCTATATTAGGTTAATGTAGTGTAGGTGTTTAAAATTGTTAAAGTTAGAAGTATTGTGGACCGTTGGATGCACTTTTTTGATCAAGATCAAGTTAATAATTCGTCAATGGCATTTTTGTAATACTTATTAAATAAAAGGGTATCATGTTACATTGTAAATTTAAAAAGAAAAACAAATAGATGTTGTTTGTTAATAATCAGGATATACCATTAGTTGACCCGTTACACTAAACCCACCATTTTCGCTTCTTTGTACCAACAACCAGACTCCATTATTGCATAGATATCAACGATAGAAAAAATTAACCACAATCAAAGCTTGGGATTTGAAGTGTATCATCTAATCCCGTCATTGTTGCTACATTCATTCCAAAATCATATCAACAAATATTTCGAGAGGGCTATAATTTGGGGATTTGGTTCAACATATGATTATAACAGTTACAAGTATAAATAATGAAGACCATGGATCAAGACCAAAACATTGGAGTTTCTTTCCCCATTTTATACGGTACGTGATACATCAACCATTTTAGTGTTTTTTATTCTTAATATACATTTGTGAGATTTAGTATACACTAATCATTAAATGTTGATTGATCAGTTAGAAGGAGTAGCAGATTGAACAATATGGCGAGGAAAAACAATGGACGTTTTGAGGATACAATTGACCTAACCAATGATGAAGATGATGATTTTGTAGAAGAAGGTATATACCATTTACTTAATTCTTGTATTGATTTTATTTATTTTTCATATAGTGTAAACAGTTGTGTATCAGTTGATTTAGATTAAATAGTTTAGTAAAAATGTATCACTATAGTGTAAAGAGATTAAATAGTTTAGTAAAAATGTAAATAGTTGTGTATCAGTTTATTTTTCATATAGTGTAAAGAGTTTTTATAGTATAATATGTTATGTATCAATTGTTAGAGAAAAAATGGTTTAGTTTGATACATAGAATGAATATTATAATAAAATGTTTTGTGGTGATGTGAAAATAGGTTATGTATCAATCGTGATGTTATTGGGTGAAAATAGGTTATCTATCAATTGTGATGTTGTATTTTTTAATATGTAAAATGTATTAGCTAGATTTAGCGACTATCGGTGTTTAGAAATATGTATCAGTCTATTTAGTTGTAAAAAAAGATTTATATGAATTTTGTGAAAATGTATCAACATGCGTATGAATTGTGTCTGATAATGATGTTTTTTTGTGTTTTTTTTAGCTTTTTATGATGATGAACAAGAGGCTGGTACACGTGAGCGTGATAGTAAGCTAAAGAAAAGGAAGATACCGGATATAAGATGCAGTATCCGTAGGGCATCTTTGCGGAAGGTACCTGGTCAATCTGTTGTGAAGGTGAATAGCGTCAAACGTAAGCGTCAACAGAAAACAGTTGCCAAACCGGGTATAGTCAATTACTTTTCGGCCACTGTTACACAATGTGGTGATGATGCAACAGAAAAGAAAAGCAGTGGAAAACGTAGGTTAGTTTTGGCTGAAGAGGAGAAACGAAATGGTGTGGTTGATGATAACCTTGTGAATGATAGAAAAAAACTTTGGTGGGATAAAAAAGGAAGGGGAAAAAGACAATGGCTGATAATAAGTCTTTGAATGGTGATGTTGTGATTGAGGAAAAAAAAGTTGTGGACGCAAAAAAAAGGGAAAAAATACTAAGGTTGACAAGGAGAAAGGTCCGGCTGATACAGAAGCTGATGTGCCTGGCGGTGCCAAACAAGCAGAAGACAGGATACGTCTGCGTGTATCGTGGAGGTCGCTTCATCCGCTTCTACTAAATTTGACTCCAAAACAGAAGGAAGATGTTGCTGCTATGGGGTGAGGGGCGGTGTTAGATTTTAAAATGAACAAAGTGCCTACTCGTTTATGTTACCGGCTGTTGGATAAATTTGACGAAAAAACCCGAGTGTTAAAATTTAATGGTAAGTTCATTAGTATTACTAGAGATACTGTTAAAGACATACTTGGGTTACCCATGGGGGATGAAATTTTGGAAACACCGGATGAAGCCGATTATAGAGATGCGCGTGTGATTGGTTGGAAGGCTTAGTTTGGAAATAAAGAAAGGTATCTACATTCTCCACTTGAAGAAATAATGTACACACAACCCGATGGTGGGTGGATGTTTAAGAAGAATTTTTTGGTCCATTATGTCACTACCCTCGTGGAATCAAACATGAATGCGACGTGCAACCTGCGATTTCTTCAATGTATCGAAAACGAGAATGACATTCAAAAGTTTGACTGGTGTTCTTATGTAGTTGATTGCCTGGTCAAAACAAAGAAAAATTGGGTCAGAAGTAGCCACTATCCAGGACCCATAATTATTTTGTTGGTATGTGGATTAGTTTTGTTATTTACCATTTTGATTACATGTATATGATATAAAATATCATTCATTCCCAATGCAACAGATTGTGTACGCGCACTATGCTAAACCGATGGCAGAGGAGGAAGGATCTGATGGTCTTTTGGTCAGTAAGTGGACTTCTGATATGTTGAACCAACTAGAGGAAAAGATAATTCGACTTGAGGTAATATACGCCCGCATACCTATAATGTATCACGCATACCTATAATGTATCACAAATAGCAATGTAGTTTTATTTGGCGACTAATGTAAGCAATTGTATTCTTATTAATAGGTGGTTTGAATTTGTTTTGAATTTGTATTGGGATTACCAAAAAAACTCAACTTGATGTAATCAACGCCTGTTTACGTATAATGTATCAGACATAAGTATTAAATAGTTTGTAGTGTTTTTTGATTATAAAGACTAAATTTTTTATTGTATGCGCCACTAGTCTAAAGGGCGCATGTGTATAACAATGTAGTTTTTATTGAATATGTGTTGGAAATGTACTTTTAATTGGCGACTAATGTATCAGCTTTTGTAGTGTTACTAAATAGGAGTTTAGATTTTTTTTGAAATTACAAAAAATTTCGAATTGTTGAAATTTGTTTGTGTTTTATACAGGAGCTTAAGGAGAAGACGAAAGAAAAATACAAGATGGCGGCAGAGAATATAGAGGCAGGGGACATAATGTTGGATGCTGCAATTGCTGATAACCCGCATGATGTGGGTCTCCTAGACATAAGAGATATGAGGGAATGTTTGTTTGGGCCAAGAATCAGCAACGAGTCACAAAAAGGTGATGCTGAAGTTGTAGATGGTGAAAATGCTGCAGGCTGCGAAAAGCAACATTCGGGTCAATGTCCCGGAAATTTGGCTGGTGTAGGATTTAAAACACCAACATCGATAAAAGAACCGTTCCGGTATACACCAGTATATGGTACACCATCTGCTTATGCTGCCTATGCGGACGAGGTTGAATTACGGTTAAGCAAACAAAAAAGTCGGAAACCAGAAACCTTTGATGATATGCCATCGTTTGATCTGAATATTACACAAGAGTTTGAAGCCACCCGAAGAAGTACTGAGTTGTCGAAGCACGATGACCATATTGGTGGTACACAGGAGTTACTGGACTCGTTGAGGTTTTATGATTCGCAAAAACAGGTAAACGAGGATGGTTACCAAACACCTATAGATTTACCGAGGGATGGATATGGTGTTGTCGCGCAGAGTTATAAGGATAAGGTGGGTAATAGTGCGATTACTATGTATAATATTTGTGAGGCTACACCGATACAGACCATCCTTCCGAAGGTTGTTGATGTTAGACCAAAGCGCAACATCAAACCAGGTCAAGGCATGTGTTCGCCGTATACAAAGAGGGCTGTAAACTTGACGTCAAACCCAATGATTAATGAGCAAAGAGCTGCTGACTGTTTGTTCAGTGCTACGCGTGAGGAAACGTAAGTCTGTTATTTTTAATATTCAAATGCATATTTTTCCTGTTTGTTTAGACAGACTTTGATACATTTATGTTGTGTGGTAATGTAGTGACATGTTGTTCAAGACGGCATACGTATACGCTCCGAGGGGTATCTTGGAGACCCTTTGCCCGAAAATACTGATTGCAAGTGGTGTGATTGATGTATTCACCAAGATATTGAACTATGCTGAGCAATATCGTGATCCGTTGAAATAGATGAAAAAAGTCTTTTGTGATACGACTATGGTGGTATGTGATTTTTAGTTAATAGTAGTGTGATACGTGTATCATTTGTTTCCACTTTGTATTCTTATGTGTTTATGATTTATATAAACGTAATTGAAACACAGAATGATTGGGATGTGGTTAATGACGGGCAAAAAAAGGATGTAAACGAATCAAGAAACAGGTTCATATACAACATGCAGGCCATATTGAGTACAACTATTTACAAAAACTTGAATACTGCAGAATTGGTAAGCTTATACCTGTCCATATGTAAAAAAGGGTTGATACATTGTTGTTATAAAACATTAATAACATGTGTACATTCATGTGTGTAGGTATTTTTCCCTATCATACAACAAAAACATTTTTACGTTGTATGTATGCATATGATGAGGAAAGAAATACACGTTTTGGATAATGTTTATTCAATCAGCAACGATGTGCGAGATCGATACGGTGATGTCGTTGATTTCCTGGTACATCTCCTTTTTGTTATGGTACACATATGAATATTTTATTGTTTACTTTACAACTGGTAATTGGTACATGTTTTGTTGTTCACTGACACAGGTGGCGAGGTTCGAGGATTTTCTCGCTCATGCAAATCACCCGTCACAGGGTCAGTTTAGAAATGCTCCACGAATTATTTTAAGGTTGGGATGCAGGACTGTAGAAAATATAGTTGACTGTGGTGTCTTTACTATGAGACACATGGAGACTTATCTAGGTGGAGGAGAATGTAATGATCTATGTGATCTTAAAAGAGAGAAATCGGGTTAAAAAAGACAACTGAATGATCTCCGTATCAAATATGTTGCTAAAATCTTGCTATCGGAGATCAACCAAAGGTTGTCGTAACCGACCAGGATCCAGCCATGAAGATTGCTATAGAAGAGATACTTCCTGAAACGAGACATCGTTTGTGCATGTGGCACATAATGCAAAAGCTCACTACAAAGGTATGTATATTCATGTATAATATGGCACCCCTTATTGACTCTGAATTTTAATATTTTTTTATAATAATTTGTTTGCTTTTAACGGATTTTTTTATTATTATTACTGATGGGTGATAGTATGTTGTTTGATACATGCGTATTACTGTCATAAAATACACACTGGATTTGTATTAAAACTGAATTTTTCCTTCTGCCTGAATGGGCATATAAGCAAAGCATCGTTTTATATATGAACAGTATTTGTCAATTTTCATGTATTTTGGAATCGCCATTTTAAGCCTATCAAAATTTTGTATGCAGGTAGGCGCTACATTATGCAGCAACATGGACTTTAAGAGGCGACTATGCAACATTGTTTGGACCGACAAGATTTCACCAGCAAAGTTTGATGAAAAGTGGAAAACAATAATCGAAGATTTTGACCTTGTTGAAAACAAATGGTTGGAGGATATGTTTGAAATGCGCTCAAAGTGGATACCCGCATTCTTTCGTCATGAAACTATGTCTGGCCTTATGCGCACAACTTCCAGATCCGAGAGTGAGAACCACTTTTTGGACAAATTACTAACCGACATTTGAGCCTCATTGAATTCTTAAGTCATTTTGACTCGATTTTGGATGCTCAAAGATTCAAGTACGGTAAGAATACCCATGATTCCAACTACACTACACCCGATTTCAAAACTCACCTTGAAATTGAGAAGGAAGCTGCTGAACTCTACACACACGCTGTTTTTTATGATGTTCAAGACGATATTTTCTCGTCCCTCGTGAGTTGTGGTTTAGTTAGCGTAGCCAATGATGGTACATGCTCAGTGTTTATAGTAAGTGACACTGATGCTGATTACATAAACAAAGGTGTTTCAGTAAAGATTACGTTTGAGGTAATATCATTTCGTCCAAATTAATTGTTTACATTTATTTTTACATTAGGTATCGGCTGCAATTTACACAATCAACCGTGTTGTGCATATGATTATTCTCACTCATTCTTGTTATTTATGGGAAAAAAAAGTTGTGACATCATAAAAAATAAACATAAATGCAATTATTATGGGATGTAATCAGCATCGTCCATCAATACATCCGCTGACTATGGAGTGTAGTCAGCATCGTCCATCGGTTCATCCGCTGACCCCTTGTTCCCTGTTGAACCGTTGGCTGAACCATCCATCTTTGTTGGGCAGTGATATTAGAGTTTTGCACTAGGGTTCTCTAATTCTCTCGGAATCCTCTCGAATTGATCTTGGTTCTAAGTGGAATGATTTGTTTTTGGTGACAAAAAAGGGGTTTGGATTTTTAATCTACTAAAGGTTTAAATGCACGAAAATGTAAACTTAAATTTAAAAGCAATTAAATTAATAACAATTGATAAAAACTTGAATTAAAATTATAAAGTAAAAATGAAGAACTAGAAATAAACAGTAACACTTAAGAAATATTCAAAGAAAATCTGATTCGGAAGTTTGACCTTGATTCGGAAGTTCACTCGGAACTAGGTTCGGAACCCTTGATCCGAAACTTCGTTCGGAAGTTTACTCGGAACCTTCACTCGGAACTTCACTCGGAACCTTCACTCGGAACTTTCTTCGGAAGTTGATCCGGAACTTTCTTTGGAAGTTGATTCGGAAGTTGTTGATCCGGAAGTTCACTCGGAACTTTTGGTTCGGAAGTTTATTCGGAACTATCAACTGATTCGGAACTTTTGAGAATTGATTCGGAACTTTTTAAAGGAAAGCTCATTCGGAACTTTTGAGAATTGATTCGGAACTTTTTAAAGGAAAAATTCATTCGGAACTTTTAAAAAACAAATTCATTCGGAACTTCTTAAACTCATGCGGAACTTTGTGTTCATCCGGAAGTTTAAGTTCATTCGGAAGTTTAAGTTCATTCGGAACTTTTTGAAATAACATTCATCCGGAACTTTTGTTCATTCGGAAGATTTTTGGTTCATTCGGAACCTGGGAATACTCAAGAACAGTAGCTTCACCGAAAAACAGGGGAAATAGATTTCGAGCCAAAAATCAACAAGTTTTTCACTAAATCTTAAATAAAACTAACCACGAATCATATAATAACCATAAACTACAAATCCCATCAATAAAAACATAAAACCCAACAACTTTTAAAGATTAAATCAATCAAACAAGAACTTAAACTTTTAACCAAATAGATGGAGATGAACAAGATGAAATGGAAAGATTGATGTATTGAATGATTAAGGTTTTAACAATCACAAAACAAAAATGAAATTACAAGATTGAAAAAAACAAAGATCAAAATCACCAAACACCCTAGTGGTGTTGGTGATATCTACGAACAGAAAGGGAGAAAAAAGAGGAGGAAAAGGAAAAACTAAAAACTGAATGAAAAGTGTGAGGGGGATTCCTTTTATAGGTGTTCCCTTTGGTTGGTGAGTGGGCTTTCTCCCGTTCTTCTTGTCTTCTCGTCTTTTCAGAAAAGTTGACGTTTTCGATTCTGATTCGGGATTTTGTCGTCGATTAATTTCAACTCGTCTTTAAATTTCTTCGTTTAATAGACTTGAGTTTCTTCGACTTATGTAAATCTTCCATCTTTGGTCCTTTTCTTCGATAAATCTTCGAATAGGCCCAGTGACTTCAAATCTTTTGCATCTCTTGGACAATAGACTTCATCTTGAGTCTTTTTCTTCGGAAAAACCCGTGCAATCCCATGATTTATGCTATATCATCCAATGATTTGTCTTGTCAAGATAACATTGCTAATTTGGATGAAGAGTTTGCTCCTATAGGGAATATGGATCCTTCTCCTCTACCACCTTATGATTCTTGTGATGAAACCTTTGATGATCCTTATGATAGTGATGAGTCCTTTATATTTGATGATGAATCCATGTCTTCTATGACTCCTTCGCCTATTCCTCTAAGTGATTTTGTGATGCATTCGAATCTTCTTTTTGACCATCATTTGATAACCCACTTTTCCATCATGATGAAGAAACCAATGAGGATTTTAGTGATGATGAACCTTCTCTTTGTGATACACCAATATATGATGATTATAGTGATAATGAGTTGTCCACTTGTGAATCTCCATTTTTTGATGATCACACTTCCTTGAGTTTTAAGGAGTCACCAATCTTTGACAAACCAATCTATGATTACTATAGTGATGAGGAGGGGTCTATCATTGATGAGAATGAGGAGATTCTAAAGACTGAAAAATTGCTTAGTGAAGATGAATTGATAGATAAACAAATTGAAGATTATCTTAAGAGAGATGATATTGTGGTTGATACATCTTCTACTAATTGGGAAGAGGATATTCGTCTTATTGAGAACATGCTTTTTGGGACCCTAGAGCCTACACCTTCTCCACAAGACACTATTAATCTTGATCCGCCTTTTACTATGCCTTCTATGGAAGATTACCCACCTTTTGATGATGATGACGAGCCTAATATGGATATACTTGTTATGAATGTTTTGATACCTACACCTTCATTGTCTCATGATGCTTTGATCACTAAGGGGGAATCTTATATGGTTGATACGAGTTCATCTTCTTATTTTCCCATGAAGGGAAAGGTTTTTGATCCTGGGATACGTATGTTTGGGAAAAATTGGTTTTCATCTACTCCACTTAAGAGTGTGATTTCTATTGAGATGGAATTCTTGTATGAGCTTACTTTGGTGATACTACCTACTTTGGAGTTGTTCGAATGTAGAGATGGAAACTATGTATTTAATCCTGGGGTTCTTCATATTTGAGAGATTTCGTATGTTGGACAAACTTGAGACACGTTGGACCGTTCCATTTATCGAGGCGGATATTGTAAATCTTATAGTAAATGGCAACGTTCTAAGTTTGAGTGTATCATGTGAGATGTGCTTCAAAGTGGATATTCTTTATTCTCCATGATGGTTTCCCCAAGGACAACCTAATTCGGGGCCGAGTCGAGCTAGCGACTTAGGGTTAAAAAAAAAACTCAAGCATTGAATAACTAGGTTAGAAAACGTAGAGTAGATTTTCAATAGGTTAGGTTTAATTAAAATGATGTTATAGTAGAGTTGAAGTGGAGGGGTGCTTTTCCTCGTCTTTTGGTGTTTGTTTCAAGGGTTGCTCTCTCTCATTTCATGCTTGGAGCTTATGGAGGAGGCCCGTGTATCTGGTTCACTTCGATTAGTTTTTGCTATCGTGATATTCAACACTTGTGCTTAAAATGAATACCCTTTAGTTGTCTCTTCCTTAACTTGGGTTAAGCAAAGTAATCAATGTAATAAGTGTAGGGGAGTTCACTCCAATACTCTTAAACATTGAGGACAATGTTTATCTTAAGTGTAGGGGAGACTTCTATCGAAGTGACCTTACCTAGACCATTGCCTTAACGTCATGATAATTGGAAAATTAATTTTTCAAACATTTTTCAAATTTTTGATCTACTTTGGCCACCAAAAATATGCATTCATAATTTTTGCATCAATCATTTTGCATAACACATTTGCATTGTATATATTTCTTCTTTTGTTTTTCATCAAAAAGATATAAAAAGGAAAAAAATAATAATAAAACATGGTTTTAACAAATTTAGACTTCTTTGACATATTAGGCCCGCCATGGATATTTTGACTCAACCCGAGTTTGCTTATTTTAGCAATCTCTAGCTAGTATCCTTAACCATGTAGTCCTTCATTGGTCTATTAGGCTAAGCATCCACCAATCTCATTCTTTGAGATCTTAAATTTGTGGAGAATGGGAAATGATAGAGTTGAAGCAAGTGTAAAAGGACTAGATAGACTTCATGGCAATTACTTGTGGCTAAACCCTTCTCTTCTTTACCTCTATTTTCTTCGCATGTATATAATTGTTAATAAATAATCAAGTACGGTTTTAATTGGTTTGTAATCTCTTATGCATTTTTGGCTAATCATTTATGGTTGATATGAGTACGTTTTAAGATTCTAAGTTAGCACGTTTTATGTGTACTAGACTTATGTCATGCTCAATATTTAGCGGGTGTTTTTCCTTTTATTCTCTTCAAATTTCTTAGTGAGGAATAAAGAAAAATAAGAGCGGCTTATGAAAAAAAAATGAGTGGCTAGAAAAAAAAAAAAAAAGAAAAATAATACAAGACTCCCAAGAGGGGCAGTGTGGTGTTAATTATAGTGACTATTGAGTTCCAATATTACCTTGACGGGTTGCGGGGATTCAATAGATTGCTCCAATCCAATATTACCTTGACGGGTTGCGGGGTTGAAGATCCAAAATCTCAAAAAGATGGCGGATGTAAATTATTGCGTGAGTTTTATTTTTCTTTCCTTAGCGAGTGTGTAGCTACTTATGAAAGCATGACATGAGGATTTTACACATAAGGCGAATGACTTATTACTCTTGAAACGGACTTATATTAATTGTGAGTGGTTTTTCAAGTAATGGATGAGAGGATTACTTAGGATTAAAACCGTGCTTCCTTATTTTTGGATTTTACACTTCTTATACTTCCCACTTGAATAATGACAAATTTGCTCACAAGCAATTTGCTCAATTAATAATCGGTTCCACATTTAATTGTCATGAATAAGTTGATGCACTTTTTACTTGTGAATGCAATGATCCCATTTTTAAGCTTGGTAGGGGGTAAGTGAAACTTGAGGGTGATAAATGTCCATGGTACCCAAGCCCTAATCTAAGTCATTGATTTCTTTATGAGTTATTTCTATCAAAACCATTTCAAGAAAATATAAAAATATATAAATGGAATTGTTTTCTTTGCATTGCATTGTAAATATTCAAAACCTTTCATCATGTAGTATAGTTTAGTTTATTAAATCATAAAATGGCCAAGGTTGGTTAAATATGAGAAAAGTGTAATTTAGAGCTTTAAAATGTTGCATTGCATGAGGACATGGCAATGGTCAAGTGGAGGGGAGTTGATAAGTGTGAAAACACTCATCAATAATGATCCAAAAACCACTCAAAACACTGTCAAATACCTGATATTAAACTGTAAATTATCAGAATTACGTGGGTATTGGTGTTTTTGTGTTTTCAGGTAAAGAAGATACATTTTGAAGCAAAGACGCGTTTTAAGGGATTTATTTGAAGAAAAGACGAAGAAAGAGACGAAATATGATTCAAGGACCTTACTTGTCACTACTTCAAAGATCGAGGGTTTAGCTTGCAATTTCCTACAAGACAAAGGATGAAAAGAACTTGATTTAAAAGTTTCCAAAACCATTTGCAAAGAAATGAAATAAGAAGGGACTAAAAAGAAATTAAATGAAAAGTTAAGAGACTTTTATTTACTTTGGTCCATTGACCAAGTCTCGGTCAAAACACCCATGCACGCCTCTTCTTCACCGAAACAAATAGAGAGAAAGTATGAGACGGTTTCATATCTCTTTTCACCTCCATTACCTGCAATCACATATCATGAACAATCAAGAAGGAATCAGGCCAAGTCTATAACTACAAAAGTGATCACCTTCCTCTTCTCTACATGATGGTATAAGTTAATTAGATCAAGATTCAATGGAGAAGAAATCCCCAAATGTGAAGATGATGAAGAACGAGTTCGATTCAACCTCGTATTTTCCACGTGGCGTAACTGGATTGGCCAAGACACGTCATTGAAGTCACCAGCTCCTCTTCTCGACGGCTATATAAAGAAGACGAAGACTCATTTGCAAATGGTTAGACTAGGAGTAAATTACACCTAGTAGTTAGGAGTAGTTTAGTTTTCTTTCAAAGTTTTACGAATTTCAGTTACGCAATCAGTTAGATTCAGTTTGATTTCGTTAAACTTGTTGTAACCGAATATTGTTTTTCACCATTAATGGAAGTTTGAAGTTACAATTTTCTCAATCTTTTTCTTTTTCTATTCTTTACTGTTACTTTCGAATGTTCATTAATTCATTCTCTTTAAAATCTTTTTCTTTAACTAGATTTCGTTACTGTATAAGGTCATAGGGTAAAATCTTGTTATAAGCTCAAATGATAGGTCGTAGGGTTATTGCAGGATTATAAGTAGTACTAGTCAGTTTAAAGACTGAAGTTAGATTAGAAGTGGTAACTAAATCAGTTACTTTTATTGTTTAGGATTTGTTAAAGAAAAGTCAATTTTTTTTAATCAGACGTAACTGTTCATTCAGAATTTAGGTCTTACAATCTATTTGTTTCAGTTTTCTTTTATCTCGTCTCTTAGATTTGTTATGAAATAAGTTCATTTTCTGTCAAAGTTTACTGTTAATCTGCTGAAATCTGTTATGAAATCTGTTACCAATTAGTTAACTGTGGTTGTTCAAATTAGATGGTAAAACTGATAAGCTCACAAGCTCCATAAGCTTATGAAAAGCTTTTGGTAATACAAGTTTTCAGAATTATTACTTTTAAATAGTAAGAATTAGATTTGAAAGTTTCTTAGTGTAACAGTGTAGTTTACATTGAATTCAGATTGTTCAGATAGATTTTTGGTTAAAAAGTTCGGAAAAATCGCTCGATACAGATCAATGCTTGGTTTCTCGTTTTTGTTATCAGTTTTGCAGGTATACTGACTTGCAGGTACTAATGAATTGAGTAGATCAGCTGGTAAATCGATGGTGATTTCCGTTCGATAGTCAGTAGCAGTTAGCTAAGCCGGCTCAGCGCCGTGCTTCTTCAACAGTGGACTTGGCTTGGATGTGACGGTTAAGCTAATTTCGTTTTTCTGCCAACTTTTAGTGCACTATGCTCGTTAGTATTTGATAGTGTAAAACTTTGTGAAACAGTTTGATCTAATCTGATATTGAGTGGATTGTTAAACTGAATTTGTGATTATATTCGATTCAAGTTTTTAATCTGCTCATAGCTCTTCCTTAAATCTGATTCATGAGTGTTTGGTATTGTAGAATTTAGGGTGATTTAGCTTATCTCAGTTGATGGATTTAGTTGATATAGATGTTATTCTTGTTTGAAAGTCTAGTTTCAGTAGGAAAACTTTACAAGTTTAATTGATCATTGCTTTGATGATAAGTATTTTGCATTATTCTTCTAGTCAGACATTCAGATCTTGCTTTTCCTGTTTAGACTAGTCTTTGGCAGATTTATTTTAGTCAAGTTTAATCACAAAACAAGTTTAGCCCTTTAACTTGTGTTCTTCCATTACAGTCACAGTCCTATCACAGTTAGTGTTTGGTTTATTAATCCTTTTAGTTACAAGTGGGTTGCACTAGTAGTCCTTTTGGGTTAACTGTATTGTTGGGCTTACTAATCCTTAATTGGGCTTCTTAAAGAATTTGGACTGAATTAGATAGAATTTATAAGTAGATTTAATAAAAAGTGTATTTTACTTTTAAAGTTAGTTTTATATTTTGTATTTGCAATTTAAAGTTGTAGTGTAAATTTGTATTTTTCATTTCAAAATTTTGTGCATTTAAATGTCGTAATTGCAATGTGTTTTTTAGAATAGTATGTATACGTAGTTAAAAGTGTATTTTTACATTTTTAAATGCTTTTTGTGCCAAGTAGAAATAGATTACCAAACAAGTTATTTTCAACCAAAAACAATAATGTCGAGCTTAAAAACGTTATATCAATTTGAATCGAGCTGAGAAGACAACTACACTAAAAAACGAAATATTACCCCTACACTTAAGATAAACATTGTCCTCAATGTTTAAGCATGTGGGAAAAGTTTCCCCTACACTTATGACATTGTGCACGTTGGTTAACTCGAATTAAGGAAGAGACGACTAAAGTGATCAATTTCAAATGTGAGTATGAAGAAAATTGAATCACGATAGTTGAGAGATAGAACCGGATTTCGGATAACACGGGAGCACGGTTCTTCAACGATTCCAAGAGTACACTTATCCCTGTAATCACATCACCACACAAAAACAAAGAACCTATAGAGGCCCCCTACACTTAGGAGGTTAAAACATAAAAGGATAGATACTCGGGCTGCCTCCCGAGGAGCGCTTGTTTTTGATAACCGAGTCACGAGCCTGACTCGACCCAAAATTAGTTCATGGGGAAGGTGGTGAGGGATGGAATCATCTCCTGAGAGGTGTCCTCACCAAAGTACAACTTCACTCGTTGGTCATTCACCTTAAAATTAGGTCCATTAGGTTGAGCGAGCTCGAGAGTACCATATGGAAAAATTTGGGCAATGGTGAATGGGCCGGACCAACGAGATTTCAGCTTGCCCGAGAAGATTTTTAACCGAGAGTTAAAGAGCAAAACTTTGTCTCCAACTTGGAACTCTCGGTTTTTGATCTTGGAGTCGTGAATGAGCTTAGTTCTTTCCTTATAGATCAAAGAATTTTCATAAGCCTCATTACGGAGTTCATTCAGCTCATTGAGTTGGATCTTGCGTAGGTCACCGGCTTTGTTGATATCAAAATTATCCCACTTCAAGGCCCAGTAAGCCTTGTGCTCCAACTCAATGGGGAGGTGGCATGCTTTCCCGTACACGAGACGATATGGTGTACAACCAATCGGAGGCTTGTATGCGGTACGGAAAGCCCACAAAGCATCATCAAGTTTATCAGCCCATAAGGCACGATGCTCTCCCACGGTTCTTTCCAGAATTCGCTTTAATCCTCGGTTGGATATCTCAGCCTGTCCATTAGTTTGTGGGTAGTAGGCTGTGGAAAGACGATGATTTACACCGTACTTAGCCATGACTCTTGCGAATTGGTCATTGCAAAAATGAGTCCCACGATCACTAATAATGGCACGAGGCACACCGAATCTAGCGAATAGAGCTTTCAAAAAGTTACAAACCACCCTTGCGTCATTAGTAGGTAAAGCTTTGGCTTCAACCCACTTTGACACGTAGTCAACGGCTACAAGGATGTATTTGTTTCCTTTAGAAGAAGGGAATGGCCCCATAAAGTCGATACCCCAAACATCAAAGATTTCACATTCTTGAATGAAATTCTGAGGCATCTCGTCTTTATGTGTGATCGTGCCTTGTTTTTGGCAAACATCACAGCGTTTAACCATATTGTGAGTGTCACGATATATGGAGGGCCAATAAAATCCCGAGTCAAACACTTTTTTGGCGGTGTAGTTGGGACCAAAGTGACCACCGGTGGGTCCTTTGTGGCAAGCATCAAGGATTTCCAAAGCTGTCGGTCCATCAACACATCGACGAATAATCAAGTCGGCACATTGTTTGAATAGGTAAGGGTCATCCCAAAAGTAAGTCTTAATGTCGTTGAAGAACTTTTTCTTTTGCTGGGATGTTAACCCTTCCTTGAGAATTCCACCCGCTAAGTAGTTTGCAATGTCCGCAAACCACGGGGTTTCATCAAAATTCGAATTAATAGACATTAAGGTCTCCAAGGGAAAAGAATCATTGATTTCTTTGTTCGGATGATCCCCTTGGTAAGGATCCTCAAGTCTACTGAGATGATCCGCGGCTAGGTTTTAAGCTCCTTTTTTATCGCGAATTTCGATTTTAAATTCTTGGAGTAGCAAAACCCAGCGAAGAAGTCTTGGTTTGGAATCTTGCTTTATCAACAAGTACTTCAGCGCGGAATGATCGGTATACACAATTGTTGTAGAAAGGACAAGATAGGGGCAGAATTTTTCAAAAGCATAGACAACAGCTAAAAGCTCTTTTTCGGTTGTCGTGTAATGCAATTGAGCCCCTGTCATTGTCTTGCTAGCGTAATGGATCGGTTGGAAGTGTTTGTTCACTCTTTGTCCCAGAACCGCTCCAATAGCAAAATCACTAGCATCGCACATCAACTCAAAGGGAAGCTCCCAATTAGGGGTAACCAAGACGGGTGCCTTAGTTAGCTTATCCTTAAGCGAGTTGAAGGCTTCAAGACACTCTTTGGAAAAGATAAAAGGAGTATCTTTTTCCAAGAGGTGGGTCATCGGGCGAGCGATTTGAGAAAAATCTTTGATGAATCGTCGGTAGAAGCCCGCATGACCCAGAAAACTTCTCACACCCTTCACTGTTGAAGGTGGAGGCAACTTAGCGATAACATAGACTTTAGCACGGTCTACTTTAAGACCGGCTTTGGAGATCTTGTGTCCTAGCACGATGCCTTCTTTTACCATAAAATGGCATTTTTCCCAATTCAGAACAAGGCGAGTGTCTTCGCACCGCTTAAGCATACGTTCCAAATTGTCAAGGCAAGAAGAGAAGTAATCCCCGAAGACCGAGAAATCATCCATGAAGACTTCCATGGTTTGTTCAAGCATGTCATGGAAGATAGCTAACATGCACCTTTGGAAAGTCCCGGGGGCATTGCATAAGCCAAAAGGCATTCTTTTGTAAGCAAATATGCCATAGGGACAAGTGAATGTTGTCTTCTCTTGATCTTGGGGATCGATGGGTATTTGGAAATAACCCGAGAAACCATCAAGAAAGCAGTAATATTCATTACCCGCTAAACGTTCAAGCATTTGGTCCATAAAAGGTAGAGGGAAATGATCCTTTCTCGTAGCATCATTGAGTTTGCGGTAGTCTATACAAACTCTCCACCCAGTAACGAGACAAGTGGAAATCAACTCGTTGTGTTCATTGGGAACAACGGTTATTCCGCCCTTCTTGGGCACACAATGGACTGGACTAACCCATGGTGAATCCGAAATAGGGTAAATCATACCCGCATCAAGAAGTTTGATAACCTCTGTTTTGATGACTTCATGGATTTTTGGATTCACCCTTCGTTGGCTTTGAATTGTGGGCTTAAATTCGTCCTCCATGAGAATTTTGTGTGTGCAGAAGTGAGGATCAATTCCGCGAATATCAGAAATTTTCCAAGCAATCGCCTTTTTGTGATCTTTAAGCACGGCGATGAGGCGAGATTTTTCTTCTTCCTTCAAGTCCTTCGCGATAATGACTGGCGACTTATTCTCTTCTTCAAGGAACACGTACTCGAGATGAGGCGGCAACTCCTTAAGTTCTAAATCCGGAGGATTTTCGACGGGAGGCGTTTTCAAAGTCGGAGTATCGATAGCAATAACCGTGGGAGATGGTGGAGAAAGGTTGTCTTCGTTGAGAAGGTTATTAAAGAAATGCATGTCTTCATCCCCATCGGTGGGAGAATCATCATTAGCTAAGTTCACATCTCCCATGGTGGTTTCAAGATTGTTCCAAAACAAATCACTTTCTCCAAATAGAGACAGTGATGAATCAATAGAGGAAACGGTTTCAACATTGGGAAGAGAGGTAGGAATATTTTTACAAACATCATTAAAGTGTTCTTCACAAGCCTCATCCAGAACGTCAATACAATTAACACTCTCGTATGAATAAGGTTGTTTAGACAACTTTCCCATGTTGAAGACGATTTTATCGTCACCCACTCTCATGATAAGCTCACCGGCTTCAACATCGATAAGAGTGCGACCGGTCCTCAGGAATGGACGACCCACGATCAAGGGAACACGAGGGTCCATCTCGTAGTCGACGACGACGAAATCGGCAGGAAAAGTGAATTTGTCGACTCCTACAAAGACGTCTTCGGCTATCCCTACTGGATAAGCAACCGTACGGTTAGCTAATTCCAAAGTCATCTTGGTGGGGACTAGCTCAGGGAGAGATAATTGCTTCCAAACGCTTAGAGGCATAAGATTAATACTGGCACCTAGATCGGCTAGGGCCATGCAATTCTCTACTCCTGGGAAATTGCAAGGGATTAAGAAACGACCCGGATCACCAAGCTTGGTTGGCAATTTCCTTAAAAGCACTGCAGAGCAATTCTCATTAAGTTGGGTGTTGGCAATATCGAGAAGCTTTTCCTTGTCGTTCAGAAGATCTTTAAACATTTTCGCATACTTAGGCATGTGAGCGAGAGCCTCAGCGAAGGAGATATTGAAATTCAGTTGTTTAAACATTTTAAGAAAGTTCGAAACCTGAATATCGTCCTTGCTTTTGAGCTTCTCTGTCCTCAACCTAGATGGATAAGGTATATTGGAAGAAGAGGAAGGCTTTGGGAGAATAGGATCACTCACATCCTTGGGTGGAGGAGGGTTAGAAGGAAGAGGTGGAGAAATTGGGGAAGGAGAAGGATGAGGAATAGGAGCAGGTGACTCGTTCTCCTTAGTCACAACCACCGGTGGAGGTATAGGAAGCTCGGGTTCCTTGGTACCTTTGCCACTGCGAGTAGTGATTGCTTTCATCTCCCCTCTTGGATTCGCAACGGTGTTACTCGGAAGAGTACCCAAAGAAGAGGGTTTATTACCTTGGAAGAAACTAGCCATCATGTTCTTCAAGTCATTCGTTTGACTATCCAACGTGTTTCTCATGTCAGCTCTCAAATCGTTCCCTTGTTTGACCAAGTCTGCTTTCAAGTTGAGCACTTCGCGCTGAAGATTTCCCACGATCACATCGTTAGTCCTCATATAAGTTTCCACTTCTTGGTGAAGAGTGGTGGGTTGGTTGGGAGGAGCATTGTATGCGGGTGGTTGATAAGCAGGTTGCTGGTAGACTTGGTTGTTTCGTTGAGGTGGTTGTTGTTGCTTGTGAGGTGGGATGTATGGTGTACGAGGTTGTTGTTGTTGTTGAGGAGGGCGATTGAGGTTTTGTTGTTGGTTTGGGTTGTTTGGAGGAAAACCAGGTGGGGAAAGATAATTGTTAGAGCGGTAGCTAAGCAAATTACGGTCACCTTGAGGTTAGATTGATAAGCGGGTTGAGGATAGGTGCCATAAGCTGCATTCACATTCTCAGAAGGGTAGTCTTGGGTGGCAGTACAAGTGGTGTAAGAGTGAGGACCCCCGCATATCTCGCATGGTTGGCTAACAGCATTGACTTGAGTGTTTTTAGCGTTGTTGCTGTTGTTGTGGGTAACAAGCGATTCAAGAAGCGTAGTGATTTTATCAAGTCGCTTGTCGCTGTCACTAGTACTAGCACTAGCAACATTGGTCCGAACACTCTTGGTTTGCACACGAGACTTATTCTCAATGATATCCCAAGCAGCATTGGAAGTCTTAGCCAAAAGATTACCCCCCGAGGCACTGTTTAGTGAATCTTGGTCACTCATGCTTAAACCATTGTAAAAAGTATTAATTTGATGTACTTTGGTAAAACCATGTTGTGGGCATTTTCTTAAAAGATCTTTAAAATGATCCCAAGATTCACTAAACGACTCATCGTACTTTTGTTCAAAATTTATGATTTCATTCCGCAAAGCGGTAGTACGAGAGGGTGGGAAAAAGAAATTGATAAACTTGGTCTCCAAATCCGTCCACGAGAGAATACTCTGTGGCGGTTCCTTAGCAAGCCAATGCCGGGCTTGTCCCTCTAAAGAAAAGGGAAAAAGTTGTAACCGGATAACCTCTTGTGGAACACCATTGAATTTGACCGTGTTGGTGAGTTGCAAGAATCTCTTGATATGGTCATGTGGATCATCAATGGTACGCCCCAAGAACGGTTGAGCAGAGACCATCTGGATAAAGCCGGATTTGAGCTCAAAATTGTTGGCTGCAATCGCTGGTATAACAATTGGATCAGTGTTGCCATCTACGTGAGCTTGCAGGAGTTCAATCATCGGGTGATTATCCGGTAGAGGCTCATTGTTGTTGTTATTATTCATGTTGTTGAAGGGTGGGTTGTTGTTGTTATTATTGTTGTTTTGAGGTGGTATGTTGTTGTTGTTTTGTACACCGGCCATGTCTAAGTTATCGAGAGGCTCGGGCTCTTGATAAGACGTGGATCGAGTGCGCATACACCTGCAAAAGAACTAACAAAGAAAAACAAAGCAAAAATATTTTTGGTTTTTATGTTTTTTAATTTTTTGGATTTTTGAAAATTTTATATTTTTTTTTTGTTTTTGAAAGTTTTTATGAAATATTAACGTTCACGGGGAACGGATCCCAAAATCCAAGTTCTCACAAAAAACTTTTGATCTTAACGAGAAGAGCCGGCAGCGGCGCCATTTGATATTAGAATTTTGCACTGGGGTTCTCTAATTCTCTCGGAATCCTCTCGAATTGATCTTGGTTCTAAGTGGAATGATTTGTTTTTAATGACAAAAAAGGGGTTTGGATTTTTAATCTACTAAAGGTTTAAATGCACGAAAATGTAAACTTAAATTTAAAAGCAATTAAATTAATAACAATTGATAAAAACTTGAATTAAAATTATAAAGTAAAAATGAAGAACCAGAAAGAAACAGTAACACTTAAGAAATATTCAAAGAAAATTTGATTCGGAAGTTTGACCTTGATTCGGAAGTTCACTCGGAACTGGGTTCGGAACCCTTGATCCGGAACTTCGTTCGGAAGTTTACTCGGAACCTTCACTCGGAACCTTCACTCGGAACTTTCTTCGGAAGTTGATCCGGAACTTTCTTCGGAAGTTGATTCGGAAGTTGTTGATCCGGAAGTTCACTCGGAACTTTTGGTTCGGAAGTTTATTCGGAACTATCAACTGATTCGGAACTTTTGAGAATTGATTCAGAACTTTTTAAAGGAAAACTCATTCGGAACTTTTGAGAATTGATTCGGAACTTTTTAAAGGAAAAATTCATTCGGAACTTTTAAAAAACAAAGTCATTCGGAACTTCTTAAACTCATGCGGAACTTTGTGTTCATCCGGAAGTTTAAGTTCATTCGGAAGTTTAAGTTCATTCGGAACTTTTTGAAATAACATTCATCCGGAACTTTTGTTCATTCGGAAGATTTTTGGTTCATTCGAAACCTGGGAATACTCAAGAACAGTAGCTTCACCGAAAAATAGGGGAAATAGATTTCGAGCCAAAAATCAACAAGTTTTTCACTAAATCTTAAATAAAACTAACCACGAATCATATAATAACCATAAACTACAAATCCCATCAATAAAAACATAAAACCCAACAACTTTTAAAGATTAAATCAATCAAACAAGAACTTAAACTTTTAACCAAATAGATGGAGATGAACAAGATGAAATGGAAAGATTGATGTATTGAATGATTAAGGTTTTAACAATCACAAAACAAAAATGAAATTACAAGATTGAAAAAAGCAAAGATCAAAATCACCAAACACCCTAGTGGTGTTGGTGATATCTACGAACAGAAAGGGAGAAAAAAGAGGAGGAAAAGGAAAAACTAAAAACTGAATGAAAAGTGTGAGGGGGATTCCTTTTATAGGTGTTCCCTTTGGTTGGTGAGTGGGCTTTCTCCCGTTCTTCTTGTCTTCTCGTCTTTTCAGAAAAGTTGACGTTTTCGATTCTGATTCGGGATTTGTCGTCGATTAATTTCAACTCGTCTTTAAATTTCTTCGTTTAATAGACTTGAGTTTCTTCGACTTATGTAAATCTTCCATCTTTGGTCATTTTCTTCGATAAATCTTCGAATAGGCCCAGTGACTTCAAATCTTTTGCATCTCTTGGACAATAGACTTCATCTTGAGTCCTTTTCTTCGTAAAAACCCGTGCAATCCCATGTTTTCTCCATTATCCATCCGGTTGGCTCTGAAAACACAATAAACACAAAAACCACGCATAATTCCAAACAAATGATATTAAATACGCGTTTTGGTCTCGTTTTAGCCAGAATTAAGTGGTAAAAGGATGGGTGTTTACACACCTATCAGGCAGTTACGTGAATCATGAAAACCATATGTCTTACACGTCCTGCAAAACCGTGGAGTTTTGTTTGTTTGAATCATAGCTACCTCGGCCTGTGATTAGAGTCGTTTTGAAGATCTTTCACCTTTATTGCATATGACAGTAGGTGGCTTTATGATAACTGTTGGTGGTTCTGTCACACCAAGCGCTGCTGCGTATACTTGATTTGTGTTCAACTCAGGGAGGTCTGGTACATAAAGCTTTATTTTGTCTAGCAAAGCCGCAAGATCATCATTTTAAATAGAAAGATTTTGTATGTCACTAACTAACCGATCAATAGATTCTTCAACATGACCGTAGATTCGCCTAACAACACCATCTACACCAACCATTGGGTTTGCCGAGACGGCAACATCAACAGACTTGCCAACATTGTTGTTTTGTAAAGCGTATTTAGACCATCTTCTTAGCAAGTATTTGCGAGGAAACTTGTACACCTTAGACATCCTAAGAACATAAAAAATATGTCGACACAGTAACCCAAAACACTCATACTTTAAACAACTGCAGTTGATCGTACAATCACCAGGTATATACTTAACCTACAAAAATATTAAATAACAAGAATGAGTGAGAATAATCATATGCACAACACGGTTGATTGTGTAAATTGCAGCCGATACATAATGTAAAAATAAATGTAAACAATTAAATTGGACGAAATGATATTACCTCAAACATAATCTCTACTGAAACACCTTTGTTTATGTAATCAGCATCAGTGTCACGTACTATAAACACTGAGCATGTACCATCATTGGCTACGCTAACTGAACCACAACTCACGAGGGACGAGAAAATCTCGTCTTGAACATCATAAAAAACAGCGTGTGTGTAGAGTTCAGCAGCTTCCTTCTCAATTTCAAGGTGAGTTTTGAAATCGGGTGTAGTGTAGTTGGAATCATGGGTATTCTTACCGTACTTGAATCTTTGAGCATCCAAAGCCGAGTCAAAATGACTTAAGAATTCAATGAGGCTCAAATGTCGGTTAGTAATTTTTCCAAAAAAGTGGTTCTCACTCTCGGATCTAGAAGTTGTGCGCATAAGGCCAGACATAGGTTCATGACGAAAGAATGCGGGTATCCACTTTGAGTGCATTTCAAACATATCCTCCAACCATTTGTTTTCATCAAGGTCAAAATCTTAGATTATTGTTTTCTACTTTTCATAAAACTTTGCTGGTGAAATCTTGTCGGTCCAAACAATGTTGCATAGTCGCCTCTTAAAGTCCGTGTTGCTGCATAATGTAGCACCTACCTGCATACCAAATTTTGATAGGCTTAAAATAGCGATTCCAAAATACATGAAAATTGACAAATACTGTTCATATATAAAACGATGCTTTGCTTATATGCTCATTCAGGCAGAAGGAAAAAATCAGTTTTAATACAAATCCAATGTGTATTTTATGACAGTAATACGCATGTATCAGACAACATACTATCACCCATCAGTAATAATAATAATAAAAATCCGTTAAAAGCAAACAAAATTTTATAATAAAATATTAAAATCAGAGTCAATAAGGGGTGCCATATTATACACGAATATACATACCTTTGTAGTGAGCTTTTGCATTATGTGCTACATGCACAAACGATGTCTCGTTTCAGGAAGTATCTCTTCTATAGCAATCTTCATGGCCGGATCCTGGTCGGTTACGACAACCTTTGGTACTTTCAGGAAGTATCTCTTCTATAGCAATCTTCATGACCCAATAGTTTGTTCCTTTAGGAGAAGGGTGTAAAAGGCCAACTTGTAGAGGAACCACATCTTCATCCATAAAGTCTTGATCAATAAGAACTGATTGAGGATTTGCTGGTTCACAAAAACATTAAAAATTTATTTGGCTATAAATATATTAAGAAAAACTAATTACAATCAAAAAGTGAAAAACACATTCATTGTGGAACCTGGTACATATTTATAAGCATTTAACAGGAAATTAATAGCATCACACACAAGCAGGTGAGTGATACACATAAAACGGCTATGTTCAAAATTACGAGTATATCAAAGAAAACTGTGTGTGTCAACAAAAACATAAAATAAAAACGAAGTAAAACTAATTACAGACTCGTACTAACAATTTTATATTTTATAAACATATTAAGATGAAAAATTAATTTCAATTGAAAATGAAAAACATTCATTCTTGAACAGTTGGTACATGTTTACAAACAATTATAAAAATAATCAATTAAAATAATATAAAAGGGAAGATAAATGTGATACTTTTACCTTCAACATCATCATAATCTATAGGCGCAGGTTGGCTAGATGAAGTCATAATAATAAAAAATCAAATCGAATGAAATGTATTGTGAATTACTAATAAAGAACAGAATATGGAATGAATTGTGTTGTGAATGACTAAGAAAGCACATTATATAAGGACTGTAAGAATAATAACTGAAGCTTAAATCATGGGATTATTATTAAATAATGAATCTGAAAGATTGCTAGTTATGAAAGCAATGAAGGAAGGCAATGAAGAAGACAGTGATAATGTAACGAATGTCAAATGAAAAAATTATCTAATCTACCCTTATTAACACAGAATAAATGTTAATTGTATTTTTTATTTACTTTTAATGAGACAGGTATGATCTTGTTTAAAACAATAGATCCGATGGTTATAAACACCTTTTCATTTTAACAATTATAAACTAGTAAACCATTTTATCCAAAATCTCTCTCTCTCTCTATATATATATATATATACATACATATATATATATATATATATATATATATATATATATATATATATATATATATATATATATATATATATATATATATATATATATATATATATATATATATATATATATATATATATATATATATATATATATATATATATATATATATATATATATATATATATATATATATATATATATATATATATATATATATATATATATATATATATATATATATATATATATATATATATATATATATATATATATATATATATATATATAGGGGAGAGATCAAATAAAAAAACTTTTTTTTGTAAGAAGGATAAGAAGGATTTTCAGCCATTGATTTAAAATCAATGGATGAGATTAAATCAAAATCCTAACAAACTAACTAACTAACTAACTAACCATCTAAACGTATTTTTTAAAGTTCTTCAAAAATTATGAAAAAATTCCAGTAGATCGGGTATGTTGGTGCAAAAAACTTTTGTGAAAAAAGTTTTTTAATTTGAAGTTTTTTACGCTTTTTTAATGCACAAAAACGGAATTTTGATGCACAAAAACGTTTTCTTTTACGTTTTTAGGTTTTTTGTGCATCAAGAATTCATTTTTATGCCCAACTTCTTTTGACTTTTTGCTTTAAAATATGATTCCGCATCAAACTATAATAAATTGAAAATTTTTTGAATGAAAAAATTTTGTACACCAAAATTCACGTGTTTGTGCATCAAATTTTGTTTTTTGTGCATCAGAAAAACGTAAAAAACTAAAAATTAAAAAACGTTTATTCACAACTTTTTTAGGCACCAACAAATCCGTCCATTTGGAATTTTTTCAAAATTTTTTAAAGACTTTTTTAAAATCTTGTTTTGGTGGTTAGTTAGTTAGTTAGTTAGTTAGGAATATGCATTGATCTTATCCATTGATTTTAAATGCTTGGCTAAAAATCCTTCTTATCCTTCTCACAAAAAAAAATCTTTTTATTTTAACTCTCCCCTATATATATATGTATATATATATATATATATATATATATATATATATATATATATATATATATATATATATATATATATATATATATATATATATATATATATATATATATATATATATATATATATATATATATATATATATATATATATATATATATATATATATATATATATATATATATATATATATATATATATATATATATATATATATATATATGTATATATATATATATATATGTATATATATATATATATATATATATATATATATATATATATATATATATATATTTATATATATATATATATATATATATATGTATATATTTATATATATATATATATATATATATATATATATATATATATATATATATATATATATATATATATATATATATACATATATATATATATGTATATATATATATCTATATATATATATATATGTATATACATATATATATGTATATATATATATATATATATATATATATATATATATATATATATATATATATATATATATATATATATATATATATATATATATATATATATATATATATATATATATATATATATATATATATATATATATATATATATATATATATATATATATATATATATATATATATATATATATATATATATATATATATATATATATATATATACAAACGTTTTAAATGTAGATACAAACATCATGGTCATTTGCAACTTGTGGTCATATAGTCTCAATCAAAAGGGTGCTAAGTTGCTAACTGTAAAGCATAAAATGCATACGTGGAATGCTTCTACATTATATTGCTTTTTCATGTCGTCTAAACTTCCGCTTCAAAACATTCAGAATTCATAACCCATGATTATTGTATATATTATATAACGTGACCATACAATATAGTAGGTGCAAATAAACCGGATAAAACCGGTTTTCGGTTTTTACTAAATCGGTTTTGCTAAAACCAGTTTTTAGGAAAACCAGTTTCCGATCGGATCAGTTTTTTCCAAAGCGGTTTTTTCGGTTAAAAATGTTCGTATCGGTTTTTTCGGTTATAAATTTTCGTTATCGTTTTTATCGAGGTTTTTTTCGGATCGGTTTTTTGGTTAAAAATGTTCGGGTCGGGTTTTTTCGGTTATAAATTTTCATTATCGATTTTTTTTGGAATTTAATACTTCGTCATTTATTTAATGAACTTATTAATAATACAAACATACTAAAAAATACAACCATAATTTTATTTAAACACTACAATTATACAACCATAACTTTTATTTAAAAAATACAATCATACAAACCATAATTTTTTTATAAATTAACAAAACTGTTAAAATAAAAACAGCCCATTTAAAATTTACAATCATAGAATCACTTCAAGCCCAGCCAAAAAGCCCATAAAGCCCAGTCGAGTTTTAGACACCGGTTTTTAAAACCGGTTTTAACCAGTCATAACCGATTTCTATTTCGAATATTATTGAAAAAAGTAAAAAAAAATTGAAGTAATTTAAAATTTTGAAAACTCGGTTAAACCAGGTTTTTTTGGAACACCGGTTAAAACCAATATTTTAACCGGTAAAAAACTGATTTAACAAAAATCGGTAAAATCAGTGTAACCGGTTCGGATTCGAAAATCCGGTTCAAATAAATAAAAACCGGTTTTTTATTGGTTTTTTCGACCGGTTTTTTAAAAAACCGGTTTGGTTCTACACCTCTACCATATACCATATAGTGCATGTTAGAGAGCATCATGCCAATTATTATTTTTATCCAAATAATCAACTAGCAAAACACTACACTAATGCCACTTTCTATGTATAATTTATCAGAGAGCAAAAAACGAGGAACAAAATAGAAGAATCATTAGTTGTTTAGGTTTTTTTATCTATCGAAACCGTAAATAATTGAAACAAATGTACATGTTACATGTGTATATTATATTTGTAAAAATATAATTTCCTTTTCGATAAATTTCCATTACTTTCAAAAAGTTCATCACCTGATAAGTACTTATTGATTGTATGTATACACATAGATGCATACATCTAGGCTTAAATTTGGTTAACAAGAAATGTGACTTTGTAAGTATTATTAATAGCTAAATGGAGGTTGATTTTATAAGTTTAAGTTGAAAAAGTATGTTTAAGGTCATGTCGCCTAATGCATAAGAAACTATACTAAGAAAAACATTGAATAACCAACGTTATGCTTAGAAAAAATATAAACAAAATGCTTAACAAAATAAAAAACTTACTAACAATTATTTTCGAAAATATTAAACATAAACAAGAAATACAAGTCATGCCGATTGATAATGCATTAATAGACAACTACATACCAAAAAATAAATTAACAAAAAGATACTTATCAACAAAAAAAGTAAAACGAAAATCAGAAGTCATACCCGTCCATCGGACGGGATTTGCCACTAGTATATATATATATATATATATATACATATATATACATATATATATGTATATATATATATATATATATATATATATATATATATATATATATATATATATATATATATATATATATATATATATATATATATATATATATATACTAGCGGCGTAACCCGCCCAACGGGCGTGGGAAGTTTCGTAAATCTTTTTTAAAAGTACGTTTATATATTTGTTACATTTGTTGGAAGTGGTACCTGTTTTTGTTAAAAGAAAACTTAAAGAAACTAATGTTTTTTTATTTTAAGCCTTGGTCTTGGTCGACCCAACGGACGTGTTTTATTCCATGTGAATCTTTTGTTATGGGTGGAACTGACGTGTTTTGTTTAAGTCTAATAAGTCTTATATCCGTACTTAAGGCTAAGGGGTAGTACTGACGACAATACTTACTTCTTGTGCCATAAGAACGGTGTGCAATCCATCTCCATCTTATTCTATAAATAAAAATGTGTTTTTGACATGTTCAATTTCATAATGTTAACATGTATCATGGGTTGTGAACAATCCTGAAGGAATACTACTCTTCAAGTTGCTCACAGGATCTACGGATATTGATGGTCGCTTGGTACGTTTCTGTACCTTATCACCTTTTGTTTCTCGATCACTATGTTGTTACAGTTACTAATTTTGTTTATAAACTCTTGGAAAATGCAAGCAGAAAAGAAAAGATAAAGTATGTGAATCAGATATATTTAATAAGAAGGGATCCCTAGAACTATCTGTAAGCGGAAAGACCTATAAATTAGAAATTCAATAGAAAAATGGTTGGTAGAGTAGAGAGCTACTCATGACATACCCTCTGAGCTTCCACCATGGTGAAAAATAAACATGAACCAAGCAATTACGTTGTCTATATTTTTCTCTGAATCTAAGTTCATAATATCAAGCACATCAGTAGTGCTCTAATGTTTAAAGAACCGTTCAATGTGTTTTTGTGCTTGTTTTCTTTGACAGTTGCCACATTCAAAGGAAAGGATTGACAATACGCATAATTTGGTAAGAAGTTTGGATTTCAAAACTAACTAATATAATAAAAGAAAATGAACGTATTCATAGACTTTAATTCGATTCAGATATCTTCAACAAGAAGGGCTCCCTGAAATATATATGTAGGCGAAAAGACCCATAAATTGAAATACAATAGAAAAATTGTTAGTAGAGAGCTGCTGAGCATGTAAATCTTTCACACACTCATTTAAATATTTATTCAAAATTTATCATAAGTGAATAGTTAAATATGGGGCTAGCCTTAAAGAAACCAGGGGCATTTCTTGCTTCTTAGGAATGGTCAAAACCAGTTGGGCTCCTCGAAAAAAACTTATACTGTATATCTTTTGAATAAAAATTATGAATGATTTAGTTGTCAACTGTGTTGACTATTCTAATTTATTACACAAATAATAATATGATTTTTTTCAATGTTTTAAAACCCGGGTTTTTAGTTGACCCGGTCTAGTGACCGGTTCACGGTTCAACCAGTCGAACCGCCGGGTCAACCAGTTGAACCGCCAGGTCAGCCCGGATTTATATATATGTATATTTTTTATATATTTAATATATAATATTGTATAATCTTATAACTTGTCTTACGTTAAGTTAAATCGATAAAAAATATTTAAATTTTTTAGTTTAATATTATAAGTTTATAGCAAATGTATGAAAAACAATTAGATAATATTTATAATTTGTATTAAAACATAATAAAACGATATTAATTTATGTTTTAAGTTAGTTTAATTTTATTTTAACTAATAATAATCACCAATACTTAGATTTATCTTTAAAATTTAGAAATTTTATGAAGAAAAACAAATTTTGAAAATATTTTTTATACAAAAAATATTACCCGGCCGGGTTTATCAAACCGGGTCAACCCGGGTGAACAAAAAACCGGCGGCTCAATCCGGTTCTAAAACAAGCAAAAACCCGGTCACATTCGGCCCGGTCTCCGAGTCGGTTCACGGTTCAACCGGTTCAATCGGTCGGGTCAACCCGGTTTTTAAAACATTGATTTTTTAGCAAAGGGAGATTAGACATTTTGGATATATTTAAAGCAACTTTCAGTGCGTTTTCTTATTAGCTAACGTATTTGTTGTTACTTGTTATAGAAGAGGCCTAACTCGTATGTTACTAAAGAGACCAAGACGTATTAGGTGTCATGTGTGAAAATGAGGAGAGAAGAAGTCTAAAGATGCGAGGCATGTGGACCCGTGCGAAACACGTGGGTCGATGTAAGTATTAAGAGCGTGATGCCAAGAGTTACTCTTAGGATGTAACAATTTGGATTCAATCTCTATGTTGTACTGTGAAAGATTATAATCGTGACGGAACATAGGCTCGGTTACAACATATTTCCATAAATATTTCTGTCCATCCAAGAACCTAGATCTTTTTTCTAAATGTTTCTTTTTTTCTTTAGACATTCAAGGAGTCTTACTAATTTTTCAGCTTCTTCTTTTGCCAAAGTTTGGTTCAAACAGAATAACGTACTAAATTTTGAATATGTAGGCGTATGTTTTTCTTCGTATTCATATCTTGGACATAAAGAATCAGCAAGAAATTGAATGAAAGAGATAGGAAGTCTTGTTCTTTGTTTTGATTCATCTATGAACAAAGATAAAGTACTAATCATAGCTTTTTGGTTATGTGGCTTGATAAAAAATTTATCACGTGAACCTTCAAACTTTGATTATGTATTCTGTCTGATCTTTGGCTACTTCACATGTCGACAAAAGAAGCAAAATCAGGTAATAGCTAACAATGATGTGAGTGTTGTGGTACCAAGATAAGGACGGTAGCACATGTATTTGAATTGTTATCTGCTGCTCACGTTATTTGATGATTATACGGCTAAAAAGGAGACATGTGCTGGTACTTTCGGGCTTTGTTCTTATTCATTCTCTCGAAAGACTTGAAAAAAAGGTATCGTAGCTTGTTACTTTCGAATGACCAGCTCGATCAAAAAACGAATAGGCATTTACATGTAAATTCAAACAAATCCCAAACAACTACAAGTGCATATCTATTTGAAGGGCTTCTGATCTAGGTGTTCCCTTGATAACATCAGCAACTGAAGCACTCTCACTACCCTACAACAACTGAAGCACTCTCACTGTCCGGAAGACTTTGGTCCTCTCCTATAGACTGCTGACTAAAGGAAAGCGTGAAAAGAAAAAAGTGATCGGCCGTAAGGATGTTGCTGCTGAAAGAAGTATGGATTTTTAGTTAGGTAAGTGGTGTCAAGCTTTTCAAGTATCTGGTAACCGTAGTGCTACTTTTCGGTGAATGTCATTCTAAATAGCCCCGACCCAAACACCTCTGAGGTAGCAGAAACATCGCCCCGTTTTGTTTCATGGAGCCAATTAATACCAAAATAAGTATCACGTGGCTCTTACTCTCATCTAAAGAATGGTATTAGCTTGCAGATTCATGTGAATCACCCACATCCTTAACTAATTAAGCAGACATATCCAATGATGTTAAATCCTTGCCAATGTCATTATTATCATCCAGAAATAGTTGCATTCCAGTGTAGTAACTCCAACCTTCTGTTGGATCAAGTGTATAACCTGTCTCTTAGCTTTTTTTGCGCAAAATCAAACCAGGGACAGTTGATAACAAGATTTTCCCTCGACTACAACTGTATAACTGTTTTAACTGGGAATAAATATACATCTGGCGCCCACAAATTTTGTCAAGCTTCACAGATCAATTATACATGATTTTGTTTACGTTTGATCTAGGACCCCAAAAAGGTCCAAAAGCGCCTGCTGTGAAAACTGAAGTGCAAAAAGCAGCCCCACCACCAATGGACGTACCTGCACTTTTGCGGGAAGAACTGCAAAAAAGTAAAAGTTCATTCATGTGTCCGTCTTGTCTCAGTTAAATCGAGTATGTGGAATCCCAACTCACGTTCTTTACCTATATCTAATAGGCCATTTCTCCAATATCAAACTTGAAGCCTGTTGCAAACAATTGAGAGAGTCGTAACAACATTGGATTACAATATTCGTTAACTTAATATTCAAGAAAGTAAAACAAATTGTGGGCAATATGAGTAAGCTGTAACAGCATTGAAACATAAGGAAACTCTCACTTCATTCAAGTCACGGATGTCTTCACAAGATCTATTCGTGATTGAACGAATCCTAGTCTGGGTATTTACTAAATATAAAAGGGTATTTCCCTGTTTACAAATGAGCAGATAAAAATCCAAATGACTGTAAAGATTTCTAACTGATGAAAAATGTCATTAGAATACCTCTTCATCAAGAATCTCATAGCTTGCTGGAATGCTCTTTGAATAATCTAATGATCTGTAAGCCCTGCTCCAACTTCACCTGAATAAAAGAATAGCATCAGTAAGCGAAACAATAATAACAATAGGAAAACTTTGTGACAAAATTTACCTCTTACCAACAAACTTGTATTGACATGTGAAGTCTGAGCATAATGTTTAGCTGTTAAACGTAACATTAGAGAGACCAAAAAATGTCATGTCAAGTTAGTTAATAAGTGATA